>JAWWNH010000010.1:4850000-6050000 GCA_034641385.1 Darevskia mixta
TCATGTGGCCAGCATGACTAAGCCACTTCTGGCGAACCAGAGCAGCACATGGAAATGCCATTTACCTTCCCGCTGGAGCGGTACCTATTTATCTACTTCCACTTTGGCAGGAGCAGGGACCGAACAACAGGAGCTCACCCCGTCGCGGGGATTCGAACCACTGACCTTCTGATCGGCAAGCCCTAGGCTCTGTGGTTTAACCCACAGCGCCTTGCTGCATGCCCCAAGTGGTTGTTTTAAGAACAGAATGTTGGAAATAACTAACAGAATATTCCATTATTTACTTACTACATTAATACCCCAGCTTTCCTCCAAGGAACCGTACGCAGTTCTCCCCCTCTTCATTTTCTCCTCACAACAGCCCTGTGAGGTAGATTATGCAGACGGTTATGTGATTAGCCCAAGGTCACCCTGTGACCTTCTTAGGTGAGTGGTGATTTGAAGCCTGGTTTCCCAGGTCCTAGCCTGGCATGCTAACCACTAAACCATACTGGGATTTCTCGGATAGCTCAACTTTTCTTCTTGTTACTTAGTGTAAAGATATATAACAATGTATCAATACACACTCACAATTTCTTACACTGATAATACATGGAGTCCAAGTCCTCATCCCCCCCCCCAAAAAAAAGAATATTGAGGCATTGCTTGCCATCATGTAGTCAAACATATTCAGTCAATTTAGCTGTAAGTGCTTATGCTCCAAATCTTAAAGGACCCTTCCCAGTTGTTGGCAGTTTATTTATTATTAAATAAATGATTAAATTAAATTCCAGACTAACAGGTGGTGATCCTTGAATAGATAATCTTTCATATATTCTAGTCTACAATTTAATTAACGTTTTGGAAAGAACTGGGTGTCAAATACCAACAGTAAAGGTAAAGGTAAAGGGACCCCTGACCATTAGGTCCAGTCGTGTCCGACTCTGGGGTTGTGGCACTCATCTCGCTTTATTGGCCGAGAGCCGGCGTACAGCTTCTAGGTCATGTGGCCAGCATGACAAAGCCGCTTCTGGCGAACCAGAGCAGCGCATGGAAACGCCATTTACCTTCCCGCCAGAGCGGTTCCTATTTATCTACTTGCACTTTGATGTGCTTTCAAACTGCTAGGTGGGCAGGAGCTGGGACCGAGCAACGGGAGCTCACCCCATCGTGGGGATTCGAACCGCTGACCTTCTGATCGGCAAGCCCTAGGCTCTGTGGTTTAACCCACAGCGCCAAATTTTTATTTATACCCCGCCCTCCCAGGCCAAGACCGGGCTCAGGGCAGCTAACATCAAATATCAAATACATTAAAACACAATCAAACAATTGATTAAAATACAGCTTAAAAAACAGAATCAGGATAAAATTAAATGTAAATGATTTTATAATGGTTTTCTTTTATACTCGTGCAAGGCAAAAAAGCAGAAGCAATGGTAGAAACAAGCAGATCTCCTTGAAAACCAACCCAAATTCTGCAAAAGTGGCTAAAATTCTGTCTTGAAGAAGATTTTGGTGAAAAAGATAGGGGAGAGTCGGGTTCCAGGAGACAACAAGTCACGCTAGTCTAGGGTTGTCCAAGAAACATGTGCCGCTGTTAGCAAGAAACTTTAGAGGGGGGGACATTTTCGATTCCTAGGATGCCCAGGTTTGCCGCTGATCACACACAGCATGAAGTTTACACAGGGAATTTGTCCTGGTTTGTGGTGATCTAATGACCTCATCCAGTCACTTCATGCCTTATGAACCAGATCTACATAATATCTTCACCGCGGCCACAGAAGTTCATTCTGCAAAAGGGCTGAATGTAGAAATACTCTATGACCGTAGCTCCTCATGTCACGAGTATCACCATCCTGTGACTGGTTCAAAATATAAAATAAAACTATTAATATTGCTAATGGATAGGGGATGAAGCAGGTGGAAGGAACCTGATTGAATCTGATTTGACTGAAGAAGAGACTTGCACCCACATACGCGTCCCCCCCCCCATTTGTTGTGTCGTCTCCACTGGTTGCATAAGTGCTTTTAAAATAATGAAATTACTTCCATCAGAAAAAAGAGAGATGCCAGCATGATAGGTTTGGGGGGGGGGGGAGTAGGGAGTAGGGAAAGAAGGATAACCTGCATAAAAAAATCCCAAACACTATTTATTGTCATAATAATTGCAATATCTAAATAATTCTAAACTCCCTCCTGTCCATACACTTTGTTCTGCAAGTCACCAGGAAGATGAATCGTCAAACTTTTTTCCAGTATTAAGGAGGAACATGCACAGCAATAAGAAAAAGAAATATCCCCACCCCAACCCCTCCATCAGTCTGAAAGGTTTATATGGGTATCTTGTTTATATGACATGGATCAAAGGGAATCAACTGGCTGCCTGTGCAGCCGCAAAGCAATTATATTTGGCCTTTGATTTCCCCACCAGGTTTTAATCGAGAGAGGTTTAAAAGCAACGCTTGGAGTTTCACTTGTAAGGAAAAGAAAATATCACATTTCAGGTTACATGAGTGTGTGGACAGGAGGGATGGAGATTCCATCCTTGACAGCTATGTGTTCATCCAGAGGTCTGTAAGGAGCCTTTGCTTAGTAAGTGTGAGATTGTGTGGAGAGAGCTTATGCGCCTATAATTTATGCACATGCAGGCTCTGTGCAGATCTTCAAATCAAAGCATAGGGGTCAGCTGCAGAGCCTCAGGTGTAGTCCCACTCCACCTTGCTCACACATGCATTGAACTGATGTCTCAATAGGGAGAATAACAGTGTGGGCACATTTCAACCAAATCTCACTGTGCTGGTCTCGTGGGTTACCCGAGAGGCAAGGTCCAAGTCTGGTCCGTGGTCAGAGGTGCAACGTAGAGGCAGTCCATAGTAACTGAAGCTGGATGCAGGGCAGGGAGTCAGGCAAAGTCAGGAACAGGTAGGCAAGCAGGGAACCAGGGTGGGTCAGGAGCTCAGGCAGGAAAGCAGGACAGGTTTCAAGCAGGAACTGGTCACCAACAATGTTGCTCCTGCAAACTGGGGCTGGCCGGCTTTTATCTGCCCCGAGGCATAGGGCGGCCCTGATCCTCTGGTGACTCGCCTCTCCTGGCTTGGAGGCGAGCACTCCTCCTGCGGGAACTCAGTTCCCTTCGCCTCTCTGCCCTGACCCTCTGCAGCTCAGGAGAGGCTGGAGGGTTGCTGGACCCAGAGGCAACCTCAGCTTCCCCTGATGGGGCTGAGAGTGGAGCACCTGCAGGCAATGGATCCTCCATCCCATCAGGAGCCAGAGCAGACTCAGCAGATGCCTGCACCTGAGGATCTAGCACAGGTGAGGACCCTTCTGTTTCAGTGTATCTGAAGAAGTGTGCATGCACACGCAAGCTCATACCTAGAACAAACTTAGTTGGTCTCTAAGGTGCTACTGGAAGGATTTTTTATTCTGTGGAAAGAGTTAGATAGCAGTGGACAAGGAAGGAAAGTGAGACAGGAATGAGTCAGGAAAAGATGTTGGTTAATACTTGGGTCTCCAAGAATGAGGACTAGAAACGTTTCTTTCTTAAACTGATAAAACTCAGAATCTGAGGAAGCCTTTGCTTTTTTTTTGCTTGTGGGGATTTTTTTTTGAAAATTTTTATTAACAAAATACAATTCATACATTACTTCACATTTGTACAATTGTTATAGTCGTTAAAAATACAAAACAAATAAAGAACGATATTCTTCTCTTCCAAACAGGGAAACGTTAAACAAAATAAATGATCAAAATTGCAAAGAAAAAAGAAAAGGAGAGAAAGAAAGAAAAAGACTAAGAAGAAAGACAAAAGAAAAAAGAAAGATCAAGAGTTACCAGAATAGTCAAGAAAAAAGAAAAAGGCATTTCCACCGCCTTCCACACAGTATTAAATAAAGATATTTTGTCTGGATTCTGCCTCCTCGAATATTTTCCCATTCCTCCGTTTTAACACTGCCACATATCCTTTCTTTGACAATATACTATTGTACTTCCCCTGTCAGTTTAGCCAAGACACAGCCATGTGCATTCTCCTGGACCTGTTTTTCCCAGGTATTCATTCAAACATTCCCATTGTTTTTAAATCTTTTCCTTAGGTTTTTTCCGAATTAGATCTGTTAATTTTGCCATTTCTAGGTATTCACAGATTTTGTCTATCCATTCCCTTTTAGTTGGTATACTATTCCCTTTCCAGTTTCTTGCCACCAACATTCTCGCCGCTGTCGAGGCGTATAAAAAGATATTAATTTTATCTTGGGGTATTTCCTCGTTTGTAAGACCTAATAAATATAATTCTGGTTTCACCTATTGTTTACTAACCTTGCGGCTTGAACAATGTGAAACCACAGAGCTTCAGTAATCCTGCCCACACTTGGCTTTTGAAACAGCACTGCAAATGGTGTAAAAAAAAGAAAAAGCCTTGCAGGAAATTTTGCATGCCAAGAGCTGCATCTGGCCTGAACCATGCATGTGCTAGAGGAGTTTCCTGCCCATAAATGGATTTAGGAGGTGACATCTAAAAATGGACTAGGTAATTCAGAGAGAATCCCAGGCTGCATTTCTCTTGAGCCAGCCACTCCACTACAATAGCTTCTGATAAAGATCCCTGTTGTGATCCAGAGAGACAATGTCCCTGGAATGTGTGGAATCTGTGTTCAACTACCGCCACTATCGGGTCTCATTGAGGGTCACTTATTAGTACAAAACTAATTATTTAAAAGACCCACAAATTACAGCACTCAGTTTGGAGGCCTTTGCATCTAAAATACCTTTCCCAGACCATATACCTCACAATATCTACAGAAACAGTCAGTGTATTAGCACTGGCCAAGAAAATTTCCTCAAAGCAATTGAAGGCCCTTTTTCCTTTCTCCTGTAAATTTTGAATTCTCCTTCTAAGGAACTGGGGTAGGGGGGAATTGAGTGTGCTGGAAGTGATTTGATAGTGTCCCTGGTTCAAGTCGAATCTCTGCCATGAGCATTCTAGGTGGCATTTTAGATAAGCCTCAATAGCTCAGTTGGTAGAACATGAGACTCTTAATCTCAGGGTTGTGAGTTGAGCCCCATGTTGAGCAAAAGAGGAGAAGAAGAAGAGGAGGAGGAGGAGAAGGAGGAGGAGGAGGAGGAGGAGTTTGGATTTGATATCCCGCTTTATCACTACCCAAAGGAGTCTGAAAGCGGCTAACATTCTCCTTTCTCTTTCTCCCCCACAACAAACACTCTGTGAGGTGAGTGGGGCTGAGAGACTTCAGAGAAGTGTGACTAGCCCAAGGTCACCCAGCAGCTGCATGTGGAGGAGCGGAGACGCGAACCTGGTTCCCCAGATTACGAGTCCACCACTCTTAACCACTACACCACACTGGCTTCAAGTTGCAAAGTTGGGTTCCTTCATTTGTCTTTAGCTTAAAATGTCCTCCTCCTTTCCTTCTGTGTAGAGAGCATCCTGAAACCCTGAGGACAGTCAAGGACACCCCTGTTCATGCAAGCCCAGGGTCTGTGGCTGCTCACTTTGAGTGGACTGTCTTGATCTTATCTGAGTTTTACCACTCGTTCATAGACAAGGACCAGATCTATTCTTGTGCATCCCAGCCAACAGGCCACACTCAGATCTCAGATGCTCTTAGGGTGGGACAGTAAGAATATTAACAATAAAAACCCATCAATCCTAATTTAAATGTATAAATTAATAAAGGCAGTATCGAAATGAGATTAACAATTATAAGCCATGCGTTCAAACCTTGAAGAGCAGTGAGATTGTCAGATCACTAAGCAGTAGGTGGTGGGTATTTGTCCTTCCAGTCTTGCAGTATATATATTTATTTATTTTTCAATTTTTTTTATTGATTTTAACAATTTTAAGCACTTTACAATACCGTTAAATTTTCATCCTTCCCCACCTCTCACTGGGGGAAGCAAATTTCCAATCCCCTCTCTCACCGGGAAAAACAGTAAACATTACACATTTAACATAATTAACATACTCAATATCATTGCTTAGTTCTGGCCCATTTCTGTGGGCCAGATATTTTTCCTTTCCTCAAGTTCATTTTTCGGTTGAGTTCTTCAAGTCCCCCCCTGTTGAATTCATTATCTATCCTCTTTATCAGTTTTCCAAATTCATAAACATATCTATCTTTACCCCAATATTATATTTTTCCATTCCCTTATCCTTTTTCACAGAGTCATAAAATACCAAAATCATTTCCCTTTTTGCTTTCCCAGTCCTATTTCTACTTAAACGAACTCCTTTTTTTCTATACCTCGGCTCCTAACTACTTCTGATACTTTCCTAAACCCTTATCCATTTCCCTTACTCCAACCTAATTTTATACTCCTAAATTTCTTCTTTTTACACCCTTTCCTCCCTCCGGTCTCAAAATTTCCCCCTTTTCCCCCAGTCTTGCAGTATAAAGCCCCATCTGAACTATCCATTTAAACATTTTCATATCACTGTAAACAGTCATGGCTTCCCCAAAAGAATTCTGGGAACTGCAGTTTGCTAAGGGCGCTGGGAGTTGCTACGATACCTCTATTTCCCTCACAGAGCTACAGTTGTCAGAAAACAGTCAATCCCTTTTCCCAGGGCACCCTGGAAATTGTAGCTCGGCGGGTGGGATAGGAATCTCTTCACAACTCCCAGCAGAAGCTAACCATTTGCATCAGTAGGGTGGTATTCATCTAGAATAAGAAATCTGACAGTCGTGTGTGAGTCTAGCACATTGATATAAACACATGTGCTAATAAATCTGCAAAAATGTTGACTTTGAGTCCCTTGCTTCTACCTAACAAATTGTCTGCAGTCCTTAAAACTGGCTTGGCTCATAGCTGTCAACCTTCCCTTTTTTGGCGGGAAATCCCCTTATTCCAGCGCCGGCTTTCGCTGTTTCCCTTTTTTGGCGGGAAATCCCCTTATTCCAGCGCCGTTTCCTGCTGCTATCCCGGATTGTTAGATATCCCGTAAATTTCCCGGATTTCAAAGGAAGCAGCTCCTCTCCCTCCCTGGCGGCCAGGGAGGCTCCTCAGCTGCGTTGCTCGGTTGCGTTGCTCACCAATAGTTACAGAGAATAGGATGCCATTAGACAACAACACTGTTTGTGCTTTGCTTGCATGTAAAATCAACCACTCTGGCCCAGCCCACAAATACACTCCTTCCAAAAGAGTGTTAAAGGATGCAAAGTCTGCAACACGTTTGTATAATAAGTCATTAATGGATGCCAGAGAGCCAAAAGAGTGAACCTGATCAATCCCCCCATGAAGAATTGACGCTTTTGAATTGTGGTGCTGGAGTCCCGTGGACTGCAAGAAGATCAAACCGATCCATTCTGAAGGACATCAGCCCTGGCTGCTCACCGGAAGGACAGATCCTGAAGCATCGCATGAGAAGAGAAGACTCCCTGGAAAAGAGACCCTGAGGTGGGGAAAGATGATGGTGTGTAGCCTGGTGTAAATTAATTTGTAGCCTGGGGGGATTACCGTGGCGTGGACTGTCCCCGAGAACCGTAGACTGTCCCCGGGACAGGTGAGGCTGCTGATCCCTTATTTTCAAATCCGAAAGTTGACAGCTATGGCTTGGCTTCCATTTTCCTCTTCAGCAGACTGACCAACTTGAGTACTTCTTCCGTAATTACCATTACCGTATTCAGTATTAGCTGATTGCTTCTACGTATCTTTCCTGACATTATTATCTCCTAGGTTTTCTCTCTCTCATTTTGTTTTATGTTGTGCAGCAAAATGAAAATGAAAACGCGAGGCCCAGATTCACCCCAATGGTACACTTAATCCTTTTGTTGATATATTATTTCACTGCACAGAGGAAAAGCAAGATTAAGTGACAATTTTTTGAAACCTCAGATCGGCATTATAATATTGGTTTGGTGACCTCAGTTCGCTTTCTTCTTCATTGCACTCTTGATCTCATGTCATACAATGTGTTGTTTTGCTTGGGTTGTGTCACTTGGGCTGAGTGGGCTAAGTTCAGCTTGGTTGGTCACAAGTTGTAGAGACTGGATCCACGTGCCTTGAAATATTCTAGTCTGGGATATAGGATCCTATCCCTTTCAGCGGAAGCCAAGCCTATGCACCTTGGCTTGTGTGAGTGCCTGGAGGCGGTTGGAGGATGGATGGCGGCTAACAGATTGAGGTTGAATCCTGGCAAGACAGAAGTACTGTTTTGGGGGGACAGGGGGCGGGCGGGTGTGGGGGATTCCCTGATCCTGAATGGGGTAATTGTGCCCCTGAAGGACCAGGTGTGCAGCCTGGGAGTCATTTTGGACTCACAGCTGTCCATGGAGGTGCAGGTTAATTCTGTATCCAGGGCAGCTGTCTACCAGCTCCATCTGGTACGCAGGCTGAGACCCTCCCTGCCCACGGACTGTCTCGCCAGAGTGGTGCAAGCTCTAGTTATCTCCCGCTTGGACTACTGCAATGCACTCTACGTGGGGCTACCTTTGAAGGTGACCCGGAAACTGCAATTAATCCAGAATGCGGCAGCTAGACTGGTGACTGGGAGTGGCCACCGGGACCACATAACACCGGACCTGAGAGATCTACATTGGCTCCCAGTACGTTTCCGAGCACAATTCAAAGTGTTGGTGCTGACCTTGAAAGCCCTAAACGGCCTCTGTCCTGTATATCTGAAGGAGCGTCTCCACCCCCACCGTTCAGCCCGGACACTGAGATCCAGTGCCGAGGGCCTTCTGGCGGTTCCCTCACTGTGAGAAGCAAAGCTACAGGGAACCAGGCAGAGGGCCTTCTCGATAGTGGCGCCCGCCCTGTGGAACGCCCTCCCAGCAGAGGTTAAAGTGATCAACAACTATATGACATTTAGAAAACACCTGAAGGCAGCCCTGTTTAGGGAAGTTTTTAATCTGTGATGTGTTAATGTATTTTAATGTTTGCTGGAAGCCGCCCAGAGTGGCTGGGGAGACCCAGCCAGATGGGCGGGGTACAAATAATAAATTATTATTATTATTATATCAGAGTTTTACGTGTTTTTTGGATGGATGTGCAAGTCATTCTTCAAAGAGGGATGGTTCTGTCTATGTAAGAGAGTCATCATTTTTGAGGAAGGACAAGAAGAAACACTTTGCGAGCCCCTTTTTTTGGGCCAGCTTTCTTATATGAATGTTCAGTAAAAACCATAAATCTGTGCTCTTGTTTAGCGTGGCATATACTCTGCCTCTAATCCAATTTCTCCTCAGTTTGGTCTCTGTACAGCCTCATTCGGCCTGACAGCTATTTAATAAACCTATTTGGTTTTCTTTGACATGAGGCAGAAGTGGTGGGTGTTGAAGAGCTATAAGGCCCTGGTGGACCATGAAACCTTGTCCAACTCAACACTCTTCCAACTCAGCACAAATAGATTGTGTAGAACTCAAAATTAACCCATCCAAACCGCCTGCAGTTTTTTCTTTTTAATTTTTTTAGCATAACCCACATGAACCGGTTTGAGTCAAATTTACGCTTTCTTCCTCTCAAAGAAAACATTTATTTCTTGCCTCTAATCAAATTTACACATTCAGAGATCAGGGAGCTTCTTCACAGAATGTCAACAGAGCATTATGGATGCAGCCCATCTCTCTTTGAAACATTATTTTCACATAGCTCATTGCTGTACACGAAGCTGGTTTGCGCCCTTTGTTTTTTAAAGAACAGTATCTAAGGATGCATCCAGACAGGTATAATTTGAACAGTGAGCTTACTGTGGAATCTCACTGTGTTTTGCTTGGATGCACAATCTTTTCCAAAGATTAAGTTCAGGAGAAATCCATTCTTAACTTAGCTTTGTGCAACACTGATTGGTTGACTTTCTGTGACATCATGGGGGCCACTTCCTCTTCCTTCTCCAGAGCAACTTTTAAATAAAAAAAACTGATTTGTGTTTCTTTGTTTGATAAACGAAAGGTAATGAAGAAATATCCATTGAATGAACATCTATAATGCACTTTCAAAAGCAAGAAACATGGAAAGTCCTCTTGTAGCATGGGGAGAGAGGCAAGCGAGAAAAGTGGATGAAACCGTGTTTCATGACCTGATTAGTATATATTTCAGTAGCATTTCCCACATGGCAGTGGTGGCAACAGAAAAGTTGTGGAAAGGGGCGCAGAAGGGGCAAAGTACATTTCTGAGGTGATTATCTTTGTCCTGTATATTTCTAAAAATATTTAGTGCTTCCATTCTAAACATATTTTCCCTGTAGGGAGTCCAACAGATTTTGATGGAGTTGTGTCTCAGATAAGCATGCTTAGGATTGCTTTATTTTAATTTCCAGATAGGTAGATATTTACATCCGCCACCAGCCATTACAATTTGTGTCCAAAACGCAGACTTATACAACAGCTAAGCAGATAAAATCGCCAAGCTAAATTAAATATGATACCATTTAAAACGAAAGAGAATATCGACGCGGCCCTGCCAGATTATGATTTGTTTATAATTTGTATATAAAAAGTTTGTTTCCATCAAGTCACCACAGGGGTCCAGCAACAGGGGATGGGGCAGAAATATTTGCTGGGAGGTGGGCGTTGGTTGCTTTGGGTTGCCAGGGCAAGATAAATGGATTAACAAATTTAAATCATCATCATCAGTTCTCTGGCTCTACCTATGGCATATGGGAGGAAGCCAAGCGCAATGCTTCTATAAGCACTCTGCATCATTCCATCCAAAGGCTTAGTCCTTTTTACTGGAGGTCCAGTTTACATGCTTAATGAAGTGGGCTTCCTGCACATATAGCTGCAGTAAAACATGTGTGACTCCTTTGCATACGCATACCTCAGTCACATAAAAAAAAGCAGTTTTGTAAGGTGCTTTGACAGTTCGTTTGTTTTTACAGTCAAGCAATATATAAATTTATTGAAATAAATAAAGTAAAATGTAACACAAGAGACGCGGGTGGCGCTGTGGTCTAAACCACAGAGCCTAGGGCTTGCCAATCAGAAGGTTCGAATCCCCGCGACGGGGTGAGCTCCCGTTGCTTGGTCCCTGCTCCTGCCAACCTAGTCGAAAGCACGTCAAAGTGCAAGGAGATAAATAGGTACTGCTCCGGCGGGAAGGTAAACAGCGTTTCTGTGCACTGCTCTGGTTTCGCCAGAAGCGGCTTAGTCATGCTGGCCACATGACCTGGAAAAACTGTCTGTGGACAAACACCGGCTCCCTCGGCCTATAGAGCGAGATGAGCGCGCAACCCCAGAGTCGTCCGCGACTGGACCTAACGGTCAGGGGTACCTTTACCTTTACCTTATAAAATGTAACACGGTTGGCACATACGTGCACACAGTCACCCCTCTTCTTGGTGTAGAAGGGCTTTGCTAATGACAGTCGTATGTGGCCCACATCACATGTATGAGCTAGTGTATTTCCCCCCAACTTTCCATAAAAACAAAATCAGTGAGCGCATCGGCCGCAGGTTGTTGGGCTTCCCCCACTTCAAATAAAGCCCAAGGGAAGAGATGGTGAAATATACTTGGAGTCAAGTGTGATTTTCATGCTCTTTATTCAGTAGTAGCAAGGAATGAGTCTTTCCCCAAAACGTCTGCTATATATACATTATTTACACAATGGGCCCCACCTGATTGGCTAATTCCGGGCTACTCCTGTAGGCCAATCAGGTTGAGGATTCACTTCATCCAAGAGCCTGATTGGCTGCTCTTGCAGGCCAATCAGGTCGCTGATTCACTTCCACCTGGAGCTGGATTAGGTGGCTCCTGCAGACCAATCAGACTGCTGCATTCTGGATCCTATTGTTCTAGGATTCAGCTCAGTACATAACAGATGGTGAAGCTACTCCTCCCCTGAGACTTTATCCAAACAGGAAGTGTGGGAAGCAAGGGAGGCTTCAGGACTCTAGAAGAGTGTTTAACGGTAAGATGAAACACAGAACATCCTCGGCCACCTTGCAGTGATAAGGAAAACTCATCTCCACACCCACAGAAATTATAAAGAAATTCTAAATCACTGTAGGAACAAGGCAGGGGGGGGAAAGAAACCTCTTCCACAAGCAAGAAAAACCTTTGAGTGGGTGGGGGGCGAGTTTTGGTACAGCACTGGTGTTAACTGGCCCAGGGGTAGCGTTTCAAGAGGCGACTCTGTAGCGCATCAGTAAATGGTTTTGTCTTTTGTAAGTTTGTGTTGATTCTGTGAATTCAGTAAGTGAGAGATTCTGCCCTTGGTGAACTGTGCTCCGTTGTAGCAACCACCAGCCCTGTTTGTTTAGAAAGCCCCGATTATCACAGTGAGAAAAGCTTGTTAAAACCACAACCTCTAAACAAAAGCTGCATTAACCGAGTATCCCATGGGCAAAGCCTGGGCTAATCTAAAGACCCGCTGATAAAAATGGAGCAGTGTTAATTAAAAGAATATGGTAATAACTGTAACTGGGTTTAAAGGGACACTCTTCAGATTATTCTGTGGTGAACAGTAAAGATAATTAGCACGCTTTATTAGCTTCATAGATATGTGCAACCACTACACACATTTCCCTTGCAAGGAAGTGCTCTACATATAGAAAAATCAGTAAGCAGGGGACCAAACTAGTTATTTGTTCAGAAAGTATCACTAGTGTGGCATAGCTTGGCCACCTTTTCTGTCCTTGCAATATGGACTCCCGGTATGCCCCGCAGAGGACCTTAAGGTCCACAAATAACATTTTGGAGGTCCCGAGCCACAAGGTTGTTAGACTGGTCTCAACTAGGGCCAGGGCCTTTTCAGTACTGGCCCCAACTTGGTGGAACGCTCTGTCACAAGAGACCAGGGTCCTGCGGGATTTGACATCTTTTCGCAGGGCCTGCAAGACAGAGCTGTTCCGCCTGGCCTTCGGGTTGGACTCAGTCTGATGTTTCCTCCCCTTATGGTTTTGATTATGGGCGATAAATGAAGCGGCATTTAAATTTTAAATTGTATTTTAACCTGTATTTTAATTAATGGTTTTTTCTTTCTTTTATACTTTATTGTAATTTTATTGATGTTAGCCGCCCTGAGCCTGGTTTCAGCTGGGAAGGGCGGGGTATAAATACAATTTATTATTATTATTATTATTATTATTATTATTATTATTATTATTATTATTATTTGCCAAGGAGCCCTGTCATATCTGCCACAGATGACAACATCATCACCATCACCATCACCATCATCATCATCAACAACAACAACAACAACTTATTTATACCCCACCCATCTGGCTGAGTTTCCCATACAGAGGCAGGAGATTCTGGGAAACATCTTAGGATGGGATGCTGATCAATTTAGTTGGACCTCACAGTTACCCCAGGCTCACGAATGTGACTAAAATGCACCCAACACTTGATAATGGCAGACAAGCTGTCGTTTGGACGTTTAGTACTACTGATCTTGTCCTTGAGGAACCTTTCATAGGGGTCTGAGGAAGCACAGGGTTCTCAAAAGCCAATTAAAAAAAAATTAGCCTGGGTGAGTATGGAGCCATAAGAGCAGGCATGGTCAAACGTGGCCCTCCAGATGTTTTGGGACTACAGTTCCCATCATCCCTGACCACTGGTCCTGTTAGCTAGGGATGATGGGAGTTGTAGTCCCAAAACATTTGGAGTTTGGCCATGCCTGCAGCAGCAGCAGAAGAAGAAGTTTGGATTTGATATCCCGCTTTATCACTACCTGTAGGAGTCTCAAAGCGGCTAACATTCTCCTTTCCCTTCCTCCCCCACAACAAACACTCTGTGAGGTGAGTGGGGCTGAGAGACTTCAGAGAAGTGAGACTAGCCCAAGGTCACCCAGCAGCTGCATGTGGAGGAGTGGAGACGCAAACCCGGTTCACCAGATTACGAGTCCACTGCTCTTAACCACTACACCACACTGGCTCACATTCCTCCATTCTTCTGAAGTGGGAAGCCTCCTTTACTCGTGAAAGCTCTACTGTGACTCTGTTTAACTAGACTTTTAAATTGTGGGGAGCAGAACCTCACAAGAACATGAGGCCCCCTGCTTCTGAAGAATGCTGCTCAGCATGTGGGTGACTGTAAACAGGGAGGCTGTGGTCTGCTGGAGAGGGGGGGGGGCTTGTCAGCACCCTCTGTGGTTGCAATCGTGTGAGGGAAATGAACACTTGAATAGGACTAAAGTCAGATCTCCATCGAGATCCCAGGTAATCAGAGCCGGCCCACCAATGAGGCGGGGTAAAGCAGCTGCCTCAGGTGGTGGAAACACAAGAGATGGTGCCCTGTTCCTGCTCACTGGAATGGCCCCCTCTCCCCAACGAGGGAAGCATTACAGCATAGGGGCATTGCTGCTCCTCTTCCCCACTTCTAGGTCATAGAAGAGGCATGGTGGGAGGGCAGGAGGCAGCACATTCCCATTTCGCCTCAGGTGACCAAATGGGACGGGCTGCCTCTGTAGCAATTTTCATTTTTTTTTCTTTTTCCCCGCAAATAAATTTTTTATTGAAAATTTTCATATTACACAAGAATATTTCTCATAACATAAAATTACCACAGTGTTATTGTTCTTTGTCTATTATTACTCTCTTATATCGTCCCTTTTAAGGGAAAAAGGAAAAAGGAAAAAAAGGGGGTGGGAAAGAAGAAGAAGAAGAAGAAGAAGAAGAAGAAGAAGAAGAAGAAGAAGAAGAAGAAGAAGAAATGGAGAGTGTATATATATATATACACACACACACACACACACACACACACACACACATACATACACACATATGTATATATATATACACACACATATACACCCATAAAAATGAATAAATGAATACAATAATTTAAATATAGTAATGTGACTTCCTATCAAAAACCCCTGCATAATTTTTCATAACATTGAATGTACTCAACCCAATAAGTGTTCATCTGAAAAATCACTAATACATTCTCGAAATCTTTACTTCCTTAAAGTATTTTCCAACTGTTTACCCATCCTATATTACTCGAATGCTGGCATAGGTATAGAATTTTTACTATACTATAGCCATCCCATTTTTCAACATATTTTTGTTTTGAATTACCTCTGAGGTTATTGGTTAATTGGGCCAATTCAGCAAATTCCTGTAATTTATATTGCCAATCTTCAATTTTCGGAACCTTATTTTCTTTCCATGCTTTTGCTACCAGAATTCTGACCGTCGCTGTAGCATACAGGAATACTTCTCTGAATTGTTTTGGGATATCTGTGTCCATGATGCTTAACAGAAATGCCTCTGGCCTTTTAATAAAGGTTTTACCCATCATCCTTTTTAGTTCATCATATATTTTACTCCAGAATGCCTTGATCTTTCCACAGAACCACCACATGTAGCAATTTTCAACCTCATCGTTTTCTGTACTCTTTCCTCATCTCCCGCACTCCACCCTTCCGTTGCAGCTTTTCTATCCCTTCTAAACTTGGTCGTAGTGTTGCTGGTGTGGATTATACAAGCTGAAGATCACGTGCAACAGATCTCTTGAAAGAGCAATAAACAGATCTCTTGGGGAATACATATGCAACGACAAATTACAGAGCTTTGTATACTATAGTTAAGAGTTCGACTTCATTTATAGGGCATCTGGAATTCCAGGGGCAGCAGGATCCCGGCTGCTTATAAGTTTGTGTATAAATTTTCAGAGACAGAGTGAATCTCGGTAGATTTGTATTACCGTGTTTTAAATTAGAGGCTCTCTGGGATTCAACGAAGTCAACAAGTTGGCTTTGCAAGTCTGAAAAGCACCATTTGTTTTTGCTCTCTAACTTATTGCTTTTAAAATGGGGATGGGAATTTAATTTTTGTAATGAGTATGATAACTTAATTTACATGCTTTTAAAATTATCTACCCATATTAGTTGCCCGTGCTCGCTGTCAGTTTCCTAAAATAGGACAAGGACTTTTCTGCTTTACTTTGAGTCTTTGCATTTGGGGGGTGGGCACCCATCAAGGAATCCCAGAGTAGAGCTGAGTAGCAGATCCTTGCCAATCACCAATTAAGAGAACGAAGGGGGGACGACTACATAGGAATAAAAGTGAAAGCTGGCTCCCTCAATTTCTTCCATTCACTGTTTTTCTGCTTTCTACACAGATCCAAAGATGGGCTAATTATAGATGATATTCCTCTCGGGGACCCCACCCCCAACATAGAAAGCCTATGTGAGCTCTGATAGCGATATATTTCACATCTTGGAATCCCAGAAGTACATGTTTGCTTTCAAGGTCATAAATAAGGGATGGAAGCATCCTCTGTTTCACACGTACAGGATGCACACCACTTTGTTTCTCCACACTTGCTCATTGCACAAGTGCTGGGTGAGGTCCCCCTGGCTCAAGTTAGATTGGCTGGGGGGGGGGGGAGTGGAGCTACATTCCTGGGAATCATTCCAAGTCAATCTGAATTTGGATTGAACTCACCCCCACGGATCCACTAGCTTCCTTTCCGTGCCAGGGCTGTAGCTCAGTGGAAGAACATGTGCTCTGCAGCAGTCTACCAGCTCCATCTGTTACGCAGGCTGAGACCCTACCTGCCCGCGGACTGTCTCGCCAGAGTGGTGCATGCTCTAGTTATCTCCCGCTTGGACTACTGCAATGCGCTCTACGTGGGGCTACCTTTGAAGGTGACCCGGAAACTACAACTAATCCAGAATGCAGCAGCTAGACTGGTGACTGGGAGCGGCCGCCAAGACCACATAACACTGGTCCTGAGAGACCTACATTCGCTCCCAGTACGTTTCCGAGCACAATTCAAAGTGTTGGTGCTGACCTTGAAAGCCCTAAATGGCCTCGGTCCTGTATACCTGAAGGAGCGTCTCCACCCCCATCATTCTGCCCGGACACTGAGGTCCACTGCCGAGGGCCTTCTGGTGGTTCCCTCGCTGCGAGAAGCCAAGTTACAGGGAACCAGGCAGAGGGGCTTCTCGGTAGTGGCACCCGTCCTGTGGAACGCCCTCCCTTCAGATGTCAAAGAGAACAACAACTACCGGACCTTTAGAAGACATCTGAAGGCAGCCCTGTTTAGGGAGGCTTTTAATGTTTAATAGATTATTGTATTTTAATGTTCTGTTGGAAGCCACCCAGAGTGGCTGGGGAAACCCAGCCAGATGGGCGGGGTATAAATAAATTATTATTATTATTATTATTATTATTATTATTATTATTATGCAGTAGATCCAGTACATTCAGTCCCTGGGATGTCCATGTGGGGCTAGGACAAACCCCTGGTTGAAACCCCAAGGAGTCGGTAAAGACAATACTGAGCTAGATGGATGGTCTGGTTCAGTATAAGACAGTTTCCTATACTCCTAAGCTCCCTCCCTCATACCCACCAATTCTCCATGCCCCCTTCCCTTGCTCCGCACTTTCCTGAATCTTTGTTGGAGAAGAATTGTGTGTGTGTGTGTGTGTGTGTGAAAGAGAGAGAGAGAGAGAGAGAGAGAGAGAGAATGCTTTCCTAATAGTTGAGACAGGGGTGTAGGTAGTGGGGAGCGGGGGGCGGTCCGCCCCAGGTTCCATCATGGAGGGGGTGACAAATTATCAAGGAACAATTACTGCCCTACTAGGGTGGTTCATAAAAAAACTTTTTTTTTCTTTTTGAAAATGCCTGCTCCAAAGGTCTTATCTTACTACACTAGGGATTATATAGCTATATATGAAATTTCATGCATATCAGTTAATATCTTGACCCTCCTCCACGAAAATAGCTGTTTACTTGGCTGTTTTCCTATGTCGTGAAGGCTGAAATTTCAATTCAGTGGAGCACTTACTGTTCCCAACCCTAACCCTGCGGAAAGCCATCTAATTAGAATTTGATTTTGACATGTTTTTAGGAGGTAATTTAATTATTGTTTGATTTTATATCAATGTTATGTATCTGATGTTAGCTGCCCTGAGCCCGACTTCGGCCGGGGAGGGCGGGATATAAATAAAAGTTTATTTTTACTTATTATTATTCCTTTGTAAGAAAATATGAAATGACGTAAAACCATTTTTGCAGGCAAAAAAATAAATAAAAAAAATCAATGTGTGGGGGGGTGACAAGAAATTTTTCGCACCGGGTACCACCTGACCTTCCTACGCCTCTGAGTTGAGATACGCATTATGAGCTCTGTGCTGCATATACACTGCCTCTTTCCCCATTTTATCCTCACAACAACCCTGTGAGGTAGGTTGGGGTGCAAGATAGCAATTGCTCTGAAGTCATTTGGCGAGCTTCAGGAATGAGTGTAGATTTGAAACTGAGTCTTCTCAGCTCTTGGTTTAACTCTTGAATGACTCTGCCACGCTGACTCTCACACAGCTGCAGCATGACTCGGTTGTGCATCAACACCCAGCTGGTGTTCATCTATCCTACAGATTTGTGTTTGTGGAGATGCTGGAATTTCACCTGGCCCTGATCTAAAAACAGGAAGAAGTCAAACTGAGGGATCCTACTTGACTGTGCTTCAATTGAGCTAGCATATTAGTATTGAAAATTGGTGGCTTTGCTTCCTTCACTGATTTGCAGCATCTTTCAGGGTGTCCTTCTGTGCAAGCCCCAGTGAGGGCCACATTACCTATGATGTCAATCATATGCTTGTCAGTCGTCATCATTCCCCCCCCCCCGTTGTGGTCCCAATCCAGATCTGAGCTCCCAGCACCTGCTAGTTGCATGGAGAAAATCTCCCGTTACAGTGGTACCTCGGGTTAAGAACTTAATTCGTTCTGGAGGTCCGTTCTTAACCTGAAACTGTTCTTTACCTGAGGTACCACTTTAGCTAATGGGGCCTCCCGCTGTCGCCGCACCCCCACCGCGCGATTTCTGTTCTCATCCTGAAGCAAAGTTCTTAACCCGAGGTACTATTTCTGGGTTAGCGGAGTCTGTAACCTGAAGCGTCTGTAACCTGAAGCGTCTGTAACCCGAGGTACCACTGTAGATTCAATTGGGTCTTTCTCCAGATGCAAATAGTGGGTACCAGGAGCCCAATGCAAGATAGGACCACAGCAGGAGTCAAAGGGTTCATTCTTCCACCTCCTACTCCAATCTGGATCAGGGCCTCAGCTCTGGCTATTTGCGAAAGAAAAATCTTGCACCTGGGGGTGAATCACGTTATCAGCGCCACAAGTAGTTTGGCTTTGAGATGAATCTGGGGTGCAGGAGTGTGCAACAATTTCAGTGGCGCTTCCGAGAGAACCTCCTGATGGATTGCGCCTCTGAATATCTGAATATCGTGTTGTTAGAATAAATCCTGAAAACACCACCCTAATGCATAAATAATGCATTGAATGCTAGGTTTATATTGTACACTCCTATTTTTGTGGTGATGGATTTACTATATAACAAGCCAGTCGTACGGACAGAATCAATGGAAAGGCAATTTTAAACAATATACAAGTGCAATCTTGCCAAGCCACGATGCAGCAAGAGGGCAGATTATTAACATATGTCAGTATGTGGAAAATGCAGCTCGTCTTGTTGTGGTTGTGACCAGTGCTCTCTGGGTCTTCCCTGTGGTATGATCCCTGTCGTTGCCAGGACTATGAGGGGCAGCGTGCTGTTTGCCAACCCTCTGGATGAAGTAGCCAAAAATCTGCATCCCGAGATATGTAAGGAAGTGTCCTTTTTCGCTCCTGCAAGTACTCCCAGAATTAAAACATGAGAGTGGATTTTACATGTTTGCCCAGGAGTCAGATACAAATGCGCCAAGCTACCACCAGATTCTTACTGTGTCCAAAGACCAATACAGTGGTACCTCGGGTTACAGATGCTTCAGGTTACAGACGCTTCAGGTTACAGACTCCGCTAACCCAGAAATAGTACCTCGGGTTAAGAACCTTACCTCAGGATGAGAACAGAAATTGTGTGGCAGCGGGAGGCCCCATTAGCTAAAGTGGTACCTCAGGTTAAGAACAGTTTCAGGTTAAGAACGGACCTCCAGACTGAAATAAGTTCTTAACCTGAGGTACCACTGTATGTTGGATACATGACATGGATTACAGTCAAATCTCGTTCTGCGTCCGCCTCTGCTTGCGTCCGCTTTGGCGAACGTCCGCGGCAAACCTGGATGTATAGGAACGGGTTACTTCCGGATTTGCCGCTCACGCATGCGCAGAAGCGCTAAACCATGCTATGCGCAGACGCGGCACTTCGATGTGCGTCGTTTTCAGGTTGTGGCGGGGTCTCCGGAATGAATCCCCGCCGTAACCCGAGGTTCCACTGTATATGGCTTTTTACAGCCCATGTCTCAGGGGGCTTGGGGTCTGTTGGCCCCAGATCTTTGGACGTTGGGATTTGACATTTGAGTTTAAAGGTTTTGAGTAGAGGAGCAGGGGAGTCATGTCCTGTTTCACCACTTGAGGCAAAACAGGGATGTGCCGCTCCACTTCCACCGCTGCCACCGAAGCATAGCTGTCAACTTTCGGATTTGAAAATAATGGATTTTTTCGAAATTTCGGATTTGAAAATAATGGATTTTTTCGAAATTTCGGATTTGAAAATAAGGGATGCCGCGAGGGCGGTGCAATGGCACCAAGTAACCTCGCCACCCTGCGCTCCAGAGGCTGCATGCGAACGGGTGAGCAAAAGAGCGAACGCGTAGACAGCAGGCTGTCTGTCTGTCTGGTTGGGCATGAGGGTCTGGGTGCACAAGGCATGCAAGCTCCGCCCCCAGTCCGTCTCAGACTCCTTATTGGCAACCGAGCAACGCAGCTGAGGAGCCTCCCTGGCCGGCAGGGAGGGAGAGGAGCTGCTTCCTTTGAAATCCGGGAAATTTAAGGGATATCAACAATCCGGGATAGCAGCGGGAAACGGCATTGGAATAAGGGAGTTTCCCACCAAAAAAAGGGAGGATTGACAGCTATGCCTTGAGCCTTACTCTGCTTTTGCTTCTGTGAGGGGTGCGTCTTAAAGATCAGGCACCCCTTTCATTTCCTAATGGGAAAGGCATCCATCCAATGAAAAGGGACCCTGCACCTCATACAGCAACACCCAGTAAAAGTTGCTTAAGTTGGTGAGTCACATGACCCTTCCCCACCTTGTAGGATAGTCTTCTCATGCAGAATATCAGAGACTTCTGCAATGACACAAAGCCAACCTCTCATTTCGGCAGGAGACTGGTATCTTTCAGGTTACAAATAGTGCGCCCCCTCTCTCATGTGCAGTAGCCCCCGCTCCAGGGGGCTGAGGCTCTTTGGGCCCCCTCATCTCTCTCTTTTTTTGAGGGGGCTGGGCCCTGCCTTTGTTGAGACCACACGTAGAGCCAGGTGCGGAGCGACATCAGGACGTCGCGTGATGTCAGGGTGCCTCATTCGGTCCCCTCCATGTTCTTCGGAAGACGGTGCCTCTGCTCATGCACTCTGCATCTTAACCAAGTCAAATTCCAAAATCCACATTGGAACAACATGGCTTCCTTTGTGTTCTATGAGGCTTAACTGACACAGCGCTAACATCTGGCTTAGGACTAGCATGTGAGAGAGGTAGAACAGAAATCTTCAAAATAGGTGAATATTAGCAGCATAGCTTCGTGTTTCGCTAAAACCTAAATTTCACCAGGAATTTTTTTTCCTGCCACCACTATCCCCCATGAGGTCTTAAGCTCTGAATTTTTGAACTCAGAATTTGTACATTTCCTGCTCTGTCTGGTTTGCTTTTGGTATTTTTTCTGTAAAAACACCAAAACCGAAACAGATTTCTACTAGGTTTTATTATTTCCACTTCCAGCTTCTTATTTGATTTCTTCATTTTTGGTCATGAAAGGGGAATTCTGCATTACAGTTTGCACCACAGAGAGGACGGATATTGCTTGCAGTCAGTCTGTAAATGTGCCGGCGGAGGAAGGGGAGGCAAGACACAGGACACAATAAATTTAATTTTGCCTGCCTGAAAGGGCCATTCTCCACCAATGAGATTAAAATATCACTGGCACTAGAAGTCAGTCCCAAGTATATTTCTTTTCTGTCAGCAAAACATTCCCCTCTTGCCCTCTCTTATCTAATGGCTTCTCTTCATCCTTGCCCCCCGCCTCATTACCGCTGGAAGACTTGTTGGTTTGCTCAGACTCTTGTCTCTTGGGCCAGGAGCCCTTAGCAAGAGCAGCTCAGAAAGCCTATCAGTGGCAAGGGGAGCTGCTCTTTGCTCAAAACAGCGTTCAGTTGCTTCAAGAGGTTGCGCTGCTAATTAGAAGCATTATCATGTTTAGAGTAAATTTGTATATAAAGTTAAACTAAGCATAGAAATAGAATTTTAAATGTACAAAAATGGAAGCAATGCTAAAATGACAGAAGAAATCTTTTTTAGTTTTACAAACACGAAACGTTGTATTAAGCAGTGGAAGTCACTTTTATTATTTGTAAAGGTAAAATTTTATGCTTGTCAAGATAGGAAATTTCGGGGAGAAATTGTCCGAATTTCTGTATGTCTTTTCTTTTCTCTTTTTTCTTCCTTCTTCTTTTCTTTTCTTTTTTCTCTTCTTTTTCTTTACTCTTTTATACTTCTGCTCTTTTCTTTAATTGTTTTTCTTTTTATTGGTAACTTTTTATCCAATAACCATACTGTATCAACCTTCTCCTTCTCCTTCCATGATATCCTTTGTAGTATGATAAAATGTAAAGAAATTGTGGAAAGGATTTTCACTGTTAAGATCTAGGGGGGGAAGAGAGGGAAGGGTGGGAAGGGAGGAAAAGTTTATGCCTGAAATATAATTTAAGTTTATGTAATTTTCCTTATTTAATTTGTATTCAATTTTTATGGCATTTTCCTTTTCGCATTGTAATGCTCAGAAAAAACCTAATACAAAACTTTTTTTTTTTTTTAAGAAGCATTATCATGTTGCAAAACAGCGCACAATCTCTGTTAAATGTCTTGGGTATCACCAGACCCGGCTGCCTTGTCCAAATCTTTCTGGGCCGGTTTTCTGAAGCCCTGTTGCTTGGTTTTCAGTCTAGAACCGTTGTTTCAAAGGCTGTTCCATACTTGGAAAGCGCCCTTCCAAAGAATCCTGGGAACTGTAGTTTGGTAAGGGTGCCAGAAATTGTAGCTCTCTGAGAGGTGAACTACTGCTCCCAGAATTCAGGGGGCTTTAAACGTATGCTATGTATGTAGCTAATCTCAAAATTATTGGGTTTTATTCAGATCTCTCATAAGTTGGTATCAACTTGGGCATCACCAGATCCAGCTGTCTTGACTGAATCTCTCTGCATTGATTTTGTGACGCTTCCTGCCTTCCTTGCAGTGCTACCAGATGGTTGGTTAGGAGCCGTTGGGTCAGAGTTCCAGAATCCCTTGGTGTGCTGGTCCCGTGGGTTACCTGAAAGGCGAGGTCCAAGTCTGGTCCGTGGTCAGAGGTGCAACGTAAAGGCAGACCGTAGTCACTGAAACCAGGGCGGGTCAGGAGCTCAGGCAGGAAAGCAGGACAGGTTTCAAGCAGGAACTGGTAACCAACAATGTTGCTCCTGCAACTTGGGGCTGGGGCTGGCCGGCTTTTATCTGCCCCGAGGCAGAGGGCGGCCCCGATCCTCTGGTGACTTGCCTCTCCTGGCTTGGAGGCGAGCACTCCTCCTGCGGGAACTCGGTTCCCTTCGCCTCTCTGCCCTTCGCCTCTGCAGCTCAGGAGAGGCTGGAGGGTTACCGGACCCAGAGGCAACCTCAGCTTCCCCTGACGGGGCTGGGAGTGGAGCACCTGCAGGCAATGGGTCCTCCATCCCAGCAGGAGCCAGAGCAGACTCAGCAGATGCCTGCACCTGAGGATCCAGCACAGGTGAGGACCCTTCAGACTCAGGCCCTAGCCCCAGCTCTGCTGGTTCTGGAGGCGGGGAATCCTGTGCAGGCTGGGATCCCTCAGGTTCAGCATCTGAGTCTGAATCCCAGGCCATCACACCTGGGCTTTTTTTCAGATCTCTCATAAGTGGGGTTTGGGAAGAGGAAAGAGGCAAATGCCAATGTTGGTTGCCTCCTCCTTCATATCTGGAGAATCAAAATGGCTAATGTATTACAGCCCAGCAGTGTCTCATCGTGGCTTCCTCCTGAAGACTATTTATTAAAGTCTTGTGACTTGGAGGTCCGCAGCAAGCAGAGTGTCCTGGGAGACCTCAGCGTTCTGCCACTGGTTTCCTAACACCACTGCATCTTTTTCATGTCAGATTTGTGTCCACTTTCCCCTCCTGCGTGGAGAGCCTGAGCTATCTGTCCTACGTAAACAGCAGAAGCACGTTGTTGGCAGGTGATGGCAGATGTCATGCCGGAGGATGTGGTGCTGATGGTGCGGCTGATGTGATTTGGTTCTGAAATCATAGTGGCGGAATCAGTCTGGAGATAAGAGTTGACACCAGGGTTTGTTGCAAGGCCATTCCCAAGGGATTAGGCCTCCTTTTGGTGACCCATTCCTGCTGGCGAGTTGTAGTAGCCTTTATCTATTTCCTTATATTTAAAAGATGTATATATGGTCACCAAACCATCTGGGATGGTTCACAAAAACAAGATGAAAACACAACAATGAAATATGGGTAGTGGCGGGTTTAAAAAAATAAAATCAAAACACATTTGTCCAATGGGAAAAGGATAACAGGGTTGGTCCCAGGTGGGTCTCTTTTTGAGGGTGCAGCAGTGACTCCCTACTGCCTGTGTAGATTGGTGCATAACCTAAGCCCTTTCTCACATATGTGCAATCTACAGATGGCAAGGCTATCCAGTGTAGCACTGTGTGTGACACACACACACACACACACACACACGGGTGGGGGGCACATTCACTAAATGTGTGAGGGGTCAACAGGAGCTCCCTTAAGGTTGTTCTGAGATCATATATGTGGCATGGTATGACCATCACAAGGTAAAGGTAAAGGGACCCCTGACCATTTGGTCCAGTCGTGTCCGACTCTGGGGTTGTGGCGCTCATCTCGCTTTATTGGCCGAGAGCCGGCGTACAGCTTCCAGGTCATGTGGCCAGCATGACAAAACCGCTTCTGGCGAACGCTTCTGGCACGGAAACGCCGTTTACCTTCCAGCCGGAGTGGTTCCTATTTATCTACTTGCACTTTGACATGCTTTCGAACTGCTAGGTGGGCAGGAGCTGGGACCAAGCAACGGGAGCTCACCCCGTCACAGGGATTCGAACTGCCGACCTTCTGATCAGCAACCCCTAGGCTCTGTGGTTTACCCACAGCGCCACCTGGGTCCCATGACCATCACAAAGTGCTGTAGAAATGCTCACTACAGTGGTACCTCTGGTTAAGTACTTAATTCGTTCCGGAGGTCCGTTCTTAACCTGAAACTTTTCTCAACCTGAAGTTAAGCTAATGGGGCCTCCCGCTGCCGCTGCGCCGCCAGAGCACAATTTCTGTTCTTATCCTGAAGCAAAGTTCTTAACCTGAAGCATTATTTCTGGGTTAGTGGAGTTCTTAACCTGAAGCGTATGTAACCTGAGGTACCACTGTACTACAATCCATTCTGCTTTATATCTTTTCCTTTGGCCCAAAGACCACTCGTTCACCATTTGGTTAAAGGTCAGTTTTGCATCCCTGTTTCCTGTTCTACTGGGTCTGCAATGTTTTGCCACTCAGCACAGACAGGGTTTTCCTTATCAAATGGCAGGATTCTTGCAGCCTTTTTCCTGCCTGGCAGTTGCAGACATGAGTGCTGAGTTACAGATATAACTCGTCTGAAACTTCTCTTTTGGAGAGGCACCCCATAGCTACCTTGTCTGGCTGCACTTATAAGCCATGAGATTGTGTGTGTGTGCATAAATGTGTGTACTGTATGTATGTATGTGTATATATATATATATATATATATATATATATATATATATATATATTCACTCTCTCTTTCTCTCTCTCAACCCCTGAAAGGGAAGCCATTTGTTCTCTTTTCCTATTTCTTTCTTGCCCTTATCCAAAAACAGCCACCCTATCTGTAAGCGACAACTGTGGAAAATGTGCCCTGGCCACTTGGCGCGAAAGATAGGCGAGACTCCGAAAAAATCTTCTCCACAGCTTATCACCTTTTTTGCTGGCTCCACAACAGGCCAGTGTCCCAGCTTAGGAGGAAACTGACTGTCTGTAATCCTGAGCAGGGCCTCATCAACCACTGATAAGCTTCCCTGTGAACTTGCAGGCACTTCTGGGTTTATTATCCTTTCAAATGCTAGAGAAGCTATTGCATGACAGATTAGATATATACACACACATGCATACACAAGGTGAGCGCATATATCAATATGGTTTTCAAATGTGATGGGTGTAAGTTGCTGCAATTCTGCTTCACCCATTCCTCACTGTCAGGACCTAGTTCACATGGTTCCCCTGTCCCTGCATGCCATCCCACTCTGGTAACATATGAAATGAGGAAATTGCATGGAAGGAGTAGAAGACACAAGAAGTATCGGGAAATTTTTATCGTTTGACATTTCATTGTGTTTTTATATGTGCTGGAAGCCGCCCAGAGTGGCTGGGGAAACCCAGCCAGATGGGCAGGGTATAAATAATAAAATTGTTGTTGTTGTTCAGTCTTTCAGTCGTGTCCGACTCTTCGTGACCCCATGGACCAGAGCACGCCAGGCACTCCTGTCTTCCACTGCCTTCCGTAGTTTGGTCAGACTCATGTTGGTAGCTTCGAGAACACTGTCCATCCATCTCATCCTCTGTCGTCCCCTTCTCCTTGAGCCCTCCATCTTCCCCAACATCAGGGTCTTTTCCAGGGAGTCTTCTCTTCTCATGAGCCTCAGCTTCAGGATCCGTCCTTCCAGCGAGCACTCAGGGCTGATTTCCTTCAGAATGGATAGGTTTGATCTTCTTGCAGTCCATGGGACTCTCAAGAGTCTCCTCCAGCACCATAATTCAAAAGCATCAATTCTTTGGCGATCAGCCTTCTTTATGGTCCAGCTCTCACTTCCGTACATTACTACTGGGAAAACCATAGCTTTAACTATACGGACCTTTGTCGGCAAGGTGATGTCTCTGCTTTTTAAGATGCTGTCTAGGTTTGTCATTGCTTTTCTCCCAAGAAGCAGGTGTCTTCTAATTTCATGACTGCTGTCACCATCTGAAGTGATCATGGAACCCAAGAAAGTAAAATCTCTCACTGCCTCCATTTCTTCCCCTTTTATTTGCCAGGAGGTGATGGGACCAGTGGCCATGATCTTAGTTTAATTTTTTAAGGAGTGCTGGGCCAGCCTCAATTTATTCCCCCAGGGGCAGACCCAAGCAATGCCCATTGGCTGGTTGGGCCCGCCCCCTGGGGAATCTCTGGACCCAGGCCTCCTTAATTTTAATAATAAAATTACTAAGTTAATATATCGCCACACCTGAGGCTTGTGCCTGAATAGGATGGGAGGAGAGATATAACTGTGTTAGTACATATCCTAGTGTTTGGTGTAATACAGCTTAGCTGCTATTGATCATCGTATTACTAGCCTACTTTCCCTGCCCAAATTCAGGACTAAATACAATGATGCGAGAAGTCTGCTTTCCTTAAATCAGGGGTTGGCAAGGTTTACCTCGCCTGGGCCTGTTCACTCCAGCAGAGATCCCTCCATGGGCCGGATCACGTGCGCGCGCCCGCGATTTCCAGCGTCTGCGCAGACACGATTTCTGGCACCGCGGAAGCGAGTCCCTGCGCCGTGTTGCACCGGTTTAGCGCAGCGCGCGGGGACTCACCGAGCAGGCGGCTTGGTTCGGGGACAGCTAAATGACCCCTGTGGGCCGCTTGTGGCCCATGGGCCTTAGGTTGCCTACCCCTGCCTTAAATGGTCAGGCGGACATGTCAGTGATCTGGTTTCTGGCTGGGGGACACTGCAGGCTTGACTGAGGATTGGCCCCAATGGCAGGCAGGCCTGGGTCCAGAGATTCCCCAGGGGGCGGGCCCAACCAGCCAATGGCCATTGCTTGGGCCTGCCCCTGGGGGGGATGATAATAATAATAATAATAATAATAATAATAATAATAATTTATTATTTGTACCCCGCCCATCTGGCCGGGTCCCCCCAGCCACTCTGGGCGGCCTCCAACAGATATTAAAATACATTAAAATATCACAAGTTAAAAGCTTCCCTAAACAGGGGCTGCCTTCAGATGTCTTCTAAAAGTCTGGTAGTTGTTTTTCTCTTTGACATCTGGTGGGAGGGCATTCCACAGGGCAGGCGCCACTACCGAGAAGGCCCTCTGCCTGATTCCCTGTAGCTTTGCTTCTCGCAGTGAGGGAACCGCCAGAAGGCCCTCGGCGCTGGATCTCAGTGTCCGGGCTGAACGGTGGGGGTAGAGACGCTCCTTCAGGTATACAGGACCGAGGCCGTTTAGGGCTTTCAAGGTCAGCACCAACACTTTGAATTGTGCTCGGAAACGTACTGGGAGCCAATGTAGTTCTCTCAGGACCGGTGTTATGTGGTCCCGGCGGCCACTCCCAGTCACCAGTCTAGCTGCCGCATTCTGGATTAATTGCAGTTTCCGGGTCACCTTCAAAGGTAGCCCCACGTAGAGCGCATTGCAGTAGTCCAAGCGGGAGACAACTACAGCATGCACCACTCTGGTGAGACATTCTGCGGGCAGGTAGTGTCTTAGCCTGCGTACCAGATGGAGCTGGTAGACAGCTGCCCTGGACACAGAACTGACCTGCGCCTCCATGGACAGCTGTGAGTCCAAAATGACTCCCAGGCTGCGCACCTGGTCCTTCAGGGGCACAGTTACCCCATTCAGGACCAGGCAGTCCCCCACAGCTGCCTGCCTCCTGTCCCCCAAAAACAGTACTTCTGTCTTGTCAGGATTCAACCTCAATCTGTTAGCCGCCATCCATCCTCCAACCGCCTCCAAGCACAATAAATTGAGGCTGGCCCAGCACTCCTCAGGGTAAGCCTAAGTCTTGACGGAGGGCAGGTTGTAGCCTCTGCCAGCCCCTCCTTGGTTAAAGGTATCCCGTTAAAGGCATCCATGAGGAGTTGCACCCGGGGGGGGGCTAGGGTCATAGCACTCCTCCAGCGGGGACCCCTATTTGGTGTAGGTCATAGGGCTCCCCCCTACCATGGTGTGGTTTACTCTTAGATACACTTCCATCAGACTGGCTGGAGTTAATTAAATTGCTTGTTCCAAACATTTTCCATTTGTAACCACTCAACTTGCGGCCTATTTGAACCCCAAATCTACATGCTGCTTTCTTATCAAGTTATTTCATCACATAGGGAATGACTGGGTCACATGGCCTTGACATACAACTTCTTAGGTAAGCAATGTAGGAATGCCCATCAGTTTAGCCCACAAAGGCATGGCATGCCACAGGGAAGGTGAGACCTGTTCCCCTGGGGTAATTGATTGACGTTTACCTTGGGACAGTCACTGTCACTCAGCCAAACCTACACCGCAGGATTGTTTGGGCAATCATGGGAAGAGTTCGTGAGCCCCTTGGAGAACGGCAAAATAAAAATGGGATAAACGAATAAAACCTGGAGCCATTTAATTGTGTATAGCAATAGCCACTTGGTGTAGAAAACTAGACAGTGAGTACAAACTGATGGGCAAAGCGGGTTCCCCACGTGTTGCGGTGGGGGCCAGCAAGTCACCCCTCTGTTGCTGGGCGGGATCGGATAGATGGCCACTGCTGTGATTGGGTCCTGGGTGTTGTTGGGGAGATTTCTATGTTGCAATTTGTTGATGGACAGCCCAGTGATTATATACCGCTTGGCTCACAGCGTGATATTCCTCTTTGCTGCGTGCATCGGATCACCCCCCCTTCCCTCTATTAGGCCTCTGTGTTTGACCTTTCTATGCCTGTCATAGGGTCATCTGCTTTTGGGGCAGGGGCCTGGTAGGATTTTTTTCCATTTGGCTGATTGGCTGGTGCCATCTGGTTTTCGCCTACTGCGTAGCAATTAGTCATAACTTATAAGGTTGGCGGTTAGGCACTGGTTATTAATTTGATTGGTGGAGGGGTCAGGATTGACTGTGCCTGCCCCTCCAATGCTGCTGTGCGGGGAATTCCGTTAAAGGAATCCAGGGGCTCACCATGCTTTTGTCCGTATCCCCCGGTCGGGGGCCAGGGCCATGCAAGAGCCCCTGGGAGCATTTGGGGAGAGGCGAGGGGCAGACCCCTGGCTCCCATTCTCTCCCCAAAGTGTTTTCCCTTTACTGACAAATGTCAGTTCTGTCCCCAGTGGGACAGATAGTCTGAACCAATGCCTAAGCAACCACTCACATATTTTGTATTTTAATAAAGTTGTGGCCAAAATCATGCCAAAAACCTTAAACTTAAATTTCTGTCTGAAGTGTGTTTCATTTGAGGGGTGGTTTGGGATGTCGACACGCAACTAATCTTGCCCTTTGTATGACGCTGTGCCAAAACCAACACTGACCACTGTTTCTCTGTTTAATGAGGACCAAGCCACAATCCAGTGGCTGTAAAACACTGCATGGGATCATCGTAACTGACGGCTGCTATCTACTGAACGCTGAGACTCTGAATGGAGTTGGTGGAGCCCCTGTAGGGGAACATGAGGAGTCTTGGGTTGATAAAGAGAGAGTCTAATATCCTCCTCTGTTGCCTGAAACATGATTAGCATGCTATTAAGGGCCTGGACACAATGACAACTCACTTATTCAAGACCAAATGCACCAGATGTTAGAGAGGCCATTAGCGCGTGCACACACTGAAGAAAGTAGAAATGAGAGTCTTATATGTCTACTTGAGATTATTATAGAATTCTTGCCTAGGTTTCCTGTCCTAAGAGAAATAGAACCATAAATTCAAAGGTGCCTGCAAAACCCACTCAGATCAGTCTTTCTTCAGAGTTCCTGGCTGCATGGTTGTGTGTGCCACAATAAGGGTGTAGCGCCCATGCTGAACATCTTGGAAGCAGTGTGCAAATCAGGATCTATGCTACATTTCCAGCATGGCCAGCAATCGATGTGAAAGGAGAGCACACCCTAGAATCCTCTCAGGGCTAAACTGGATAAGTGTTGAAATCCAGAGTGAATAGCTACACAGGGGCGTAGCAACGGGGGGCGGGGGGGCGGGGGGCGGGCCGCCCCGGGTTCCACCCCAGAGGGGGGTGACACTTTAAAAAAAAAAATTTTTTTTAAATTTTTTTTTAAAATTTTAACTTCATTGAAAAAAAGAGATAATAGGCACACACACAACCCCCCACACCTCACAAAGTGGCACCATCAGAGGGGGTGACACTTTTTAATTTTTTTATTTTTTTAAATTTTTTTATCATTTTTTATTATTATTTTTTATTTTAACTTTATTGAAAAAAAAGAGATAATAGACAAACACAAACACAACCCACCTCACCTCACAAAGTGGCACTATCAAAGAGGGGTGACACTTTTTAATTTTTTTAATTTTTTTTAAAAAAAATTATTATTTTTTATTTTAACTTTATTGAAAAAAAGAGATAATACACACACACACACACACACACACACACACACACACACACACACACACACAAAACCCCCACACCTCACAAAGTGGCACCGTCAGAGGGGGGTGACACTTTTAATTTTTTTAAAAAAAATTTAAAATTAAAGTGGTGGGGGGTGACAAAAAAAATTCCGCCCCGGGTACCACCTGGGCTTGCTACGCCTCTGTAGCTACATATATAGTAGGGGGAGTCCAGTTCTCACTGTGAAGTCAGTGGGCAGGAAGAAGAAGAAGAGGAGGAGGAGGAGGAGGAGTTTGGATTTGATATCCTGCTTTATCACTACCCTAAGGGTGGCGCTGTGGGTTAAACCACAGAGCCTAGGGCTTGCCGATCAGAAGGTCAGCGGTTCGAATCCCCGCGATGGGGTGAGCTCCCATTGCTCGGTCCCTGCTCCTGCCAACCTAGCAGTTCGAAAGCACGTCAAGTGCAAGTAAATAAATAGGTACCACTCCGGCGGGAAGGTAAACGACGTTTCTGTGCGCTGCTCTGGTTTGGCAGAAGCGGCTTAGTCATGCTGGCCACATGACCCGGAAGCTGTACGCCGGCTCCCTCGGCCAATAAAGCGAGATGAGCGCGCAACCCCAGAGTCGTCCGCGACTGGACCTAATGGTCAGGGGTCCCTTTACCTTTAAGGAGTCTCAAAGCGGCTCACATTCTCCTTTCCCTTCCTCCCCCACAACAAACACTCTGTGAGGTGAGTGGGGCTGAGAGACTTCAAAGAAGTGTGACTAGCCCAAGGTCACCCAGCAGCTGCATGTGGAGGAGCGGAGACGCGAACCCATTTCCCCAGAGTACGAGTCTACTGCTCTTAACCACTACACCACACTGGCTCTCAAAAAAGTGAAGGTGTATCTCTTCACCACCCCAAGTTTGGAATGGCGATAGTACATACAAACACATTGCATAACTATGACCCTTAGGGAAAGGTTGCCCCAAGTCTCTTAGCCCAGAATGAGGGGTGATATCCATTCTGATCTCAGTGGGGGATTGAAAAGAAAAGTTGCTTTTACAATGGGATTTCCCACCCCCCAAACCCATCACGTTTAATTGCCACCACTGAGAAGGCCCTCTGCCTGGTTTCCTGTAACTTCGCTTCTCGCAGTGAGGGAACTGCCAGAAGGCCCTCGGAGCTGGACCTCAGTGTCCGGGCAGAACGATGGTGGTGGAGACGCTCCTTCAGGTATACTGGGCCGAGGCCGTCTAGGGCAGTGTTTCTCAACCACTGTTCCGCGGCACACTAGTGTGCCGTGAGATGTTGCCTGGTGTGCCGCAAGATGTTGCCGGGTTCCTATCGTATTGCCCGCTCTCCTAAACCGGCTCAGCGGATAATGCAGTGGATAATTTGGGCAGCCTATAACTGCCACGGGCTGCCGTGTTCGACCTTTCACCCTGACGCTGACGGCTCAACGCGGAAGCGCGATGGCGGCGGCAGAAGGGCCGGCAGGCGGCAAGAGCGGCGCTTCCCCGTCGGCTGCGCACCGGAGGCTGCGGATCCTCTTGGGCCACCTGAGGAGCGGGCTGCCGGAGGCGCACCTATCTGCTGCCCAGTGCCGAGGGTGGGCAGCGCCGGCGCTGGCTCGCCCTCAGCCGAGCACCTTCCCCAAGAGGCGGTAAGCGGGTGTGGCGGCGGGGGGAGCCTGGGCGAGGGCGGTTCCTCCTCCTCTTCGTGCTCCCCGGTGGGACGCCAGCTTCCCGGGACGGGGGGGCAATGCCTCGCCCCGCCGCCCCTCGCGGAAAGGGCCCGAAGTCGGTGCTTTCCTTGCAAGAAGAAGGGGACGGAGAGGCAGGGAAAAGCCGTTGCCGCTTTCCGCTATTCCTCCCTCCCCACCCTTTGGCCTCATTTAATTCGAAAAGAGACTTGGGGCAGCTTTTGCAGATCTTGTTTAGTGCTGCAGCTCCCAACGTCTTCAATCACCGTAGGTGATTTCCGTTGCCATGGCGACGTTGCCGCCGCCATTTTGTGGGTGCACAGCGTCTCGTGATTTTTTGACATTTTCTGGTGGTGGTGTGCCGCGAGATTTTTTTCATGAGACAGGTGTGCCGTTGCCCAGAAAAGGTTGAGAAACACTGGTCTAGGGCTTTAAAGGTCAGCACCAACACTTATGTTATGTTGCAGGATTGGGGGGGGGGGCTTAAGTGAAATGTGAAGACATGTGGTGATTTAGCAAAAAGCGGAGACTTCTTTCAAACCAAATATTCTCTACTCTTTTATCCAGTCTAACACATTCATCACTGCCTTCAGATCCAGAGACTAGAAAGTTATGGTGAACCAGATTGTTACTATTTCCCTCAGTTACTCAGAATCATTTCTGTAATCTTTGATTATTTGCCCTTCAGGAAAAGAACGCTGAAATTCAAGCTTTAGAGATGAAAAGCAAATGAAGGTCACTTCTGCTAAGCTAAAGTATTAATTCAAGGCAAACCATTCTGCCTGCATAACATCTGTCTTTGGTGAGAGGGTGAGATGATGGGCCTCAGTATCGCCTTGCATTATTGTTAGAAGGACACAAAAAGACCTTCTATAACAGAGGACACATTTCAGACCATTTTGGTGCAGTTTATTTGAGCTATGTGTAGGCTAGTCAAACCAATCTTCGTTATTTGCATTTTTTCCTTTCCCTTTCCCCATTTTTTATTTCTTCTACTTCCTTCGCTTTTCTCTCTCTGTCTTTCTATTTTCTGCCGCACTCCTTCTTCTCTTCCACTGTGAAAATAAATGGTAAACAAACGTGAAGATGCTTTATACAACAGTGTAGTTGGAGATGGGAGGGTAGGCTTTGGGACGATGGAGGGACAATATGAATCATTTGTAATTGACACCTACTGTTTAAAAAAACAACCCGATTCTGAAATAAACAATAGAAATGATGTCTTTTTGTCAGATTAGGCATTTGTGTGGAAACTGTCACGTTCAGGCACCTCTGAAACACCCGGAAGCATTTGTGATCCTTTACTGACGGGGCAACAAAAGCTGCTGATTGTGGGGAGAGAGTGTCCCTATTTGCACATCAACACCTACTGTATTTCACAAAGAGGGCTGATGGATGAGAAGGTGGTAGGAGAATGTGGCTATGGAATCAGTAGCACTGAAAAGTCTCTCTCTTCCAACAATGTGTGACTTTGCCAACAAGAGGTGAATGGGAGACCATTTGTGAAAAGCTTCAGGTTCAGGAAACAGGCTGGATTAGAGTCGATCCGAATGCAAAGCGCCTTTCAAATCAACCCATTTCTGAAAATGAAATATGTGTGGCAATGTCCTGCCATACCATTAAAAAATAATAATTGTGCGATGAAGTACGTGTTGATGCTTACGTTGAGCACTGGGTTACTGAGCAGTGGGGATGAGCCAGAGCCTCAGTGACTTTCAGTGCATGCTTTTAATTAAGAAGGCATCCCTGCTTCAGTTCCTGGCATCCCTGGTTCAAGAAAAGTCATGAAGCAGGGCTGGAAAGGGCCTCTGCCTGGACACCTGGAATGTTGTGAAATAGCCAAGGTGCCCTCCCTCCAAGATATTATTGGACTCCGACTCCCATCATCTTCATCCTGCATGACCAACGGTCAGGGATGGTGGAGATTCATGAATCTGGGCATAGTTTAGAGGTGTCTCTTGAGAGCCAGTGTGGTGTAGTGGTTAAGAGCGGTAGTCTCGTAACCTGGTGAACCGGGTTCGCTTCCCCGCTCCTCCACATGCAGCTGCTGGCTGACCTTGGGCTAGTCACACTTCTCTGAAGTCTCTCAGCCCCACTCACCTCACAGAGCGTTTGTTGTGGGGGAGGAAGGGAAAAGGAGATTCTTAGCCGCTTTGAGACTCCTTCGGGTAGTGATAAAGCGGGATATGAATCCAAACTCTTCTTCTTCTCTCGTGAACAGGAGGTGTTTTTTGTAAAGAGGCATGGACATCGCAACAACTGTTGGATAAACTAACTTTTATTTCATTTTTAAACTTTTGGTTCCACCCCACCCGCACCCCTTTCCCTTGGTGGAATTTTATGCATGCCGAAAGCAACGCCTTTTGCTCTTCCAAACTATTTTTATGAGGCCCATGGATAAATCCCCTCTGACAAGTATGAGCTGGTGATATCCAGATAGGGAAGGAGCTTAGTCAGAGGCAGAGAAATCACCACGACCTTTGGGTTGGTAGGAGAACTTGCACAAAGGACTCTTGTGAGACATCACCTCTTCTTCACCCCTCTGTGGAAAGGCAGGAGAGGTGGATGACAGCGGCTTTACTCTCGCTGATGAAATGGCAGGGCTGTCGGAGAAGAAATGTTGTTGCGGAGAACTTGGGCTTCTTCGAAATATTTCCGCTCAAAGATTGGCTGCGTAGGCAGCACGTGTGCAATCTGGGCTGGGGGTGAGGGGGGGGACAAAGGGTTGGAAAGAATTATGATTTTTCCTCTGTGATCCGTTGGGAACGTTTTGTGTTAGATGATGGGATACATTCCAACGGCCCTTATTCATCAGGGACAGCCCACATTTTCTGATATATGTTTCTGGCAGATGACTGCCCCTGTTTTGCATTTGGGGAGTACCTTGTAAAAATTGCTGCTGGTGTGGATTGCTACAGGTCGCCATTCTTCTTTTTTTATTTTATAAGAATTTTATTGGGTTTTATAATTAAACAAACAATTAACAAACAAAGAAAAGAATCATCATTTCTAACATAATTTCTAATATTTAGTCAAATAAACATACACAACATACATCCTATTTTCCCCTCCATTTTTTATACACATCTTTGGGGTGACTTCCTCACGTCCCCCCTGCTGCGTTTCATTTTATATCATCTTAGTAATCTCTTAACATCTTTGAATATATTTTATAATTCACACTAATGTTATTTCCTTAATCAACAGTTTTAACCTAAGTCATCTATCCTTACCATCTTTCCCCCTTTTTAAGACACCGTCTTATAATTTTTTTCCCTCAAAAAAACACAGGGTGGCTTATTTTCGGGGGGATGTCTTATTTTTATTACGTCAGTATGGTACGGTACAGCCTCTCCCTGCGCGCTGAGCAGGCGGGGCAGAACTCCGCAAGAGGCGCGTCCCCCCGCCTCTCGCTGGCTCCCTGCGCACGGGGAACAGGCGGGGCAGGAAGAGGCGTCTTCCCCCCCCCCGCGCGCCTCTCCCTGCGCGCTAAGCAGGCGGGGCAGAACTCCGCAAGAGGCGCGTTCCCCCCCCCCCCGTGCCTCTCACTGGTTCGCTGGCTCCCTGCGCACGCAGGAGGGGCTGAGGAGGTGACGGGAACAATGGTGGCAGGAGGGGCTGAGGAGGTGACGGGAACAATGGCGGCACCACAGCTTACTTTTGGGGTACGTCTTACTTCTCACAAAGGTAAAAAAAACCCTGCCATGGCTTACTTTATGACTACGTATTAAAAAAGGGGAAACAGGGTAATACATCATACTGTCTATTTAATCTGCAGTCTCTTATATAATCCAACTTTTATTTCAACCTTTAAGTCTTACAATGCTTTTAAAAATAGTCTTTTAGTTTTTTCCACCGTCTCCTCCCTCTGGTCGCGGAGTCTTCCAGTCATTTCGGCAAGTTCCATATAGTCCATCATTTTCATTTGCCAGTCTTCTATTGTAGGTATGTTCTGTGTTTTCCAGTTTCTCGCAATTAAGATTCTAGCTGCTGTTGTGGCATACATAAAGAAAGTTTGGTCTTCCTTGGGGACCACCAGGTTCGCCATTCCAAGTAAGAAAGCTTTTGGTTTTTTAACAAAGGTGTTTTTCAACACTTTTTTCATTTCATTATATATCATCTCCCAGCGGGTCGCCATTCTTCAGGCATCAGCGCCCCCCGCCCAGTTCTCTAGAACTCAAATGTACGATGGAACTGGGCAGAAGGCACATCTTGTCTTAAGTCACGCATATACATTCAAGAACATGAATGCTAAGGGTTAAAGTTGACATTATGCTGGAGATGAATGGAGGCAGCTCATGCAAAAAGCATGTTGTGGGCGGTTGGATTGGGACTCCTGCATGTGTGGAGAGTTGAGCTGATTCCTCCATGCCAGTTTGTGGGGGCAAATCTCACAGCCCCCTCCCCCAAGAGCTGGTGTTAGTCACAGAGGGGGGAAATGCAGTGCTTTTTTTCTGGGGGGATGCAGGAGGACGCATACCCATAAACACGCCTATCCAGGCCATCTTAAGGGAGAGGCGGCGCGTCACTATGTCTTATTTTCGGGGTATGGCTTATTTTCGGGGTATGGCTTATATTTCACAAATGTGTAGAAATCCTGCTATGGCTTATTTTATAATATACAAAACCGTGAACAGCTATAGATGAAAATGTATTGAATCATGAACTAAACAGACAATGTCATACAAAAAGCATACATAGGTATTTCCTCAGAGGCAAAAGCCTGTATATACTTTCAAACATTAAAGTGCTAATTCAAAGTGCAATATCTTTATCTTTATATCTTTATTGTCATTGTACAAGTACAACGAAATTGGATTTAAATAATAATAATAATTAAATAATTTTAAAAAATTAAAAAAATTCATTTTTCATTTAAACAATTGTTTCCCCAACCAAAAATGTACTCAACACGAGTAACAGCAGTAAAAGCCATACGAAACACTTAAAAATAAGGGAGAGCACTGAGCAGCCGCTGCGTCTATGCGCGCCACCATCTTAGAACTCTTATAACTTAGAACTGTCGTAAAAAATAACAGAAATATATAGTGTTGGAGATGGTTGTGCAAAGTCCATCAGACGTATGGGTCTATCTTTCCAGTGTTAAAGATGGTTAAGCAAATTCCATCAAATGTATGGGTCTGTTTTCCCGACGGGTGGCCAGCTTTGAATCTTCCTGTTTCACCAGCAGTTTCGTCAAGGACTGGACTTTATCATCAACATAGAACTAGGCTATTCCACATAGCTAAGCTATTCTAAGAAACTGAAACTCTCATCATTCAAATAAAGCTAAGCTAGTTCTATGTTGATGATAAAGTCCAGTCCTTGACGAAACTGCTGGTGAAATGGGAAGATTCGAAGCTGGCCACCCGTCGGGAAGACAGACCCATACGTTTGATGGACTTTGCTTAACCATCTTTTACACTGGAAAGGTAGACCCATACGTCTGATGGACTTTGCATAACCATCTCCAACACTATATATTGCACTTTGAATTAGCACTTTAATGTTGGAAAGTATATACAGGCTTTTGCCTCTGAGGAAATACCTATGTATGCTTTTTGTATGACATTGTCTGTTTAGTTCATGATTCAATACATTTTCATCTATAGCTGTTCACGGTTTTGTATATTATCCTTTGTATAGTTACCGTGACTGTCTGTTGTTGTTTCTACGGCTTATTTTATGGCTACATCTTATTTTAGGAGAAACAGGGTAGTTCTACCAGTGGCAACATCAACAATGCTCAAAGCAGCAAGGAGGAAGCAGAAGACCCCTAATGAAACCCACAAGCCCCAGCCCTGACTCCCCTCAATTTTGACCAAATCACACACCCTTCTAAAAGCAGTGCCTCAGGGTTTCTGCTCAAGAGGTAAAGGGGCCAACCCAACATAATCTAAACGCTAAAGGCAATATAGATGCAAGTTGTAAAAGACTTGGCATATAAAGAGATCCTTTGTTGCAACTTACGACTCATTAGTCCTGTTCATTTTCATGTCTGTGGTTTTCAAACAAGACATCAACATTGGGGTACAGGAGTCCCAAGGCCCCATCACAATTACATCAAACTAAGCTCCACTTTAGAGCAGTTATAAATTACCTGATATGTTACAAGCAAAAAAACCGGCACCGGTTATCTACAGTTCTGGAAAGGCACTTAATTCTCAGGTTGAAAGCCTAAAGTTAAAGAAGAAAATACAGTTTTATATACTTCTTAAAAATGATCTCAGGGTCAGGAATCATCAGTCATGCTCATATTTGTGGGTGGGGGTGTTCCGGATGATTGAGCTGACTTTTTCTTTTTATCAGCAGAGCCCTATTTCGTTTTAATTTGTGTATCTCAGGAGATATCGTGAACTGGTATGTCTTCTGGTAGTTGATCACGGGAGAGAGGAAAGTCCATTTAAAAATGAAAAAGTGTCCGTTTGCATTAACAGGCCAGCACTTTTGCATGCTTGTAATCACACACCTGCGTGGTTCAACTAGTTCCTCCTCATCAGTCTCTCTCTGTTTCTGATTCGAGTTCAAGTTCTTCTGCACTTCCGCAAATTACTTATGTATTATCTATCACATTTATCACCCACATTTCCTCCAAGGAGCTCAAGGGGGTGTACATGAGTTCTCCCCTGTTTTATCTTCACTGCGACCCTGTGAGGTAGGCATAGCTGTCAACCCTCCCTTTTTTGGCGGGAAACTCCCTTATTCCAATCCCGTTTCCCGCTGCTATCCCGGATTGTTGATATCCCTTAAATTTCCCGGATTTCAAAGGAAGCAGCTCCTCTCCCTCCCTGCCGGCCAGGGAGGCTCCTCAGCTGCGTTGCTCGGCTGCCAATAAGGACCCATAGTTGACAGCTATGGGTAGGCTGGGCTCAGAGTGAGTGACTGTCCCAAGAGACTGTTCCAGTGAGCTTGTATTTTTCTTTGGCAATAGGAGGTAGCCCTGTTGGTCATCATTTGTTTTTGTTTAAAGGGGTGGGGCTATGAGGGAGGGGTGTGGTCTAAGGAGAGGGAGGGGCTAAAGGCCACCTGATAAGCTGCTCCTGATTCAGACTTGCAGCCAAAGCTCCTCGAAGCTCATCTCTGGAGAGTGTTCCCAGGGGGCCTCCCTTCTCCAAAACTGTGGTGCGTGTCTTCACCATAGCTGTCAACTTATAAGGGACTTTTAAAAACTTTCGGATTTGAAAATAAGGGATGCCGCAAGGGCGGTGCAATGGCACCAAGTAGCCTCGCCACCCTGCGCTCCAGAGGCTGCACGCGAACGGGGAGAGCGAAAGAGCGAGCGCATAGAAGGCAGGCAGGCTGTCTGTCTGGTTGGGCGTGAGGGTCTGGCTGCACAAGGCATGCAAGCTCCGCCCCCAGTCGGTCTCAGACTCCTTATTGGCAGCCGAGCAACACAGCTGAGGAGCCTCCCTGGCCGGCAGGGAGGGAGAGGAGCTGCTTCCTTTGAAATCCGGGAAATTTAAGGGATATCAACAATCTGGGATAGCAGCGGGAAACGGCATTGGAATAAGGGAGGGTTGACAGCTATGGTCTTCACCCTAAGAGCTCTTGTCCCTTTAGACAAGATTGATGGGCCTTTCGATGGCTGCTAAGGGGACTTGCAGTTGCTGGCTTTCTTCACACCTATTCTTAATGTAATTACATTAAATAGGTAGAAGAAAGTTCTGCCTTCCCCCTTCTTCCCCTATTGAGATTATTACTTTTCAATCTGCGTTAACATGATCTTACAGCTGACTGAGCACTCGCCTCTGACCTTTCCTGCCTCGGGAACAGCGCCCGCCTTAATTGACAGTTGGGATCGTGAGCTCCGCTGAAGGGAGATTAGCAGTGGCTTAGCTAATTAGTACTTAAATGTTTGCTAATGTTGCAATGGGCTTGCCAATGGCAATCGTATTAAAAATTGATCCAAAGATGTTTTTTTCTTAGTTTTACGGAAAGGGAAAAGAAGCTTTTTTGAAAAGAAAAGAGAAACGTCCAGTTACATTTCTTTTGATTACATCACCCTACATGGAACAGCAGGAGCTTTGAATTTTTTAATTATTTCTTTGTTTGGTTATTAAATTTATATGCCGCTCTTTATCCAGGGGTCATAGGGCAGTTTACAGTATAAAAACACAGAAATATATAACATTAAAATCAAATTACAGGTAGGTAGCCGTGTTGGTCTGTCATAGTCAAAACAAAATAAAAAATAAAAAAAATTCCTTCCAGTAGCACCTTAGAGACCAACTAAGTTTGTTCTTGGTATGAGCTTTCGTGTGACTGGTGACTTCTGTTTCAGTGTATCTGAAGAAGTGTGCATGCACATGAAAGCTCATACCAAGAACAAACTTAGTTGGTCTCTAAGGTGCTACTGGAAGGAATTTTTTTTATTTCTTATTTTGTATTAAAATCAAACAAAACAATAACCCAAACAAAACAATAACCCTCCCCGTTTAAATGGCCACAATTTGTTTAATTAACCAAAGGCCTAGAAGAAGAGGAATGTTTTTTGCCCGGCATCTAAAGATTTGTAATGAAGGCGACAAGGAAGCCTTCCTGAGGAGAGCATTCCACAAGTGTGGAACCAGTTCAGAAAAGGCCGTTTTGTCTTACTGCCCTCCGCAAGGTCTGTGTCAATTCATAAGGGGAGATGTAGTCCTTGAACTATTGCAGTCCTGGGCCATTTAAGGCTTTATCGGTCAAAACCAGCACTTTGAATTGGGCCCAGAAGCTAACTGGCAGGCAGTGCAGTGCAGGATTGGTGCAATATGTTCAAACCGTCTTGCCCCCGGTGAGCAACCTGGTGACTGAATTCTGCACCAGCTGAAGTTTCCAAACTGTCTTCAGAGGCAGCCCTGCACATAATGTGCAGATGTTGCATTCAGTTTCTTTGTTTTCAGGTGAGCAGCACCAGGTGTTATGGCGCCAACAGGATGGCGTGCCGAAGCCAGGTATCAATACCGGAGTCAAGAGAAGCCAGAGTCAGGAGCAGTCCGCATCAGGAACCAGCCGAAGTCAGGTACACAGGATCAGGAGCAGGATGAGCAGGCACAACCACGTGCTTCAGCACAGCAGTTGCAGGTGCTGGTGAGGGAAGCAACCGGCCTTCCTTAAGTAGCCAGCTCATCACCACGCCTTTTACGAGCTGCAACTGCCTCCAATTGCTCCCTCCGTTTCTCAGCTCTACGCTCTACAGCTGAGGGGAGGGGGCCCTCCGGCTCCTCTCCTCACAGGGGCCTGATTCTGGCTCAACTTCTTCCTCCTGTTCTGGCCTTCCCTCTTCCCCATCTGCTTCTTCCTCTTCTGAGGAGTGTCGCCACCAGTCTTCTTCAGGTAAGAATCCCTCCATTCCTCCGGACTCTTCCGTGGTTGCCGCTTTGCCTAGGGGGGCTTGCCACCACTCCTGCTCATCTGGTGCAACCCTGACACCAGGTGACCTAAGCGCAGTGATATTGTTGAGGAGCCATGGGCTTGTACAAACCCTCTCATCAGCTGCCCCTGGGACCTCGGTAGTTTCCTTCACATGTTTAATGTTGTTTCCAGCTCTGGAGTTGTGTGAGCAATCAAGAGTGGATTAGAAATACTTTATATATTTTAAATGAATAAATACTCATTACATGAATAAATATTTCAATGAATAAATATCATTTTAGCAGTATCTAAAGAAATGCCATTTCTTGATAAAATAAATATATTATTTCACTAACTCTCCTCATATTTCTATTTTCTCTACGTATCCTAATATTTGTCAGTTTAGCTCATAATTTCAATCACTAGTCATCCATAGAAGGCAGTTTCATCATCAGTTTGTGATGTTAAACCACACACACACCCCTTTCACATCCTCATGTGAAACCTCACCCTATATAAACCCTAATAAGATAACTAATGGATTGAATGGCAGGTCAATGCTGATAATTTTATTGATTTCAAACTGGAATCTATTTAAATGCATCCGACACTACTGGAACCATTTATAATAGGAATAAACACACCTGAACCCTGGAGAGCTCACTTGGGGCTGATAATGCCAAGATTGCAGTTGCATCCCCATATGGGACAGCTAAATATTCTTGCATTGCAGGGGGTTGGACTAGATGATCCTCAGGGCCCCTTCCAGCTCTACAACTCTATGAATCTATGAACCAATTTGACCAATCTGGGCCAGCTTGGAGCAATCTAATCATTAGCTTTGAAAAGTCATGAGAGTTTGACACACACAGAGAGAGAGAGCATTGCAATTCATTGTGTCATTCTGTTAAGTGTTGCTGGTTAGTGGAAGGCCAGTCACTCTGGAGCCCACAGAACAGCAGAACTAAAAACGTGGTCTGTGGTGAGGTGGTCCCAGCATCTGGTGATAGCTGGACTTTTATTCCCCAAAGGCATCAGTAAACTTTATAACTTCTGGACTGGACTGTTGCAGCTGAATGTCTGCTACTGCTCTCTAGTGGATGGAACTAATGCGTGCATTAGCTTTTGAAAAGGGTCTGTACATATTTGCTTCTGTGTTCCCCCCCAAAACATTTATTGGTTTTTAAAGTTTTTTAAGCACAAAACATAACGGTTAGATTTTCCACACTTCCCCCCTCTCACTGTGGGAAGCAACATTCATCCCCCTCTCTCACAGGGGTGGGCATAGTCATTGTACATTTAACCTTAATAACAATTATTTAATATCATTGCTTGGGCCTGGCCCAATTCTGTGGGCCAGGCATTCCTTCATCCTCAATTTCATATTTCCGTTGACTGCCTCAAGTTGAATTCAATATCATTCCTCTCTAACAGTTTTCATACTTCTAAATTTTAAAACATCATGAAATACAAAATCATTTTGCTTAAAACAATTCTTTTTCCTTTGCTTCTGCCAAAGCAGCATGATATAACAACGCTGAGCTCTCTGTCGAGCAAAGTTATTTCAGAGAGCAAGTAAACAAAGACTATATGTTAGGCAGAAGGAAGGAACAACAGTCAAGGAAAAAATGCTTCTATTCAACTTCCTATAGCCTTACTTTTAGGAGGTAAAGGTAAAGGTAAAGGGACCCCTGACCATTATGTCCAGTCGTAACCAACTCTGGTGTTGTGGCGCTCATCTCGCATTATTGGCCGAGAGCCGGCGTACAGCTTCCGGGTCATGTGGCCAGCATGACTAAGCCGCTTCTGGGGAACCAGAGCAGCGCATGGTAACGCTGTTTACCTTCCCGCCGGAGCGGTACCTACGTATTTATCTACTTGCACTTTGGCGTGCTTTCGAACTGCTAGGTGGGCAGGAACAGGGACCGAGCAATGGGAGCTCACCCCGTTGCGGGGGTTCGAACTGCCGACCTTCTGATCGGCAAGCCCTAGGCTCTGTGGTTTAACCCACAGCGCCACCCGCTTCCCTCTTTTTTTTTCTTCTTTTTTTTTAAGGAGATAGGAGTTGACTATCATGGCTTTCTCAATCAGGAAATCAAAGTACTTCTTGAGGGCAGAGCAGTATCAGTGTTTAACATATGGGTGAATCTCATATGGGTTACGTTCTGCGGATAGCATATACAGCCACATCACATATAGTAAGCACATTGAGTTTAATGGCAGGTGGGTTACCAAAGTCTTTTTCCCCAGATGCCCACCCCTTTTTGCCCCCCTTTTAATTAACTTTTGACAAGTGCATAACGCCGAATGTGTGCAAGTTTAAATGCATGAAAGTTACGAGTTAAATGTATCTGCATTTAAAGCAAAAAAAAAAAGTCAGGCAAGTGCCTTCTGATCTGAATTAAAGTCTGTGTCATCATGGCAGCATTAGAGGTTGGTAGCAGAACAATGGCCCAGACTCTGGGATAGTTGGACAGAACTATCTTAAGTTATTTATATTTCTTGGAATTAGTTTATAACGTTTTGGACTATTTTTGCTCTTGAGCAATTCTGCTCTTGAATCATTAAACATATTGTTTGTTTGAATATCACTATATAAATATACGTTCCTCTCGTTTCAGGGATCTTTCACGGTGTAGACTTCCTTTGTTGTAATTCAGTTATTCCCGTGATTGTCTCTTTTGCCTAGTTTTTAAACATGAAAGCTGACCATCACTACATTCCTTGCTTCTTGTGCAATGTCACAGAATCATGTAAGATGCAAGGGCCCAGCTATGCGACATGTTTTTGTTTGCTTGTTTTAAAATCAGTCCTCAAGCAGAGACCTTCGTAATGGAATTCCTTATCTAACACTACCGGTAATGAAGGTCTGCAAAAAAGAATGAGCAGTTGCAGAAAAGACATAGTGTACCTGGTGGAAACGTTTTGTCAGTCTCCAGGTTAAGGGCCAAACTATTATGCCAGAGATCTTATTCATCTCCCAACTTAAAGCAACAATAAATTGCAGCCATGGAGATGGAGTACTAATTTGATTGGGGAAATGGTTCAGGGACTGGAATGTTTAACTCTTTCCCCTCTGCCATTTCCCCACGTCAAATAATTTCCCTCAAGCTGCAGTTTTCTCTCTGTGTGTATGCGGATATACCTGTCTGTAGTCTCCCCCCGCCCACCAGGGGCGTACCGTCTTTCCCCCTTTTTAAGACACCGTCTTATAATTTTTTCCCCTCAAAAAAACACAGGGTGGCTTATTTTTGGGGGGATGTCTTATTTTTATTAGGTCAGTATGGTACAGTACAGCCTCCCCCTGCGCGCTGAGCAGGCAGGGCAGAACTTCGCAAGAGGCATGTTTCCCCCCCGCGCCTCTCGCTGGTTTTCTGGCTCCCTGCGCACGGGGAACAGGCGGGGCAGGAAGAGGCGTCTTCCCCCCCCGCCTCTCCCTGCGCGCTAAGCAGGCGGGGCAGAACTCCTCAAGAGGTGCGTCCCCCCCCGTGCCTCACACTGGTTCGCTGGCGGCACCACGGCTTACTTTTGGGGTACGTCTTACTTCTCACAAAGGTAAAAAAACCCTGCCATGGCTTACTTTATGACTACGTATTAAAAAAGGGGAAACAGGGTAGGAAGTGGGGGGCAGTCCGCCCCAGGTTCCATCATGGAGGGGGGGTGACAAATTATCAAGGAACAATTACTGCCCTACTAGGGTGGTTCATAAAAAACTCTTGTCTTTTTTGAAAATGCCTGCTCCAAAGGTCTTATCTTACTACACGGGATTATATAGCTATATATGAAATTTCATGCATATCAGTTAATATCTTGACTCTCCTCTACGAAAATAGCTGTTTACTTGGCTATTTTCCTATGTCGTGAAGGCTGAAATTCCAATTCAGTTCCCAACTTACTGTTCCCAACCCTAACCCTGCAGAAAGCCATCTCATTAGACTTTAATTGGATTTTGACATGTTTTTAGGAGGTAATTTAATTATTGTTTGATTTTATATCAGTGTTATGTATCTGATGTTAGCTGCCCTGAGCCCGACTTCGGCCGGGGAGGGCGGGATATAAATAAAAGTTTGTTTTTACTTATTATCATTCCTTTGTAAGAAAATATGAAATAACGTAAAACCATTTTTGCAGGCAAAAATATAATAATCAATGTATGTGTGTGTGTGGGGGGGTGACAAGAAATTTTCCGCACCAGGTACCACCTGACCTTCCTACGCCTCTGCCGTCCACAATGAAATAGCAGCTGGAGGAGGTGATGGTTTAGCTTGAGGGAGATGGCGCACAGGGAAAGGGTTAAATATCCTCAGCGCCTGGGCTATGCCCCTGGTCAAATTAGCAGCATCACAGCTGAATTTCCTTTTTAAAAAAATAATAATTAGGAGATCAGTCATGGATCTCTCAGCATAACATACCATCTGGCTCCAACACTTGCCGCTTTGCCCATTTCGAGTGAAAAACCAGGTCTTCTTAATGCCAGCCCTCTGCCTAATGCAGCATCTCTCTCTGTGTGTATAAAGTTCAAAGTGCCAAACGAAGGTGGTGTCAGCCTGATGAAACTTGGTGGCATTGAAAGCTCCTAAAGGGTGCCATTATTTTAGATAATTTCAGCTTGATTTTCTGCTTCATTGAAGGCACAAGGAAGCTCTCCACCCGTTAAATGTTTTGCACAGCCAAGTGTTAAATCGCTTCATATCAGAGCTGAACCTCAACCTCATCACCCTTAATCTTTCTGATTGGTTACGTCTTTGCTTTCTGTCTGAAGACTGAAAATCCGAGCGCCAACAATCAGCACATCAAGCTGTTCTGGTCTTGGAAGAACAGCCGCCCCATTCAGAAAGAACTCATTCACATTTGTGTTTCTCAAGGACGGACTCTCAGCCTGAATATACGCCATGCTGGCTCACATTTGTGGCCGTCCTCACCTGAGGCATAGCTGTCAACTTTCGGATTTGAAAATAAGGGATTTTTTCAAACTTTCGGATTTGAAGATAAGGGATGCCGCAAGGGCGGTGCAATGGCACCAAGTAGCCTCGCCACCCTGCGCTCCAGAGGCTGTGCGCGAACGGGTGAGCGAAAGAGTCTGTCTGTCTGGTTGGGCGTGAGGGTCTGGCTGCACAAGGCATGCAAGCTCCACCCCCAGTCAGTCTCAGACTCCTTATTGGCAGCCGAGCAACGCAGCTGAGGAGCCTCCCTGGCCGGCAGGGAGGGAGAGGAGCTGCTTCCTTTGAAATCTGGGAAATTTAAGGGATATCAACAATCCGGGATAGCAGCGGGAAACGGCATTGGAATAAGGGAGTTTCCCGCAAACAAAGGGAGGGTTGACAGCTATGACCTGAGGAGGAGGCATTGTGGAAGAGCCCTTGGTGAGTTGGTGGACAGGCTGAACTAGGGGTGGCTGAGAAATCTGATTTCGAGGCAAGCCTGCCTCACTCACACTTCCTGAAACAATACGCGGAGCAAAACACGACCATTCTACCAAATTCACGCTACCCTGAATTTTGCAGTTCTGCAGCAAAGCAATGCATACAGAAATGCATTTACGAGAAATGAATGTAATGGTGAAAACAGTAAACGAAAATGGGGGGGGAATTGTTTTGCAAAAATGTGTGATTAGTCAAAAGATGCATAACATCATCATCATCAACAACAACAACAAATTTTATTTATACCCCGCCCTCCCCAGCCAAGACCGGGCTCAGGGCGGCTAACACCAGGCATAAAACAATTGATTAAAATACAACTTAAAAGCAGAATTAAAATACAACACTAAAGTGCAGCCTCGTTTCAGTAGAAACTCAATTAAAAAACTGTTGGGGAAGAAAGCGTCAAATCTTCACCAAGGCCAACTATCCAAACTGGTCTTACATGGGCCAGAAAAAAGCCAGGGAAGTCCCCAAAGAGGAGTTCCATCACAGAAGGAAAAGGAAAGAGGGGGAGGGGTTCAAGTTGGATCCAGGCCAAACTCTGTCTTACAGGCCCTGCGGAAAGAAATCAGATCCTGCAGGGCCCTGGTCTCATGAGACAGGCCGTTCCACCAGGTTGAAGCCAGTGTTGAGAAGGCCCTGGCTCTGGTTGAGGCTAATCTAACTTCCTTAGGGCCCGGGACCTCTAGAGTATTGCTATTTATGGGCCTTAAGGTCCTCCGTGGGGCATACCAGGAGAGGCGGTCCCATAGGTACGAGGGTCCTAGGCCGCGAAGGGCTTTAAAGGTCAAAACCAGCACCTTAAATCTGACCCTGAACTCCACCGGGAGCCAGTGCAGCTGGAAAAGCACTGGGTGAATATGTTCCCATGGCAGGGACCCTGTGAGGAGCCTCGATGCAGCATTCAGCACCCGCTGGAGTTTCTGGGACAGCATCAAGGGCAGCCCCGCGTAGAGTGAATTACAGTAGTCAAGCCTGGAGGTGATCGTCACATGGATCACTGTGGCCAGGTCGGGGCGGGAAAGGTAAGGGACTGACTGCTTGATACGGCAAAGGTGGAAAAATGTCGCCTTGGTTGTTGCTGTAACCTGCACCTCCATGGAAAGGGAGGCGTCAAGGATCACACCCAAGCTCTTAACAGAAGGCAATGGCACTAATTGGGCCCCCGCAAGAGAAGGGAGTTGGTCCCCCAACCCTATACCATCCCAACCCAGCCAGAGGACCTCTGTCTACGAAGGATTTAGTTTCAGTCAGCTCCTACGAAACCATCCAGCCACAGCCTCCAAGCAACTGGTCAGTGTGTCCGGGGCCGAGTTGGTGTGGCCATCCATCAGCAGATAGAGCTGAGTGTCATCAGCATATTGGTGACAGCCCAGCCCAAAGCGCCAGACAAGAATGAGAAATTTATTGTGAGAAATTTGCACTAAAACGTTAATGGATTTTTATGAGGACTTAAAAAATACAATCTCAAACTGATGTAGAAATTTTGGAGTGGAACTTAAGATTGGTAAAATGAGAATGTGAGGGAAACCGAAAGTGTCAGTTTTGCCTATCCTAGGCTGAACGCAGGTAGGCTGGCAGAATGTGCAGAGGCACCAATTCAGATGTGCCTGAAACACTCCTCAAATGGCGCTCAGTCAGGCCCTGCTAGGCCTAAGGAACCACTGATTTCAGCAAACATAGCCATGGTGGCCTAAAATGGATGGCAGCAACGGAAAAGTCCAGCGCTGTGTAACTGGTGCCTTTTACTGAAGTCAGGTGACAAGCAGTATGAGACCATGGCAGCTGAAGATAAGAAAGGCTGAGAAGATTGCCGTTTAGCAGCATGGCAGGTGGTGGGAAAAAACCCCACACACTTGGGTTTTTCCCCCCAAAGATGCTGCTATGAACAGTGGCGAACGAAGCCGCTTGGCCGCCCAAAGCGGCAAAACCAGAGGCACCCTCCGGGGCCGGGGCGCCGCTGTGGAGCACGCATGCGCAGCGCTGTTCCACAGCGTGCATGTGTCATACGGAGCAGCGCATGCATGCTCCGCAGCGGCGCATGCACGCTCCGCAGAGACAAACCCTGCGAGCAAGCCGGGGTTTGCCGTGGCGCCAAGCAGGTTTGCGAGGAAGAGGGACGCGGGTGGCTTGCCGATCAGGTTGGCGGTTCGAATCCCCGCGACGGGGTGAGCTCCCGTTGCTCAGTCCCTGCTCCTGCTAACCTAGCAGTTCAAAAGCACGTCAAAGTGCAAGTAGATAAATAGGTACCGCTCCAGCGGGAAGGTAAACAGTGTTTCCGTGCGCTGCTCTGGTTTCGCCAGAAGCGGCTTAGTCATGCTGGCTACATGACCTGGAAGCTGTACGCCTGCTACATCAGCCAATAAAGCGAGATGAGCGCCACAACCCCAGAGTCGTTCACGACTGAACCTAACGGTCAGGGGTCCCTTTACCTTTATCTAATCCATTCTGCAGGAGCGACCATGTCTCTAAACGTCACTCTCCTGTGTGGAAAAAGAAGAAAGGTGCTGCCATGTTGGTTTGGCGATGCAAGTCAATAGGATTTCTGGAGATTTGTAATTACTGGGTTGCAATCCGGATTTGGCTCCAAGGTGTGTCAAAATGGGTCCAGATTGGTCCCGACCAGATAGGGTCCAATCCCAGATTTCCAAATGGGACCATAAAATTGGAAGGGGTGGGTGGGTTGTCAGTGCAAATACAGTGAAAATGGGCAGTATTCCTTCTCCTGCTGGATTTCCCTGTTATGCCTGAGGAATAAAAAAAAAATTATGGCATTACGACAGCATTGATGACAAGAGTAATAATGCTCACAGTAATTAGGACAAGCAGGGATTCCATTTCCATTACACGAACCAATCGATTCCGTGCTTTAATGTCTCTTCTCTTTCTCAAAAAGACCACGCTGGAGCTAAATTTTAAAACTGTTTTTTTTAAAAAAGTAGTTAACAGGATCTTTGGAAGCAACATGGAATTTTAAAATCGAATCTGTAATTTTACAAATGAAACTAATGTGATTTGTATATCATACACTTCCATTAAAACTGGGATGTCGTTTGGTCATGTCATCTCAGTCACATATAATAAAAGCACCAGGGTTGCAGTTGCTTCTAAGGGACTTCCTTTAATTAATTTATTTTGGGGGGAACAACTCCTTGACCTGGAGGCTGGATTGTGTTGTCATGGCCTTCCGGGGTGGGGGGTTACAAAATTATAGGGCCTTTCCTTGCCTATGCTGAACAAGTCCTTGACTGTCACCACAGCACCGAAATTAGCCATGAGGTGGAGTTCTTCTGGGTCCAGACTGCAAAAGACAAGGCCTCAAAATGCAGAAGGGTGTTTCTTTGGAGCAGCGGGCAGGAACCAAGGTTAGCCTCTGCCCAGTGCGCCCCGATCCTAAATGTTCAACATGGATCCCAAACTTTCAAATAGGAAAAAGTGGATTGACAATGACAAGGCCTGAAGGGATTCTGAGCACTTGTGTCTGTAAGCTCATTCTTGAACCAGAACTAGAATTCTGATATCCGTTTAGTCTGCCAATTTGTCCAGCCCTGTTGTAATGTTTGATGTTTTACTGTATTTTTAATATTTAATATATTTAATATAAAATATATTTTAATATAAAATATATTTAATATATTTAATATAAAATATATTTTAATATAAAATATATTTAATATATTTTAATATTCTGCGTGGGGTTAATGATTCCAGCAAGTGATTTCAGCTCTCTGACATAGCAGGCAGGAGACAGCTTCTTCATGTAGCAATTCTTTATTCAGGCAAAACAAAACTGAGGGAACTGAGGGTAGGGAAGCTACATTTATAGGGACAGAGGACTGGCTAGGAAAAGATACATTTTGGAGGGAACAATCACAAGCAATCACACAGCTGCTTTTTGGTGGGAACCAATAAGACTGAGGATCCAAATACAGCAACTTGAATGCACCAATAGTAACTGTTCCTTCTGGGACAGGAAGGCAGTTACTTTACCCTAATGTGATTACAAACAATAGTAATACAGATATGATAACACTTTGAATCAATACGCAACACCTAATGTATCCTACAGTTTAACCTACAGCGCGGGTGGCACTGTGGGTTAAACCACAGAGCCTAGGGCTTGCCGTTCAGAAGGTCGGCAGTTCGAATCCCCACAACGGGGTGAGCTCCCGTTGCTCGGTCCCTGCTCCTGCCAACCTAGCAGTTTGAAAGCATGTCAAAGTGCAAGTAAATAAATAGGTACCACTGCAGCAGGAAGCAAACATTACAGTTTTGGCGCATCTGAGCCAGGGCTCATTACTGAAATTGCAAACTGGCAAAATTCATATTGCAGACCAACTAATGGTAAGTTTTGGTGACAAGAGGTTTCTGGTATGAGCTACGTCTGGTGGGTCACAAGGTGGGCAGGCTTGGTCTATGGCATAATTGTGACCTAACACGCAGCAATGGCACGTCCAAGATAATATTACAATTCCTCCCAGTCCCGTCTTGAATGAAATGCTAAATCTCCTGTCATGCGTGGAATGTAATTACCATTAAGGTTGAAAAACGAGAGAGATGAGCAGCAGTGGCAGTTTTTCTCAGGTTTATGTAAACACTGCCTCCAAGGAAGAGGCTGGAATGTTAGAATCAAAGAGGTCCTGTCACATCATCGCTCTAAATCTCTAAGCGGCTTCCTTGGAATCATCTGGCCTCGGTGAACACAGGCAGCCGATAAAAGCCTTGGCTGAAGCCAGCGCCAATCTGCTAATTTAAGAGGGAGATGGCCCTATAGTCGCTGTCCCTCGGAAAGTAGCAATTTTGGCACTTTTGTGTTCCTGGAAGAAGAAAAAATATTTGCTGGTTTAAAGGAACAACAAATGGCCAGGATACATTCCTTGGATAGTTAATGCAGGCTGGGAGGCCACCCTTAGCCCTGATGTTGTGAAGACGGAATAGATATTTATGCTTGACTTTAAGTGAAAGTTAAAGGGCAAGTTCACTTGTGACATTCAGGGATAAAATGGAGCTCTATTTTGGGGGGGGTTGCTTATGACTCGTGGGACTTTTTATCCCCGGCTGCATCAACAGGTACCTCCGTTATGTCCAATGAGGCCAGAATTAAACCAGGATGAGGGGGAGCAGCAGTTACAGGACATCACACGGGGGCGGATTTTTAATCTTTCGTATTATGGCACTCTGTGTGAGGCCAAAATTTGGCACCCCTCAAGGATCTGCTCAATTATGGATCTTCTTGATTTTCTGCCCCCTCATCTTGGTGTCCTGGGGGGGGGGGACAGCCCACAACACCCTCAATCCAGTGCTCATCACATTATTATTATTATTATTATTATTATTATTATTATTATTATTATTACTTAAGGGACCGTCTCTCCTGGTATGCCCCAGGTAGGACCTTGAGGTCATCAAATAATAACTTTCTGGAGATCCCAGGTCATAAGGAGGTCAGGTTGGCAGCCACCAGGGCCAGGTCTTTTTCGGTTCTGGCCCCAATATGGTGGAATGATCTGCCACAAGAAACGAGGGCCCTGCAAGAGTTAGCACCCTTCCGCAGGGCTTGTAAAACGGAGCTGTTCCGTTTGGCTTTTGGGTTAATTTGAGTGTAACTTTTAAAATTCAAAATTTTTAAGTTTTAAAGTGTATTTTATATCTGTATTTTTAATCTGTGTTTTTTATATCTGTATTTGATTGTTAGCCGCCCTGAGCCCGGTTTTGGCGGGGAAGGGCGGGATATAAATAAAAGTTTATTATTATTATTATTATTATTATTATTATTATTGCATTTTCAACCTTCTTCAGACCACATGCCAATGTTGGGCAGGGTCAGAGCAAAAGTGGTTGGCGTAACTAATGTACATTGTACCTTTGCAGAGTAGTCTAGTGTCAGGAGTGGGTTTAATAATAATAATAATAAATTTTTATTTATACCCCGCCCTTCCCAGCCAAGACTGGGCTCAGAGCGGCTAACACCAATAAAATCACAACTAAACATACAAAACAATCAATTAAAATGCAGGTTAAAATACGATTTAAAGTTTAAAATGCAGCCTCATTTTTAAGTAGCCCACCAATCAAACCATAAAGGAATGAAACATCAGGGTTAAACTGAAACCAACCCAAAGGCCAGGCGGAACAGCTCCGTCTTGCAGGCCCTGCGGAAAGATGCCAAATCCCGCAGGGCCCTGGTCTCTTGTGACAGACCGTTCCACCAAGTCGGGGCCAGTACTGAGAAGGCCCCAACCTAGCATCCTTGTGACTCGGGACCTCCAAAATGTTATTATTTGAGGACCTTAAGGTCCTACACGGGGCATACCAGGAGAGGCGGTCCCGTAGGTATGAAGGTCCTAGGCCGCATAGGGCTTTAAAGGTCAAAACCAGCACCTTAAACCTGACCCTGTACCCCACCGGGAGCCAGTGCAGCTGGTAGAGCACTGGATGAATGTGGTCAGGAGCAGGTCAATGAACTCTTTATTTCAGGCTGACTCAGGAAGCCAGGCCTAGTCAGCACAGCAACTCTTCTCAGTAGATCATGCTCCTGTGTGGCAGTTGTGGGGACTGAAGGTCCCCGTCTTCCCACAGTTGCCTAAGCCTCCTCCTCCCCCAGGTCTGAGACTCCGTGGCCATGTCTGTCTTTGCTCCACCCTCTTCATACCTCTTCTGGTTCTAGGAGACCAGTGGGAGTAGAGTTTCTTCAGCAGCTTATCTCTCTGTCTCCTGCCCCACTCCGCTCCAGCCTCCACTTCTGCCTAAACTAACCTCTGCCACAGCCTCTCCCTGCTCACTAAACCCTGTTACCTCTTCTGCTTCCAACACCTCCCTCTCCCAGTCATAGCTGTCAACCCTCCCTGTTTTTTGGTGGGAAACTCCCTTATTCCAATGCCGTTTCCCGCTGCTATCCCGGATTGTTGTATGTGCACATGTCCTTTCTTGAGATCTTGGCCATAACCACTGAAGCCAAACGAAATACGTGCAATGAATTTTCAAAATCAACATCTAAGTTGGTTGAAGATCTTCAGCCTCATTCACAAGAGGTGTAACATGATGTTGATCAATAAGAACATTGCATCTAGCTTCTAAGTTATGCCCTTCTCCTCTGCGCTCTGTCCTAGCTTATTCTAGGGAAGGGTGGGAGGGATTAGGTGCCTTCTAAACTGATTCAATTTTTATTAAAAATTTAGTCGGGATAAATGTATTAATGTAGGCTTGTAACACTCAAGTAGAGTCAAAATACCCCCGGGGCAGGAATTCTTCGGGAGAAGTGAGACAAAAATTGAATACTTTGGAGAGGGTGAGAATGTTCTTGTGTGTAGAAACCCTTTTTGCAATGTCACACAGCTAAACAGGACTTTTATCAAAGTGTACTGGCGATAAAAGCCTGGGATGGAAGAAGATATAAATGGAAAAACAAAGACTCAGAGAAAGGAGTCCCAACTAATGAAGAGTAATGTCTTTGTTGATTAATTTTACTTCAGCTGTATTTGGGGCTGCAATTAAGAGAGAGTATTTTTTACTTCCTGCTAGCCTTTAGCTTCCTATCAGGAGTCTGTTTATTACTGATAAGTTCTCAAAAATTGCTGCAATGGTGGCCAAGACAGGCTGGTGGGGAGGGAGGCGGGAGAGAGTGAGGAGAAAGGCAGAGTTGGAAAACAAAAATTCCTCAGAGCTTTCATCCTCACTGGAGCGCTTTTGCTTTTCGACTCCAGATGAGGCCTGTGAAAAAGGAGTTCCATTTTATGGCTCTCCAAAGTATCAGAAAACAACAGGGAGTCAATCTGGTGAGATCTACCCTTCCTTCCTTCCTTCCTTCCTTTCCTCAAGAACTGATTAAATTGTTTAAAGTATACCTTGGTATTTCGTTCAGTTTAAAACAAGTAAATTATAATGTTACTTGTCTGGATAAAATCTAAATTGTATCAGACAATTGTGCATAATAATGGTGCATAATAATGATGAAATCTACTATTTTTTCTCATCTAGTGACCCAGAAAGCCAAATATAGCCTACCACCCATGTACAAATTATTATTATTATTATTATTATTATTATTATTACCCATTTAGTCCAGCATCCTGTTCCCACAATGGTCAACCAGATGCCCTTGGGAAAGCGTAGCAGCACAACACTTGCCCCAAGTGTTTCCCAGCAAATGGTAAACAGAGGTAGACTGTTTATTACAGTGGAAGCAGAACATAAGCACAGTGGGTAGTAGCCATCAATGGCCTTTGGTCGAGGTCTCCTTTAAAGCCATCCAAGTTGATGGACTTCACTACATCCCATGGAAGCGAGTTCTGTTGTTTAACTAGGAGCAGTGTGAAGAAGTGCTTTCTTTTGTCTCGCCTGAATCTTCCAACGCTGAGCTTCATTGAATAGTATTATGAGACGGGCCTAACCACTGTCCAGACCCTCCAAGTGTCCCTATTTTCCAGAGACAGTCCCAGATTTACAGAAGCCATCTTGGTTTCTGATTTGATCCTGGAATGTCCCACTTTCCCTTAGGAAAATGATGGGGAAATGATGGAGGGCATGGAGTTATGCGACCCTGAGCCAAGGAGATAAGTAACTATAAAATATTTAGAAGACACCTGAAGGGAAGTTTTTTAAAAAAAATGTTTAATGTTTTATTATATTTTTATATATGTTGGAAGCTGCCCAGAGTGGCTTAGGCAACCATTATATTTATGATGATGGAATAGGTCATATGACATCCCTAGTTTCATTGGAGAAATGTTGGAGGGTATGACTTTTTCAATAATTAAGTGCATCTCTGACCAGTCTCCCCCACCTTACCATTTTTCTACACTAAAAAGCCTTTTGTTGTAGCCTTTCTTCAATAGAGTTGCCCAACCACTGGGTCATGTGACGTCCCCTTTTCTGAACCTTTTCCAGCTCTGCAATATCCTCTCTGAGATGAGGCAACCAGAACTGTAAATGGCATTCCAAGTGCAGCCGCACCAGAGATTTGTCTGAACTACATCTTAGGGTTCTTGTGAGGGGAAATTGAGAGAATATGTAAGTTGGTTCACCAAAACAAATGGCTACTGAAATGATATTTCATGACATTCTGTTCGCACAGGTCCGTCAAAGTGCATTAATGGGCTTACTGCAATAATAGAATAGCAAGTTGTTATTATTTACCACACACATACACAGCTCAGGGCTGCGCACACAGCTCTTCCCCCATTCCACGTTCTCCCCACAAATTCAGCCCTGTGGAGTAGGCTAGGCCGAGAGAGAACGACGGGTCCAAATATCATGGCTGAATGAGGATATGAACCAGAGTCTTCGCATCCTACTAAACTACTGAAACATGCTGACTCTCAGCAGTAATGCAAAGTTTACATGATATATCCAAAAAAAGACTATCAGGGTCCATAGCTGTCAACTTTCGGGTTTGAAAACAAGGGATTTTTTCTAACTTTCGGATTTGAAAATAAGGGATGCCGAGAGGGCGGTGCAATGGCACCAAGTAGCCTCGCCACCCTGTGCTCCAGAGGCTGCGCGTGAATGGGTGAGCGAAAGAGCGAGCGCGTAGACGGCAGGCAGGCTGTCTGTCTGGTTGGGCGTGAGGGTCTGGCTGCACAAGGCATGCAAGCTCCACCCCCAGTCGGTCTCAGACTCCTTATTGGCAGCCGAGCAACGCAGCTGAGGAGCCTCCCTGGCCGGCAGGGAGGGAGAGGAGCTGCTTCCTTTGAAATCCAGGAAATTTAAGGGATATCAACAATCCGGGATAGCAGCGGGAAACGGCATTGGAATAAGGGAGTTTCCCGCCAAAAAAAGGGAGTACAAGTATTCCCACCAAGGCAGCTGTACCCTCAGGCTTATGGAGACACCACACGTTTAGCATCGAGAGCAGCTGTCCTCCAGTCTGTAAGAACTGCTAAGGGCCTTCCTGGTCCCCCGCCTTGCTCAGATGGGAGTGCATTAAGCCGGCCACCTCCTGGGAGCTGTCCACTGTTTCAGAACAGCAGCCTAAGCCCTAAAAGCACCTCGAACGCAGCCACGCCATCACATTGTTCTGTTATTAGACTGTCGGCCTTCATTCTCACTGCCTGCCAAAGGGATCTAACAGGATAGTATGCTCTACGTGGGGCTACCTTTGAAGGTGACCCGGAAACTGCAATTAACTTAGGGAAGTTTTTAATCTGTGATATTTTAATGTATTTTGATATTTGTTGGAAGCTGCCCAGAGTGGCTGGGGAGACCCGGCCAGATGGGCGGGGTACAAATAATAATTTATTATTATTATTATAGTATGTCTGAGAGATGTGTGGTCCTAAGCCAACCAGAATACATGGCGTGCTTTTAAGTCAATTGAAACAAGCAGGTTTAAGGGTGTGGTGAATTGGGGCTAGTGACTTGACATCCTCTTATCCAGGGATAGGCAACCTAAGGCCCGGGAGCCTGATGCGGCCCATGGGCCTTCTCAATCCGGCCCGTGGACGGTCTGGGAATCAGCATGTTTTAATAATAATAATAATAATAATAATAATAATAATAATAATAATAATAATAATTTATTATTTATACCCCTCCCATCTGGCTGGGTTTCCCCAGCCACTCTGGGCGGCTTCCAACAGAACATTAAAATGCAGTAATCTATTAAACATTAAAAGCCTCCCTAAACAGGGCTGCCTTCAGATGTCTTCTAAAGGTCTGGTAGTTGTTGTTCTCTGCCTGGTTCCCTGTAACTTGGCTTCTCGTAGTGAGGGAACCGCCAGAAGGCCTTCGGCACTGGACCTCAGTGTCCAGTGTAGAATGTGTCCTTTTATTTAAAATGCATCTCTGGATTATTTGTGGGGCATAGGAATTCGTTCATATTTTTTTTCCAAATATAGTCCGGCCCCCCCACATGGTCTGAGGGACGGTGGACCGGCCCACGGCTGAAAAAGTTTGCTGACCCCTGCTCTTATCCAAGGGTGTGTTTCTTCAGTAGCTCTGGTTCCTTTTCGCTTGCTTCACTTCAGTTGACACCTTCAAGCATTTTCCCTGGTCTGTAGATCCATCCCCATTCACTTTGTTCTTGATTCAACTTACCTTCCTTCAGATATCTGACTACAGGGCACAGAAATCCATGCTTCTGTATACCTGTTATAGGCATGAAGAGGGGGGGAAGTACCGTATTTTTCCATCTATAAGACACCCCCATGTATAAGACTTTTGGGGGGGACTCAGATTTAAGAAAATGGCCTCAGCACTATCTGTGTATAAGACGCCCCCTAATTTCTGACATAATTTATTAGGGGGAAAACCTAGTCTTATACACGGAAAAATACGGTATGTCTAATGTGAAAGTAGTGTTTCACTAGTGCTTTACAATCATTATGCACAGACCAATAATTGTCTACCGCAAGCCATTTTTGGAACAATTTAAATTCTCTCTTTGGGCAGGGCATTGCTTTATTATTTATTTGCTGCATACATGCCAGGATGGCTGCTAAGTGGTTTGCAAGCATAAAATCAATTATGAAATCCATACATAATTAAAATGTGCGATAAAACCATCAAAACATTGAAAATGTCCCTATTCAAAATATACAATAAGACAGTTATCCTATATACCAACTGTCAATTAATATCAGCTGTTCCAACGAACTATCAAATATATTTGGATGTCAAATGTCGATGCCGAGTTATGAAATGCTCCTGAAATAGTCACACATCCGGTGAATATTTGCCAGCAAAGTTATTAGAAGATAATTCTGAGGAATATCACTTGAGGCAAATGTATTTCAGTTCTGCTCTAAATCATCCATCGATTTTGCTCGTACCATCTTCCACTGGAAATTTCAGGCAGATGATAATAATAATAATAATAATAATAATAATAATAATAATAATTTATTATTTGTACCCCGCCCATCTGGCCAGGTCTCCCCAGCCACTCTGGGCGGCTTCCAACAAATATCAAAATACATTAAAATATCACAGGTTAAAAACTTCCCTAAACAGGGCTGCCTTCAAGTATTTTCTAAAGGTCATGTAGTTATTTATCTCTTTGACCTCTGCTGGGAGGGCGTTCCACAGGGCGGGCGCCACTACCGAGAAGGCCTGGTTCCCTGTAGCTTGGCTTCTCGCAGTGAGGGAACCGCCAGAAGGCCCTCGGCGCTGGATCTCAGTGTCCGGGCTGAACGATGGGCGTGGAGACGCTCCTTCAGGTATACAGGACTGAGGCCATTTAGGGCTTTAAAGGTCAGCACCAACACTTTGAATTGTGCTCGGAAACGTACTGAGAGCCAATGTAGATCTCTCAGGATCGGTGTTACGTGGTCCCGGCGGATGAGAACATGGTCCCTCCTTCTGCTCCCTCCACACTTGAAAGCTTTCATCTTATGTTCCCATACCATCCATTGTTGAGATGCTAGCCCTTACATCTGGGATAGCCAGCAGGCTGTTGTGCACATGTTTTGGACTACAGCTCAGATGCTATTAAAATGTTTTGGACGTCAGCCATGGGTAATGCTGTCTGGGCACTACATTGGCTAACCCTGTCCTACATCAAACTTACTAATTTAATGGGAACTGTTTTGAAATGTTTTGATCACAGAAAACACATCTTCTACAACTTTCCCTCCCCCTTTTGCTTGGATTATGTTAAAACTCCTTTTACAGCTGCTGGTGAAATCTTTTATGTATGTGCATTCCAATGAGGCCCTTATTCGATTTTCAGGATGCAGGCCTGCTATTGATCCATGGAATTAGGACAGGACGAGGACTCAAGATTAGCTGAAAGACAGCAACCTTTGCCCATTCTCAACCACAAATGTATTTCTGCCTCAAAGAGATGGCAAATGTATTCCATGGAAATGAAGGCAGTTATGTCCTTGGTGGAGAAGTGATGACATGGTGGAGAAGAAGACATGGCTGATTTCTGGTGTCTCCTCAGCAATGCTGAAGAAAGGGACACAGCATGCAATAGATGCTAGTCAATGGATAACAAGAGCCATGGGACAACCCTGACACACAAAAGCCTTCAAAACGTTGCTGTTATGGCGCCCACAAGATGGCGTGCTGAAGCCAGGTATCAGTACCGGGGGTCAAGAGAAGCCGAAGTCAGGAGCAGTCCGAGTCAGGAACCAGCCGAAGTCAGGTACACAGGATCAGGAGCAGGATGAGCAGGCACAACCACATGCTTCAGCACAGCAGTTGCAGGTGCTGGTGAGGGAAGCAGCCGGCCTTCCTTAAGTAGCCAGCTCATCACCACGCCTTTTACGAGCTGCCACTGCCTCCAATTGCTCCCTCCGTTTATCAGCTCTACGCTCTACAGCTGAGGTGGGAGGAGGGGAGGGGCCCTCTGGCTCCTCTCCTCACCAGGGCCTGATTCTGGCTCAACTTCTTCCTCCTCCTGTTCTGGCCTTCCCTCTTCCCCATCTGCTTCTTCCTCTTCTGAGGAGTGTCGCCACCAATCCTCTTCAGGTAAGAATCCCTCCATTCCTCTGGACACTTCCGTGGTTGCTGCTTCACCTAGGGGGGCTTGCCACCACTCCTGCTCATCTGGTGCAACCCTGACAGTTGCCTCTCATGTCTTGGTGACAATTTAGCATTGCATGGGGGAGTACCGGTAGATCTAAGTGGGTGGTTCAAGTGTAGTGATCCCAAGGTGAGACATCCACCTACCTGCTGGAGCTGCATCATCTGAAATCTGCACCAGGTTTGCTTTTTCACCATAAACATCCCTATGCCCACACAATGCCTGGAGGACTGTTGTCTCCATAGATCCAGCCAGGGGCATAGGAAGTGGGAGGTGGGGGCAGGCCGCCCCAGGTTCCATCATGGAGGGGGTGACAAATTATCAAGGAACAATTACTGCCCTACTAGGGTGGTTCATAAAAAAAACTCCCCCCCCCGAAAATGCCTGCTCCAAAGGTCTTATCTTACTACACTAGGGATTATATAACTATATATGAAATTTCATGCATATCAGTTAATATCTTGACCCTCCTCCACGAAAATAGCTGTTTACTTGGCTGTTTTCCTATGTCGTGAAGGCTGAAATTTCAATTCAGTGGAGCACTTACTGTTCCCAACCGTAACCCTGCGGAAAGCCATCTAATTAGACTTTAATTTGATTTTGACATGTTTTTAGGAGGTAATTTAATTATTGTTTGATTTTATATCAATGTTATGTATCTGATGTTAGCTGCCCTGAGCTCAACTTCGGCCGGGGAGGGCGGGATATAAATAAAAGTTTACTATTACTTATTATTATTCCTTTGTAAGAAAATATGAAATAATGTAAAACCATTTTTGCAGGCAAAAAAAAATTTAAAAAATCAACGTGTGGGGTGGGTGACGAAGAAATTTTCCGCACCGGGTACCACCTGACCTTCCTACGCCTCTGGATCTAGCCTGAGCTCCTTCTCAATGTAATGGGTGCAATTGCTGGATGGTAGAGAAATCACATTTCTTCCCAATAACTCCATGTTGCGGTGGGAGTGCTGAGGAAACGTCACTTCCTGAAAATGGGTAGATGCACTAGCTGGAATAAGGATGGGCAGCCTGTGGCCCTCCAGAAGTCATAGAATCATAGATTTGTGGAGTTGGAAGGGACCCGGAGGGTCATCTAGTCCAATCTCCTTCAATGCAGGAATTTCAAAATCCCATAAACAATGGGGAGGGAGGAGAATTTTGTTCTAAAAGCAAGTTGCATTAGTGGCAATACAAGTTGGGTTCAAAGACAATTTGGGGTGGGAATCATTGCTGTTTATACACAACAGGGCATCAAATCCCATTTCTGTAGAATTCCTCTTCCAGTTCACTCTGGAATCGATAGTTTGGCTATTTTATCTCATAGTGACAACTGCAGATGGCACAAAAGTGTTTTAATTCTATTGCTGTTTTTCTTTCCGCGGAGGAACCCCCAAATATGCACTAGCTAAGTGGATTGAACTTCTACGTCTCCCTCTCCTTCTCTGTCTCTCAGTCTGTTCCTTGTCAACTCACATCAGTTTAAGGTCAAGAAAGCTAATAGGGAACAAGGCGCTACAAGAACTCAGCCTTGCTTTCCTTAGGAACATAACTGACAATTAGCACAGGGATCAGCATCAAAAAAGAGCAACCCAGCATGAAGCCTGTCTAATTAGTCATATGAACGGAGGGCTTCCCCTCCACTTCCTCAAGGAGCACATGCCTGTCAGATCTTATATGGCAAAAGCTGCTCTCTCTCCAACACAGGCTGAAAGACGGTTGAGAACAGGTAACACCAGCTGAAGAACTTAATTAAATCCTTGCCTAAGACAGAAATATTTCATGGGTGCTTATAGGGCCTTCTGGTGCATTTCATCATAAACATTCGGCCAGTGATACAGAGCATAGCTGTCAACTTTTGGATTTGAAAATATGGGATTTTCCAAAACTTTCGGATTTGAAAATAAGGGATGCCACAAGGGCCCTGCAATGGCACCAAGTAGCCTCGCAACCCTGCGCTCCAGAGGCTGCGCGCGAACGGGTGAGCGAAAGAGCGAGCGCGTAGACGGCAGGCAGGCTGTCTGTCTGGTTGGGCGTGAGGGTCTGGCTGCACAAGGCATGCAAGCTCCGCCCCCAGTCAGTCTCAGACTCCTTATTGGCAGCCGAGCAACGCAGCTGAGGAGCCTCCCTGGCCAGCAGGGAGGGAGAGGAGCTGCTTCCTTTGAAATCCGGGAAATTTAAGGGATATCAACAATCCGAGATAGTAGCGGGAAATGGCATTGGAATAAGTACTGCCTAAAGTAGTAGTATTTGTGATGCTGTTGTATCCTGTGTGGAACTAAAAGGGCCTCTGATACTATACTTGACACCAGCCTTTCTTTAGCCATATCACTTGGATTGCATTGTGCATTGAATTGCATTGCAATCATGCATTGTGTTCATTAGAAGTTTTTTTAAAAAATAAATAAATAAATAAGTTTTTACATCAAGTTTAAGGTACATAAAAGTACAACCAACGTAACAGTAATAATAATAACAAACTGATAGATCGCCCTTCTCTTGGAGGCTGAACCCACTTCTACTTCAAAGTAGCTTGACACTAGAAAAATTAGGACAGAACTTTGAGAATTTAAAAACGGTGCTGAGGATCATATGACTTCTATAACTTGGGAAACAGATCTTGAAAGATCAGCCCCTTCAAAGGAAATTAAAGTTCTGCAGCAAAAGCATTTTTTAAAAAATGGTAGCAAACGGTCTTATTCGCTTTATACTTCAAAAGCCCACTAAACTCTCCTCTTTAGATAATGCAAAACTTGCATGTGTGCTTCAATATTTGAATCAATCCTACTATGAATTTGTTGACAATACTCTAAGTTACTAGCCAACAGATTTAAGGAAAGGAATCTGAGAAATATAATTATGACATTAGGTTTTTATTACATTCCTTTTCCAACCTAAGATACAGGAAATGTGCAACTGATCAATATCACTCCCTCTGTTTCTGTTGTTCGGAGGTGAGTAATGTTGCTGATGTAGCCAAAATGGCACTCCCTGTACACAACAGAGTGTTGTCAATAGGCTTAGGTAAAACCCAAGGTTTGCAAATGTACAAAAAAAAAAAAACTTTAGGCGGGAAAACCATGTGGGGGTGAAACAAAAACAGCCAAATGGCGACTGGACATATTCAGTTAGCATGGATCAGCCCCAGACAGAGGGTGGGCCATATGGGCCACTTGGCCCGGGCCTCCGATTCCAAAGGGGGCCTCGGTCAGCATATTCACAATCGCAAAAGTTGGTGAGTTTTTGTTTGAAATCTTGTTTGCCAAAAATTTAAACCACGCGTAACTTAAAGATAAGTGTGTTGGCTTTCTTATCGCTAATTTTTTTTTTGAAAATGATGGAAAAATTGATGAAGATGTGGCCGTTTGTTTAAAATTTTGTTAACTAGGCCAGGAATATTACTTACACCCGAGGAGTACATATAGCTCAATGAGGATTAAATTTGGTGGAAACCATGTTTTTTAAAGAAATAGTGGCTTACGAGCAATAGTGGCTTTCTCACAAGCACACATCTTTTTAAAGAGTAGAATAAGAATATAATAAATAATAGTCAAAGTTGTCTACTTAAAAATAGATTTTTAAATACATTTTTGAACTATTAAAAATTGTATAATACATTTTAAAATGAATAATGAATTTATTGTAAAATGTATTTAAAATTATAATACATTATAAAAAAATTACGTTATCGGAGATCCCCAGGGTAAAAAAAGGGGGGGGCACATTATCTACCTGGCCCGGGCCTCTGCCTGGCTCTGCAAGGGCCTGGCATGGATACTGATTCACTGTTAGTGGGTGCAGTATTGAAAATTGTGTGGGCAGGGAAATCACAGAGAGCCTCATGGAGGAAAACTCCATGCTGTAACATTTTGTTGCTGCTTCCACTTGTCCTACTGTAAACCTGTGCAGGTCAATGATGCTGTAATAAAAAGGTACAGATTTCCCTTCTTCAACCTTCCATGTTTCATGCATGTCATGTGGAAGGGAAATGCAGATCTGGTATTATAGCACTCAGGTAAACACAAGATTTACATGGACTGCAAGAAGATCAAACCTATCCATTCTTAAAGAAATCAGCCCTGAGTGCTCACTAGAAGCACAGATCCTGAAGTTGAGGCTCCAGTACTTTGGCCACCTCATGAGAAGAGAAGACTCCCTAGAAAAGACCCTGATGTTGGGAAATATTGAGGGCACAAGGAGAAGGGGATGACAGAGGATGAGATGGTTGGACAGTGTTCTCGAAGCTACTAACATGAGTTTGGCCAAACTGCGAGAGGCAGTGAAGGATAGGCGTGCCTGGCGTGCTCTGGTCCATAGGGTCACGAAGAGTCGGACACGACTGAACGACTGAACAACAACAACAACAAAAACACAAGATGACAGCGGGAGGGGGGATGTTAATTGGTTGACAGCCTGGTGAGAACATTATCAGAGTAAGACCATCTGCATTCCTTCCAGGGAGAGAATGATAACCGCTTCCACTCTGGGAAACAATTATCTATGGTGATTGCTATGGCAGAGGCAAACTCTGGGATAGCACACCATGTGACAATTTCATCCTCCTTGTGAAAATGGAGATATTAACTCACACTACATGGTGGCTACAAAATGAGCTATTTACATTTAACAGTTTACCAGAAGCAATGGGTGATTTTGTGTGTGCGCGCACGCCACAGCATACAACCAAAACAGAGATGTACAGAAAAATCTGATCAGCTGCTGCACACAAATGGTTCACCATGTGGCGGTGACTGTCACGTTTTAGCGGACATCCATGCATACGCCATCTCTGAAAACCTTGCAAGGTATAATGTACCAAACAGTAAGAAAACAATGAAACAATATACAGTAATGTCGGTAAAAGACCCTGGAGTTCTTGGGAGTGTATTATAGCTTAATGCATTGTAGCCATGTATTTCCTATGGAACAATTAATGGCAATTGAACCCATTAAAACTGGTTAATTTTTTATACCAGTACACACACACACACACACACACACACACACACACAAATATACATATACATATATATATAAACTCTATCTAACTGAAGGATCAGTAAGAAAAGGAGAATTCCCCTAGCATTTTTTTTAGCAAGGTTGCTGTAAAGATAGCCTGTCTTGAGTTGTCTGGCTCTGTATCTGCTCTGGATTTGGGCTTTAAAGTGATAAGGAAGCTTTATCTCAAAGCTTGTGTGGTTTGGGAGACACTGGCAGACTGAAAAGCACTGCTGAGGCCAGCACAAAAAAATTACAGGCATCAGTGGAGACATTCTGCAACAACAACAAAAGTTGCACTGCGGAATGCTAACATTCAGAGTGCCAGCCACCCATCCATGCCATGCCCTTTTCCGGGACACTCCATTCCATTCTCACTCCCCCACCCCCAGTTCCCGCCTGCTTTTTTAAATTCTCCAGCTGTGAGTATTGCATAGCCACTGAGCAGGACCGGTGCCAGGGTTTTTGGCGCCCTAGGCGAGGGGGCGGGCCACGTGACATCATTGCGCATGACGTACGGTGCCCCGCCCTCTGCCCGCCGGGCACCCTGAGCCGCCGCGATTTTCGCTGCTGGTTGGGGCGGCACCGGGCGGCGGCGGGGGGCGAGGGGCAGGCTGGCCAAAGTTCTGTGTCCTGGTCAAAGACATTTGTGTCCACCGTCCTGTGTCCAAAACCCTGGAGATCCACCACTAGTCAGCCTAGATAATATGGAACTAGATGGGCCAATGAGCTGGTAAGCTCTTTGGCCTGATCTCCACCAACAAAGCAGCATGGGATTTAGGGTAGTGTAGGCGGTTCCCCCTACACTACACAGCGCGGGTGGCGCTGTGGGTTAAACCAGAGTCTAGGGCTTGCCGATCAGAAGGTCGGCGGTTCGAATCCCCGTGACGGGGTGAGCTCCCATTGCTTGGTCCCTGCTCCTGCCAACCTAGCAGTTCGAAAGCACGTCAAAGTGCAAGTAGATCAATAGGTACCACTGCAGCGGGAAGGTAAACGTTGTTTCCATGCGCTGCTCTGGTTCGCTAGAAGTGGCTTAGTCATGCTGGCCACATGACCTGGAAGCTGTATGCCGGCTCCCTCGGCTAGTAAAGCGAGATGAGCGCGCAACCCCAGAGTTGGTCACGACTGGACCTAATGGTCAGGGGTCCCTTTACCTTTACCTTTAGGTGGTTCCCCCACCCCCCACCCCCGAGCTGAGAGCATGCACAGAAGGGGATATGGGGAGGGTTCTCTAACAAACTGTTCCAAAATGAATTACTGAGAAAGTAAGATTTGCGGAGGGGGGGGGGCAATTTTGTCCTCGCTCAGGGCCCTGCACAGATCCAAGGTTTAAATCGACCCAGCTGTAAGGACGGGTGGTGGTGGAAGGGGGGGGTAGCTTTGGTCCAGACTCAAATAACTGCTTCTGCCGAGGAAGCAAATTGCCAGCACTGGGACCTCGAGAGGTTAGAAGGTTCGCGCTGGGGAAGCTCCTGCCTTTGCTAGATATTTCGGGACCAGAGCTGGGATTTGCTAATGGGGGCAAAGCTCCTCTGGCGCCATCCTCCAAAACCGGACTGATAATGGGACAGATTAGGCAACGCAAGGAGGGAGAAGGCCTAGCAGTCGCCGGTGCGCCTCTTGCGCTTTAGACTCGCATTGCAACAAGTGCGGGGGCCGCGGCAGTTCTGGGCTCTTCTGATTGGCCGCCAGTCCGCGGCAAAGTGGGCGGGGCGCTGCCTAAATGGGCGGGTCGAGGCTGGGAAAGGTGGAAGGGGAAGGGCCAAGCAGCCCTGCACTCTTCGCGTTCCCCCTGAGCTAGCCTGCTTTGGCAGGACGCAGAATCTTTAAAATCCACCAATTTGGCCAGGTAGAAGGGGGAGGGAATCGTTTGATCGCCAAAGAAATGCTAACCGGCACCTGCACAAACATGGGCGTAGCTAGGATGGGGGGGCAGGCCTTTTGTTGGGGGACAGAACTTCAGTTAGCTATGTATTTTTAGTGATGGGGTAACTGGCCCTCCCTAACCCCCCCTTGGCTACGCACATGTGCACAAACAGGTGTTCCATGTCTGCTCCCCGTGGTGTCCAGTTACCAAAAACAGTTCCTGTTTGTGGGGTATTTTTTGCCTAGGGGAAAGATGGCGAGGCACCTTTTCACACGCCCATGTCCTTGTGGATTTGCCCTTCCCAGTCTCTAGAAGTTCAGTCTTTTGCGAGGAGAGAAGCGGGTTGCATCTTGAATTTCGCGCGCGTAACAGCGATTGTGAAAGGAAATTGGTGATGTACTATATTTGGAGACTCGCTCTAGAGAAGCCAAGAGTGATGCTGAAAGGCCAACGGGATAAACTAAATCCTTTCGAACTAAGGGTCATAATTCTCTGTTGAAAAGCCACATTTCTTGAGGGAGGTGTGTGCTTTAAATGCATGATGTGTAGGCAGCCTGCGTTTATTTTACTCCAACCACAATCCCTGGTCATCTCGTGGGATCCTAACAATGTTGACTTGGGACTTAGTCCCGTTTAGGTTGCAGTCCTATTATGCGCACTTTCCTGGGAGTCAGTCTCACTGAAATCGTTGGGATTTCCTTCTGTTGGATCGTCTTCCATAGCATTCCACATCCAGACAGTTTCTCCCACCTTCTCAATTCCACTCACACTTTCAGGAAGTGACCTTTAACCTGGGGGGTCCGGGGGAGCTCTTGCCCGGTTAACCAGTCGGTACCTGGCACCCTAAACCTAAACAGAAGAACTAATTTCTCCTTGAGATCAACAGGGATTACTTAACAAAGGCAAGTCTGCAAGGGAAGTTGCCCACACTGATTCCTGAGCTGTTTATGTAGTGGCAGAGGGGGACTCAGCCTCAGCAAGGTGCAAGATACATTCTAGTGTGCCTGAGCCCGATGGGAGTTCTAGTTCAAAATGTCTAGGGGACACCAGATGGAAGGAGGATCCTGACCCAAGTAGTATACCACAGTGTGCACACTATCCATTTAAAGCACATTACTTCCCCCAAAGAATCCTGAGAACTTTTGTTATTGTTGTTGTTGTTGTTAAGGGTGCTGGGAATTGTAGCATGGGGTAAACTGCGGTTCCCATGTTGTTGTTGTTTTGGGCGAGGTGGCTTTCAAAGAGTGGAGAGTATGTGGCCATAGGCCATACGTCCCAGATTTCAGCTTTGTATGTACTGTACTGCGACAGCTCAAGCTCATGGGCCTTTACATTTTTTTTATAAACCCATCAGCAAATGAGCCCCACTCAGCAGAATGAGCAGGAAAGGAGGACGCTTCCCACCCACGTCCGCAAAAAAAAATAAAAAAAAATAAATGTAACAGAGTTGCCCGCTTACCATATTTTTTAATTTACATTGTCATCTAAAGCAAGCGGAGGAGTCAAACTCACCTAAGTGTGCCACTGTCTCTGTTGCATAAAGTCCCATCGTTTCCAAGGATGCATATGCTGAATGGAAGCCGCTTTAAAAGTATAGTGGTACCTCGGGTTAAGTACTTAATTCGTTCCGGAGGTCCGTTCTTAACCTGAAGCGTACTTAACCTGAAGCACCACTTTAGCTAATGGGACCTCCTGCTGCCGCTGCGCCGCCAGAGCACGATTTCTGTTCTTAGTGGAGTTCTTAACCTGAAGCGTACTTAACCTGAAGCGTACTTAACCCGAGGTACCACTGTACTTCGCTTTGGTTGGATAGTGCTGGCCCCATGTGGCTGCGCACACACCACACATTTAAAGCACATCCCCCACCCACGCACCCAAAGAATCCTGGGAACTATAGTTCACCCATTACAAGTTCAGCAACCTTAAACTACAGTTCCCGGGATTCTGCGCGCGCGCTTTGAATGAGCTTCTGCTGTACAACGTGTATGTTAAAACTATTCCATTTACACCCGTGGAGAAAGAGACACACAATGCCTGCTGAATTCTGGCTCGCTTTGAATATATAGGTAGAACAAGGAGCCAGCTCTAGCTTAAAGAGAGAGAGAGAGAGAGAGATGTTTTACGGTACAATCCTGGGCGTGTTTACTCAAATGTAAGTCTCTCTGTGTCCAATAGGCTTATTCTCTAGTAAATATGTGTTGCGCTTCTACTCCCTATGATCAGAACTTGTTCCATACACTATAGGCCCGCTGTTTGTATTGACCTGGGCAGGGCATCTTGTGCTACGCCCGCGTTCACACGTTACGCGCGTTTCGCTTAGCAGGTCCACCCTTCCTACGATGTTTGCGCTCGATAGCTTCGACCCTCGGTCGATCGCAGGCCGTCGCCGTCGGAGGCCCGGCCCTGGCTCGCTCGCCTCCCCTCGCCTGGCCCGCGGGAGCCGGCAAAGTGTGAATAATTTTCAGGAAGGAGTTACACTAAGCGCGAAAGCTTTTAGCACATTATCCGCTGGCAATTGGACTATAATCTAATTGTCAACCCTCGGGTCTTAATCGAGCTTTTTCCCCCTCTTTCCACCCTCGGATTTGCATCGGGGAGATGCCTAATGGGTTTAAGAGCGCCTCGCTTTGCTCTGCAAAGAAGACACCTCGGCTGAGAAGGAGGTGACATTGAAGGGGCGCTGGCGGTGAAATTGGATAGAGGTCGCCAAAGTCGCGCGCAGATGGCAAGACGCCTGGGGGCGGGGTGGGGTGGGGGAGACAGAGACTCTTTCAGAACCGGGTCAGGATCTAGATCTGTCTGGGGTTTCCGAAAAGGCAACGGGGGATTCTCCTGCGAAAGCCCCATCGAAACAAACGGGGCTGCGCAAAAGGCACTCTTGCGCACGGGACGAGGGCTCCCGAGCCCGATTGCGCGCTTCCTAAGGATCCTGCCTTGCGCCACCCAAGCTCCCATCCCGCTCTATACGACTGGTTTAGGCTATGATGCTTGGACTTACGCCTTCCAATAAGCCTGACATGTATTTATTTAATTTGTCTAACGCATATATATCCCGCCTTTTTCTCCAAGGAACTGGAGGTGGCGCGCATGACTTCCCCTCCTCCTCATTTAACCCCCCACAATAACCCTGCGAGGTAGGATAGGTTGAGAGGCAGTGGCTGGCCGAAGGTCACCCAGTGAGTTCCACGGTCAAGTGGAGATCCGAACCCTGGTCTCCTAGTCTGACACTCTAACCACTACACCGCACTGTCTTCGACACCCAAGTCTTGACGCTCAACTTCTGTTGGGACTTACTAAACATCTCTGGACCATCGTCCTGTATAACATGTGGCATCTGCCGCAACATGTTGCAGAGTATCTGTTTTGTTTCACAAATTTTACCGCTTTATTGTAATAAAACCTCTAAGCGGGTCGCAAGCAACGCTTGTAAACAATAAACCTAAGCGGTTTTCCCACCTCCTGACAGAAACGCTCCTGTTCACGTTGCTCCCAACCAGCCAGCAAACAATTCCACTTCTTGTTGTCTGTATTTCCCCCCTGTCAATCAACCTCCCATGGTGACTGAGCGTGCGCAGTCCTCATAAGGCATTTTTTTTCGGGGGGGGGGTGCCTCTTTAATCCCCTCCCCTAAATAAAAATTGTACCTTTGCAAGCCTGATGCTTCCGGAACGTTCAGGTGCTTCTCTGTGGCTTTATTAACTATTAATTGCATTAATAGTTGTTGTTTGCTTTATTTACATGTGTTTGATGTCTGTTGTGATTGCAGTGTTTGTTGTTGTTTTAATGCTATTGCGGCTATGGTGGGCTCAACATTTATTTTTGGAAACGCGGGGTTCAAGGAGCATACCAAATTATCCGTTGTTACACAGAGGTCCAGCTTTGGCTTCCTTTCTGTCGACACCCACCACCTGCGATTACTATTAAAGAGAGCAATAATGAGAGCTGAGAAATTTAGGGTGAAGGGAAGGTAGGCTACCTCTCTTGACATGAGTCAACAGTGTGATGCAGCAGCTAAAAAAGCCAATGAAATTCTGGGCTGCATCAATAGGAGTATAGCATCTAGAATCTAGATCAAGGGAAGTAATAGTACCACTGAGTACTATTCCTCACCTGGAATACTGTGTCCAGTTCTGGGCACCACAGTTCAAGAAGGATACTGACAAGCTGGAATGTATCCAGAGGAGGGCAACCAAAATGGTCAAAGGCCTGGAAACGATGCCTTATGAGGAACGGCTTAGGGAGCTGGGTATGTTTAGCCTGGAGAAGAGAAGGTTAAGGGGTGATATGATAGCCATGTTCAAATATATAAAAGGATGTCATATAGAGGAGGGAGAAAGGTTGTTTTCTGCTGCTCCTGAGAAGAGGACACGGAGCAATGGATTCAAACTACAAGAAAGAAGATTCCACCTAAACATTAGGAAGAACTTCCTGACAGTAAGAGCTGTTCGACAGTGAAATTTGCTGCCAAGGAGTGTGGTGGAGTCTCCTTCTTTGGAGGTCTTTAAGCAGAGGCTTGACAGCCACCTGTCAGGAATGCTTTGATGGTGTTTCCTGCTTGGCAGGGGGTTGGACTGGATGGCCCTTGGGGTCTCTTCCAACTCTATGATTCTACGATTCTTCCTACTACACGGCACAAGTTCTGTCCGCCTTCTTTAACTCCAAATAACTGGAGAGTTTGTGTGACTAATCTAACTGGGCTTCACTTCCAACTGATATGAGGATGATAGGGTGGGAGATAGCAAGGTTTGTATCCTTTGTTGTGAGTAAGCCCACTGATGATCACAGTGCAACTTACTAACTTAGTGTCCTGAAAACGGGATCAAGGCTTGAGCTGCTGGACCAGAGATTTCTTCACCTCCCTCTCTTCTTCTCCGCTGCACTTGCAAGCCACGGGGTTAATGCAGATGAGGCGAGGTCTACAGAAAGATGCGCAGCGTTTGACCTTGAGCACATTGGATAAGGTTATCCTGCCTTCTCTTGAGATGGAAAGGGAGCGAATGGCTGCAGGGAAGAGGGAGGAAGAGTTTTGAACTAATGCCAATGCTGCTTGGAGACCGAACTGGGATTCAATATTACACTGCTCTTTCCCTCCAGTTCGATCCTCGCTACAACCCTGTAAAGTAGATTAATCTGAAAGCTGACCCAGGGTTGCCCTAGTGAGATTCAGCGTTGATGGGGTGGGATTAGGACGCCGGTTTTAGGCCATTTGAATGGAGAAGCGTGTGCCAGTTTTAGCGAATTATACGCGTTAATTGACCAAAAAGTCCGTCACCAAAAACTATTTTGTGAATTACCACCGGTAAGTGTGTAACTATCACTGCCTGTACTCTGGATAGCGCTTCAGGCATCCGGCGAAGTGGGTAGGAAGTCCTCCAAAGCTTATTTTTTATTATTTATTTGTTGAATTTGTATACCGCCCTTCATCCGTAGATCTCAGGGCGGTTCACAACATATGTCATATTGAAACTGAGGTTGCCACAAGACCAACCAAAAGCACCAACCCTCCTATCGCATTATAAAGTAGCTTCCTTTCATCACAATGGAGTCCTCTTCACAGTAAACTATGCGCAAGATCAGCCCGCACAAGACCTGTGATTTGCCCTCTAAAAATAGGATTTAGGGCAATGGTAGCTGGTGCCCATTGGGACTGATGGAGCAGAAAACAGGGAGGTCTATGAGCCAACTAATTTATTGTCACCTTGAGCCTGAGGAAGTGGGCAGCCAGGGCCGCCCCCTTGGCTGGATGTGGGTAAGAAGACTGGCATGGCAGTGCCCTGTTAGCCCCTACAGAGCAGCCTCCACTGGCTGAGGGTAGAAAAGGAGGAAACGTTTGCTAAAATTGTTTGCGCAGTCAGGAGATTTATGATTTACACTGAGGCTGTAAAGCTACATTTCTGGAGTAGGAACTGAGTCCCATAGAAGAAAATGGGGATTACTTCCTTGAGGGCATGTTATGGATCCGTGCTGCTGATGTATTAGGGGGGAAATCGCGGAGATATAAAGCCCACACCAGAGAGCCAGGGCGTGGGACTAAGACCTGGGAGACTAGGGTTCAGATTCCCATTCGGACCTGAAGCTCAGTGGGTGATCTTGGGCCAGTTAACTGCCTCTCAGCCTACCTAGCAGGGTTGTTGTGGGCATTAAATGAAGGGGAGAACCATGTAAGACACCTTGATCAGGTGGGCTATAAAAGCAAGGAAATGAAGAAAGGAATAAATTCTAGCCAGAGTTAGAAATCCCACCAGAGATCTGAGTTGAGTTCCATAACTCAAGTGTGCCTTTCTCGTCTCCGTCGCCTGGCAGTTGAGTTTATCACGCAGTACAGATGTCGTGTAGCAAAATAGTCTTCTGGGATTACCCCAGATCTCCGGAAGATCATATGATACATAACAGCGCAATCCTAACCATATCTCATCAGAAACAAATCCTACTGAATTCAGTGGGGGCTCACTCCCAGGTAAGTGGGGTTAGGATCGCACCATTTGGCATTCACTGGGACTTACTTCTGGGTAAACATGGCTAGGATCGCACTGTTCAGGAGGAATTGTCGCCTCCTTAGCTTCCCTGGTAATCCAGAAGACGTTTAAGGAAGCCACTGAATCTTGTGGGATTTACTTCCGAGTAATCATGGATAGATTGCTATCTATCCATGTGCTAACAGTGGCTAACAGAATAGCAATAAATAGGAATAAACTGGGAATGCAGATTGACCAGGCGGTGATAGTGGGTCGGTTAACGCGCAGTTTGCAAGAAAAGGACGTGTTTGGGACCTGTCCGAGCTGCAGAGAGGCGGCGCCTCACTGGCGCCTCAGCACCCCCGGATTGGCTGGATTCAGGGCATGCACAGCAGCCCCGAAAGGAAGGACCGCAGGGAGCTAAGCGTTTCATCCATGCAGTTCCACAAAGCACTACCAGGAACTTAAGCCACCAGGCCGGCTCCAGTTGTTTCCTTAAGGGACAGGCTTTGGCAGCTAAAGGAATTTCTCTTCCCCCACCTCCTCTCAAGTTGGGGGCTTTTCCTGTCTATATAAGGCGTCTGAAGAAAATGAGGTTTGGGGGTCGTGCCTCAGACCAGATTTTTAGGTGATCTGCTTATTCAGCTCTATTCAGTTCTGTGGATCCTGTGGATCTCCCGCCCTCTTGCTCCTAACTCGAACCCGCTGAAGAAAAGGCCCGGATCACGTCCCTGGAAAGCGAAAGTCCCCTGAAAGCTGGTCAGGTTCATCGTAGGTTAGGTTTAGCCGTGCTTTTTGGACCCATTTCAAAAGCAACTCCCATGGCCCTGTTAAATGTACAGTGCAGTCCCCTTACCTGGGAGTAAGGGCATTTAAACTCAATGAGACTCATTTCTGTGGAAAGAAGCGTGCTTTAAGCCCCATCGATTTCAGGGAAAGGTATTTACTGCTCGAGCTCTGCGTTCAGTGTAGGATTGAAGCCTTAAAGTGCGCGCTGTCCTCTTCCCATTGAAGCCAATGGAATTTGAAACGTGTGCTCAGATTTGGTGGGATCGCACTCGGTGTCGTGCTGGAAACCCATTTCGCTGCAAGCGCACGGGTTACGCTGTTTGGGGATGGCACCATCCGGCAACCTTATAATTCGCAACGGCGCGTTTCTTAAAAGGGCGCTTCTGCTTCCGGCAAGTTCGGGTTGTTTAAGGGGAGAGTGAAAACCCAAAAGTTCCCCGAAGCGGTACCTATTTTTTAATCAGTCCAGGATTTATCTTGGCCAATCGCGGAGGGAGCTGAAATACATTCAGACCTGGGTGTAGAACTCTTTTCTTTAAGAGAGGTGCCTGGGAGTTTCCTTTTTCTAATAAACGGGGAAAGGGACGGTTGGATGAGTTTGGTCAAAGGTTAGTAACAACACTCTGCACATGCTCAAAGGCGATCTCCACTTTCCTAGGTACCAGGGCTAAGAGAGCTGGCTAAACTAAACCAGCAACCCTATTTTGGTGAAGGAAAAAGAAGCTGAGCCCTCGGATCTCATTTTCCTTCCAGAACCATACATCCCCAATGCAATTATTTTATCATCATTAGCAGTTCTTGAGCGCTAGAAATGCAAAATAAACGAAGGCCAGGGGAGCCGGCGTGCTTTTGGGTTCAGCCTCACACACATTTACGTTCTCTGAGAAGTCCTAATGAGAGGTTTTGCTTCTGAATAGACAGGGAAAGTGACAGACAGACGACCGCACACCTCTGGCAACCGAAGTCAGTCTGATAATACACTTCTGTTTAGGACCGGAAGAGTTAGTTATGCATTTAAGGTCAAGCTAGATGGCTTAACTGATGTGTGGATCCGATTTATAAACACAGAATTCCAAAACTCACCAGTTCGCCAAGCTGCAACAGGGAAAATGTCTCACACTTTCCAGATACATTCCAGCGCCTGCAATTCTGGGAAGCCTTAGCGAAGGAAGAAACAGATTTTAGCTGGAGAAAGGATATCAGTTTCTGCTTATTGAGGGGGGGGGGTAATACTTGCCCAAGTCAGTAAAACTGAGAAATGGAAGTTGATTTGGGGTTTTGGTGCTGGCACTTTCAAGCAACAATAGCATCCTATAGTGCAATTTGATAATGCAGCTTGACCTTAATCCATTTTTAAAGGAACCCCCGCCCTGACCATTAGGTCCAGTCGTGTCCGACTCTGGGGTTGCGGCGCTCATCTCGCTTTAGTGGCCGAGAGCCAGCGTACAGCTTCCAGGTCATGTGGCTAGCATGACAAAGCCGCTTCTGGCGAACCAGAGCAGCGCAGGGAAACACCCTTTACCTTCCCGCCGGAGCGGTTCCTATTTATCTACTTGCACTTTTTGACGTGCTTTCGAACTGCTAGGTGGGCAGGAGCTGGGACCAAGCACCGGGAGCTCACCCCATCGCAGGGATTAGAACTGCCAACCTTCTGATCAGCAAGCCCTAGGCTCTGTGGTTTAACCCACAGCGCCACCTGGGTCCCTAATCCGTTTTTACTGGGAAGCAAATCCCACGGAGTTCAAGCAAGCCTGTTCCCAAAAAACTGGGGGGGGGGGAGGCGCTGCAGTTTAACAGCCCGATTTCGTGTTTATCTTCTCCGATGCAAGTCCCACCGAGTTCAGAGGGTCTCACTTTCAAAGAAGTGTGCATAGGATTGCACTCCGGTCCGGATTTAGGGCTGGGTTTTTGCACTGCACACTTGGAGAAAAGAAGTTAAACTGACACAAAGGTCCTTAAATGTCGCTTAGCGCCTGTGAGTCGCAGCCACTTGATCTCAATTGAGACCCTCGGCTTAACCTGGTTAGGATCGCAGCCCAAACTGACCTCCAGGAAAAGCATATGCTGACCTGTAAAAAGAAAAAAGAAAAAAGCGCAATTTTTGTCGACCTACTTTTGAAATCACAGTGAAGTGGAGACGGTTTGTTCTTCCCAGAGTTAAATGGTGCATGCTCTTAAAACAAATTTAGTTTGTGTTCAAATTAAATCTTGCAAAGGAAAAATAAACTAAACTAAAATCTTAGGATGCGAATCGTTTATACAGACGCTTTCTACCGATGGCCCTTTATAGATAGTCCCGATCCCGATCCAAATACGGTGCGTGGATATATTACAACCCAGGAACAAATCAGAAACGTTTAGGGAGCATCCGTTGAAACATGCGCGTTCCTATTTTAGTCGAGGGAACCGCGGGAGTGGGGGTGGGGTGTCACAAGAAGGCTAATTCCTCGGATTTAATCCCGTTTGTCCCAATGGACGCCCATCGGCTTCAGTCAAAGGGGACCCGTTTTCTTTGGGATTTGGATCCGGGTGCTGAAGTGACTCTGGGTCCATTTATGCATGGGGCAGCTGGGAAGGTCAATGTGCGTAAATGCAGCGCACAGCTGTGGGTGAAAGTGAGCAGTCTTCAGAATCTCTCGCACACTGCCTGCATGGAGGGAGCATTGCCTGTGGGGCTGACTCCCCCGTGGGGCTGAGTTACTGCTTACAGGCGCGTGGCGCGATCCTAAGCCTATTTAGTCGGAAGCAAACTCCCAAAGAGCGCAACGAGGGGACTGAATTGCGAAGCCCTTAAACGACCACTCCAACCGGGTTTCTTTGAAATAGGGGTTAGAGGGGAAAGCCGCACACCACTTACTTTCAAGTAAGTTTTCTGTGGGATTGTTCCGGAGTAAGTGGATCGAAGCTTGCCCTCTCCGGCGCCGATCCAAAAAACGCTGCCTTGGAAGGAAGTCTCGCTGGAAGCAAAAGCAAAACAAACCTCATTCCAAAGCAAGAAGCTTATTTGAGATCGGCCACGTTATATTAACCTCATCCCGTTAGAAAAAGACAGTATAGACAAGCAGGGGTCTAATTTAGTGTAAATTGGCTCTCAAAAGCAGTGAAGATATTTGTGTTTTTGCTATAAGGAATGGGAAGAGTAAATAATAACGATTTTAAAAACCACGCGTGTTTGTACAGTGCAATTCACACAGAGAGAGACACGCCCATAGTTTGCAGGCAGCGGTCGGGACTAAGTCCCAGTGCCTCTTGGAGCTGATTCACATCACTTGGACCTGAATGAATGTGTATGGACCCTAGCAGGAAAGAAAAACGGGACAGCACATGCTTCTCCCACCCAAAGATTCCTGGGAGCTGTAGTTTACCCCTCAGCTACAATTCCCAACATTCTGAGCAAACTACGCTTCCCATGATGACTTATGGGGAATGTGCTTTAAATACGCTCTTAAGTGTACACGTGCACACAGCCGAAGGAACAAAGCAGACACATCTGTCTCTGGTGTTAGATCTCTGCCGGTTCATTCGCACGTGCAAGAGACGCGTGAACCAGCCCTTGGAGGGGAAGCTGCGTCGTTTAGTGGAAGGCAGTGTCCACAGCTAGCTGGTACTGGAGCAGCAAGATCGCTTTTAAGGCGTTTTCTTCCCTAGGAAATGCGTTGCCAGAAAACGTCCAGCTTCCGAAACAAGGTGATTAAAGGACATTTTTACGCAGATTCGTCGCCGCGTACGCAGAGAGTTCCTTAGAGTTAGGGCAGAGTAAATTCATTCTTCTAGGCTGCAGTCAGTCCCCGCTACGCCTCTGAACAAAAGGGGCGAGGGGAAATTGTGTGGCGGTTGTGGAGCCGCGAAATCCCGAAGCCCCTTTGAGAACAAGCGCTCTTGCATAGGATCGGGCGGAAGACAGGACAAAGTCGCCGAAGGGCGAGAAAGAGAAAAGGATCCCGTTTCCTTTTGAGAAACACCTTTAGTAGGGAAGTGCTTGATGGAGAGCTGGTGGGAGTAAGACCTTTCTCTCCCTAAGGTGGTGAGCCTGTGTCTTGGCTGCACTTCAGTCTGCAGGCGGGGGCGCCTCCACAAGGGGAATCATAGAATCATAGAGTTGGAAGAGACCACAAGGGCCATCCAGTCCAACCCCCTGCCAAGCAGGAAGAGATTCCTGCACATCCAAAACTAGACCTTAGGGAGAATGAGCTCTCTGGGCCTTGTCGTTTCAAGGGGCATTTGTTTTATTGGCATGGGGGGCCATTAGGTCATGGGAACTCCTCAGCCTGGAGTGGTGCAATCCGGACACAGATCGGCCACTTCGTGGGGAACGAGGCCTGTTGGGGACCGAGTGGGTTGGAGTAGCCAGGAGTCCCGTCGGCAGCGCGGGCTGTCAAAGCGGCAATCAGTACTACTTGACAGGAAGGAGGGGGAGCGGTTGGGTTGGGGGGGAGCAAAGAAATCTGGGAAGCAGAGATCTGGCCTTGCAGTTCCCGTCGTTTGAAACCTTTTCAGTTTTCAGTGCAGGCGGAAGAGTATTATGAATGGTTAAAGGCCTCATTTTAGACGCAGGGCAAAATATATATACAGAGGGGGAACAGGAACTCGGGGGGGGGGGCGAGTTCCCTTCCCTTTTTAAAATTATTATTTTTCTGTCCGGGGTGGGGGGCTGGAATGGATACACACCCAATGCCTGAGCCAAAAATCCAACTATATCTGTAATAAAGTTGTGGCCATTTCTAATCCAAATCATTGTCTGCTTGAGTTTACAGGTATATCACATATTACATTCAGCCACTGCGGGGGGGGGGTGGCACTGTGACTGGGCCCACAAACAAACAAACAAACAAACTTCGTGGTGAGCGCGAACCCTGAACGCTCGTGGAACCAGCGAGCTGCCCGGAGATGGAGAAATCAAAACGCGTGGGCTGAAACACAGAATAGGGGGTGGTCCGATGCCCTCCGTGGAGGGTCGCCCCTCCCTCTTGAAACCCCGAAAAAGGACCGGGGGGGAGACCTCTCCAAACTCTGGTTTCCTCCCCAGAACTAAACTGTTGGCTTGAAAGAAAAGGCGAGTTTGGAGAGCCCGGCGCTTGCCCTCCCGCGCGCTCTGCCTTCCTCTCCGGTGGGATCAGCGAGGCCTGACGTGAGCAGGCTCTGATTGGCTGGCAGCCGATAGGATCTCGGCGGTCAGCGAATTAAGGCGGAGGAGGAAGGAAGGAGGATCTCATTGCTAGCCCTCCGGCCCTGGCAGACGCCTCTTCCATCCGCACCGAAGCGCGCGCTCTCCTTCTCCCTCGCCTCCATCCAGGGAGCAGGGAAAACGATGGTCGCCGCGTAAACTGCGCCCGCGCGCTTCCCTGACCTTCCAGACTCGTCCTGGGGAGTCTGGCAAAAAGTTCTGGCCTCCCGATCCTTCAGCCCGTGGGCTCCTTCCTCCTCGCTGCTTCTCCCTTGGAGCCGTCTGGGTAGCAGGAAGAAACGGCCTGGCTCTGCGCGACCATCTGACTTTTTTGGGGGGTGCCGTCCTCTGCTCCGAGACCATGGAGTACACCGCCTCCCCCAAGCCGCAGCTCTCCTCCCGGGCGAACGCCTTCTCCATCGCCGCGCTCATGTCCAGCGGGAGCTCCAAGGAAAAAGAGAGCGCCGAGAGCACCATCAAGCCTCTGGGTGAGTCTCCGGAGAAGGAGGGACGCGCCGTCGGGGGGGGGGTCTTCTTCTCCAAGCCCACCTGCCCAGCCTAGAGGGGCTTTCGCCCGGGATGCTGGAGTGATCGCTTGGGGGAATGGAGGGAGGGGGTGATCCTGTCATAGGATCATAGAAGGGACCCCCAGGGTCACCCAGGCGAAGCCCCTGCAATGCAGGAAAACAGACAGTTTCCTGCTTATTTTGCAACTGTGTTAGCAGTTTTAATGCGGCACCGATCTCAATGGGCCTTACTCCCTAGTAACTGTGGGGGGGGGGATACGTTTAGAAAGGGCAGCTTTCCAAAACAATAATTATTCGTGGGGTGGGAGAATGCCTTTCCTAAGTTGGACTGGCTGGTTCAACTTTCCCTTGACTGGGATGTTCTCAATGATGCCTTGCAAACGTCCAGTGGAAAGTTTTAAAAGGCAACGGAAGCAAATGCTTTTCTAAGTAGCCTGGTACACAATTAAATTATAACGGGGAGTTCCGTGGTTCTTTAAAGGCTGCGATTATCCGACGCGTCGTTTTAAGAAGAAGCTGCTTTTAGAGGGATCAGATACAGGATCTGGCCCCAGTGCCGTATCTCCGGTTAGAAATAAAAACCAGATACGATTTTGCTAAGCTGTGTTTTCTTGGACTGCTCTTCCTCTCTCCGGGCAAAAGAGGCCATCGATCCGGGAAACAAACTTTTCATCCGAGAACATTGGGGCGCAGCTGTAGTTGTAAAATCAGCCCCAAGACCTGCTGATTAAGTGGGAACCACTTCTCCCCAGTTTGTTCGTAGACTTTTTAAACTAGGGAGATAGAGTTGAAGGAGAGCGAGATCCAGCTAAAGTAATTACTACCAATCCGATTATTAAAAAAACTAAGCCAGAAATTCTGTGAACATTTGCTGCACAGGAGACAACTGCAATCCTGTGCACATTTAGCTGGGAGCAAGTCCCAGGATCCGCTCGGCAAGCACGTTTAGCTTGGTAGGATTTGCTTCAGGATGAAAATGGGCCCTTCTTTGGAAGGAGTTTGTATTTAAAATCTGTCCCCTGGAATCACTGGGATTCCTAATAGCCAGGGCTGTGATTCTGAATCTGGAAGCCATTAAAAAAAAATAAACCCGACCAATTTCACATAAATATATTTAGGATGAGGTGATCATCAGCTAAGGAGTCTGAAAGAAATGGGATTTGCTTTCAAATACAAAGACTTTGAAGTCGAAGGCAAAACTTCGCAGGTCTTGAATTGCAATCCACATCAGGGAGCCCATATATTTTACTGTGATCCTTAAAGCCTCTGATGTCAACCTGCGCTATCCTACATGGATGGACGTCCCATCCTAAAACATCTCCCCGTTGAGTAAATAAGATTTGCTTCCTGATAAACACGCCAGGACTACAGTTTTATACTCTCTAGTAAAACTTTCCACTTTGACTTGAAAATAAGCCACTTTGATTCCTAAGAGAACTTGCTTCTAATTCCAGAAGTTTAGTGCGTCAACCCAAATACCCAACCCTCTTTACCTTGGCTTTTGACCCTTGCTGTGTATGCTTTCTAGGACCCACCTAAGTTATTTTAAACTGTTTTTAAATATTGTGTTTTAATGTTGGAACCCGCCTTTTGGGTAGAGGGCAGGTAATTAATAATGCTAATGATAAATAGTTGATAACGTGAACAGTTTTGTGCATTTTGTATAGAACCTCAGTTACAGAATTTCCTAAGAAAAGAGTAAATATGTCTCTGCTCCAAGGACGTTACAAGGAAAATATCAAATAATTATTGCACTCTGTTTATTTTAAGATACTATTTTGCTAATTTTGACCTTTATAGCACTTTGAGCTTTAGGTACATTATGTATTTAGATCCTTTTCTCTTACAGAAGCTTTAACAAAAAAAATACTTCTCATAAAATCATTGTTCAGCTCTTCGTGTGGATTTCCTTTATGGCTGTTTAAGAAACATTACCCAGAAACACTTAACTATAATTTTTTTCACACCTCTTCCCTCTGTCAGCTAGCCCACTCTTTAACCATTAATAGAAATAATACACCTTTAGAAAACTACATTTTTCTCTTGGTCAAGAATGAAAGGAAGAGCGAGAGTTCTCTCTTTTTTAATATAATTTTTATTAAATTTTATTTTAAAAAATTGACAAAACATCCATCTTACATATTATATATAAAAACCACTTGGCCATCTTGGCCTGAGATTTCCCTCCTCCTCAACTAATGGTTTTCCTAATTATACTCTGATATTGCATTTTGTTATTAGGAAGAGGGAGAGGTCTCATTTGCTTTGTTTAAAAAAAGGGTAATTTAAACAGACAAAACAAAAATTCGAAGGCTTTTAAGTAGGAAAAAGATGCATTCAATATAAGCAATGCGTATGCTTGAGAAACTTGCGTAGAAAATAGAAACCGGTCCCTCATCCCAAACATAGTACTTTAAAGATAATTTTATACTTTTATCTTTCTGAGCTTCGGTCACAGCGAATTTGTTTCCGGTTATTTACAGACTCCTTTTTTCTGTTCCGAGTATGGACTGGCTCGTGTTTTGCATAGACTTGCCTTTCCGCCTGCTCTTAAGAAAATATTACTTCCCGCCTCCCACGGCAGGTTTAAGTAAAAATGAGCAGATCCTGGACAGGTTGAAAGAGTTACAGGTAGATAGCCGTGTTGGTCTGTCATAGTCAAAACAAAATAAAAAATTTAAAAAATTCCTTCCAGTAGCACCTTCCAGTAGCAAACTAAGTTTGTTCTTGGTATGAGCTTTCGTGTGCATGCACACTTCTTCAGATACCTCGGTACGACCATATCCTTGATGACTAAGATGAATGATCACCAGGAGATTGGACCTGGCAGGATCTCGATTTGTTTTGATTCGGGTTCCTCGTTTGGTCTCTGCTGAGGAAGAAACCGGAGGCCGAGGGCAATGGATTTTCTTTGGAGCCCGCCCCAAATCGACTCGCTGTAGATATGCCTCGACTTCTAGCTGCCCCCTTCTTTCTTCCATTGGAAGTGTAGGCCCAACTTGCCGTCCCTTCTGTTCAGCCCATTTCCCAGACTCAACCGCGGAGTCTTGCGCGCCCAGCGGCTGATTAGAGCCAGTCACAGATACGGTTGGCTTTGCTCGGAGGCGGATTCCGTTGCCGTGAACTGGGGGTTACACTTCGATTCAAATCGGTCCATTTAATCCAAATGGGACAGCTATCTGGGAAATCCATTATTATGCGTTGGAGCGAGGAGTCACTGTTGAACGTGTGAGACGCAACTTGGCTGTGTTCTCGCGATACACTTAAAGCACACACACTCATTAATCCTGGGAACTGTAGTTCTGGGTGGTGGTAAACTGGGAACTGTAGTTCTGGGTGGTGGTAAACTACAGTTCCCAGGATTCTTGGCGGCGTGTGCTTTAAAATGCACTTGAAGGGTTACACCAGGACTGAGAGCGAAGGCTTAGAACTTCCCTCGAGTGTCTTTGGCATATATTATCTGAATTTAAAAAATCGCTAGATCTCAGTGGGTGAGATTTATGGGTTATTTTGTGCCACTAGTTTACTAAACTAAAAACTAGCTTTCTAGAGGATGTCCCGTTGGCATAATAGTGCTTAAGAGCGTGACAAAACCATTGAACAACAAAAACCTGACAGAGAGGTTCCTGCTAAAATTCCAACAAAGCGAGTGCTCTCTTCTTTTCAAAGTACTTTTATTTATACATTTATCATAAATATGTGTAACCCGACTTCCATCGATACAGATTGATACCAGGGCGGGTTACGGAACGCAGAACCAAACAATTGCCACAAAGCACTCATTGCGTTTAAGTCCCTTGCTGGGAGCTGAGATATTTTAAATGAAGAAGAGTTTGAGATTTCCGGAGGGTGCGATCTTGTGTGGATGCGTTTATACACGCTGGATCGAGGGAGACGCAATGATTTCTGTGCAGTCAGTGAACTTCATCGCAAGGAAAGCCACAACCCACCTAAGCGTTTCTCCCCAATAAACCCCATTTCAAAGGAGCGAGACTGCGTAAAAGCAGAGTTCATTCATTTCAATGGTGCGTGGAACTACTGGTCAGTTTGCGCCCTGCGGGGAATCTGGGAAGAGTGTTAGGAACAGAGACGTTTTGTGTCCACCCCCAAGTTTGGATGCATATGTCATCCTTAGTTATGTCCCTTTCCAAACCGTAATTATTTTAATACCACCCTCAGTTCCGAAGTTTACACTGGAGTTGGGCAATCCAGCCACGAAGTTATTTGTATTTGAGCGCGCCCTGACTTTGAATAAAGCACGAGGTTTTACATCTGCCCGATCCCTCTGAAACTAAAATATTTATCCTGAATAAAGGGGTCGAGAATCAGACTTCTTCTCCCCCACCCCTCCTTGACTTTATTCCAAGGTTACAATACAGCTTTGCCCACTGCCATAATATCACAGAATGATCACTCCCATCCTCAATCCCACACCACCGTCAGGATCAAGCTTCGAGCCTGCCTTATGGGACTTGGACTGTACTGGACGATTAGATCTGCTTCATTATTGGAAGTAGAGCCCACTGAATTGAATGGGGGTTTTCGCTTGGGATCGCAGCGTACATTTTACGTGCTCCAAACCTACGCATATTTCCTTGGGAAGGAAATCTCAGCCGTTTTTAACATCTCAGGGAGTCGGCTCCGGATCGCAACCTTTCACTGGGCTAGTCCGGTTGGAAACGTGTATCTGAATTGGTGGTGTGTGTTTCCTGGCATTTCGTGGGTTAAATGCTTGGGATCAGTCTCCGGCTGGTGCGATCCCGAATCTTGGCACAGTTTGGGTCCTGTGAGTTGGTTGGGAATAGGCCGGCGGCGTCGCTGGTCCGATCCTGCCCATCTGGGACCAGTTCTATTTTGGGTTTCCCTTCCGCTCGCTTCGGACGCCAGCTGGATAAAGTCTTCCTCCACCACCAACCACCACGAAGGCCCTCAAGTGGTCTCTTTATTTAAGGGCGGCGATAATCGGGGCGTTTTAGACAGGCTCCCTGCATTCAAAGTAACTGGGTCCTTATCAGTTGGCTTCCAACAGCGCCGAGGCGCGCGACCCAGCAAGGGGAAGCTCTCCTGCGCAAGTCTCCTGAGCACATTTGAGAAAAAATTTCCGGTGGATGCTGCCCCCTGGACTGGATTTAACAACCAGCTGCTAAGAGGGGGCCCGGGGCTTTACAATGCAATCAACTTTAAGCCTACTCAGAAGTAAGCCCCTCCGAGTTCAGTGGGGCTTACTCCCAGGTAAGTGGACGTAGGGTTACATCCTGAGAGTTTTAGAATAGAATTAAGAGTCATATACAGTATCTGGTTTTAGCTAAAGCACAATCTCTCTCGCCTCCATCCCAACTGCGCACAAACCACTAGATCCCGATTTTCTGGATACAGCTCGGGCGTTTTTTGGGGGGGGATCTCTGACTTACTTTCTCCAGCTGGGTCCGTTTCCTTCGCATTTCGTCTCCAGTTTCTGGCACTTGAACTCTAGACTTGTGCGGAAGGTGAGGCTTGCTCAAGATGTGTAGGCACATCTGATAGCGTCCCACGGAGAGTTACAACGCCAGGAGGTCAAGCGATGACTTTATTTCCCGGTCGGTCCCCTCGCCTGATGAAAACGGGGGTTTCTTTGGAATCCTCCTGGGCAGTCTCTCTCCAGGCGGAGGGAATGGAGAAAGAAATCCGATCAGAAGAACTTGTGATCAGTCTGGAAGATTGATCGGGACATGTGCTCAGGAGTGTTTGGAGGCGGTTTCCCCTCTAGACTTGGGAAGGTTCCCAAATCTGTGGACCTTTTCCCTACCTATATCTTAATATTTATATGCTGCCCCTCAATCAAGCTCTAGCCCCCCTTCCCCAAATCGCTTTTATCCCCACTACAACCCTGTGAGGTAAGTTAAACTGAGAGGTAAGTACCGGCACAACGCCACCCAACCCGGTCCCAGCATGACACTCCAAGCATAGGTGCCAACTCCCTGGGGCTCTGGGTGCCTGAGCACCCACAAAATTCCCCAGGAAGGGGCTGGGCAGGGACCCACAAATTTCCATGCCAGCGCCATGCATGCTGCCTGACACCCACGGCCCTGGGCACCCACGGCTACAGGGCCTAGTTGGCACTCCTGACTCCAAGAGTTCATTTCACTACCGTAGTAACTGACAGCAATTGAATTTCAGTTCCCTTTGCAGGTAGAAGCAAGCCACAATAGAGAGATGCTCTGCTACCTATTCTATGTAGTTCTTTTGTTGATCACAAGTTGGGGCAGGATCCAGTCGAGAAGCGCGAACCTAAACATGTTTATTCACAGAAGGAGAATGTCCAGCCCCTCGTGAAATCCCCTTTGAACACAGTGGGAGGGAAGGAAGCCTCTGAACTACATGTTTAGTCGGAGGTAAATCCTATTAAGTTCAATGGGGCTTATTCCCAGGTAAGTGTGCCTGGGATTTCAGGCTCAAGGTGCGATCCTAGGCTTGGTCTCACCGAATGCAACGAGGCTTACTCCCAAGGAGATGCTAAAGGATTAACAGCCTTCGCCTTCTATTGAAATGCAAGGAAAGAAGTAAAAGTGCTTTGAATGTCGGCAGGGTTAGCTGGGCCCGATGGCGTTTCACTGGTTGTTTGCAACCAACTGCAGCTCCTGTGCAGAGCCAGTGTGGTGTAGTGGTTGAGAGCGGTAGACTCGTAATCTGGTGAACCGGGTTCGCGTCTCCGCTCCTCCACATGCAGCTGCTGGGTGACCTTGGGCTAGTCACACTTCTCTGAAGTCTCTCAGCCCCACTCACCTCACAGAGTGTTTGTTGTGGGGGAGGAAGGGAAAGGAGAATGTGAGCCGCTTTGAGACTCCTTCGGGTAGTGATAAAGCGGGATATCAAATCCAAACTCTTCTTCTTCTTCTTCTTCTTCTTCTTCTTCTTCTTCTTCTTCTGCGCCCATTTTCCTGGGAGGAAGCCCAACTGATCTCCTTCCGAGTAGACTTGCATAGGAATGCGCTGTCGGTTGGGGAAGGGGTGGGATTGGGAAGCAGTTCAAACTCATCCTGAATAAATAGAAAAACGCCTGCGGAGTTCAAAGGTACTTCCTTTCTTCCAAGTAAGCAGGGTCGTTAAAGAATAAATAAATTACACCCCCCCAAAAAAAGACCCGCGTCTTTGATTGCAAATCATCATCTCCCTTTCGCTTGGTATCATCTACACAAAAGTTTTTTGAGCTAAAACCTTTCTGGTCGGGTTGTACGGTAAATAATGTTTTCAAGGACGCAGTTTTGTGCCACACTTCGAGGTTCTAGGTCTCAGTGAGGAGGCAAACTTCAAAATCTTTAGGTGGAAAGTGAAAGCTCACGTGACAATGCTCCAAGATAGATAGATAGATAGATAGATAGACAGATAGATAGACAGACAGACAGACAGACACTGAGAAAACTGAATGCTAGGGCAAGTCTGGAAGGTTGACACGCTATTTTTCTATTTGCAGGGTTGTTTTTAAATGAAGAGCATTCATTCATTCACGTGAACTCCGAGCACAAAGCTGAAGTAGAGAGAAGTGTAGGCTTGGTGGGGAAAAGGAAAATTGGGGGAACTTGCTTTCTCCCAATTTTCCGTTCCCTCCCCACTCCTTGTTTCCGAAAAAAATGGGAGTGAGAACGGGACGTAAAATTTGATTCCCACCCCTTGTCTTTTCTCCCAGGCCTTCACATATAAAGTGAAGCGGATGAAACACAGGTTTCTTGCCACAGAAAGCAAGTGGCCAGCGTTCTTGTACCTGCTTGCAAAACATGGTCTGTGGCGCGCTTCGAGAGTGGGCAAAACCGTCTCGGGGCGGCGTCTGCACTCGTCTGCGAGGCAATTGACAAGTTCCTCTCTTCCCCGTTCTCTCTTTTGAAATCTTGAGGACAAGACGCGATGGAAATCAGGAGGCGGCGGCAGTGGAGAAAGCTCTCCAGATGCAACCCTTTCGCTGCGCTTTGATTGCTTTTAACTGCCAATTGCGGTGACTGTGTGTAGCCGGCTCCCTGCCTAAAAGCGCCCGAATGCCTCTGCTGTTGCTGTGCGTAAAACGCAGGGCGGCAGGGAGTTTAAAAACTGTATCCTTCCTCTGCGCTTGAGAAATTCAGGGGGCTTAATGTTGCGGGATCCTGGCCGCAGTTTTCAAAGCCAAAGGGGCCGTAAGTTCATATGAGTGAGGGAAGAGACAGGCAGACGGAATAGAGACCCCAAGATAGTCTTGGATCGGCTATAGCCACGACGACCTCTCCAATTTCGTGCGCGTCGTTTTCATTTGCGGGAGTTCAGGACCTTTCTGCGGGCGCATCAGTTCCCCTCCTGGTTATTATTGGCTTTCTGCCGGAATCCTTCCTAGTCTTTGTCAGGTTCACCTCTGCTTCTCCTGGCAGCAGGCCGACTTGCTTTTCCCATTTTTGCTCTGCTGTGGTGACTCGATTATTCACCAGGAGCAGCGATCTCACTCCGTCGCCGCCCTTTCTCTCTGTCCCGCTTACAGAGCAATTCGTGGAGAAGTCGTCTTGCTCCCAAACGCTCGGGGACTTGCCCGCTTTGGAAACGCCGCCGGGGGATTTCAGCAGCGCCAGCCCCTCTTCCCTGTGCACCGAGCCCCTCATTCCCACCACCCCCATCATCCCCAGCGAGGAGATGGCCAAGATCTCCTGCAGCCTGGAGACCAAGGACCTCTGGGACAAATTCCACGACCTGGGCACCGAGATGATCATCACCAAATCGGGAAGGTAAGGCTATACTTTCAAAGACATCGGTTATATTTTGGCACCACAATCCACAGTTGGACAGTGCCTTCGTTAGGACTAACCAAAAACGTCACAAAATAGTGACAAGCTTTGGTTGGTGGTCCTAAGCAAGGCATTAGCTGCGTGTGAGATTTGGGGGGGGGGGGAGATGTTGCTTTTGCTTATTTGCTGTGCAGAATTACGATGGAGCAGCTGAAAGGAAAGAGGGGTGAGAATAGAAGTGCACAGGGCGAAAAAGTTGACTCAAAAGTCTGGAAAAGGGGTACCGGTAGTTTATCACCAGCCAGCGTGCATAGCTGTGGATTTATCCAGCCCATGCTTCAGGCATCTGGATTGCGCTAGAAATAATAATAATAATAATAATAATAATAATAATAATAATAATAATAATAATTAATAATAATAATTTATTATTTATACCCCGCCCATCTGACTGGGTTTCCCCAGCCACTCTGGGCGGCTTTCTTAACGCAGCAAAAGGTGCTGACCTGCTCCTCTCCGCTTCCATGCCTCCTTGCTAAAAATACTGAGTTTGAGGTGTTGTCAGATGACATGAAGGTTCTTGTTCTTTCCCCCTTTTTGATCTGTGATGGCTGTTTAACACGTGCATGTCATGGGTTGAATGCTGGTGTCTCCAAGTGATGCGCATGCTTTGTGTATCAGCCCCTGTAACATTAGACCACTTGAAGTATTTGCTTGTAGACTGCACCGAAAGGTTATTAATATGAGAGTAACAGTTAGAATGAGAACGTTATGCTACCTTTTATTTTGACGGGAGGGAAGAGCTGTAGAATACTAACCATACAAACTGCTGCAGTGCAAAAACCAGCTTTGGGATATTGTCTGGACTTGTTTGTTTAATTTTGCTTTAGGTTGCAATCCTGCACCCACTTACTCGGGAGTAAGTCCTATTGACTGCAATGGTACTTACTTCTAAGTAGGTATGTGTAGGATTACATTGTAGTGCATGAGCAGTACTTGAGAATCTTAGGATGGAGTAAAAAAATGTGTGCCCTTCAGTTGAAATCTGTGAAATAACCAGTATTTTTTTAAAAACACCCTACATTAATATAATGTATGGATTAATGCTATTTTCAGAAGGGTCGCCAAATCAGTCTGTTGTAGCAGAAACAAAAACAGAAAAGGCTTGCCTCTACAGCTAATAAGCAAAGCACCCCATCCATAATAGGCATAAAATTGCTGTGTATTCAGGGGGCTTTGTAACACTGGAATCTGCCTTATATTAAATCAGGCCATTCAGCTCAGTACTGCCTACACTGACTGGCAGCTGCTCTCTAGGTTTCAGGCATGGGTTTCACCCAGTTCCACATGGAGGTGCTAGGATATTGAACCTTGAACCTTCTGCGCTCAAAGGAGATGCTCGCCCTCGTTTCTTCCTTGTTTTCATTTCTGCCAATAATTTGCACATTCCACACACCCCGTATAAAAATAATTAAATTAGAAAATTTCCTTAAGCCAAAACCCATGGCAGTGTCAGGCTTCTTCATGGATAGCTTCCCAGAAGCTATAAAAGACTAACTTGGGTTTGTTAAATCTAGCCTTAAAATGGGTTGCAAGTAAACATGGTAAATATGCAATAATTTTCAATTTTGCAAGGTACCATGTTTCATAAAGTTGTGTTCCTTAATTTTATTATCATATATGAAGAGTGTCTGGAAATAACTGCTTTATGGATTCCTGGGTGTCCTGCACTGTGAACATTTCAGGTTGTTTACTTTTAACTTGTTTGTATGGTATGAGTTTTGTTGTTTTGCTTGCAAAGTGTTTAAATGAATCTTTTTATACGCGTGTATTCCAAAGTCCAGGCATATGGTTTACATAGATTTCTGTAAAAACCCATGGCTTAAAAAGGGGAAATTGTAGTTTTGTAGTAGTAGTTGTTTGTTTTAAACGCTTTTCTTGGTTACCCCATCCTTAGTGTCCTTTGCAGAAGTCCCACCCAGACCTAAAAGCTGTAAGGTTAATCAGACTTGGGAAAGCCTGTCTGAGGAATTAGGATTCTGGTTTCATTCTTTCCATAAACACTCAGAAGTGAGTTTCCCTCCCTCTTCCTGGGCCTTTCCCGATCACGGTTTCCTTAAGGCTATGTTACACAAAGGAAATCTGGATTTACCACAGACCCATGCAACACTGAGCCAAGCGCATCTCCTTTGGCAAAGGTACCTGCATGATACAAGTGTTGACGTACGCATATTTATCACACTATATACTTAAAATATAACTTGCTCTGTCAATGAAAGCAGTATATATGAAGGCAGTGGTGGGAACTTTGCACTTTCCCATTGACAAAATATTGTTCCTTCAGCGCTGGGAAAGTGCCATTGTCACAACAGGAACTTTGAAAAGAGCTGTCACGATCCCATGCAACTCTTGAACAACAACTCTGAGTTTACCACACTATTTCATTTTTTTTAGACCTATAATGTTTTAAGTGTTTACCCAGAAGGAAGCTCCAGTAAGCTCAGTGGGGTTTCCTCCCCAAAAATTTCAGCTAAGGGCTACAAATGGTGCTTGTGAAATCACTAGCGAGTGACACAACTCCTCTTCCACGCTGCATCGTTTTGTGATATTTGACAGGTTCCTATTTGTTTAGTTCATTAGACTGCTTCTTAATTGTCCCACTTAACATGGGAGAGCTTAAACAATTCAGAAATAGCCACCAACACCTGCAAGGCTGCTGTTTTACAATGCCACAATTTCATGCCATTTCATGTGGAAAGGAGGGATATACCGGTAAATTCCCCCCCCCCCCTTTTAAAGTTAGCTCTAAGAAATGGCGTGCACATTTTATTTTTTAAAAAATCAGATCACCTCTCATCCTGACTGGTTTCAGGGCAGATGATAGATACAATAAGATTAAATTTATCAACACCACAATATTCTTCATAACAATATATATGAGAGCAAACACAGGTGATCCTCATCTCTATGGGGGATTTTTAAACAGGACCCAAATATGCCTACTCTTTCCTCTAGCCTTAATATTTTTTGAAGTGGGAATAAGATAGTGTGCCAATAGCATGTCTGTAGCACTAAGGGAGAAAACCATTATTTGCTTTGGATATGATGCAGAATGGAAGTATGACTGACTTTTAATTCAGCAACACATCTAAAAACCTGGAGGCATATGTATGTCTCCACTCTCTAGGTTAGGATGTGGAGTGAGATGCCTGAATTCACAAGCTCGCTGTCATAGCCAAAGCCATGATCTGTCACTGTGACTGCTGTTTATACTAATTTCCACTCTTCTCCCGCATAGCCTCCATTCTGCTTATTGCTTCCTTGCCCTATTTCCCCCATGGAGCGCCACACGACCAGAGGATTCCATTCCCTTGTGTTCCTACAGATCTACAGTTGCAGTTTTTACACCTCCTTCCACTTGCAGCCTCAGGCTTGCTCACCCTGCGCTGGAAGGAACATGACACGACTCTCTTTAACTGCCTGGGAGCTGCATGTGGCTGTCAAGCTGCAGTTTAAAATGCATTTTAAATGTTTAAAATGCGGATCGGCTTCAGTCAATGTATATTTGCAGGGAGATATGGATTGTTTTAAATATCCCCAAACAAAGATATACAGGCATGCTTGGAATTTCCCTGTCTAGGCTTATAATGTCTGTTTCTGATCAGTTTCAAAGGGGCTGTTTTCTCTGGTCCCTTATTTATATATTCATCATCTTGTTTGCCTCTGTCTGTTTCAGAAGAATGTTTCCGACCATTAGGGTTTCCTTTTCGGGTGTGGATCCGGAAGCTAAGTTCATTGTGCTGATGGATATCGTTCCAGTGGACAATAAGCGGTACCGATATGCCTACCACAGGTCCTCCTGGCTGGTTGCTGGCAAAGCAGACCCTCCTCTGCCTGCAAGGTCAGTTCATGTGCAAGTCAGATCCATTACACACACACCCCTCAAATCATAGCTGCCAACTTTCGGATTTGAAAACAGGGGATTTTTTCAAACTTTCGGATTTGAAAATAAGGGATGCCGCGAGGGCGGTGCAATGGCACCAAGTAGCCTCGCCACCCTGCGCTCCAGAGGCTGCGCGCGAACGGGTGAGCGAAAGAGCGAGCGCATAGACGGCAGGCAGGCTGGCTGGCTGGTTGGGCGTGAGGGTCTGGCTGCACAAGGCATGCAAGCTCCGCCCCCAGTCGGTCTCAGACTCCTTATTGGCAGCCGAGCAACGCAGCTGAGGAGCCTCCCTGGCCGGCAGGGAGGGAGAGGAGCTGCTTCCTTTGAAATCCGGGAAATTTAAGGGATATCAACAATCCGGGATAGCAGAGGGGAACGGCATTGGAATAAGGGAGTTTCCCGCAAAAAAGGGAGGGTTGACAGCTATGCCCTCAAATCTCTGCTGTGAATCCTCAGTATTGCTTTGTAAATACCGTGGCAAGACCAAGAGCTGACAACTGCTGAAACCAATGATCAGGAAAACAAAATCCTTGATGGGAGCCAAAAGTTCTGTGCACCCCAAAGGTGGACAATCTGCAGCCTTATGGCTGCATTTGGCCCTTGGTCTAATTTTATGTGGCCCTTGGTTCAATTTTATGCAGGTGGCAAGGAGGAGGAAAGGGGGTGAGAGAAAAGCAGGTACTTTTGGCCCTAGCCATGCCCACATTTGACTCCTGTTCCACACACCATTGGTTTACAGCCCTTGACAGATTAAAGGTAAAGGGACCCCTGACCATTAAGTCCAGTCCTGACCGACTCTGGGGTTGTGGCGCTCATCTTGCTCTATAGGCCGAGAGCCGGCGTACAGCTTCCAGGTCATGTGGCCAGCATGACTAAGCCGCTTCTGGCGAACCAGAGCAGCGCACGGAAATGCCGTTTACCTTCCCGCCGGAGTGGTTCCTATTTATCTACTTGCACTTTGACGTGCTTTCGAACTGCTAGGTGGGCAGGAGCAGGGACCAAGCAATGGGAGCTCACCCCGTCACGGGGATTCGAACCGCCGACCTTCTGATCAGCAAGCCCTAGGCTCTGTGGTTTAACCCACAGCGCCACCTGCGTCCTGCCTTGATAGATTACTTCCAAGGAAATTTCCCCAGGGGTTGTCCATCCCTGCTGTATTGTTGAACTTTTTCATAGGAAACCCCCCAAAATTTTGAGCAGTGTATGGCAGTGTGCATGATCCAACTAAATGCAAGCAGATTTTAAAAGGAGAGTTGTACATGCCCCCCCCCCCAATCCTACCGGTAGGTGTGATCTAATCAAAGTAAAAACAGGTTCTATTAACTTTGGCTTAATCATGCCCAGCGATCTTAAGGATTTGCTGCCCTACCCCCCCAAAAAAAAACCTCGCAAAAGTTTTAGTGCCAAACAGTTTAAATGGCCTTTTAAATATATACATTATTTTCCTCTTGCTACAATACTTTCCACTCTTTAACTTCAAAGAAATCCAGGCATGTTTGGCCAAGTGCAAGTCAAAAATATTAGATTACAGCTTGATTCATGCAATTACATTATTTTTTCAACTGAAGACTAAACCATGGGTCATGTTTATGCACTGCAGTCAATTAATTGTGGACTTGCTCTGCAAGTCAAGGGGACAAGATCCCTTTTTCAATTTAAAGGCTCCGTTTTTTCAGCTTCTGTAGCTACAGAACTTCTGAATAATAAATGGTGTGTGTGTGTGTGGAAAGAGAGAGAGAGAGAGAGAGAGAGAGAGAGAGAGAGAATATCTAGGAATGACTGAGCTCCCCTTGGCTCAGTTTGCAACCCGACTCAGCAAGCCAAGCCATTCCCCTCTTGGGAAAGCTGCTATTTTCCCCAAGCACAACTCTAAATTCAGACCCCTTCATGTTCCCCCTGATGTTTCAAAATGTACACTGAGATCCAAATCTCTTTCCCCAACTCCTGCAATATTCCACATCCCATGAACCACTCCTTCCCTTCTCCCAAACTTGCCTGCTGCCAGGGCTGTGCTGGCACGGGTGCTATCTCACTTGGAGGCTTCCATGGAAAGCCTTCCTCTGTTTCCACAGCGCCTGAGATGCTTCAGTGTACTTCTCCAAGGCAACTGAGTCCTTAAACTTTGGACAGTGGGTGACTGGGAGAACGTTGTTTTTTTGATGCCCGTCAGTGAGGCCCCAGAGGTTTCACACTGAAGCTCCGAATGAGACCTCTTCATTACCACAACTGCTCCAAAATGGTGTCTGGTACTTCCTAGAATGGAGGGACGTGGGTCAAACCACAGAGCCTAGGGCTTGCCGATCAGAAGGTTGGCGGTTCGAATCCCCGCGACGGGGTGAGCTCCTGTTGCTTGGTCCCTGCTCCTGCCAACCTAGCAGTTCGAAAGCACATCAAAGTGCAAGTAGATAAATAGGTACCACTCCTGCGGGGAAGGTGAACGGCGGAAGTGGCATAGTCATGCTGGCCACATGACCCGGAAGCTGTACGCCGGCTCCCTCGGCCAGTAAAGCCAGATGAGCGCCGCAACCCCAGAGTCGTCTGTGACTAGACCTAATAGTCAGGGGTCCCTTTACCTTTACTTCCTAGAATGGTTTGTCTAGGGTAGGTTCAGGCGAGGTGGTGACCCTGCCCCCAAGATGTTGTTGGGCTATGACTCCAGTCCTCCATGACCACTGGTGGTGTTGGCTGGGGTGGTGGGTGGTAGGATCCAGCAGTGTTCGCCACCTCCTGGAGTGATGTCATCCTGTACAAGATGAGTCAAATGAGTCAATCTGGCTGTAAAACAACCTCATCATTCCACCAAATTATGAGATATGGTGGATGGTTACCTTGGACAGGGGCTTCTCAGTTGTGGCCCTCAAAATTTGGAATGGCCTCCTGATAGAGAGTTTGGCTGGCAGGCAGTAAAGACAGATGTGTATTTGAAGAAGTGTGCATGCACACGAAAGCTCATACCAATAACAAACTTAGTTGGTCTCTAAGGTGCTACTGGAAGGGGGGGAAATTATTTTGTCCAGATGTGGGTAAACTTCGTTCAGAAATGGGACCTTCACTATGCAATCTATACATGTCTACTCAGAAGTAAGTCCTACTAAGTTCACCTGGTATAGGACTGCAGTCACAGCCTGTCTCCTTCATGCTTTTGTCTATTGTATTATGAGGATTTTTTTGGCAGATTAAGCTGAAACTCTCAGTAGCTCAAACTTTAAGCATGTTGGCAATCTAATATGAATTAAGTTCCAGGGGTTTCAAATTCATTTTTTCAGTGATCACTATTTGTAGACTGAACCCACATCTGTGTGTATATGTTTAAGTGTTGAAGATAGAAATCTGTTGCGTGCTTTGCAAGATTGAGTCAAATGAAGTTAACTTGTTGATGTCGAAAAGTTCTATCCGTAAGTTTACTTACATAGGTGATTCTCAAGAGAAGGGGGGGTGCGGGGGAAGGAATCCCTGCCGTAGGTAAGCCTTGGTGACATCCATACCCTCAGGCTCCCCCCCCCATCATTTTTGTAGAGAAATAACTTTCAGCACTGCAACTGCTGAGACCGAAATTAACGAGGATTAGCCAATATCATTTGAAAGCATTTCCATTCATAAACCTTCACTGCGGATGACCATTAAATCCTCCTTTTCCTGCTGTCAGCGTGCAAAGCAGCTCTCCCTCCCTTGTGCTGTGAATGGAAGGAGCAAAATTCTTTTGGAAAAATCTATTGTGAAACTTTCCAAGGGTCCCCAGTCCCAGAATACTACTAGCTTAAATGGCTTTATGAACCAGACCAAACCTTTGAAAGACATACCTGTCTTATGAGTTCTAGCTTGTAGCTAAATATTCTGCTTGCCTTTTATTCCTTTGGGGTTTTCTGTTTTGTTTCTTTAAACATTGGTACAGAGTGTTGATTAGTTTCCTTGACAATGCAAGCCACCCTGTGCTGTTAACTCCTTGCTAACTAAGCCAAGATCCACCACAGGGCAAGATAATAACTATTGCTCAGTGCTAGGTAAAAGTACAATCTGTTTTTTGATTATGTGTTGATAGTGGGCGGTATTCAACCGAGTTTTACTCAGAGAACACCTATTAAAAATAATGGACCAGACTAAAGTCCTGTCTGCAGCATATATTTAGATAATCAGGGTCTTACCCAAAGAATCTTGGGAACTGCAGTTTGTTAAGGGTGCTGTGAATTGTTAGGGGACCCTTGTTGCATTATCAGAGCTACAATTGCCAGGGTGGTTTAACAACCGATTCCTGTTAATAAAATAATAATAATAATAATAATAATAATAATAATAATAATAATAATAATAATAATAATAAAATTATTTTTACCCCGCCCATCTGGCTGGGTCCCCCCAGCCACTCTGGGCGGCCTCCAACAGATAGTAAAATACATTAAAATATCACAGGTTAAAAACTTCCCTAAACAGGGCTGCCTTGAGGTATTTTCTGAATGTCAGATAGTTGTTTATCTCTTTGACCTCTGCTGGGAGGGTGTTCCACAGGGCGGGCGCCACTACCGAGAAGGCCCTCTGCCTGGTTCCCTGTAGCTTTGCTTCTCACAGTGAGGGAACCGCCAGAAGGCCCTCGGCGCTGGACCTCAGTGTCCGGGCTGAACGGTGGGGGTGGAGACGTTCCTTCAGGTATACGGGACCGAGGCCGTTTAGGGCTTTAAAGGCCAGCACCAACACTTTGAATTGTGCTCGGAAACGTAGTTTCCAGGAAACTCTGAAAACTGTAGCTCTAAGAAGGAATTAGGAGTCTCTTGACACCTGTCACCGCCCTTGACAAACTACAGTTCCCAGGCTCCATGACGGTTCAAAGTTGTATGATAACTGCTTTAAATGTATAGTGCAGGTGGGACTTTAGTCACATTCATTAAATTCAGTGGCTCTACTCTGTTTCCTTTTCTTAGTCCAGTCGCTATACTCATGAGCCATTCATTGTTCTTTCAAGCCTTGATCAGAACAGCTGCAGGGGAAGAGGCAAACAATCTTCCATTGGGGCGGGGGGGGGGGAGAGACAATGCAGTGGATTTGCTTAATAATAATCTAAAATGGAAGCATAAAGCATCAGCTAATGAAATAAAATTATGACTGAGATTGCAAAAGGAATGAAAGGCCCAGGAAATAATAAAGCTTTAAAAGAGAAACAGGCATTCATGATTCAGGCCAGCAAATGAATAACTTAATGAGCCTGTTTCAGACATCGCTTATCTCAGTCCTATTAACCTGGGACTGTTCCATTGATTTCGGTGGAATTTACTTGCAAGGAAGTGCACTCGGGGTTGCTGTTAGTTAGGCAGCTGGATCTGAGACAGATTGACTGGGAAGTAAGTCCTACTGGGTTCAGCGGGGCTCACTCCCCGATTAGCATCGATGGGATTGCCATGTTTGCTGCAGAAGTGGATTCGAGAATCAGGGGCGTAGGAAGTGGGGGGCGGGGGCAGGCCGCCCCAGGTTCCATCATGGAGGGGGTGAGAAATTATCAAGGAACAATTACTGCCCTACTAGCTCCAAAGGTCTTATCTTACTACACTAGGGATTATATAGCTATATATGAAATTTCATGCATATCAGTTAATATCTTGACCCTCCTCCATGAAAATAGCTGTTTACTTGGCTGTTTTCCTATGTCGTGAAGGCTGAAATTTCAATTCAGTGGAGCACTTACTGTTCCCAACCCTAACCCTGCGGAAAGCCATCTAATTAGACTTTAATTTGATTTTGACATGTTTTTAGGAGGTAATTTAATTATTGTTTGATTTTATATCAATGTTATGTATCCGATGTTATCTGCCCTGAGCTGACTTAGGCCGGGGAGGGCAGGATATATATTATTCCTTTGTAAGAAAATCTGAAATAACGTAAAACCATTTTTGCAGGCAAATAAATAAATAAATAAATAAATGTGTGGAGGGGTGACAAGAAATTTTCCGCACCGGGTACCACCTGACCTTCTTACGCCTCTGTCGAGAATGTCATATGTGGTAGGCGTCCAGACGAGCTGTGTGTACCATTTTGCCGCCCGAGGCGAAACAGGAAGTGCCACCTTTCCCTGCCCTGCTGCCACTTCTCTGCTCACCCTGCCGCTTCTGCAATTTTGGGCGGCATTTCAGCCAATACTGGAGGCAGCGGGGCACCCACAGGGCTCCCGCCACCTCAATTTACCTAATGGCAGAGCCGGCTCTGTATCCAGAAGGGTCCTAATGAAAAGCTGGGGAGGTGTGGCTTGGGAAACCCTGCAGATCATGTTGGCAGGGGCAAAAGCGGGCGGCGGCGATTTATTAGCTACACCAGCTCCAGCTGATCCAAAGCTGCTGCTACCCTACCCCTTAGCACCCTATTTCAAGGCTTATTACCCACCTGGGGGTAACTTAGGGTCTCCACTGTGGTAAGCCCCACCCATTGGTGGCTCTCTTATCTGTTGGCAGAGGCTGGCAAAGATGCCATGCTAGGTCTCCACTTCCCTGGCCATCGATCTGGGAGGGACTGGAACGGGCATTTCTATTGTACAGCACTTTCTTCCCCACCCAAGGCTGAAAGTCTATCCCTGGAATCAGGGCCGGATTTAGGTTTGATGAGCCCCTAGGCTACTGGAGGTAATATGGGGCCCTTTATATGTCCAGCTGTCCTTTGTCAACAACAAATTGTCGCTGTTTTTTGTGTTGAATATATGCTACATGCTAATTTATGGACCTAATAGGTACCTAAATCCATTTGCACGTAACAAAATAGGTATTTTATCAAAGTAATTGTTGAACAATTGGAAATGTACATCCAGGGGTTTTTTTCCTTTAAACTTTTTGGGGCCCCCAAGAGAGTGGGGCCCTAAGCTATACCTTGTTTAGCTTATACGTAAATCCGGCACTGACTGGAATATATTGTTAAGTAGGGTTTCCATAATTCAAAAAGTGAAAATCCAGACACAAAAGTTGTTGTGTTTTTTTTTTGGCAAAGTTGTTGAAACCCAGCCAGATGGGCGGGGTATAAATAAATTATTATTATTTGTTTGTTTGTTTGTGTGCAAAATCTCAACAAAAAGAAAGTAAGTTTTTTGAGCTATTTTTAATGGAAATCACCCAAATCTACACCAACATGGATTTTCCCGGACACTTCAGCAATTTTTGCCCAGACACTGCTTAACATCTATAGGAAATGGAGCCAGTGAATCTTTTATCACTGGCATATCTTTCAGTCTGAGCCTTCTCCTATATTATTCCTTCAGAACAATCTTCCATATATTGCATTGCTTTTTCTTCAAGAGGCAGATCTTTAAATAAAATAATAACAATAATAATTAGTAAATAGGGCACCTGAACTGGAGCTGGGCTGCCAGTGTTGTTAACTGGCTATGCCTAGTAGACTAGGCTGGGAAGTTGTAGGGTGACTCTCTTACTAAAGCAAAATGTCCTGAGCACAGATCGGGTTGATTGACAGGCCCTGTGTCTCTTGGCTTTCCAGACTGTACGTGCACCCGGATTCTCCGTTCACGGGGGAACAATTGCTGAAGCAGATGGTGTCCTTTGAAAAAGTGAAGCTAACAAACAACGAGCTGGATCAGCACGGTCACGTGAGTAGCTGGTCCCGTGGGAAGGGAAACAATGTCCGCTCTCTCAGGCAATGACACCTGCCGGCACACCTGTTGGGAACGGGCGTTATCAGTGGCTGTTGGGAAGGTGCTGTTGTTTTCAGGTGGCTGTTAAGGGGTGCGAAATGTAATGGGGAGAGTGAGGGATGCCTTGGGTCGGGGAGAAGGTTCTGTCATTTATACCTCAGTTATCCTTCTCTTGCTTCTATCCTCTTTCTTCAGCAGCTCAGCATCTTAACATCATTGTACTCACCAGCCCATGACCCCATTTAACAATTTCTCTCCTAAAACAGGCTTCCCTGTCCCCAAAACAGTTTCTTGTGCATCTTTCCCCCCATATAATCATTATAATACAGAAGTATTATTGGGCATGCTCTCTTTATCACTCTTGTGCAAGCCTTAGTGAGGTAAATTTCAGTTTTGCGCAAGATCTCCGTATTAAATATTAAACAAAAACCAAATGGGAATGCCTGTCTCTCCCTCCCAGATCACAAGCTACCGTTTTGCCCACTGTGAAACATTTACTGGGATGGATGGCAAATGGTGGAACAGCAATGCATACCAAACACTTTAAAAAATGGGAATGTGCAGAAGCTAACACAATAAGCTCATACACACAGAAAATCAGGTCTGCTTGTAATAGAAGTCCTCCACTTGGAAGTATCCTGAGATGGGCTTGGAAGGCCCATTGATGTGAATTTTTTTCCTGATTTAAGTCCCATTGATTTCAGTGGGGAAGAAGCATAACTAATGGAGGCTGCAATGCTATGCATAATTTACTGCTGAATTCAGTGGGACCTACTTCTGAGTACACAGGTGGCTCTGTGGTCTAAACCACTGAGCCTAGGGCTTGCCAATCAGAAGGTCGGCGGTTCGAATCCCCGCAACGGGGTGAGCTCCCGTTGCTCGGTCCCAGCTCCTGCCCACCTAGCAGTTCAAAAGCAAATCAAAGTGCAAGTAGATCAATAGGTATCGCTCCGGCGGGAAGGTAAACGGTGTTTCCATGTGCTGCTCTGGTTGCCAGAAGCGGCTTAGCCATGCTGGCCACATGACCCGGAAGCTGTCTGCGGACAAACGCCGGCTCCCTTGGCCTATAGAGCAAGATGAACGCTGCAACCCCAGAGTCGTCTGCGACTGGACCTCACGGTCAGGGGTACCTTTACCTTTTACTTCTGAGTAGGCATGTCTGCGTTCACACAATTCTCCTTGTTAGCTTTTAAGAAGAATTTATTTTCCCCACTGTCATAATGGAGAAATGGTGGTGTGATTGTTTGCCCTTACTGGATGTCATTATTCATTAACCCTAAAGAAGGCACCAAACTCCCTGGGTGGAAGTCTTGCAGCTGTATCTATGTGATGGTTGATATGAAAAGTGTGTTTCTAAGAAATAGAAATGAGAGCTTCAAAAAAAAATGGCAATAGCAGTAGCTGAGCCAGCTTGTCAAGAATACAGTAATATGACAAAGATATATTGTCTTTCCTTGTCTCATAGAATCTAACCCAAGAGCCCAGGGCAACTAACTCTTAGTAGTGCGGTACATTATCTGGGTCCAGACTACTGCTTTTTTTAGTGATATGAGCCTTGGTGTCCTCCAAGGAAGACAATTATTCACAGAGTGTTTGTGATTATACTTTCTCTACAGAGAACTATTGGCTTTGATCAGGATGTTCCTAAAGACTATAAAAACCCATATAGTGACAGAAACTGGGGAAAGTTCTTTTTCTGCATCAAATCCTTCTGCTTTTGCAATTGTTTGTTAAGACAACCAAGTTACAGGGAACCAGGCAGAGGGCCTTCTCGGTAGTGGCACCCGCCCTGTGGAACGCCCTCCCTTCAGATGTCAAAGAGAACAACAACTACCAGACCTTCAGAAGACATCTGAAGGCAGCCCTGTTTAGGGAGGCTTTTAATGTTTAATAGATTATTGTATTTTAATGTTCTGTTGAAATCCGCCCAGAGTGGCTGGGGAAACCCAGCCAGATGGGCGGGGTATAAATAATAAATAATAATAAATTATTATTATTATTATTATTATTATTATTATTATTATTATTATTTATTATGAGCTGGTCTACACAGTCAGCTGAGTGAGGCAGACGGCAGAAAAGGATCACATTTCTGAATGTGCATCCAAATTCTGTGCAAATAGTAATAAAACTAGCAGCTAAATGATGGGATGGAAGATTCTGCTCCAGCTTTTGTTCTTAGGGAGTGGGTGGTACGTCCTGGAATATTGTTTTAAATGCAGAAACAATATTCAGTACCCATCACCTGCAGTCTGACGTGAAGCAGTCCATATTGTCACACCATTCTTCTGATTCATCATTTTTTCCTCTTAGAAATCTTTAAATTAGGAAAGATATCTGTGAGGGAACAATTTATAGCACATTGCTAATTACAAGGTCTTAGCCGTGAGCTGTGGAACAGCTGATATATGTGTTGCAGAAAGGTGTTGTGAAAATCTTGGACGGAAGTAAAAAAGTTGGTAGTTGTTGGGATTTGAATGGATGCTAGGAGAGAATATATTTATTAGATATTATCCTTCCTATTATCCTCAACCTTGTGAGTTCAGCAGAGTGCATTCCTTTCCAGCTTAAAAAGAGAAGCTTAGATGGGCTAGTTTTAGCCTTTTAGTTTAAGTAATCCAGGATGCTTTAAGGCAGACTGGATTCTACTGGTATTTGCCCCCTTTCTCCTCCTAATCATGCAAACAGTCTTATAAAAGGTAAAAACAACATTTACTCACTCAAAATACTTGTTGAAGAATAATAAATACAGCAGCTTTGTTCAAGCAGACTTAAAAAGGTAAACCAGTTACGAAGGCATACTTAAGCTTAGCTTAAAATGGAGTCTGAGCGCATAGCTAAGACTTAGCAGATACTTTCACATTGCTGGCATGGTGATGAGCGGTAAGAGAGTAAGAGAAGATGCCCAAGCAGGCAGGAGAATATATAGCTTTGCCCTCCCACTGTCAGGGCACAGTGGGGGTGTCTCTCACAGAGTCCTCTCTAGCAAATTTACAGGAAAACTTTGTGGGCTTTAGTTCCATCTAGCAAAAGATGAATTGTTGGTTTGACTGCACTTTAAATATCCCACAGTAGTGAGTGTTCACTTGAATCTGAGTAGCTCTTCCTCTCCTCTCCAGATAATCTTAAATTCAATGCACAAGTACCAGCCTAGGGTGCACATCATCAAGAAGAAGGACCATACAGCTTCCTTGCTTAACCTGAAGTCTGAAGAATTCAGGACATTTATATTTCCAGAGACTGTGTTTACTGCTGTCACTGCCTACCAGAACCAATTGGTGAGTGTTTTATAACTCTTATTAGTCTTTTCATCAATGCTACTATTGGACTGAGAGATGGGGTTGAGTGCCTGAATTGCAAGGATGAAGAGGACCTCCCCCTCTTTCCCTGCTGCTTTTTGTGCTTGTAATCTGGATCAGGCCCCTGCAGCGGGTTCCTGTTGAAAACCATCCCCTCCTTTGGAGACAAATATGGCTGGGTGGCAGAAGATGCTCAACTGACGCAGGAGGAACAGATGCAGGAGCACACACTGGATTGGGGGCCTGCAGCTGCTTTCTCTTAAAAATGCAAGTGACCTGCTTAAAAAGTGTGAACAATGTGACATGATTTGATCCTAAGGATGTCACGGAGGAAATCTTATGTCTGCTTTGGGGAGTGGGTGGTACGTCCTGGAATATTGTTTTAAATGCAGAGAAGCATTCAGTACCCATCACCTGCAGTCTGACGTTAAGCAGTCCATATTGTCACATCATTCTTCTGAGTCATCATTTTTTCCTCTTAGAAATCTTTAAATTAGGAAATATATCTGTGAGGGAACAATTTACACTGCAATCGGAAGTCGTTGGGTGTTTGTGATGGCATTCCAGACACGATGGGGAAATATTGTAACATTTGGGCCTTTTTAATTTAGAATAGGAATAGGAATAATTTATTGGCCAAGCACATTTTCCAACATACTTGGAATTTTGCTTCGGCTACATTGCAATGTAAACATACCTTATACAAACACTGTTCCACTCACAATACAATGACACAACAAAGAAACCCCACCCATAAAAGGCGAGTTGAGGGGAAATGATAGAGATGTATAAAATAACGCAGCTGGGGGGTGGAATGGATAAAGGTAAAGGTACCCCTGACCATTATTTCCAGTCGTGGACGACTCTGGGGTTGCGGCGCTCATCTCGCTTTACTGGCCGAGGGAGCCGACGTTTGTCCACAGACAGCTTCCAGGCCATGTGGCCAGCATGACTAAGCTGCTTCTGGCGAACCAGAGCAGCGCACGGAAACGCGGTTTACCTTCCCACCGGAGCGGTACCTATTTATCTACTTGCACTTTGATGTGTTTTTGAACTGCTAGGTGGGCAGGAGCAGGGACCGAACAATGGGAGCTCACCCCGTTGCGGGGATTCGAACCGCCGACCTTTTGATTGGCAAGCCCTAGGCTCAGTGGTTTAGACCACAGCACCACCCTGAGGTGTGTATATACACAGCTGCGGGGGGAATGGATAGAGAGAAGCTTTTCTCCGTCTCTCGTAATCCTAGAATCTGGGATCATGCAATGAAACGGAATGTGAGAAGATTCAAGACAGACAAAAGCATAGGAGCCAACTCCTAGGGGCCAAGGGGTCTTTGGCCCTCCTAATAAAATATTTGAGGGGATGCCCCCACCCCAAGTTGATGGACATTGCCAGTGCATTCAAATGGTTTGCATGCTTGATCTATTATGTGGAGCAGGGGCTTACCTGGGCCCCACAATATTTTATTCAAGTTGGCAAAAGCAAGTCCGTCCTTACACTGTGAATGTGGAATTTGCTACTATAAGACAAAGTGATGGCTACCAAGTTGGATGCCTTTAAAAGGGGTTAGACAAGTTCCCTACAGGACCGCCTCTCCTGGTATGCCCCGCAGAGGACCTTAAGGTCCACAAACAACAACATTTTGGAGGTCCCGAGCCACAAGGTTGTTAGACTGGTCTCAACTAGGACCAGGGCCTTTTCAGTACTGGCTCCAACTTGGTGGAACACTCTGTCACAAGAAACCAGGGCCCTGTGGGATTTGACATCTTTCCGCAGGGCCTGCAAGACAGAGCTGTTCCGCCTGGCCTTTGGGTTGGACTCAGTCTGATGTTTTTTCCTCCCCTTATGGTTTTGATTTTGGGCGATAAATGAAGCTGCATTTAAATTTTAAATTGTATTTTAACCTGTATTTTAATTAACGGTTTTTCTTTCTTTTATATTTTATTGTAATTTTTATTGGTGTTAGCCGCCCTGAGCCTGGTTTTGGCTGGGAAGGGCGGGGTATAAATTAAATCAATCAATTAATTAATTATTATTATTATTATTATTATTATAATATAATAATAATTTATTATTTGTACCCCGCCCATCTGACCAGGTCCCCCCAGCCACTCTGGGCGGCCTCCAACAAACACTAAAATACATTAAAATATTACAGATTAAAAACTTCCCTAAAATAAAAAATTATTATTATTATTATTATTATTATTATTATTATTATTATTATTATTATTATTAGCTAGGGCAGCCATATTCCAAGTCTACAGTTCTATGGTTCTATGACTCTACTTCTGGTATTGAAGCTGCTGTGTGGGGAGATCACTATTCCTTTCATGTCCTGCTTGTGGACTTCCTATTGGAAATCTATAATTTTCTAGGCTGGTTCTGGGGAGCAGTTTCACAGAACAAGAGGGCAAAGGACTTCTCACCATCCAGTTCCAAAATGGAACCTTCAGAGACTTTGACTAAAGAATCTCCCTCGGCCCTTTGCTTTGTGAAATCTCAAAATAGCTTTCTGACACTCATCCCTAAGCCATGTCAGAAAAACTCTTCCCTGGGCCCGGATGAGGGACCATTTGGAGAGGTGTTGCTGGAGAATCACAAGACCGCACTGCTTATGTCTGAAAGGAGAGCAGCGTTTCCCAACACCTTCCTAATACAGGCAAGTCTGAGCTTGCTGATGAAGCCGTGAGACGTGGTGCGTGATCTGGCTGAAGCTGAATGTGCTGCCTGCAGCCGCGACAGCATGCTAGATCTCCAGATCTAAACAGGGCAGGTAAACGGCACCAGCCAGGCCCAGCCGGGGAATGGGGAATTCTAAACCCTTTCTAGACAATTTCTAGAGTCTGATGTTCATCCAGGGTGCGCATCTTATAAATCCACAGGGACAGACTCTCTATGAATTCAAGAGCAGAATACACCCAACATTCCTCAGATGAAAATAGGGACATTTCACACTCCCTGCAACTGACCTTTCTCATCCCCCCCGTTTTTGGGTCCCCCCTGCCCCCGCAGAGCATTTCTGTCAGAAGAAGGGGGCAAGTGCCATCGCTACACCAACGGGACACAGCACACACACCCTCCACCGCCCTCAGAAAAGCCCTTAATCCCGATTTAATTTTATTCTTTGGAAGATTTACAAAAGGAAAACACACACCAATAATTTTTTTTTTTATAGAAAGGGGCAAGATTAGACGCAGGTGCACAAAGCAATTTTTTAAAAATCAAGACTCCTTGCGCTCCACAAACCCTTTCTTGCCACGCAAGGTGGCCGTGCCCTCTGTCTGCACCTCAGAGCTGGCGCACCATGCGCAGCCCGCCCTGATTTCAGTAGCACCCTTACTTTGTTTCCCCCCAAATCACTGGCGGAGGAACGGGGGGGTTGGGGGGAGCGCACCGCCCCTGCAACATCAAGGAGGGGGGTACCATCGTGGCGGCCCCCCCGGGCACGCACCGTGCACCCCCCACTGTGCCAGACGCCACGTCCCCGCAGGCAGCGCACCACGCCCCCGCAGGCGGCACGCCACGCCCCCGGGACATGTGCCAGCCACGCCCCCGCCTGCTCTCCACCCCCGGTGCCGGAGCATGCAGCTTCACCACTGCCCAAAATGAATCTGTTTTGACCAAATGTATACGTAGTTTCAGGGACCCAGGTGGCGCTGTGGGTTAAACCACAGAGCCTAGGGCTTGCCTATCAGAAGGTCGGCGGTTCGAATCCCTGCAACTGGGTGAGCTCCCGTTGTTTGGTCCCAGCTCCTGCCCACCTAGCAGTTCGAAAGCACGTCAAAGTGCAAGTAGATAAATAGGAACCGCTCTGGCGGGAAGGTAAACGGCGTTTCCGTGCGCTGCTCTGGTTTGCCAGAAGTGGCTTAGTCATGCTGGCCACATGACCCGGAAGCTGTACGCTGGCTCCCTCGGCCAATGAGCGCCACAACCCCAGAGTCGGACACGACTGGACCTAATGGTCAGGGGTCCCTTTACCTTTATACGTAGTTTCAGTTATTTAGATGCTTAGAATCTGGCGCATTTCCAAAAGGCTCAGAATAGTAGATAACTGCATTTTTGGCAGATTACATCCCTTAAAAAAAGAAAAAATAGCCACAATCTATCACATTATCCACACTGAACACAGTGAGTCTTGCTTCTGAGCAGCAACATGACAGTGACTCTGCTGAACACAACTACTCTTAAGTTCCAAATCTTCTAGGTTTTCAAACCCGATTTCGAAAGAAACTTACCACATGGAAGTAATTGGTGTATAAAGGAATTACTTAAATTAAAAATAGAATTTATCTGCCTGGCAGCTATGTGTTTACCCTTCCTATAGATCTCACTGTCTTTTAAACTTTGAATTAAGCATCGGGTCTATGGGAGGGGGAAAAGGTGTTTGCCTGGACAAAGCAGTTTTAGAATTCCGTGGTCTGATTCTCAAGCACATCCCGTAAATACTGCCAAATTTCCCTCTGGAAATCCTAGAGACAGAGGCTGTCGTATTACGTATGACTAATGAAAATGGAACCTCTCTTATTTTTGCCATTTCTTTCACTGCTGGTTTTAAGGGGGATGATTACATTTCTGCGGGTTATTAGATAAGGGCTAAATACATTACACTTTCAACAAACTATCTCACATTTAAGATTTAAAGGTCATGCATTTGTTTAAAACAGTCAAGCCACTCCGGGAGGGTTGAATTGTAGGTCAAGTTTCATTTTTACAAGCTTTCTTGGAGATGTTTTCATGATTCATTTGGGAACTAGGGGTTTAAAAAATGACGGCAACAGCATCCAACAACTCTGCAAACCAGCTTCCCATTCTGATGTTAAACTGGTGCTGCTCATGTACTGAGCATTTTCTGTGAAACAGCCATGCTTTGTGGATTTATGGAGCATCTGCACAATACTGTGAAAAAAAGAGTCCTTTCTTGTTTATTTCCCTCAACAGCTTCCATTTTTTTATTCGGAGCTTAGAAATATTTAAAAAAACAACAACCTGGGTGTATATTTTTAGGATTAATCTTATTTTTGTTTTGGTAAATTGAGTTTTGACATTGTGATTTGACATTGGGACCTCAGGGTGAAAGGCAGATAATAAGTAAATAAGCAAATATTAACCACGCAATTTCCCCAGGCAAACATGGCTTATCTTACTTGTTTCTGGCCAATTCTGCCTTATCTAGATTGCTCCAGATACCTTGTAGATTGCTCAACCATATTCTTCTCCATGGTCCATCTCTCCTCTGTAGGAATCAACTTTGTCACTTTGCTTCCCGTTTGAAATGACATTGCCTTAATAAGAATAAGAATAATACTATCCCATAGTGAGACAAATTATTTGCTTCTGTACTGGTAGTGCTCACGATTGAAAATGTTAATTCCCCTCATGGAATTGAGATATGTCTACCCTTCATAGTATTTTTTTTAAAACGAAACAACTTTATTGCATTCCTGTGCAACTATGTCTCAGTTTATCACCCTGTCAACATTCTCCACACAAAAACATGCGGCCATTTTGGATGGTTATTTTGGCGGAGATCCCGTGAACTTGTCCTTAAGAGGAGGCCTGGTTTCAGTAGCTGTCCTGAGTTCCAATAACACCACACTCCTGATTTACAGTGGTTCGAGCAAGAAAACCAGACTTTTACACTTTGGGGGCTTTCACAAATCTCTAAGGAGAATTTTTTGCTAGACTTATTGAAATGTTTAGCTTTCCTTGGGAATTCCTGGGATGTTAAGCTTCCCCCTTTGCTGCAAAATTGTCTTTAACAGTTTAGGGACAGTTTCGGTCTCAAGAAAGTTCTCCTGTCTTGTAGCAAGCCTCCTCACCTTTCACAAAGTTCCTCTCATGTCTTCCCGAGGAGAAATATATTTTAAAAATGCTTGACATTTTGCTTTAAGGGAAATTAAGTGGCAACACCTATAGCTCCTGAGCCCTGAAGGCCAATGGTGGTCTTCAAATGCCATTAAAGAAGAAGTGGGAAGTCACGTCTTTGCCAGCCTGCCTCAGAGATGAGATAAATTTGGTAGAAACGCAGCAGGGGACGGTATGGATGGTTTGGTTGGGGTCATGCTCTGTAGGCTGTAAGACTGTCTCCTCAAAAGCTGGCTGCAAATGCACTCTGCTCTTCTCTGTTTCCAGATAACCAAGCTGAAGATTGACAGCAACCCTTTTGCTAAAGGATTCAGGGACTCATCTAGACTCACTGATATTGAGAGGTAAGAGGGACCTTTCGTTTACTTTTTGTTCAAGATAAGATAATGCTGAGGAGAGAGGAAGAGCTGTCGTGAAAAGCATTCTATCCTCTCATGTTGCACTGTAAGAGGTCTCAGGTACTTTATATAAATACTAGCTGACCCGGCCACGCCTGGCTGTGGCTGATTTTATGCTTATTACCATCAGTAGCAGCCGCAGCCGAAATAAACCCCCACCTACCCCCACTGGCGTCGCGTGCACTCTGCACACGCTCAGGTGCCCTCTCGCGGCCTGTGGCAGAAAAAGCCGAGGAAGGAGGCCTCTGGCGCCGTCTGAGGGAAAAGCACTATGGAAACGCACAGATAAAAAACACACATTGGGAGATCACTGAGGGACGATCACAGTGGCCATTTCCCGGCGTGCCTTGCCTGTGGCCTTTTCAAGGGGAAAAGTGCTAGTAACCCTCTACAGAGAGGATTTGATTCCATTTCCCAGAGTGCCTTGAGCGCGCGGTTGGTTGGGATAATAAGCCCACCGTTTCCCAGCATGCCTTGCGGTTAGGGCGAAAGAGCTTAGTTCACCCATAGGGCACCTTGACTCCATTTCCCAGCGTGCCTTGTGGGTCCGGCCTAGTTAACTGCAAGAGGCGGCGGCCTCCATTTCCCAGTGTGCCTTTGACAAAAGAGATATTTACAATTTCCTGTTTCCCAGCCAAGTTAATCACACCCTTTTGTCTGGCACTCAGGTATCAGGAAGCCACTGAGACAATCACCCCCTCCTTCCTTGCAGAGAAACAGTTTGGGAGTGAAAATGGAGACAGGCCTGCTATTGCTAGAGGGCGAGGTTTTGCTGGTGATGTCATATGTGCGCGCCAATTTTTTTTGCTTTTTTTCTTTATTTTAGGTATGTCAGGTGTGGTTTTTTTGAATTTTTATTATGCCAGATTATTTTGAGATGGTAATGGAAGGAACGCTGTGTCCAAATGTGATGCGATTTGGTCCAGCGGTTACGCAGCAAGGGTGTTTCGGACAAACACGCAATGGGGACATTTATATATATATAGATTAAAAAATATTAAAATATTAAAAAATATTAAAAAATAATAAGTTTGCTCCCCTGAAGATCCCCAACCTGTTCCAATTGCTGCTCTAAAGGCAAAATGATCTAGTGAGCTGGCCACTCATATAACTCATATGTGTGTCTCACACATATGCATGACTTCGTATAAAATAAACACATAACTTAGTGGTTGCCATTTATCTCTGGTACTTTCTCATGTCTTTTCTTACAACCTGTATGTCTTTTTGTCCAAGCCCACAACCAGAATATTCACCTTCTCATTCAAACCCTCTGCAAGGTCATGGAAATAGTCCCCATCAGACTATTTCAGAACATGCTTCTTCCTTTGCTTGTTTGTGTGAACATTTGTGTGATCGTAAAGATGCTGATGGGAACCTAAGGGACAAGGTATCAGTTTAGGACAAAGTATAGGTTATTCTTTTAAAAAGCCTCATTAACTCCAACCAAAGGACAACTGGAACCCAGTGGGCACTCTCTTCTCTTCTCTTGGATCATTGCAATGTCTAATGAGAATGAGAATTTGCTTGGCTATTTTTAATGGCCTACTTTGCTCCATTTATACAGTGGAACCTCGGTTGTCGAACGCTTCGGAAGTCGAATGGTCTTCTAGAAAAGGATTATGTTTGACAACCAAGGTTCCACTGTAATGGGTGTATGAAGGCAACCATGTTGTTTCTGTCCCACATTTTAACAGTGTGGTCAGATCATCTTAGTCCCTTAGCAGGATGGCAGCTGGTTTAGCACCGATTATTTTAGCTGGTCATTTCTACACCAAGGGCAGCATCCCAATCTCAACCCCATTCACTGAATACCCCCCGGTATCAAAATCATTTGAAAGGATCATCCTATATAATAAAGTGCAAGTGTCTCTGCGTGCCGTCCGTCCGTCCGTGGGTTTGCGCTACTGCGCATGTCCCCCACGGACACAGGGATTGGACGACGCAGAGACACTTCGAGCGGCCGGCCGAAACTGCGCCGCCGCCATTGCCATGTCCGCCTCCACCTCCTCCTCAGGCCCGCCCGACGGAGGCTGAGGCGCCGCCGCGGACGACGATGACAGAGCCGTGGTCGCGGACACCGAGGAGGAAGAGACTGGCGGCGGCAGGGGCGCCGTTGTTGCGAAGGAAGGAACAGGAAAGGAACAGGGAAAGAAGAACGGAAAAATGGAGGGAGGGAGGGAGAATAGAGAAAGGGAGGGAGGGAGGGAGAAAGGAAGGAAGGAAGGAAACATGGAAGGAAGAATGGAAAAATGTAGGGAGAGAGGAAGGAAGGAAGAACAGAGGGAGGGAGGGGGGAGGGAGAAACAGGGAAGGAAGAACCGATGTTCTAGCGCCCGTTAATTTAACGGGCTGAATGTCCACTAGTACTAAATCAAGCATTACTGCAAGAAGGTGGCAGTCCTTACTAAGAAGTAAGCCCCACCTGCGTGCAACAAAAATGCTTCGGATTGGGTGCCCTTACTTACATGTCTGGCTTGCTATGTGGTTACCACTCCATCAATAATGTGGTGACCTCCAGATATTCTTGGATTCCTAGTCTCATCAGCCACAAGAAGCATGACCAACGACCAGCGTTGATGGAAGTTGGTGTCCAAACACATCTAGAGAGAACCACACCAGCTACCTCAGGCCTAGTGGATTGGAAGCAGGTCTGCTTAGTGCAAATTTATACGTACCAAAAACCTTTCATTACACAACTTCACTCATTTCATTGAATGACGGACCTTGAAAACAACTTGCAAAGTTAATAGAGTCTCAACTGCCATTTCTGGAAACAAGCAGTATTATCAGTTCCATTTACATGCCTTGGCACGGACAGTTTGCCAGTTCACATTCACACCTTCTTGAAAGGTGGATATTTGATTAGCTCTTGTAATCAGATAATCCATTTTTTTGAATGGACTTCCTAAGGCAGACACAATTTTGTGTATGAACAATTTGGGCTAGAGCACGGTCACCTATGCTGTGCAAAGCATCTATGAGGACTTTTATTCAGTCTTTGGGTTGACCTAAATAGTGTGAATGTGGGACAAAGCTTTGGATTTAATTTCCAGATATTTAAGTCTGCTTTTTTTCCTAACTAGCCTTTAGGGAGGGAAGCAAATCAGATCAATTGATCTTTAGAGACCTAAAGAAATCAAATTAGGCTGGAGTCAGTTACCGCACTAAACCATCTAGTAATTGGATTGCTCCTTGTAACTCATTGAACACTGCTTCTATCAGCAGCAATAGAGGCTGGGCTTCCTTACAGTTGATCTGAGAGAAAAAACACATCTTTTTATGACATGATGACAGACATTGCACTTTCCTAGCCTAATTGAATATGGTTTTTATAAATACATGACTCTAACAATTTCAAACTTCCCATTTCAAATTTACGGTCTCTGTCAGGACTTAATTTGAGCCAGGACTCAACTGCAGAATCTGTGAGCTCAGCCTGTTTTCGATGGCAGGGCTTTGTCTAAGAAAGCATCTGAGCATAGACAGAGTGCTTTCCCTCCACTGCTGAGATCCTTGTTGGGTGAACACCTGGGCTTAAAGGCAAACTCATACAGAATGGTTTCCAGGCAAGTTGAGCCTTAGCCCAATACCAGACTGCCTACTCAGTGCATGGAGGCGCAGGTCAATTCTGTGTCCAGTGCAGCTGTCTACCAGCTCCATCTGGTACGCAGGCTGAGACCCTACCTGCCCGCAGACTGTCTCGCCAGAGTGGTGCATGCTCTAGTTATCTCCAGCTTGGACTACTGCAATGCTACGTGGGGCTACCTTTGAAGGTGACCCGGAAACTGCAATTAATCCAGAATGCGGCAGCTAGACTGGTGACTGGGAGTGGCCGCCGGGACCACATAACTCTGGTCCTGAGAGATCTACATTGGCTCCCAGTACGTTTCCGAGCACAATTCAAAGTGTTGGTGATGACCTTTAAAGCCCTAAACGGCCTCTGTCCTGTATATCTGAAGGAGCGTCTCCACCCCCATTGTCCAGACGGGACACTGAGGTCCAGCACTGAGGGCCTTCTGGCGGTTCCCTCGCTGCGAGAAGTGAGGTTACAGGGAACCAAGCAGAGGGCCTTCTCGGTAGTGGCACCTGCCCTGTGGAACACCCTCCCACCAGATGTCAAGGCAATAAGCAACTATTTTATTTCTCTGTTTAGGGAAGTTTTTAATGTTTGATGCTGTATTGTTTTTAATATTTGGTTGAAAGCCGCCCAGAGTGGCTGGGGAAACCCAGCCAGATGGGCGGGGTGTAAATAATAAATTATTATTATTATTATTATTATTATTATTATTATTATTATTATTATTATTTATTATGTAGCATTTCTGCGGGCTCAGTTCTCTGCAAATGGATTCCTATCAGTATTCTGCTGTATTCAGAGCCAGAGGGTTCACTGTCGCTGCCCCTTAAGCATAGTTTGCATGTCTACACAGAAGCACATGGGCGAGGCCATCTGAGTGAATGTTGCTCACTCAGCCATTGTTCTCCCAGCTAGGCTCCCATCATAGGTAGGACAACCATCATACCATGTTGTGATCATGTGATTCTGATAGCTGCACACATACTGAAGCTGTATATGGCTGTGAGGAAGCATATATGTGTGAGGAAGAGGATGGTACGGTTTGTTTTTGTATTCTGCGGTCGTGGTTAAGGATTTGAATCTGTCCGCCTTTTAGTCATCCTTTCCCTTCTTCTGCACTGAGGTGCCTGGTGAATTTATTTTTATGACTCCTTTGGAACCCATTTCGATGACTCACCTCTGGTGGTGGTTGTTGTTGTTTTTTTGCAATCTGGGCATTCTTCCAAATGTGCAAAGAGGCAACTGCATGAAACGAAAACCTTTTGAAATTTAGAACTAAAGAAGTCCTTCACGCTGGTGACTGCCAAGCCGTGCACTCCATATCCGGTTTGGTGGTTTGCTTTTGTCAGGCGTTGAATGGAGAAGCAAATTTGATTCGTGAGGTTTTATTATTTGTTCTCTCTCATTAATATTCAATTCACTGGCAATCACTTGAAAACAAAAGAGGACAAATGATGAGTGGGTGACTTCTTACTGCATGGGTGGCCAATCTATGGCATGGGGAGAAGTCTGCGACACTTGAGGAACAGCCCCTGTCTTCCCTTCCCAGCAGTGGCAGACTTTGGGCCCTCAAATTTCAGCAGTGCCCTGCGATATGCTAACATTTGGCGCTTCCCTTCTTCTCGTGCTCTGTTCCACACCACTGCTGTGGTGCCCCCTGCAGTGGGGCTGAACCAGTCCCGCTACCCTAAAACCACTTCTGTTCCCAGTGCAGCCCAGTTGCCTCTCCCAGTAGGCTGGAGTCAAGAGACTAAACATATATGGTTGTACAAACAAGAATGGTAGTTGTTGACATCTGCCTGTCTCATGAGACAATAGAGTGCACCTCCGGGGGTGAAGTCATTAGCAAGCCTGGGCAGTGTGCATGGAGGTCCCGGGCTGCCCAGATGACATCTCAGCCCCGCTGATGTGGTCCAAAGGAAAGCAGAGCAATACATTTGGCACCAGTTTGCCTGCAGGAGTTGCCGGAAGGAGGCGTACAAGGCGACACCCAACCATCTTAAGGACCTCACTCCAGATTTGTGTAGGGTTTTCTGCTTAGCTTGTTCCATAGCTGTCTACTTTCGGATTTGAAAATAAGGGATGCCGCGAGGGCAGTGCAATGGCACCAAGTAGCCTCGCCACCCTGCACTCCAGAGGCTGCGCGCGAACGGGTGAGCGAAAGAGCGAGCGCGTCTGTCTGGTTGGGCATGAGGGTCTGGCTGCACAAGGCATGCAAGCTCCGCCCCAGTCAGTCTCAGACTCCTTATTGGCAGCCGAGCAACGCAGCTGAGGAGCCTCCCTGGCCGGCAGGGAGGGAGGAGCTGCTTCCTTTGAAATCCAGGAAATTTAAGGGATATCAACAATCCGGGATAGCAGCGGGAAACGGCATTGGAATAAGGGAGTTTCCCGCCAAAAAAGGGAGGGTTGACAGCTATGGCTTGTTCTTCTGAAGATAAACCACAAGGCAGCGGAAGTTTAGGATCAGAGTTTTCTTTCTCCTCATTGGACTACCTTTCCAGGTTGACGAGCCCCTTCTGCCCCTCATTTCCCTCTACAGACAGCACATGCAGAAAGTGCCTTCTTCACCATTGGACCCACAACTGGTCTAATCTGCTCAAAGAGCGGTGCTATCTTATATTTTGGGCATACCTGTTGCGCTGCTTTTGCTTGAGCCCTTTCCTGGAATTGCTGTTCTTTGTTAACTGGCTTTTTTTATGGAGAGCCCAGCTGACCTTGCTGTTGGCCTGTTGGAGTCCACTGTTTTTTGTATTGACCTGTGCTTCCCAGTCCTGATTTGTGGGTTCATTTGTTTTGGTCACGATGTATGGATGAAGCACTTTATTTCCAGGCCCTGTCAGTTTTACATGGAGAAGGGCATAGCTCAGTGGTAGAGCATCTGTTGTTGCCAGTCATTGTAGACAATACTGAGCTAGATGGACCCAATGCCTGACTGAATATGACAGTTTCCAGCATTCCTGTGTTCTTATTGATAAATCTGCGCTGTCCTATTTCCACATCAATCTGTAAATTAAAAACCAAACATTTGCATTATTCTTGAACATAATTTTTTTCACTTGAGATGCATGTTTGTGCACGTTGTCTCCCAAAGAAAGCATGCATTTCGTATGCATTTAAACCCCAAATCCAGATGGTTGGTACTTTTCTGAGCCAAGAACCTCAGAAGATAAAGGGATAACTGCATTCCAAATTGTCTATTTGTCCAGAATGTGTGAATCTGTTTGGTTTGCTTAAAGATGTGGAATGAACAAAATTCTCCTCATCCCTAATGTAATATAATTCCAAGATTGGCCTGCCTAATATAAACAGGCAAAGAGTTGTTGAGGCATTTAGGAGCCCATTCACCTGTAATTAAACCTTTCCTGTTTGCAGCCCATTTTATTGAGTGGGTGGTGGTGATTATTGTGCAGAGACCAGACGGCAAAAAACCAAGAGTGTTGGAGTGTTGTTAGAGAGTGACCTAGAGGTCCTAGGCTATGAATTTTGTGCACCAGGTTTGTGCCTACAAATAGTTCTCCGTTCACGTCAAAGGACGAGGAGCTCCATGTGTGCTTAGAGCTGTTCCACCCATTGAAGTGAATGGGGAAGTCATCTAGCGCAGGGACATATATATGTGCTCATGTGTGTGTTTATTCAGAGCTCTTGATTGGAAGCTATGGCTCCTATCAATCATGGAAGAAAAATATCTGTAGCATTTGTGACTGTTCTTTAGGATTGCTTTTAATGGATGGTCTTGTCAAAGTTTATATTCAGAGAAAAATGGGGTTAAGCATCAGAGGCAATCTATATCTGACTTATAAACATGCCCAAAGCTTTTCTAAAATTAAAGTAGAATTATATAATTATTCACAAAATGACTGGCTCAATATGTATCATTTTTGAAAAATGTGCAGTTGTGCAGTCTAAAAACACCCTAGATTGAATTTCTGCCTCAAATTGCCATTGACGTATTTTTATGGGGTAGAATTGTAATAGGAAATATATTGATCTGCCTGCTGGTAATTTATAAAATTATCTGCATCTGCTTATGAAAAACACCATCGCAAGGTGGTGGTTTATAAAGTGATCTTGCAGCCTAAGAACTTGTGGAGACATAAATGAGAGGAATCTTTGCATCACTAAATTGGGTGACAAAGCTTCCGTTTACAAGTAGGGTCAGTCATGGTGCTGATCAGCTATTTGTGAAGAGAACTGGATCCGGTCCCTGCCTGCTCCCCATTTCTTAGCTTACATTTGTTTGGGGCCATCAAAGTACTTCCCTGGTGGCTGTGCATGTTTCAACTGCATGTAGGAACTATGTGTTTTGTATTTGAAGAACATTTATAAAAGCAACAACACATGGATTTTTGTGATTTCAGCCTGTGACCCCCAGGTTTTCTCACATATGTGCTAAATCGTGCATGGCCCTTGTCAAACTCTATAGGAGAGCAATTATTCATGTGTGTGTAACAGGGATGGGGAACCTGCTATCTTCCCAGATGTTAAAACAAACAAACAAAAAATATCTTCCAGTAGCACCTTAGAGACCAACTAAGTTTGTTCTTGGTATGAGCTTTCGTGTGCATGAACAAACTTAGTTGGTCTCTAAGGTGCTACTGGAAGGGATTTTTTTATTTTTTGTTTTGTTTTGACTATGGCAGACTGCAAGAAGATCAAACCTCTCCATTCTGAAGGAAATCAGCCCAGAGTGCTCACTGGAAGGACAGATCCTGAAGCTGAGGCTCCAATACTTTGGCCACCTCATGAGAAGAGAAGACTCCCTGGAAAAGACCCTGATGTTGGGAAAGATGGAGGGCACAAGGAGAAGGGGACGACAGAGGACAAGATGGTTGGACAGTGTTCTTGAAGCTACCAACATGAGTCTGACCAAACTGCGGGAGGCAGTGGAAGACAGGAGTGCCTGGCGTGCTCTGGTCCATGGGGTCACGAAGAGTCGGACACGACTAAACAACAAAAATGGCAGACCAACACGGCTACCTACCTGTTCCCAGATGTTGTTTGACTTCAACTCTTGCCATCCCCAACCCACCTGGCCCAGTAATCAGGGATGGAAGGAGCTGAAGTCCAACAATTTACAGGCTTCAACTTAGGTTTGCCATCCAAGTACCGGTATAATGGTACCTTTGTTCTCAAACCTAACCCGTTCCGGGAGTTGGTTCAACTCCCAAAACCATTTGGAAACCAAGGTGCGGCATCCAACTGGCTGCAGGAGCTTCCTGCACTCAAGCAGAAGCCGTGTCGGATGTTCGGCTTCCCCCCAAAATGTTCACAAACCGGAACCCTTGCTTCCGGGTTTGTGGCGTTCGACAACTAAGCCGTTCGAGAACCAAGGTACCACTGTAATATAAAAAAATAAAAACAGAGAGGCTTGCTTCTGCAGTTACCTCTGTGCAGATGTTCACAGCACCTGAAGCTCAGGGGCTGGAGCCACAGATGCGACTCTCAAGTGGCCTCAAGGTGATCTTGCCTTACAAATCCAAGTGGAAGTGATGAGCACTTCCTGGCTGCGATCTCCATTAATGCCGCAGGGTTCTTGCCCATGCTTGACAGAAATGAATGGAGGTTGGGTAGGCGCATGCTTGGGAAACTGCACTACGTTAGAGGCCAGCAACAGGAGGCCTTGGGGACGAGTCTGGTCCCTTGAGTATTGCCCGCTGGCCCCTGACATGCCAATTTGCAGACAAGAGAGTATAGGAAGGAGTTTTGCTGGTAATCCAGCTTGACAGATGAGTGGGACCCAAACCCCACCTTCTACCCCCTCCTTAGAGCACCCCCCACCATCAAAACCAGTAGCTGAAAAAGTAACTAGATGTTAACACGATGGAATATTTACTTCAAGGGAGTGTATTGGACTAAAGGCAGGAGAGCCTTGCTCATCGACTTCATGGCCTTTGTAATAACATGAAATGTGTTTTTTTGCATTTCTCCTTTTGCTAGAATCGGGGAAAGGGGGCATAACCAATGCAGCCTCTCTTTCTCTCTCCCTCCTCCCTTTCCCTTGTAAGATCTTCTGGGAGATAACGCTGTATGGCCACTGTCTTCAATCACTTAAAAGGCAATAATTCAATTATATCCTCCTCTCAGTAGCAACTGCCATTGCTTTCTGTCCACTTCCAGTCCCCGCAAGTAAATTGCTTCAATAAGATTCCCCTCCCTCTCCCCCTTTCACTCTTTACTCTAATTTCCCCTCTCCTGCAAGAGGCTTGTATATGTAACGATACCAGTGATATTCCAAGGACAAAATATTCTCGGTCCTTTTGTAAGGAGGTGGGATCACTGTGATGGATTTGTTGCATTGTTTGGTAAACCGCCCTCCCCATTTTATTTTATTTTTAAATGTAGTAGGCTTTGCTGAAATGCAATGCATTTTTAGTTAGCCTGAACGTGTGTTCAGCAGGGATCTCTGCCAAAGGCTAGGCTGAAATGGCTCCAATTAACTGGATTGTCTATGGGAGCAGGGATAGACAGCTGATTTGAAGTGCATCAGGTCAGATTGGCCTTTGGGGAATCCTGATCGGCTTTGTTCATTAAATAGGTTCTTACTACTACTACTGCTAAGCTTTCTAGCAGTGCAGCTTAAATCTATGTGATGTTTCTTGCTAAGTATTTGAAAAAATGAAATGAAACTTCGGCTGAATTCTGTACTCATAGTGAACACACAGAGAAAGAAGCAAATTGCTTCCCTGCCCTGCTGCAGGAGTTTAATCAGAATCATTACAAAAACCTGTCCCAAGAGAACCTGAGGCAGACTGGCTCAAAGCGACCCAAACTGCAGTGTCCCCATCACAGTGGGGTCAAAAATAAATACCACCCTCTATCATAATCTCCTGACTGCAAAATCTACGGTGAGTGGTAGTCATTGCTGAGTTGGCTTGAATTCAGTGCCCCTGGGATTGTGATGTCTTGGCAGCTCTGGAAATAATCTGGCTCATGGCCAGGGAGAATTTACACAATTATGTGCTAGTGCAAGGGTAGGGAACCTCAGGTCTGGGGGTGGCGCTGAATGTGGCCCTTCAGACTTCTTTATGTGGCCCCTGGGACTCTGCCCTGGTTATGCTTTTTTGCATATCCCTTCCTGACCATACTCCACAAATGCTTTTGCCTGGCTGCAATGTGTCTTTGAACAGTGACAAATGCCTTTTGCTTGCCTGGATGGAAGACGGAGAGTTGTGTGTTGAAAGCTCTGACTTTCGCATTGCCTACTATACAAAGCTTCTGGCCATGCTCCCTACTGAGATGCAGCCCCACAGAAGATTATGGGCAGCTTACTTTTCCAGCCCTAGTGGTGCAAGTATTTAGGTACCATATTTTTCGCTCCATAAGACACACTTTTTTCCTCCTAAAAAGTAAGGGGAAATGTCTGTGCTTCTTATGGAACGGATGCATGGTCCCTGGAGCCAAATTGCCTAGGAGCCAAAAGCAGATTGTGATCTTTTTTTTACAAAGAGAGAAGAGGGTGTTGAAAGGAAACCGCTGAACAGCTGTTTAGCAAGCGATCGGGGAGAGAGATAAGGCTCCCTTTCCAGTCCCGCCCCCTTGCCCAGGCCTCCATTGTTGAATGCAGAGGGAGGCTGTTTGTTTCCCCAGCGACATGTGACTGACTGATTAAATTATCTGTCTGGAAACTGTAGAAATGGCTCCCTTTCCTGTAGGACTAGAAGCTGCAAACTGTGAGTTGAACCCCATAAAAACGGGGCTTTTCCTCTTTGAAAAAGAAGCTGCACCACTTTGAGCTGATCCTCAAAAAAGCAGGGCTTTTCCTTTTGCAAAAAAAGCTGCACCACTTTGAGCTGATTCTCAAAAAAAACAGGGCTTTTCCCTTTGCAAAAAAAGCTGCACCACTTTGAGCTGATCCTAAAAAAAAACAGGGCTTTCCCCCTTTCCTCCTCTAAAAACTAGGTGCGTCTTATGTTCAGGTGCGTCTTATGGAGCAAAAAATACGGTATGTTTGTGTTCTGGCTGATTCCCACCCCCTAGTGTCCTGGCATTATTCTATTGTCCTATGTATAATAACCAGGTAGAATTATGATTTTTCCTCCTCCACCACCAACAATATCACCCAGTGGGTGAAAATATTTTACTGTGTTAGGCTGTGGGTACAAGTACAAACTAGTTAGGATGTAACTCTGCATGATCTACTGCCCTTACTAAGCCTCCCAGGTAACTGGTTTATTATCTGCTACTTTGAAAGCTTCTCTCAGTGTTCCAAACTGAAAAGAAAGCGTGTGTGGTTTTGATGTTATTTTAATAATTGTCAGCATATAACACGCCCTTTAAGATCCTTTCTATGCCCCCATCATAACTGGGGCTCCTGCAACTCTAGTCTATGGGGTATTGTATTTTCCTGAGTACCCCATAAAGTCAGTTTTCAGCCTGACTTACCTCAGTCAAGGCTCCTGGTGTTTTTTATGGGATACCTGAAAGGGCCGCCAGTTCAAAAGAATCCAAGCACATGCTTCCATTGTATGTCCATCAAACGGCCTGCCCAAGACATTTTGACACCTGAGGTAAACCACAAAATGCCCCGCTTTCCCACCAGGGGAAAGTGAAGTGAAGACTTACATGATGAACAAGATGAGGGGATAAAGATCTAACTCTGAATTTGCTGTCCTTGCGCATCCTGCCACCTGAGGCAGTGGCCTCCCCTTGCCTCTTGACTGGGCTGGCCCACATTAGGAGTAGAGGGAGCTATTAAAGAAGTGTATAGATTTTGGGTAGTGATAAAGCAGGATATCAAATCCAACCCCCCCCTTCTTCTTCTTCTTCAGTCTGTTGCTAATGTGGAATGTTGCCTTTCACAGAGAAAGCGTAGAGAGCCTTATTCAAAAGCATTCCTATGCACGATCCCCCATCAGAACCTATGGAGCAGAGGACGAAGTTCTGGGAGACGAAAACCAAGCAGCCCAAAGCAGAGGTAGGAGAACATCTGATCTTGAAGAGCAGAGGTTCAAGGTCAGAACCTTTGGTGCTTTCAAACGAGCCCACAACTTGGAAAGAGGAGGTACCCCTTCTTCCATGCAATTCCTGTATCATCATGGATCTGATCATGCACAATGCTTGGCCTCTGCGTGCCCTCTCCTTTTATTTATCGATTATTTTTAAATGATCCAAGATAAAGGAACAAAAGGATTTGTTAATTATTTTTAAATGACCGCCCCCCTGAAGATCAGCTCTGCCTGCTGTGCATGTGGCAACGACCCCTTTGTATGCCCCCTAACCTCATGTAGTCTTGCTATGGCAGCCCCATTAAAGGTAAAGGGACCCCTGGCCATTAGGTCCAGTCGCGGACGACTCTGGGGTTGCGGCACTCATCTCGCTTTACTGGCTGAGGGAGCCAGCATACAGCTTCCAGGTCATGTGACCAGCATGACTAAGCCGCTTCTGGCGAACCAGAGCAGCGCACGGAAACGCTGTTTACCTTCCCGCCGGAGACCTATTTATCTACTTGCACTTTGACGTGCTTTCGAACTGCTAGGTGGGCAGGAGCAGGGACCGAGCAACAGGAACTCACCCCGTCGCGGGGATTCGAACCGCCGACCTTCTGATCGGCAAGCCCTAGGCTCTGTGATTTAACCCACAGCGCCACCCGCGTCCCGGCAGCCCCATTACTTACATCAATTGGTACTTTGAATTTAGTTGTTCTTATGCAAACCTCCGCACTTTTCCTTTGTTTGCAGGATCAGCTTTTACCACTTCTGACAACCTGCCCCTCAGTTCCTGGGTCTCGTCGACATCAGGTTTCCCGGGATTCCAGCACCCGCAGTCCTTGACCGCTCTTGGTTCCGGAGCTGCGTCAATAGCCACGCCGATTCCTCACCCGATCCAAGGCTCCCTGCCCCCATACAGCCGCCTGGGGATGCCTCTAACCCCTTCTGCCATTGCCAGCTCGATGCAGGGAAGTGGCCCGACGTTCCCTTCTTTCCACATGCCCAGGTACCACCACTACTTTCAGCAGGGTCCTTACGCAGCGATCCAGGGACTGCGCCACTCCTCTGCTGTGATGACACCTTTCGTATGACTGACCTAAGGCAAGAGAAGCCAAGACTTGGCAGGCAAACTAGCTTGGGCCTGTTGGGAAGGCCCAGGGCGAAACGACTAAGAAAACCAGCTTGCTTAAAGGCATTGTGGAGTTAGATCCCTCCACTTGAAGGGATCTGTGTTAAGGGATGGTTAAGGGAGCTCGAGGGGCTCAGAAAATGGGCATGGCCCAAAGGGACTCCAAATGTTGCAAGGTCTCCAATTAAACGCCGAACGATCTGAAGGTGCATCATAACCACTAGATGTGAGGCTGCCATCATGCAGCAGTGTATAGTTTGAATTGTGTATAGACTTCCCCTCCTGACAAGAGGCCAAAGAGGCAATACTGTGCTGATAACTTCGTTGCTTTTTATGAATTGGGGGGGGGGGATATTTGTTGCTTTGAGCATGTTTAGGCTACTTCAGCATTAAGCTCGCTATGAAAGAAACAGAAGGAAAAGACTGCACCATTCTCTTCCCCGTACCATCCTTTGAACTCCTTTATTTTAAATATGGAATCCAGTTAATTAAGAACACTGCTGGAATTCCTCCTGCATGAGCCCTGTTTGAAATGAATGGAAGCTGTTTCACCAAACCCTAGATAAGGTTTGCCGAGTTCAGATGATAGAACATGCCAATGGTTCATATAGCTCAGGTTGTTTTCTCTTGGGTATTGACAGCAACAGGGAGGACTGATGGTAAAACAGGCTGACTGAAGATTGCTCTGCATTCTGTTATTTTGTTCACAGCTCATTGCAAATGTTGGGACAATTTGTGGGGTACTAATCTATGGCGTCTGTCACATGCACCTCACTCTTACCATCTGCAATGGCGATACATCTGGAATTGGTGAGGGTGAGGTTTAGCACCGTGTTACTTTGCTGAGCATTGTACAAGGCTGAAGAGACGCAGCTCAGGCTTCATCCGTCTGTTACTCAGCCCTGATCCATAAATGTTGCTCTGGGGCTGGATCTTATGACTAGATCCCATGCCTGCCCAGTAATTTGGTAGGATCGTATAAGCAGTATTGATACCAGTGTCTGTGGGCCATATTGGGTGTGTTCATGTGGTCCCTGGGGGCCTATTTATTTATTTTTGTACTTTTCCATCCTGCCTTTCTTCCATCATGGAACTCAAGGTAGCATACATGGGATTTCCAGGTGATCTCCCCTCTGGGCATATGCCAAAACTGCTTAGCTTCAGCAAGATGCGGACACCCTTAATTGATCACCAGACATTATTGGAGCATTGTGGGAGGCCATAACAGATAACTGACAACCCCGTTGATCTGACATTGTATCTACGAGGCCTACCAGTGCTAGAAAAATTCGTGGCAGAGGAACATTTAGAAGCGGGAGGTGGTTGGCTCCTGCCGTTGTTCACCTTCAAGGCCTTCTTCCTTGCATAATTGTATTTTGGAACAAAAGGTGAGACGTGAAGTGTTTCCTTTCCCTGATTATTATGTAACACAGAACGCTACAAATTCAGTAGATGGGCATCAAGAGTTTCCGTAATGAGAACGAGCATGGAAAAACTAAAAGAGGCGCATCAGTGTGTGGTCCTTGCTGGAAATTAGAAAAAAGCAATAGGGAAAACCTCAGTCCTGGAAGGATGCTAAAATCCAACCCACTCCCAATCAGATGCTCTGAATGGGAACACGTATTTGTAATCTGGAAAGACCAAGAGGAGCAGAAAGCCACATCCCAAGATGAGCCAACCATGCCCCAACCAGCATTTTTTCAATTCATTGTTTAAGCAAGTTCCTAGCAAAAGAACTGAAAGCATTGAAACTACATTCTAAAAGGCCCAATACATTTTCAGTTCTCTTGATTTCTAATTCCATAGTATGTAGATTTATCCAATAGATAAACCGGGGGCTGCATAGGATTGCAACCTTGGTGTTGCAACCTGTCCTGTTGAGGAAGATCTAGAGAACGTTAAGGGAGGGTAGCATCACAAAACCATTTGTTGTATGGGGCTGTATAAAATCGACTCTCTGGCTGCTTTAGCAATGTGGGGAGCCATGTAGTGTTTAGGATCTGGCCCTGCAATGAGACAAGCATTACATTACCCTGTTCCAAGAACCCAGTGGTTGTTGTCACCCAACAGTAGGTGGATTTAGAGCCAAGGACAGGCTGATACAACGAATTATCATTTTGTCCTCACCCTTCTTGCTGCCGAGTTCTATAAGACCAACAGTGAGTCATGGTGTAGTGGGGGGCAGTTGTCCCGGACACAAAATTGTTAGGGGCACACAATTCCAACACTCGCTGCTGTCTCAATACAGCTGTGTGCTTCTGTTGCTCGGCTCTATTGAAAACGGCTTCTCCAGGCAAACCAGGAAGTGATGGGGACACCATTAGGCACTTGAATGTGCATGAGTCCTCCATCCATTTCTCTCCATCTCACCTCCTATTCGTGGCCCCGGGCACAGGCAACCCACGCTGCGCCACTGACAGGTTGTAAGTAAGAAGCAGGGAAGTGAGAGCAGAGTGAAGTTGTGGGGCACTGTCCTGTTTGCCCTAATGGACCTACCTCCGCTGCCTGAATCTGCTTGCAAATCCATGGAAGCAGGTTGGAAATGATGGTAGAAACTGCTTACCTGACAGTGATGGGAAAGAAGACCAAACAATCAGTTCCTCCCCACAGGTTCGTTGCTGCTGCAGTTGGTTCATCCTAAGCCTAAGGGTCGGTGATTTAAACCAGATTTGGGTACATGTAGTTTATCTGCCAATTGTGATGATAATAATAATAATAATATAATAATAATAATTTATTATTTGTACCCCGCCCATCCAGCTGGGTTTCCCCAGCCACTCTGGGCGGCTTCCAACAAAGATTAAAATACATTAAAATGTCACACATTAAAAACTTCCCTAAACAGGGCTGCCTTCAGATGTTTTCTAAGTGTCAGGTAGATGTTTATCTCTTTGACCACTGATGGGAGGGCGTTCCACAGGGCGGGCGCCACTACCGAGAAGGCCCTCGGCCTGGTTCCCTGTAGCTTTACTTCTCGCAGTGAGGGAACCGCCAGAAGGCCCTCGGCGCTGGACCTCAGTGTCCAGGCTGAACGGTGGGGGTGGAGACGCTCCTTCAGGTATACAGGACCGAGGCCGTTTAGGGCTTTAAAGGTCAGCACCAACACTTTGAATTGTGCTCGGAAACGTACTGGGAGCCAGTGTAGGTCTTTCAATTGTGGGCAGATAAACACTGAAACGGCTGCTCAAAATAGTGGGCGCAGTAGAAGGCTTTGTGGGGCTGTTAGGCACACATCGAATGTCATGATGTAAGCAAGGGTTACCTCTTTCTCCTCAATTCTGCAAAATGTGTCATGTCCCACTAGCATATGCTGAGCATTTCCCAGTACTGCAGAGATTGGGCAGAAGTTGCACCTGAGCACTGAAGCTGCTGGACTAGGATGCCTTTAGGGTTGGGGTGTTAGGTAAACGTTTTGCGTGGTCAGGCGGAGTCCCCCCGAACCCCGGGCAGCCCGAGGGAAATAACGACACGGGACAACGTTCTATGGGATTAAATTGGCCACAACTTTATTAAGATTCAGATGGAGGGAGACCTTGGCTCAGGCATTGGGTGTTTATCCTTCCCAGCCCCCCAGCCGGGGTTCTGGGTAATTTCAGGGTTATCCAGCATGTGTGGGGAGTGGGCTAGCTCTGGAGAACATATGTTCAAGCAGATAGCCCGCCCCCCTGTTTGCCGCCACTGGAGGGGGAGGGCAATGACGACCTCTGGGCGTATGGTCAATGCCTCCCCCTAAGACCCCTTTAACGGGAACCCTGGTATCATCGCCGCAATGGGGGTGGGGGTCTTCGCCCCATGCCCCCCCCATTTTAGGTAGATGACTAAAGGATTCCGCCCAAGGTCTGCAACCGCCAAAGTTGTGACGAATTGCTACGGGAAAGGCGAAACCTGCCAATGCAGGGAAAGTCCTTTCCGGCCCTTCAACAGCGACCTTGACGTAGCAGCACCTGCGTGCCTGTGGAAAATAAAAGGTTAATCTGCATAATAAGCGTTAATTGAGGGAGTGGAGGGTGGGGAAGCCGCTTCCCAGGTATGACTTAACTTCTATTGTGTACTGTATGTTCCCTCCTTCTACCTGGCCAATCCCCCTGGCAGCACCTCCCCAGCCGGGATTGGGCGGTTGCTGGAGTAGGTGGAGACCACAGGTATCCAACCTGGGAAGGCAGTGCCAGATCCAACTGCCAGGAGCTGCAATGTGATCCCAGGGGGCTACTTGCGACCACGCAAAATGTGCACCCCATTTGATGTAGGGAACGGTCATTCCTTTTCACTTTTCCAACTTGCTTTTACCACGAAATCATATTCTTTGTTTTTCCTGCTCATTATTTGCAGTAAATATGGTTCTGGTACTTCCTGAATCTTAACGGGATAAAGGGTTCATTTATGACAGTTTCTGGTTTAAAAGATCAGGGTTTGATTTAAAAAAAAAAATATGGAAGAAAGTGATTTCAGTCAATAAACGTGTTACTTTCTAAATAACTTCTTTTAAAAAGGATTTTGGACAAAAAAAATACAGATTCCTGTATTTTAGCTTTGGCACATATTAAATGAGCATTTAGTTTCTTACTGTAACACCAGAAATAGGAGGAAAGTGTTTCTGTAAACATAGGGAAAGTAAAAACTGGAGGTAGTCTCTCTTAACAGAATGTATTACAGGTCTGTTTGCTGTGTTAAATGGTTTAAATTAATTGTGTGAACACATTCACCATGTAAATGACGTGTGCGCGTGCTTAATTTGGGAGTTGAGGGCAAAATGTTTTACGAAAAAGAAGTTGGGTATGTAAGACTGCAATCCTAAATCCACTTATCTGGGAGAAAATCCCATTGAGCACAATGGGACTAATATCTGTGTCGAACTGTATAGGCTTGCACTGCAAATTAGAAAACGATATCCAGCATCAACAACCAGAAGATTCTTTTTAAGTGCAATATATTTATTTCTGCCAGAAATATAATATCAACAGGATGTGATATTTCAAGCACTAAATGTGATTTGTAAACAGCTTAACATGATTATATATAAATATATATATATATATCACAAAGTTGTACATAAGTGCAAATGTGTGGATATTCATTTTTTTCCTTTCATTAAAATACTGGGATTTTTAAATATGGTTTGTGTTTATTTCTTCAAGCTGGTTTCGACTTTAAACCATTTGACATACTTTTGTAATGCCATGCGAAACACCTGCTGGCTACCAGCACCCAAAAGTAAAGCCCCAAAGCAGGACTTGAGGGCAAATAGGTCTCTCTCACGTTTATATTCCCCAGCTGGTATTGAGAGCCAAACCGCTTCTGTTCCTGGAAGCAGCAACTATCCATCTTGATTAGTAGCCACTGATAACCCTCTCCTCCTTGGATTTGTGTAATGCCCAGTGCCAGATTTACGTATAGAAGAGTAGAAGAAGAAGAGTTTGGATTTGATATCCCGCTTTATCACTACCCGAAGGAGTCTCAAAGCGGCTCACATTCTCCTTTCCCTTCCTCCCCCACAACAAACCCTCTGTGAGGTGAGTGGGGCTGAGAGACTTCAGAGAAGTGTGCCTAGCCCAAGGTCACCCAGCAGCTGCATGTGGAGGAGTGGGGAAGCGAACCCGGTTCACCAGATTATGAGTCTACCGCTCTTAACCACTACACCACACTAAGCTATAGCTAAAAAGCTATAGCTTAGGACCCCACTCTCTTGGGGCCCCCAAAAAAAACTAAAGAAAAAACAAACCTGGATGTACATTTCCAAAATATAAGATAAAAAAACAAATAAAATAAAACCTACATACAGTTAGAGCTTAATTATTTCACTATTAATATACTACTTCTTAATTTTATTTCAGTTCAACAATTACTTTGATAAAATACATATTTTGTTATCTGCAAATGGCTTTAGATACCTATGAAGTCCATAAATTACCATATAGCATATATTCAACACAAAAAACAGCGACTATTTGTTGTTGACAAAGGACAGCTAGACATATAAAGGGCCCCATTACCTTCAGTAGCGTAGGGCCTCATCAAACCTAAATCCGGCCCTGCTAATGCCCATTTAAAGCCATCTAAGTCGGCGGCCGTTGCCATGCTCTGTGGTAGCGAATGCCAAATAGTGCAGGCCTGATCCTGCGGTATCTCCACTGGGGAGGAGGAACAAGCTTGGTGGCCAACCAGGGGGCTCCATTGTATCTCCAGTGGCACATGCCATTTTTTGAGAGACCTCCCTTGCCCTTTAATCACACGACTCCCTTTTTATTTGAGATTTAGCTCAACAGAGCTAATTTGGTACTGGAATCTAGATAGATTTCAGTCTGGGTTTGGTAAGAAACAGCATCTGCACAAATCCAGTACCAAGTGGCACCTATAAACTGGGCCTGGTGACTGGCCCTGCATTAATACAGGAGGCAGGAAGTAGATTTTCGTGTGTGTGCTGCTTTCCCTTAGTCTATGTTTCTGTTCTCCTCTGACGTGGTTCTCCCAGTGGTACATAGGGCCATGGTAGGGACACAGGGAACGGCCGTATATTGAATTAGACCATCCATCAGGGTCTTAGCCAGACCCCATTGTGCCTGTCCTGTACTTTCAGGCACGGCCTGTAATGAAGGTGTGGAGGGGTATGTGTGTCATGTAGAGGTTATTTCCCCTTGTCTGACTTCTAGGATATCTTACTGAGTCCTATTTTTCCTGAGTCGAACATTGTAATGGGCAGAGGTTTCCTCCCTGCACCCATGGTTTCCCTTGGGGCTCCTCCATACAACTTGTTTACATCCTGCTTTGCTTGCACAATGTTTACACAGAGGTTTGACCATGTCCTTTCTTCATTGAGCATTTGTTCTGCTTAAAGTTAGAGGGACCCCTGACCATTAGGTCCAGTCGCGGACGACTCTGGGGTTGTGGCGCTCATCACGCTTTACTGGCCAAGAGCCAGCGTACAGCTTCCGGGTCATGTGGCCAGCATGACAAAGCCGCTTCTGGCGAACCAGACCAGCACACAGAAACGCCGTTTACCTTCCCGCCGGAGTGGTACCTATTTATCTACTTGCACTTTGACGTGCTTTCGAACTGCTAGGTTGGCAGGAGCAGGGACCGAGCAACGGGAGCTCACCCCGTTGCGGGGATTCGAACCGCCGACCTTCCGATCGGCAAGCCCTAGGCTCTGTGGTTTAACCCACAGCACTGCTTAGGGGGAGGCTATACAACAAGGAGCATCCATCCGGATTTGCTTGTGCAGTGGTTATTTTTAAGTTTTTTAGGTACTTATTTCCCTTTCTATACCACTTATCACAAAGTGGTGTACAGAAAACTAAAGCAACAACAGACAACTTAAGCAGCAGCCATCTTTGAAAAAAAAAAGTCTTAACAGTTAAATACAGAAATGCCAAATGTTAAATACAAAAATGATAGATGTCATCTGTCTTCCCATTAATTAATTGTTTATCCCATATCTGTCCCTCTTCTAACTGCAAAAAGTCTGGCTTTTTAAAAAAATATATATGAAATGATTGCATCAGAGCACCAGAGTGCTTTAAGTCCACTTTAACTGCACACTTGCATTTCTGGTACATGACTGAATCTCTCCTGCAAAATACTTACCTATGATCTGGAGGCGACCCTAGGCAAAAAATCTAATGACCTTTCAGCGTCTTCACACCAGCAGCTTTTATTAAAATTGGCCACATGATGGCATTGTTGCACCACTGGGGTTGTGCTGGAGGGAACAGCCTTCCACTAAGGAGCTCTCATTTTAATGGAATGAACGCTAAGTGGAAGAATAACATAATCTAACAAGAATTGCCTTTGGATTCAACCAACCAGCCACAAAATCTAGCCTTCTGCCTCCAACAGTACAAAACCAGGAAGCTCATGAGAGATCTAAATCTCCTGGATCACTCAGTTCCAATATTTGCTAGTCAGAGATGCATTGCCTCTGAATAGGATGGCAAGACAGATGAACACAAGGAAGGACAAAGACCTATTGAAACCTTTTGATTCAAAGGAGCTGTCCCAATAGCTACAGATGAGAAAGGTACTGATAGATATAATTCTCCATGAATTTGTCTACTTTAGAAGATGTCTCTTTTAAGAGACATCTTCTAAAGTCTGTGTCCAGTTCTGGGCACCACAGTTCAAGAAGGATACTGACAAGCTGGATCGTGTCCAGAGGAGGGCAACCAAAATGGTCAAAGGCCTGGAAACGATGCCTTATGAGGAACGGCTTAGGGAGCTGGGTATGTTTAGCCTGGAGAAGAGAAGGTTAAGGGGTGATATGATAGCCATGTTCAAATATATAAAAGGATGTCATATAGAGGAGGGAGAAAGGTTGTTTTCTGCTGCTCCAGAGAAGCGGACACGGAGCAATGGATTCAAACTACAAGAAAGAAGATTCTACCTAAACATTAGGAAGAACTTCCTGACAGTAAGAGCTGTTCGACAGTGGAATTTGCTGCCAAGGAGTGTGGTGGAGTCTCCTTCTTTGGAGGTCTTTAAGCAGAGGCTCGACAGCCACCTGTCAGGAATGCTTTGATGGTGTTTCCTGCTTGGCAGGGGGTTGGACTGGATGGCCCTTGTGGTCTCTTCCAACTCTATGATTCTATGATTCTATGATTAAGGACATTTAAGCTTGTGGCCATTGCCACCTTGAAGCAGCAATTAACTCTGCAAGTCAGATTTACTGCGTGTACGGTATCTGTCCTGCATCTGCTGCGTTCACAATTTTACAAGTCAGACCTGCAACAAAGTGTTGCATTGTAAGCCTTTTGAAGAAAGAAGAACTTTTCTTCAGGGCTCCAAAGAGGAATTTTGCCCTCCCTTGGATTAGGTGATCCTCCCTGCACATGCTTCAGATAAATGAAGGAAGTGATCATTTCAATGTTGTTATGCAATAAGCCTGCAATTTACATGGGGGTTACGTTCCGGGGATCATGCCTAGAGTCTAACTCATGTATAGTCAAAACACATTTGGCCAAGTCCATAAAGCTGAATGTGGACAAGTTAATGTGCATAAGTTGTGGACTTACTGACTTACTCACCCACCCACCATGTCATTTGTTATAGCCTGTTTTCAAATGGACACACTACGTAGGGTAACACAGAATCAACCTGCAATGAGTTTATAGTTTCTGAATGATACCTGTTTCCCAAGAAGCACTTTTCAGGGGCAGTAGGTGTAGATTGTGTGGGGGCTACATAGAAAAATCAAGTGCTTGGTCCCCATTCATTCTGGAGAATTGGAGAACAGCCTTTCACCAGGTGGTGGTGTGACAAGCAGCACCTCCACCTGTCAGAGAAAAGGAGAGGGTATAAGGAAGCAGGGCTGTCTGCAGGCAGATCCCTCCATCCCTAATAGAAAGAGGGACCCTTGACCTGTGCCACCACAGCCATCTTCCTTCGAAGTACCACTCAGGTGTAGGAACGTTTATATATAATATAGCAGGGTTAAATGTTTCCTTATTTAAATTTACACAGCAGCAAGCGGATTGCTGACTCATTTGAGTCCTTTTAATAATTATGTCTTCTACCTTCCTGCCTTCTTTGTTGTTAATCCCTTTTGCCCCTCTTAAAAGAAAAATACACATGAATCTGAATGATAACAAAATAAACTAGTTTACTGTCAGATTCATTGAGTACATACTTAGGTTACAAAAGATATGAACTAGATATTAGATATTAGTGAGTCCTAAAAAGACTCCATCAGAGCATTTACTACTTAACAGTTCTATCAGCAGCTGCCTAACCGACCAACGGACCAAACTGACTGTTACATAGAGGCAGTTGGTCCTCTCTTAGAATGTTCCATACCTGAAGGGAAACTGGAGGAGGTATTCAACCACTTTCTCCAGGCGGTGGTGTGACAAGATGGAGAAAGTTAACGTTGGGTCATGTTTCAGCCTTCCACTGTAGGCTCCTGGGTGATCTTATAGAAGGCCTCCAGCAGCACCTCCACCTGTCAGAGAAAAGGAGAGGGTTGCTTGGAGAGTACAAGGAAGCAGGGCTGCCTGCAGGCGGATCCCTCCATCCCTGATAGAAAGAGGGACCTTTGACCTGTGCCACCACAGCCATCTTCCTTCGACGGTACCACTCAGGGTCCTTGGGAGTATTGGACCCAGGCGGCTCCAGGGAACCAGTTCCCCTATCCAGTTGTTGGCCAAGAGAAGAAGCATGCCCGTCTGCTCCCAGGAGGAGGATTCCCCATTGCTGAACCCATGTTTCTCAGGACCCTTGGCTGAGGTTCTTGTCCAGACATTGCCAGGCCCCTCTCAACAAACATGTGTCCTGGCCACCCAATGCCATGAGGTTGCCTCCCCTACACCAAAGCAGAGATTCTTCTTCTCTCCTACCTTTGCAGACACCTTACCTCCACTGCTTTGCCGCCGAACTGCTTGATGAACTCTTGCAGCAGGTGGGAGATGTCCAAGGGGTTGAAGCTGCTCTCGACAACCAGGTTGCTGGCCAGGAAGCGCATGGCCTCCAAGAGCTGCTCCGCAGGGAGAAAGGCGCCAAAGACCTGAAGCAAGAGAGGAAGGTCAGAGATGCCCACAGGGCTGGGGAGCAGAAAGCCCAGGTGCTTTCTCTGCGGAACCCAGAATATGTGGCTTGAGAGACCGCTGCGCCTTGTGTGACAGCGATTCACCCTAGCAAGAGAGTAGCAGTCATTGACGAACAATACAAGAACCGGTCCTCCGGTGGAATTGAGGACCTTCTGAGCTCTGATGATGAGTGTTTGGTTCCACGACGTTCGTGCCAGCGTCTCTGCAAAGGAAAGCCAAAGGGTCAGTTCGGGTCTTGCTCAGGATGGGCAGAAGAAGGCAGAGGGCCTCTGCTGCCCGCTGCCTGCACTCCGGGTCTGGATCCAATGCGCACAGACAGGAAATAGCCACCAGTTGGCCAAGGGAGGATGCAGGAAGCTCTACCGATGGCTGAGAAGAGACCCAGAGAAGTGACTGATAAGAGAAGCAACCCATCACCATTTTTCATATAACATTTTTATTAAATCTTCAAAGCATTCCAAAATATTTAGCATCCTATACAGAAAAAAATCAATTTCTTCCCTCCTTTTCCTGCTTTTTCCTTCTTTTATCAGCTGTTTTACTCACTAGGATTCATTCTGCTGTGGCCCAGCTCAAAATCTCAAAATTGGGAATGTGCTGGGATGCCTGATTGTCCCTTGGGCACCTTTCAGGGTGGGCCTAGAAGGGGCAGCCTGAAGGCCTTGACAGCCCTGCATGGTTGCAATGCTTCCCTTCAGTAACTCACATATTCCAGGATCTTCTGCAGGAGGTCGGAAAGATCTCGGAGCGCCTTCCTTTGGGCTGGCTTCTTCCCACTCTTCATCATGGTGATGACATCTGTGAGTCTGGCCTTCAGCTGGTCGTTGCTGAAGCCTTCGGGAGGAACATCAGCCGCATCCGGAGAACCTGTGGTTGGGATGCTGAGGGGAGAGAGGAGTAGCACTTGTGTAAAAAGGTTTTATTGCCTCCCCTCCTTCGAAGACCCCAAGCACCACCACCATAGAAATGGACCGGAGGGGGGGGGCGGCTTTAGAAAGCATTTGATTATGGGGGGTGGGGTGGATTAGCATAGCATTACCTTGGAGGCAGATCCTCCCCATCTTCCAGGCTGATTTCCGATATTTGATCCTCGTCAAAATCTATTCCCTGTCCATGAGAAAAGGGAAAAGAGAAACAGGAACGCCAGAATGTGAATAATGGATCAGACCCATTCATGTTTTTGTGTTGATCAGGAAAGTCCAGGTGAGGTAGGTTGGGGAACAAACTGAAAATCTCTGTCCTCCATTTCCTTAGAGACCTTATTCATCCATTCATTCCTTTAGAGCATTTTTACCCATCTCTTAAGCCAAAAAGGCTCCAAGGGAGTCTTCCATGAAATCAAATGAAAGAAACTCCCTAATCACAACAAAATAAAAAAAAATTCCTTCCAGTAGCACCTTAGAGACCAACTAAGTTTGTTCTTGGTATGAGCTTTCGTGTGCATGCACACGAAAGCTCATACCAAGAACAAACTTAGTTGGTCTCTAAGGTGCTACTGGAAGGAATTTTTTTTATTTTGTTTTGACTATGACAGACCAACACGGCTATCTACCTGTCCCTAATCGCAGACTTCTATTGGAATGACCAATCTGACCAACAGAAATACAACACACAAGGAAAGGGGGCAAGGAGGGCAGAGGAAAGGACAAGTCACAAGCTCAGGCCCCAGGGTCTAGAATGCTGTTCTCATCTCTCCCACTGATGAAATGGCTGCCGCCAGAGGACAGTTGGGGGAGAGGGGGCCTGAGGGAGCTGGCCTGTCTCAGCAGAGCCCATGGCGCTGTTTCTCATCCGTCCTTCCTCCAGGAGCAGAGCTCCGCCAGGCCTCCTGTCTCTCCCTCTCTCTCGCCTGCACCTGGGAGCAGCCCTTCCCTGCGATGGACTCTGTGGACAGGTGGGCAGCAGGGCTCCCTGCCTCAGCTCTGCAGAAAAACCAGATCCATCTAGCACCCCCTTCCCCTCCACTGGGCCAGCCGCTCACACGCTCTTTTCTTCTTCTGTTTTCCCCTTTCCCTTCCAAACTATAGTACAAAGAAAACATCCAGCCTGTAGAAATATAAATGAAGCCTCTCCCAGATTCACATGTACATAAATCAGAAGGAATCCTCTGTTCAAAATAATATTCAATCGACTGCAATATAGGACACTAAATTTTCCTTTTCGGCATTCCTTCTCCCCTTCCAAAAACTTGGGCAAAGCTCAACCCTTTCTTTGACTTTGGATAGCTCTTTGCCCAACTTGGTGATACCATTAATCTAGGTTCCAGAGTTAAGTCCCCTGGCCATGGCAACCTCCACTTACCTCCAGGAGTCTTTGGGACGCCATCTTCTAATGTAGTGACTGAGCGAAGGTAACCACAGGCCAACTCTGCAAACCTCGAGATGCTGAGGATGCAGGAACCTCAGTTCAAACGCTCACAAGCTCCGTTGCTAGGCAACGGCCCTTGAGAACATGGAATTCACAGCCACAGTGCCAAGGTTCTAGGAGAGTCTGTGTGGCCTAGTGGTTAGAACAATGTTAATTGCTTTTTCAGTGATGGCTGCAGGACTTGATCCCCTTCTGCAAGGCCTGTAAAACAGAGCTATTCCGCCTGGCCTTCAATATAGTCTGATCTGTCATTGCTTTTTCCCTTCCCTTTTTCTATGAAGAAACCCTTTCTGAGACCGCACATTTAAACTCTTTCCTGGTCTCCTTACTGGCCCTAGCAGGAATAACTTGGCCAGTTAGCCCTGGTGATGTTCATTTATGCTGTATTTGATGCTGTTTCTAAGCTTTTTTTTTTTAAGTCGTTTTTAACCAATGTTTTATATTTGTTGTTAGCCGCCCTGAGCCCAGTTTTTGAATCAGGAAGGGCGGGGTATAAATAAAAATTTATTTATTTATTATTATTATTATTATTAATGCCATGCAACTCGAGGGTGGTATATATATTCTTTTAAACGTACAGTTTCATGTATTTTGCATATTATGTACAGATTATTGTATTTTAATATTCTGTTGGAAGCCACCCAGAGTGGCTGGGGAAACCCAGCCAGATGGGCGGGGTATAAATAATAAATTATTATTATTATTATTATTATTATTATTATTATTATTATTATTATTTCCTTTCACAAGGCCCAAGGAGAGGCCTGAGATGTCCCCAGGCAAGTCCTGTCCTGCTGAGGCCAAGCTGACCTTCCCCACCCACAGCTCTTCTTGGACAGAGATGCAGCAACTGACCCTGTAGACCTTCATGCCCAACTTCAAGGGGGCTGTGGGGCTCAAGCCCCTCTCAGATTCTGAATTTCTAACTGCCAGAATAATCGTAAATGTAGAAACCAATCCAAAATAGAAGGAAGAAAGAAAAGGAGGAAGAGTTAACAACCAATTCTGCTTCTCTTCCACATGGAGTTTTGCCTCCAGTTCGCATAACCCCTCATCCCCCCCTGAGAGCTCCAATATAGGAAGGTTATGGTGCAGGCATCCAAAAACTCGGCCCTCCAGATGTTTTGGGACTACAATTCCCATCATCCATTACCACTGGTCCTGTTAGCTAGGGATGCTGGGAGTTGTAGTCCCAAAAACATCTAGAGGGCCGAGTTTGGGGATGCCTGTATATGGTGCTTTGATGCCCAGGAAATGGCATGTGCTGCTGATTATTTATTAAATTTGTATGCCACCCTTCATGTGGGCCATTTCAGCGACAGAGCCCTCAAGGGAAGAAGGCCTCCTTTGCAGCCTCCACGCGATCCAAGGAGGATGGAAAGGAGCCCAGAGACCCCTTAGACCCCCAGCGAGAGACCGAGGGAGACAGAGCTTTGCAAGCAGAGGCTGCTGCTCTGGGAAAGGTCTTGCTGCCAGGGGCGTAGCAAGGGGGGGCAGAGGGGGCGGGCCACCCCGGGCAGTGCCCCCTGGTGGGGGTGACACTCGGGCGCCCCCCGCACCTCCAAAGCCGCCCTGGGCTTTTTTTTTTAAGGCTATTTTCGGTGCTGCCGGGGCGGAGCCGCAGTGGCGGCCAGCAAGGAGGGGTGTCACGCTTTTCGCTGACGAGACACCCTCCCTCGCTGGCCGCCCCTGCGGCTCTGCCCCGGCAGCACCGAAAATAGCCTTCCCCCCCTTTCAGCAGGGAAAAAAGCCGCTGGGCTCCCTGGGCGGAGCCGCGGCATGGAGGGGAGGGACTTCCAGCCAGGAGGGGGTGACACCCCTCCTGGCAGGCCCGCCCCTCTCCTCCATGCGGCGCCGCCGCAAGCCAGCCAGCGGCTTTTTCGGCGCTGAAAGGGGGGAAAGGAAGACAAAGCAGGCGTTTTAAAACGCCTGCTTTATCTTCCTCCCCCCCCTTTCAGTGCCAATAAACCGCTGGGCTCCCTGGGCGGAGCCAAGGCATGGAGGCGTCGCTCCGTGCGCATGCGCGCCGTGACGGCATGCGCACGAAGCGACGTCCCGCCCCCAGGGGTGCCGCTTGGCTTGCCGCCCCCGGTAGCCAATCGGCACGCTACGCCCCTGCTTGCTGCTTCTCTGGGAGCCATTGGCAGCAGCTCCGCCCACCCCAGAAGAGCCTGCTGGCTGATGAGCACCATTGGCTAGCCTGGTGTGTCAATCAGCCAGCTAGGGAGGGAGGACAAGGTGCCTAGCCAGGTAGGCTGCACAAGACAAGCAGGTTAGGGTGTGGGGACAAACTTTTACATTTTATTTCTTATGACTTCAAGAACGTGACCAAAGGGAGCAAGGGACTCTGTGCCCCCAAAACGGAACCAATCCATCTTTGGAAGGCCAGGTGGCCACCCCAGCTGGGGGTTTGCTCCTGGATGAGGCCTTTCTGGCTCCCAGGGACCGTTGTGACGGTCAGGGCTGTCTTAAGCATATGCGGCGTCGGGGTGCAAAGATCCGCCCGGCGCCCCCCCCCCAGGTTGCCCAGTCCCAGGCGCGCAAGAAGGTGAAGCCGGCCAGCCGCCTCAGCACCTCACTGGCTTACTTGATTGAGGTTGAATCCTGACAAGACAGAAGTACTGTTTTTGGGGGACAGGAGGTGGGCTGGTGTGGAGGACTCCCTGGTCCTGAATGGGGTAACTGTGCCCCTGAAGGATCAGGTGCGCAGCCTGGGAGTCATTCTGGACTCGCAGCTGTCCATGGAGGCGCAGGTTAATTCTGTATCCAGGGCAGCAGTCTACCAGCTCCATCTGGTACACAGGCTGAGACCCTACCTGCCCGCAGACTGTCTCACCAGAGTGGTGCATGCTCTAGTTATCTCACGCTTGGACTACTGCAATGCACTCTTCGTGGGGCTACCTTTGAAGGTGACCCGGAAACTACAACTAATCCAGAATGCAGCAGCTAGACTGGTGACTGGGAGCGGCCGCCGAGACCACATAACACCGGTCTTGAAAGACCTCCACTGGCTCCCAGTATGTTTCCGAGCACAATTCAAAGTGTTGGTGTTGACCTTTAAAGCCCTAAATGGCTTCGGTCCAGTATACCTGAAGGAGCGTCTCCACCCCCACCGTTCAGCCCGGACACTGAGGTCCAGCGCCGAGGGCCTTCTGGCGGTTCCCTCACTACGAGAAGCCAAGTTACAGGGAACCAGGCAGAGGGCCTTCTTGGTAGTGGCACCCGCCCTGTAGAACGCCCTCCCTTCAGATGTCAAAGAAAACAACAACTACCAGACCTTTAGAAGACATCTGAAGGCAGCCCTGTTTAGGGAGGCTTTTAATGTTTAATAGATTATTGTATTTTAATGTTCTGTTGGAAGCCGCCCAGAGTGGCTGGGGAAACCCAGCCAGATGGGCGGGGTATAAATAATAAATTATTAAAAATTATATTATTATTATACTCACCCCGAACTCATGGTGCAGAGCTGCCCGCAGCAGAAGAGCCTGCCATGGCGCTCTGACTGACGGGCGGGTTCTTCCCCGGACTCAACTCTCGGGCCCCGGACTCTCAGCCTGGCGCCCCTGAGAGCCCAGCACCCGGGTGCCCTGCACCCCTAGCGCCTATGGGTAAGACGGTCCTGCTGACGGTCAGGGAGTCTCTCTCAGCCAGCTCCGTCCAGCCAGGCCACGGCCCTGCTGCATACCTACAGGTAGGTATTCTCCAAAGTTTATAGACAACAAACCCTTATTTTCTGTGCCCTTACATTGCTTCCAATCTTATAGGTACAGTATTTTCCTGTGTATAAGACTACTTTTTAACCCAGGAAAATCTTCTCAAAAGTCGGGGGTCGTCTTATACGCCGGGTCGTATTTCTTATACAGCGAGTATATCCCAAACTCTATATTTTAACTGGAAAAGTTGGGGGGGTTGTCTTATATGCCCAGTCGTCTTATATGCCGGAAAATACGGTACTTAATCACCTGAGTTCACTATTACAGGGAGTTATGATTTTATAGTTCCAAGTTCCAGTACTTTGAGAGGCAGAAAATAACTTATCTTATTTTGTTCTCCCCATAATACAAGGAATGATACCCAACTAAATCATACTCAGAGTAGATCCACTGAAATCAATGGGCTTAGCTTAATTAAGTGCATTGATTTCAATGACTCTATGAATAATATTGAATATCAGCTCACATCTTTATGAAACTTTATCATGTTCTTCTCCTAGTCAAAAAGTCCCAATTCCTTGAGCATAGGGGGGGAAACAGCTGTTTCTTTTCTAACACACTATTTGATTATTGTTGTTGTTTAATATTAACCAAAGATCCATTATAAACTGAATTGAAATAACTGGGACATTCTCACTTCAATTTCCAAAATACCATATTTACTTGAAGGTAATGTGCCATCAAATCTAATGCACACCCTAATTTTTGCAACATACACATTACATTCGAGTAAATATGGTATATCATTTAAAAATAAAAACTGGCCACACCCAGTTCCATATTTCAACCACTCCCACTTTGGCAAGGAGCTGAGCAGCAGTCAATGTAGTTGTTGACCTGAAAACGTTTGGCCATCCCAGGTACTAGAGTAATACAGTGTGGTGTAGTGGTTAAGAGCGGTAGACTCATAATTTGGTTAACTGGGTTCGCGTCTCCTCTCCTCCACATGCAGCTGCTGGGTGACCTTGGGCTAGTCACACTTCTCTGAAGTCTCTCAGCCCCACTTACCTCACAGAGTGCTTGTTGTGGGGGAGGAAGGGAAAGGAGAATGTGAGCCGCTTTGAGACTCCTTCGGGTAGTGATAAAGCGGGATATCAAATCCACACTCTTCTTCTTCTTCATTTAAAGATAGGAAACATTTATTTCTTAAATGCTACATTAATATAGTTTTGCACACAGTGCCATCTGTTGGTTATACGGTATAATCCTCATATACTGCAGAAACATTCTACTACGGTAGCACCTGTTAATTGTATGACTTTTGTAAGCTACACATTCCTGTAGTAACTTTGCATTGGAAAGAATAAAAATTAGATCTGTCAACTGATTAAATATGCTTAGCTTAATCAACTGGATTTTAGTTGAGTGACGTATTAAATGAACAGTACATAGCTAGATAAATGATCTAGCTGTTGTTAAATCCCATGGAAGTTCAGACACTTAACTGGTGGTGGAACTCTTGAAGAGGTTACACATTTGCTATCAGTCATTTGCGTGGAAATTTTTCCGGTGCTTAATTTTTCTTCCACTATACAAAATGCGAACATGGTAACCATTTACTGAGTGATAATTTACCACGATGTGCATTTAGCCATTTGACAAGCCAGCATAAAAGTGTAACAATAAAAATTTTTCTATTGTCCTTCCAGTCACTTTTATTGTCTTTTTTTGCCATAACAAGTTATTGTTACATATCAGGTGTGACATAACTGTCTATATCTTTAAGGGGCTATGGCAAGAACTTCCCGTTCCTGCATAAATTTCCATCTCCTTCTTCTGTGCTGCCTTGGGCTTTTGAGCACATGCAAGCACATTATGCAGCGTGTCAGAGAACCCATCAGACTTTTTTTATTTTTAAAGGCAAACCCCATTTGGCTGAGCTGGAATACTTTATTCAATATCCTGCAAAATATATTGTAGTCCTAGGCTTTTTCAAAATAGCTGGGGCATATGAAATGACTGATTTCATTGCAAATAATATTGTTCTATTTATATTATACAACATCTTTCGGTTGAAAATAATGGCACACAAATTTACACTTGGCTTCATAGTGGACAAGCCACAATTTAAAATACATATTTTGTGTTGGATCCAACCGAGGACATCACCTTTAAACACACTCTCCAACATTTCTCTGATGAAAATAGGGATCTCCTATGACAGTGATGGCTAACCTTGACACTCCAGATGTTTTGGGACTACAACTCCCATCATCCCTGACCACTGGTCCTGTTAGCTAGGGATGATGGGAGTTGTAGTTCCAAAACATCTGGAGTGTCAAGGTTAGCCATCACTGTCCTATGACATAACAGCAACAACATAGATATTATAAAGATATCTGGATGAGGATCTCCCATGTTCCAAACTTAGGGAATGTCCACTGTGTGGTGACACAAGAGATAGCTTTCCCTGTACTGCTGATGTTTGTGAAATGCCCTCCTAGAGAACTGTAGAACTATGACTAGCACCTAGATTCAGGTAGGTAGCTGTATTGATCTGACGCAGTCGAAATATTAAAAAAAATAAAAATAAATTGTCCAGTAGCACCTTAGAGACCAACTAAGTTTGTTCTTGGTATAAACTTTCGTGTGCATGCACACTTCTTCAGATACACTGAAACAGAAGCCACCAGACCCGTATATATAGTGGGAGGGTGGGGTGGGGTTTTTCTCAGGAGGGTAGTAGGAGATGGGTGATTGACTCCATGGGTATGGTAAACCTGTTGATGACTGTTAATGACTGCAATTAGTCCTACTAGAAAAAGCAAGGGATGGTATGCAGATGATTAGCATATGTAATAATAATAAACTTTTATTTGTAATGAGACAGGAATCCAATATCTCTATTCAGACCAGGTCTCTCCATAGTTTTCAGTTTAGTGATAAGTTGTAATTCAGCAACTTCTCTTTCAAGTCTGTTTCTGAAATTCTTTTGTAATAAGACAGCTGCTTTGAGATCCTGTATTGAATGTCCTGGGCGACTGAAGTGTTCTCCTGCAGCTCTTTATGTTGGACAAACAGGCCAAACCCTACGCCAAAGGATAAATGGACATAAATCTGAAATCAGGAATCACAAGACAGAGAAGCCAGTAGGAGAACACTTCAATCTCCCAGGACATTCAATGCACTTTCTCAGCTTTGGGGAGGGTGGGAGGGCTCTAGGGCCCTATCAGAGCCCCCCTACCTCTTTTCCAAAGCTGGGTGCCTCCTGACCCACTGCAAGGGATGGGGGAGTCACTAAATTTTGGCCTGGCCACAATTGACTCTTTTGGTTTTTTTAATTGATTGTATTTTGTTGTTGGCATCTGTCTGTCTTGAGAGACAATGGAGTGTGCCTCGGGGTGAAGTCAAACTGCTGGAGAATCACGACACCTGCTGTAGCTTCCAAGACTGGTTATTCATAACTGCTGCCTCCTGCATTGTTTTAGCAGCAATGACCTCTCTGGGGCGCAAGCCTGGGCAGTGTGTATGGAGGTCTCGGGACTCAGATACTGTACTGCACATTAGTAAAGAAACAGCGATTTGAACGTACTATAAACATGCAACACCAGATGGCGCCAGATGAGTATTGTCAAGGTGTTGTCAGTGGCTCCCGGCTGGTCGCCAAGGAAAGTAAAAAGACAAGGAAAAGTTTCTTACAGTCCTTTTTTATTTCAGTCTTTACAGAGAGAGGCTATAGAACCCAGCCTCTTGGATAATGGCGTTGTCCCGAGTGAATCTGCACTCCCCGTCTCTCCCACTTCCTCATTCGTCATCCTCATCATCACTTCTACAGGTGCTGCTATGTGCCCTCTGTCTTTGAGCTCTTTGCTCTCCTACTTTTAAGGCTCACTGGGTTCTGGGAGATGGAGGGCCTGGGATGCTTTCTAATGATGTGTCAGTCAGCTGCTCTGGCTCTCCTGCGATTTCCCAACATTCCCCCTCATCTGCCTCTGAGCTGCGACCTCCCTCAAACCCCTCTTATAAATCTATACTGTCTTCCTCTTCCTCCTCCCTGGAAGGGTCCGGATGGGGAGGCGGTCTCCACCATTCCTCCTCTGCCCAGTCCCTGACAATTTTGATACTGTATTTTTGAATTGTCGTAACCCTGCCCAGACCTTATGGGTGGGTGAGGATCCTAGGTGATTATGATAATAATAATAATAATAATAATAATAATAATAATAATAATAATAGTAATTTATTATTTGTACCCCGCCCATCTGACCGGGTCCCCCCAGCCACTCTGGGCGGCCTCCAAAAAACACTAAAATACATTGAAATATTACAGATTAAAAACTTCCCTAAACAGGGCTGCCTTCAGGTGTTTTCTAAAGGTCATGTAGTTGTTGATCGCTTTGACCTCTGAAGGGAGGACGTTCCACAGGGCGGGCGCCACTACCGAGAAGGCCCTCTGCCTGGTTCCCTGTAGCTTTGCTTCTCGCAGTGAGGGAACCACCAGAAGGCCCTCGGCGCTGGATCTCAGTGTCTGGGCTGAACGGTGGGGGTGGAGACGGTCCTTCAGGTATACAGGACCGAGGCCGTTTAGGGCTTTAAAGGTCAGCACCAACACTTTGAATTGTGCTCGGAAACGTACTGGGAGCCAATGTAGATCTCTCAGGACCGGTGTTATGTGGTCATGGCGGCCACTCCCAGTCACCAGTCTAGCTGCCGCATTCTGGATCAATTGCAGTTTCCGGGTCACCTTCAAAGGTAGCCCCACGTAGAGCGCATTGCAGTAGTCCAAGCGGGAGATAACCAGAGCATGCACCACTCTGGCGAGACAGTCTGCAGACAGGTAGGGTCTCAGCCTGCGCACCAGATGGAGTTGGTAGACAGCTGCCCTGGACACAGAATTAATCTGCACTTCCATGGACAGCTGTGAGTCTAAAATGACTCCCAGGCTGCGTACCTGGTCCTTCAGGGGCACAGTTATGCCATTCAGGACCAGGGAGTCCCCCACACCCATCCGCCCCCTGTCCCCCAAAAACAGTACTTCTGTCTTGTCAGGATTCAACCTCAATCTGTTAGCCGCCATCCATCCTCCAACCGCCTCCAGGCACTCACACAGGACCTTCATTGCCTTCACTGGTTCTGATTTGAAAGAGAGGTAGAGCTGGGTATCATCCGCATACTGATGAACACCCAGCCCAAACGCTCTGATGATCTTTCCCAGCGGCTTCATATAGATATTAAAAAGCATGGGGGAGAGGACGGAACCCTGAGGCACCCCACAAATGAGAGCCCAGGGGTCTGAACACTCATCCCCCACCACCACTTTCTGAACACGGCCCAGGAGGAAGGAGCGGAACCACTATATAACAGTGCCCCCAGCTCCCAACCCCTCTAGACGGTCCAGAAGGATGTTATGGTCAATGGTGTCAAAGGCCGCTGAGAGGTCCAGCAGAACTAGGAAACAGCTCTCACCTTTGTCCCTAGCCCGCCGGAGATCATCGACCAGCGCGACCAAGGCAGTTTCAGTCCCATGATGAGGCCTGAATCCCGACTGGAAGGGATCCAAATGGTCCGCATCCTCCAGGCGTGCTTGGAGTTGTTCAGCAACCACCCGCTCAATGACCTTGCCCAAGAATGGTAGATTTGAGACTGGGCGATAGTTGGCCATAATGGCCGGGTCTAAAGATGGTTTTTTAAGAAGCGGTTTAATGATCGCCTCTTTCAGCGGGTCTGGGAAGACTCCCTCACAGAGGGAAGCATTCACCACCCCGCGGAGCCCATCGCCCAGCCCTTCCCGGCTAGCTTTTATTAGCCAGGATGGGCAAGGATCAAGAAGACAGGTGGTCGGTTTCACTCGTCCAAGCAGCCTGTCCACATCCTCAGAGGTAACAGATTGGAATTGATCCCATGAAACATGACTAGACAGAGCTCTAGCACTCTCCCGCCCCGGCTCTGCTCCCACGGTGGAGTCTACCTCCTTCCGAATCTGAGCGACTTTATCTGCAAAAAACTTAGCAAAAGCATTGCAGGAGATCTTGTGGTCCCCACCAGACCCCGATGACAGAGGTGGTTCTGCTAGATTGCGAACCACCTGGAAGAGTCTCCTGCTGCTGTTTTCTGCAGATGCGATAGAAACGGTGAAGAAGGTCCTCTTCGCCGTCGCCATTGCCACTTGGTAGGCTCGAAGTTGAGCTCTAGCTCGTGTCCGGTCTGATTCAGAATGAGTTTTCCGCCACCGGCGCTCTAGCCGTCTCAGCGACTGTTTCATTGCCCTCAGCTCTGGGGAGAACCACGGAGCTGCCCGGGCTCCATGCAATCGGAGAGGGCGCTTCGGAGCCAGACAGTCAATAGCCCTGGTTAACTCCACATTCCAGCGGGTCACCAGGGAATTAGCTGAAAGGCCATCAACATGGGATAAAACATCCCCTACCACTCTCTGGAAGCCAATTGGATCCATTAAGTAGCGGGGGCGGACCATCCGAATTGGTCCCACCTCCCTGCAGAGGGGAAGGGTTGCGGAGAAGTTCAGTTGCACCAGGAAGTGATCTGACCATGGCACTTCTTTAATAATAACGTAACCCCTTGTCAGGGACTGGCTGGATGACTGGGGGGGGGGCACCAGCCGGCAAACCTCCTCGGGAAGCCTCAGAGGAGGAAGGTTAAGAGCCGGGGGGCACTGAAGACAGAGCAGGGGTGCCAACTTGAATAAAATATTGAGGAGGCAGGTAAGCCCCGCCCTGCATGATCACACGAAATGGCACACGGACAACATTTGAATGGCAATGCTCATCAACCTGGGGGGGGGTTATGGGGCATAGGATGGTTGTCTGCTGAAAAAGCAACAGGTATGAGTGACAGAGAAGACCCAGGAGCAGAAATCAGTTCAGACTCTGCACATGAAGCTTCCCAGGAGCTTGTTGGGAATGACACTCTCTCTCCCTGACAAGTATAGTTGTAGGGCTGCAGAGGTTTAGGTTTATAGTTTTCCTTCTCCTAGATGGGCTCCCTTCCCAGGTTGACAAGCCCCATCTGCCCCTCTCTTCCCTCTACAGCACGTGCAGAACCTGCCTTCTTGACTAGGTAAAGGTAAAGGGACCCCTGACTATTAGGTCCAGTCGTGACCGACTCTGGGGTTGCGGCGCTCATCTCGCATTATTGGCCAAGGGAGCCGGCGTACAGCTTCCAGGTCATGTGGCCAGCATGACTAAGCCGCTTCTGGCGAACCAGAGCAGCACACGGAAACACCGTTTACCTTCCTGCTGCAGTGGTACCTATTTCTCTACTTGCACTTTGACATGCTTTCGAACTGCTAGGTTGGCAGAAGCAGGGACCGAGCAACGGGAGCTCACCCCGTCGCGGGGATTCGAACCGCCGACCTTCTGATCGGCAAGCCCTAGACTCTGTGGTTTAACCCACAGCGCCACCCGCATCCCTCCTTCTAGACTAAGGGACCCACTATTGGTCCCATCCACTCAACCCACCAGAGCCTGTCTTCCTATTAGAATATAATAGAATAAATCTTTATTGTTATTGTCCCCTTGCGGGAGCAACGAAATTCCTCGGTTGCTATATCAACTCAAATAAGGCACTCCACATAATTTAAAAAATACTGATAAACACAATACAATACAGAACAATATAACAAATAAAATAAAATTCCTAACTTTGTTTGGGATCCATCAGTTCCTCTCACCTGATTTAGCCAGCCAGTCAAAGCCATTTCCTGGAGTGTGGCTTCTGTCACATGCTGACGTCTTTTAGGAGTCACAGGTGAGAGCTGAGTGTAAAATAAGGGGACCAAAGGTGGGCAAGTTACCCCAGAAGAAGCGCAATGTGTCTCCCACCAGCTACCCTGCCCCTAACATTCCATACACTACATCAGGGGTCAGAAAACATTTTCAGCAGGGGCCGGTCCACTGTCCCTCAGTCCTTATGGGGGGCTGGACTATATTTTTTTGGGGGGGGGGGGAATGAACGAATTCCTATGCCCCACAAATAATCCAGAGATGCATTTTAAATAAAAGGACACATCCTATTCATGTAAAAACACGCTGATTCCTGGACCGTCCACAGGCCGGATTTAGAAGGCGACTGGGCCGGATCTGGCCCCCGGGCCTTAGTTTGCCTACCCATGCACTACATGGTTTGTAAATGTTCTCTTCTGCACCCCCACCTTGGTATGCAGGGTGGGTTTAACAATGTTTTTAATAAGTGAATAATGTCTTCTGGTCATTTGCATAACGCATCTCGAGCTTTTTGCTCTGAAAGCACCCTCTGCAATGCCTATGCGGTCTGCTTGTGACACACCATGTGCAGGATTGCATGGCTGTTCTGCGAGAGGCTGTGGATGGTTCTGCCTCAAGGCAGAGGATTGAATTAGATGGCATTTTGGTTCGTTCTGACTTTGATACTGTGATGTCCAGCTCCAGGCAATTATCCATGCATGATGACAGTATCTTTGTGTTAGCCTTTAGCCACCACACTGAAAATTAAGCAGATAAGCAAGCATCAATTATTTTTCCCAACACAATTACAAATATAAACAGAACCTGTATTATAAAGAATCTATTAAAATAGAATCTCATATAAAGGCCAACTGGTGTGAATGTCTGTAATTTATTCTAAGATGTACAGTGATTGAATATTTAATTTTATGTACACCCATGTATAGTTTGTCACAGCAATTGCTACTGGCCCTTTTTTGTTTTGTAAACCTGGAAAAAAACCAGCCTCCAGCCAAGCACAGAACATTATTGTGTTTTGCTCAGAAATGCATACAGTGATATAACAAAGGCTTTTCAAGAGATCAGTCCAGCCAAGAAGAAAAGAATTCTTCCAAACAGAAGCACAATTTCAGGCTGCTTCCAGATGACCTATTTACTGGGCATTCATCCTGATTTGTTTGCACAAAGTGTGCATGGAGGTTGGACAATGTTGCATCAAACAATTGTTGTCTCACCCTTTCTAGTGCATTTCCTTAGCATGAGAAGTCTTATTTGTGGGGCGGGGAAAACTTTTGCTATGCAAGAACGCTATTCGACTTTAACCGAGCAACCCAAATTTGCTATTCGGTGATTGAATCCCACCTGAAAATGGTGACTGTCTAGAAGTGCCCTCCGACTGAGGTTGGATGCTGAGCACTTAAAAGGTAAAGGGACCCCTGACCATTAGGTCCAGTCATGACCGACTCTGGGGTTGCGGCGCTCATCTCGCTTTACTGGCCGAGGGAGCCGGCGTACAGCTTCCGGGTCATGTGGCCAGCATGACTAAGCCGCTTCTGGCGAACCAGAGCAGCACACGGAAACGCCATGCACCTTCCCGCTGCAGTGGTACCTATTTATCTACTTGCACTTTGACGTGCTTTCGAACTGCTAGGTTGGCAGGAGCAGGGACCGAACAACGGGAGCTCACCCCGTCGCGGGGATTTGAACCGCTGACCTTCTGATCGGCAAGCCCTAGGCTCTGTGGTTTAACCCCACAGCGCCACCCGGGTCCCTTAGTCCCACAGAATTCAACAGGAATTGAGCATTTAGTCCCACAGAATTCAACAGGAATTATTCCCAGGGAAAGTCTGTGTAGAACTGCAGCCTGGATATATTTATTTGCAAGATTTATTAGATGCCATTCCAAAACAAATGTAATGTGCAATTAAATAACTACGTTAAAATTCAAAATCAATCTTTTTTTTTTTTAAGTAATTAAAATGGGATAGTCTATAAGCGCAGAGGCTTCGTGTTATGGATCTGTCCATTAATCAGCTTTGAATATTCAGTATAAACAGGAATGCTGCTGATTAGGAGCTTGCTCATATGTCCAAATATTCTTGATCGCTTAATGTGACTTGACCCCTTTGACCACACTGTTTTAGTCACAATCAAGATCCCAGTGCAATTTCTCCCACATTTTTAATGCATAGTTACAAATGAAGAGAGGATTTCAATTAGCATGAGCAATTGTGCATACAAAACCAGGTGGGTAGTAGTTATTCCAGATCAATTAATAGAGTATAAAGTGCAGTTTTGTGTATGAACTCTGGGTATGCGTTCTGAGGAATATAAATTACTGCAGCGTTACTGTTCCCCCCTCACCCACCCCACGGACATGTCCTTAAATCTTCCTGCTTTATAGCAGGCAGTACAAAGAGCTCTCAATATGTGAATATTTGCAGCAGTGGGATTAAAAAGAGTAGACTTATGTCTCAGTAAAATCCATCTGCAAAGAAATCCTTTATCACAAAACCCAGATACTGTTAAATCCAGGGTTAGATGCTCAGCTAGCATAAATCAGTGTTTATCTATTGACTTTGGTAGAGCTGTTTGGGAGACTAGACCAGCTAAGGATTGACTCTTGTTTGAAAAAGCAGCCTCAAAAGGCGGCAAGCCCCGCTTCATACTTTCTAAATAATGAATGGCAAGACAGTTCTCGTTTCAAAGACATTGTGCTTTATTTGTGGCATTCTTAGCCGGAGGATAGAGAAAGCTGGATAAAGCTTCTAGAATGTGGGCGGACGTGACTGAGAGTGTAACAGTACACAAAAAGCGAGAGCAAATGGCATGCAGTTTCTGTGGTTCAGAAGCTAGCTAGTGAAGTGGCACATTCGAAATTACATTTATTTATTTTTAAAAGTGCAAGCTGTTCTTTTGTATGAACAGTTTATTGATTAGGGCATTGATAGGCAGAAGGTACACCACGGCTCACCTGATCAGAACACTACAGTTCACCAGTTTGGGGTGGATCACTTAATCCTTGCTAGCAAGTTCTTGCAATACAGACTTTGATCTAGGAAGGTTCCTAACGATCTTAAGGAAGAGTACATACTCAAGAACATATAATGCAGATTAGCGATGCCAGAACCGTTAGGAGATTAGGACTGTGCCCTCCTGCTTTGTAAATTTAAAACAGATTGGTAGGAAATTTTTATTTAATTTTTTGAAAATTAGACCAAACAAATCAAAATAAAATAAAAAAATTCCTTCCAGTAGCACCTTAGAGACCAACTAAGTTTGTTCTTGGTATGAGCTTTCGTGTGCATGCACACTTCTTCAGATACCAAGTGTGCATGCACACGAAAGCTCATACCAAGAACAAACTTAGTTGGTCTCTAAGGTGCTACTGGAAGGAATTTTTTAATTTTATTTTGTTTTGACTATGACAGACCAACACGGCTATCTACCTTTAACTAGACCAAACAAATGTCAGGACAGGGTGGATAAGGGGTCTGAAGGAGCAGCAGCAAAAGAAGGAATCTGAAATGGGGAAAACTGGAGATAAAAATCAGTTAATCACAAAGACACTGATACGTATGGGCAGCAACTGGGGGAATCCAGCATACCCTTACGAGTTTGTACAGGGTGGTGGTAGTGGTAGGCTGTATATCTGAGTTCCTTCTAATTCCTGGATCCATCATGGATTCAATTCCTGGAACAGCAAGGCTAGCTTTCTGGTAAGGTAATGACCGTCTAAGTATGGGCCATTAAGGTAACAAAGGAAGTGGCTCTGTGCCAGAAAGAAAATGGGTGCGACCTCCTCCCTCAACTTGCTGGGAGTTGGAAAGACTCTGTCCGCACAGCAACTTTACTTCTTTGGCAAGATTACTTAGTGAAAAAAACTCCATAAAAGGCATAAGGAAGGCAGATTGCTGAATCTGTTGTCTGTGAGAGCTAGGCCTGATCATTTGTACTCTGCCGAAAAGGCTCCCAGAGCAGCTTACAGGAATTCAAAGCAAGGCTACCTGCAGGCTTACATTCAAATAAATAGATCACACACAACACACAAGGGGGAAAGGAGAAGGATAACGGAGGAAAATAAAACTCAAAACACAGGCACCAATTTTCTAGACAGTTGTTCCTATATGGACCAGCTGGCACAGTTCAGAGGCAGGAAGTGCCCGGTGGATCAGGGCCTCCAGCAAAGCAGATGCAAGGAGCCCTGGCATGGATGGAATGGCTGCTCCCAGATGACAGTTGTCGGGAGAGGAGGCCTGGTTATTATTATGAGCGATGGAGCTGGCCTGTCACATCCTGAGCTGCAGGGGTAGCTGCTGGGAGATGGAGTCTAGCTTTCTCCTGATGGAAGTGCAGAGTGTTTGAGGACTGGGACATTCGCAGGGAAACCAAAATGCTTGTTTGCAAAGCTACTGTACTATCAACCTTACTGTATGCTTGTGAAACGTGGACCACTTATAAACGCCATCTCCAACTCCTGGAAATATTCCATCAACGGTGTCTCCGAAAATTTTTACACATCACTTGGGAAGACAGGCAAACTAATACCAGTGTACTGGAAGAAGCAAAGATCACCAGTGTTGAAGCAATGATTCTTCAACATCAACTTCGTTGGACTGGTCATGATGTTCGGATGCCTGATGATCGTCTTCCAAAGCAACTACTCTATTCCGAACTTAAAAATGGAAAGCGTAATGCTGGTGGTCAACAAAAGAGGTTTAAAGACCGTCTCAAGGCAAATCTAAAAAAAATGTAGTATAAACACCAACAACTGGGAAACACTGGCCTGAAGAGTGCTCCAGTTGGAGAACAGCCTTTACCAAATGTGTCATGGGATTTGAAGACACTCGAACTCAGGACGCAAGGGAGAAACGTGCTAAGAGGAAGGCACGCTTGGCAAATCCACACCGTGATCAGGACCGGTGCTAGGGATTTTGGCGCCCTAGGCAAGGGGGCGGGCCACGTGACGTCATTGCGCATGACGTACGGTGCCCCGCCCCCGGCCGGCCGGGCGCCCCGCGCCGCCGCGGTTTTCGCCGCTGGTTGGGGCGGCACCGGGGGGGCGAGGGGCAGGCTGGCCAGCGCCCCCTCCATTTTGGCGCCCCCGCCGCCGCGGTTTTCGCCCCAAGCTGCTTGCTCCGCCGCTGGTTGGGGCAGCGGCGGGCGGCAGGCTGGCCAGCGCCCCCTCCATTTTGGCACCCTAGGCAACTGCCTAGTTCACCTTAATGGACGCACCGGCCCTGACCGTGATCAACTCCTGCCTGGAAACCAATGTCTCCACTGTGGAAGGACTTGAGGATCCAGAATTGGCCTCCACAGTGTTAAGACCGTGTTCATGGAAGACAATCTTACTCAGCTACAAGCGATCGCCAAATTAAAAGAAGACCCCTGCATCCCAGCTGCCGGGGAGAATGGGACATTGGAGAGAGGAGGCCTCTTCCCTTCGTGCCTTTAGAAGCGCCGCTGGTGCAAAGAGGCCACGTGGGTGGGTGGGGGGAAAGAGGGGGCTGGACTAGATGACCCTCGGGGAGCCCCTTTCGAACTCTGGAATTGCAGGACTGGGCGAGAGGGAAGGGGGCGGGGCCGGGCGCGCGCACCCGGACCGACAGTTGCCAGGGCGCGCGAGAGGTTCTTTCTCTCGGCCGTTACCTCGCCGCGGGAGCGCGCGTGCTGCGAGGGGGAGCCGCTGCTCCCGCGCCTTCCGCCCCCCCCCCCGGCTCGGGCCTCGTCCCGCCCCGCTCCGGGAATGGGCCGGCCGAGGCGAGGCTTCGCCAAGAAGGCGCCGCCCCCCTCAGCCGGCGGCGGGGACGCTTCCCCTCCCCCTTCCCCCCCGTTACCTCAGGAAGGCAGGCGGCGTCGGGGCCTGAGCGGAGCCGGCGAGCCCGACCGCAGCCCCAGCCGAGCCCTCGTCGCCCACGCCGAGAAGGGACCGGCCGGCGCCGCCCGCGGCCTCCAGCAGCCTCTGGGCAGGCAGCTCCCCGGCGGGGCGTCGAGCGCCATGAAGCGGGGAGGCGCCGGCAGGAGGGCGGCGGCGGCGGCCAAGAACGGGAGCCCCCGCCCGGAGGAGCCGCGAGAGCGCCTGGCCCGAGGGATCCGCGAGTGCCAGGACTGGCTGCGCGGTGAGGCGGCGGCGCGGAAGGAGGCGGGGAGGGGGGGGGGAGAAACGGGGCCCGGCCCTTCCCAGCAGGCTTACTCGGGAGTAAGCGAGCCCAGCGGGGTTTCTCCCCCCGAAGTGATGTGGCGGAGGAGGAGGCGGGATTCGCTTCCGCGTTAGCGCGCGGAGGGTCGGAGTTAACAAGCCCCTTCCTCGGATTTAACGGGAGTTCACGGGTTGCTTCTTGGGGGGGGGGAGTTGTTTCGCTTGCAATATTTGGTTTCCGCTCCCTTTTAAAAATATATATATTTAAAAAAACTTTAAAAAATACGTTGAAGGAGGTATACAAACATGTAACAAAATGCGGCATTTTTTGGGGGGGGAAATTTCAGTCTATGCTTGGAAATAATAGGTTGGCAGAAAGGAAGCAGGCGAGTCGTCAAGATAGTTAGAAATAGATGAATGGACAGACGACCGATGGCAGAGCGCATTCGCGCAACGGGACACGGGTTTGCCCCTTTTGACGAGAAGAAGTCACTTCACTTGCCCTTTTGGATGTTTTTAATTGTAGATTGGTTGTAGATTGGTCATGATTGAATTTGCGTGTTGTGAGCCACCTTCTTGCAGGTTGATGTAAGAGCGGGTTATTGTATCTATCTATCTATCTATCTATCTATCTATCTATCTATCTATCTATCTATCTATCTACAGTATCTATCTATCATCTATCTATCTATCTATCTATCTATCTATCTATCTATCTATCTATCTATCTATCTATCTACCGGTATCTCTGTCTGTCTGTCTGTCTGTCTAATTTCGCAGGCATGGCTTGAATGGGAATGGAGCGGATGCAACCTGCTGCTCATTCTTGGAAGGGGTGAAAATGTGAAGGGCTCCTTAGATACTGATGGGTCGAGAATTTATGAGTGAGAAGGCAGAGGGCATCACCCTGACTTCAACTAGGGATGCTGCTCTCTAAATCAGCCTTTCGCTGAGACAATAAATTGTTCCTTTAAATCAAGACACCCAATAAAACCTCTATGGCTCTTTCATTTCTTCAGTTTGCTTCTCTGATACTCGGAAGGTTGGCAACCTAATGAAAATCCTTGTGATCCATTTCAATGGTACTGGGTTTACATTTATAGAGCTTAAGCAAAGGGTTGTGAGGGTTTTCTTTTGGGGGGGATAAATAAGGCTTATTTTCCATGTTCCTGTGATTTTTAAAAGTACTGCTGTTATGATTTCAGCACCTTTTTCGCTGTAGATTGTGTTCTATCAACCTGTCTCCTAAATTGTGATGTAAGCAAAACTTGTGTTTGTCAGCTTTCCTTAATAGTGCAGAATGTGCTTTTTATTTCCTTAGGTAACATAGTATCTTTTGCTGGATTACTACAGTATTGTTTAAGGACTGTGCATACTTGTCCTTTCCTCAGACAATATGCTATATAAGACATAAGACTGCAATCCCATGTGTTTTCTAAGGAGTATACCCCACTAACCTCACTGGGACTTGCTTAGGAGGAAACATGCATAGGATTGGTCTTCACATGCAATAAGCTTATTACCTAGAGAACTTTTAAGGCTTTTAATTTAACCAGTAGCATGAATTTAAATTAATGATCTGCATTTGTTTGAATTGGGAACTTAGATCTGCATTTAGTATTAATAATCATGCAGAAACTAAATAAAATGTTATTCAGGTTCATTTGGACTATATATGTTGTAACTCAGTATTGATACTTGCTATTGTTGGTGGTAGTGGTATAAAGCCCTATATTCAAATAAAAGAAAAAATGCAAAAAAGTGCACATGAAATAACTTTGTAAAAGTCATCTCTTTTTGCCCAGAGCAAATTTGTGAACTGCTGTAAGTTGAAATACAACTTTTAAAGAAATAACTTTGTGCAATTAGAAAGTCTAATGAAATTCTTTTGTTTTTTAACACAGCTTATCTGAATGAAACAGGAGTCTTCATCGCAAGAGCAGATAGCAAGATATGGCTTACCCTTATAATGGGTAGGAAGAAGTATATGTTTAAAATTATAGTTTTTTAACAATGCAGTCCTCCATTTCTACTCAGAAGTAACTCTTACTGTGTTCAGTTGGAGTTACTTCTAGGTAAGTGTATACAGGATTGCAAGCTAAGTCTCAGCTGTTGATATGCTTTTGATTCTAATGAAGACAGAGGGTTGTATCCAGTTATGTGCCTCTGGTGGTAGGCCCTTTGATCCAGTAGACGCAGGCATGGCCAAACTTGGCCCTCCAGATGTTTTGAAACTACAATTCCCATCATCCATGACCACTGGTCCTTTTAGCTAGGGATGATGGGAGTATTAGTCCCAAAACATCTGGAGAGCCAAGTTTGGCCATGCTAGAAGGTTGCTGTGAGCTAGTGTATAGAAAATGATTTTTTTATGCAGTCCCTCATGTCACCTAGCATGCTTTTCTAAAGGGTTCCCAACTCTCTGGAGTAGATCTTGGGAGAGTACAGGAGGCAGCATAAGGAAGTGAGGGCCACTGAAAATTGCACACAAACCTACCTTTTGATAATGGAAACTGCACTGGATTGAGGAGGGTTCTGTCAGTGGGGGGACACAATTGGATAGAGGCCAATGTTAGTAGATTACTTTGGTGCATTAAGTATGATATTGTCACTGTTTGAGTACTGTAGATGAAACTTAAGTTCATTTAACTTCATTCTTAGAGTTGACCTCACATTTTCAGACATCTAGTGACCAAATACTTGAGATTTCCCAATTCTAAAGACAAGGGCCCTAATTTTAAAGTAATAATAATAATAATAATAATGATAATGATAATAATTTATTATTTGTACCCCACCCATCTGGCCGGGTCCCCCCAGCCACTCTGGGCGGCCTCCAACAGATATTAAAATACATTAAAATATCACAGGTTAAAAACTTTCCTAAACAGGGCTGCCTTCAGGTGTTTTCTAAATGTCAGGTAGTTATTTATCTCTTTGACATGGGATGGGAGGGTGTTCCACAGGGTGGGCGTCACTACCGAGAAGGCCCTCTGCCTGGTTCCCTGTAGCTTTGCTTCTCGCAGTAAGGGAACCACCAGAAGGCCCTCGGTGCTAGATCTCAGTGTCCGGGCTGAACGGTGGGGGTGGAGACGCTCCTTCAGGTATACAGGACCGAGGCCGTTTAGGGTTTTAAAGGTCAGCACCAACACTTTGAATTGTGCTCGGAAACGTACTGGGAGCCAATGTAGATCTCTCAGGATCGGTGTTATGTGGTCATGGCGGCTACTCCCAGTCACCAGTCTAGCTGCCGCATTCTGGATTAATTGCAGTTTCCGGGTCACCTTCAAAGGTAGCCCCACATAGAGCGCATTGCAGTAGTCCAAGCGGGAGATAACTAGAGCATGCACCACTCTGGGGAGACAGTCTGCAGATAGGTAGGGTCTCAGCCTGCGCACCAGATGGAGTTGGTAGACAGCTGCCCTGGACACAGAATTAATCTGGGCTTAATTAATCTATGCACAATTCGCCATAGACTTCATGTACTGGTGATTCAATCTCTACTGTTTTCTGATTTGTTCATACTACGTAGCAGAGGTTACACTGATAGTTTAAGTGTGCATGTCTCTGTGCTTCTAGTGTAATGAAATTGCTCTCTGGACATAGTATCATGATGCTACCTTCTGAGGAGCCAGTATTCAAATAGTTTGACTTCAGTCTATGTTGGTCTGAGTCATGCTCTCATTTGTACAGTTATATATCTAAAATACATTAAAAATAAGAAAGTGTTGTACAGAGTAATATTCAGGGTGCCTATTGCTGTCCCTGAGAACTAGGTGTAACTTTTAAAAGATTTTTAAAACAGGAGATTGAAGTAACTTACCTTTTTTGTGATTTGTTTTAAACAGCCGCCGTTGCCGGAATTCTTCACTGGTAAGTTTATCTCTGTTACAAGGTCTCAGCAGGTGGGTGTGTCTCATCAAGGTCCACCTAAAATTGCGGCCTTGTTATATTATTAATGCCTTAGGCAATAGTTCCTGTATTTCAGTTTTCCTGTCTCTTTCCTTTTATATGGACAAGCAATCAGAGCTTCAATTTCTCATCCTTTTTTACCCAACCTTTTTTGTTTACCGACACTTCTTCATGCACACACCTTCTCCTGCTATATTTTTTCTCTTTGGGGGATGGTTTATTTCCCAAGTCCAGAAAGCTAAACCCTTTCCTGATGAACTGCCATGGGCTGGACCCAGAGTCTGAAATTCGCTAGGCGCATTTTGCACCTGGCTATTGGCCACTTGTGGGCTGATATCCAGTGCCAGGATGGCACCTGAAGTCTCCATCATCTGGAGGTGCATCCCTGAGGATCCTTGGATCTTGTTTGCTTTCACACACTAGCAATTCACACACTGTAGAATTCAATCTGTGATATTTTATCTGCACAATCAGAAAAAATCCCAGGAACTAAAAAGTTGTATTGTAAAATTCAATTTTTGAGCCATCTGGCCCCGTTTTGGCAACTGTAACCCTGGTTTAAGGAACCATGAGGTTCTGCTTAGGGAAGTCTGGTCCTCTGCATCCTGCATAGAAACAGAGTGGGCTAGGGAATGACAGTTGTATTGCCCTGTTCCTCATCTGCTATCCTCTCTGTGTAGGCTAATAAAAAAAGTACACTATTTTTGTGATCTTATTTACAAGGCTGCTGTAATTTAATACTAGTTCCTTTAAGTTGCAGATTTATTTCTGAGTTTTGTTTTTTGTTTCTTTAGGTGGCATATAACAGCTCTCTTTGAAAACGACCGTCACTTTTCTCATCTTTCAACCCTGGAAAGGGAAATGGCTTTTCGAACTGAAATGGTTAGAATGTCTGTACTTTAAGTGATACTGCTACTGTATTTTTAAAGGCGTTACCCAAAATGTGTTTTTAGTGTTTTTAGCCAGCCATGGATGCTTACCAGTTCTGTAATAGTAGTTTAAAATAGTATACATTCTTGCCTGTGATTTATTTTTAAAAAATGAAACAGCCATGAAAGTGGATTTCTGAATCAAATGGGTATTGCAAATATTGGTATGATAACTGTATTAATAAAATACAGTATTATTTTATTAATAAAATAAAATTTTAGTTTTTCTTCTTCTTTCATTCTCTCAAATTACCTAGAATGTTTAAATTTATATTTAGTCGTGTTTATTCAACATTTCTGGTCTTCTACTTTTTGAAAGCAAACACTGCTTACAAATTATTTTTGGCTGAGTTTGGACATCACACTAAACTGTGGCAGCAAACTGTGGCATAGCCTGCCTTTAGGTTCATTCACTCCCCACTCCCACCCTGTTCTCCAGCATGACTCTTGAGAAGATTGGAAGCTTCCCCTTCTGTTTTTTTAACTTCAGCTTTTCACTTCACTGCCCCAACAAGTTTTAGTAAATTCAAACTGGGTTTTTTTAAATAAGCCAACTTCGAATTGCAGTTTTTAACTATGGATATTGAAATAAGCCAACTTCAAACTGCATTTTTGGAAACTGCCCTGTTTCAATGAACCTTGTTTGCTTGTCACTTACTGCAAAAATATTCTTAAAGCATCTTACAAGTTTTTAAGAAAACATACAGTACGAAGTATAAAATATACCACTGTTGTATTAACAAGCAGTGCCCATCCTTTAAGAATATAAAAAGGGCACATCCTACCCCACCCATCTAAATATTAATGTAAGAGACTGGGTAGATAGGAACATGTTCACCTGATGCCTAAAGGTTGCTAGTGTTGGTACTAGGCACATCTCTCTGGGGAGAGAATTCCACAGTTGGGGAACTGCTGCTGAGAAGACTTGATCTCATGTTGTCACTCTCCACATCTCCTTCAAGGTTCATGTGGGGAGATCTGATCCCTAAGGTATCGGGGTCTTGAGTCATATGGCTTTATAGGTCAAAACCAGTATTTTGAATTGAGCTCAGAAAGTAATTGGCAGCCAATGTAGTTGGGCCAGGTTTGGCATTATATGCTCAAACCTCCTGCTTCCAGTCAACAAATGTGGCCACTGAATTCTGCACCAGCTGCAGTTTGCGAATTGTCTTCAAAAGCAACCCCACATATAATGCATTGCACTAAGCTGACCCTAGAGGTTACCAAAGCATAGACAAAAGAAACTAGGCTATCCCTGTCTAGATAGGGAAGCTATTGGGCCATGACACCGAAGCTGCTTGTGCCTCAAGTAGAGCTATAAATATCCCCAAACTGTACACCTGCTCCTTTACAGAGAGTATAGCCAGAATAGGTTGAACCCCACTTACTCAATTAAAGGAAACACCCACTAACAGTACCTCAGTCTTCCCTGGACTGACCTTCAGTTTATTGGATCTCATCCAGTCCATCATCAAGGCCAGACACCTGTCTAGCACTGCCACACCTGCTGATGTAAAGGAGAAATAGCAACCAACCATAGTTTATTATGACTTCTCAATGCAGCCTTTCTAGCGTTGGAGAATTTTGCAACTGATGTTGCTTACTTGTAATTAAAACCACAGTTAACTGAATTAGTACTGCATGTAACAACCTCTATGTTTTCTGTCAATGAAACACATTATATGCCCAATATATGTTTAAAATCAGTTCGTTGCATTTAATTGTTCATTGATGGTCTGCAGTGATTTGGACTTTTTTGAATAGACTACCGGTAATTGCAACCCAGCATAGTGCAAGAGTGCCGCAAGCCAGTTAGGAAAGTTTGCTTTCCAACTCATAGAATGGGAAAGCTTTGACTGGGGTGTTCTGTTTTCGCTCAGTTACAGTAGTTTAGGTTTGGTTTTAAAAAGGTTAAGTAGATTCATTGGTACTTAAATTAATAGCTGTAATTTATTGGCCTCTGTTGCTGTAAGAGAAGAATACAATATGAAGGTTCCTGCTAATTAATTTCATCTTAATACATATATTCTCTTTAGGGTCTCTATTATTCTTATTTCAAGACCATCACTGAGGCACCATCCTTTTTGAATGGAGTCTGGACGATTATGAATGACAAGCTAACTGAATATCCTCTTGTAATCAACACATTGAAACGATTTAATGTCTATCCAGAGGTAAGGCACTTCTTACATTTTGGCTTCAATTCCATTACGTAGTTGTATGCATAAATCCTGTTGAAATAAATGATACTTTTTGTGCAGAATTAAACACCTTTACTTAAAAGGCAAGACAGCAACAGGCCTCCTCCGTGGTAGCTCCCCATTTATGGAACACTCTCCCAAGTGAGACATGCATGGAACCATCACCATTTGTTTTTATGTGCCAGGCGAAAACGTTGGTCTCCCAGGCTTTTAGATCTTAATTTCCTGTTTATCTTTTACTGGAATGAGGTTGAGTTGGATCTGCCTTTTTATATATATATTATTGGTGTCTTTTAGGTTGTTTTATTCTAGTTTTTACACTTTTAAAAATGCTTTTTGTAAGAATGCTGCTGTTCAATTACTGAGTATAACACTCAGTTACAGTCATGTAACATATCTTGTTGGACTCTTAATTCCCATCATCCCTGACCATTGACCCTGCTGGCTAGGGCTAATGGGAGTTGGAGTGCAGCAACATCTGGAAGCCCATAGGTTCTGTACCTGCTCTGTAGACTGTGACACAGGTCAAAATACTTGAGTCTACAGATGCATTGATCAAGAGAGCCTGAATACCTGAGTGAAGAGAGAGGTGCATCTTTAATACTGTAATAGGATGCAACTGAAAAATTGATGACACATGATACACTCCGGAGGCACAGAGTGCCAAAATGAGGGCACCACCACTGAGAAGGCACTAGCATGGATGACCATCCCTTGGGCACTGGTCACAATTAGTACCTTGCATGGGCTCAGAAACAAATGGACAGCCAGTGTTGGAAATCGAAATTGTTTGGAATTAATATTTACACTATCTTGTATACTTATTAAGTCTTGATTACCACTAATTTTATTGCCAATAATTTTAAATTCAACTGTGTGAGTGTAACTGCTGTTCTTGTGTTGTCTTGTGTTATAAGCTCAAAACTGAAATAAAGTTGATTGATTGATTGATTGACAGCCAGTGGAGCTCACATTTTGATGTCAGGGCATAGGTAAAACTACTTGCCAGTTGTAGGAGGGAGATAAATACACTGTGGTTATTTTAGTGCCAGATGCATATCCAGTGCAACAACTGGTTCAACCCTTAACATAAAACCTGGAGAAGGCTGTCTGAGTATGCTTTGTGGTACAAGATTATTGGCTCTGTAGTTGGAGCTTCCATCTCATAAATAATGTTGTAAGAGGTCAAATGTAGTATCCTGGAAGAAAAAACATCTTAAACTAGACAGATATTGCTGAATAGCAACAGATAAGCTTCTTTTAATCATCAGGATAATCTTGAGTCAAAAAATTCTTTTGAAATTCTAAATCCTATTTTCTGCACAGGTTGTTGTAGCCTTTTGGTACCGAATATACACAGAAACGATGAATGTGATGGGTATTCCGACAAAGAAATGTTGGACAGTGAATAGAGGAGAAAACCTCAGTCCTGTTGAGAGCTGTGAAGGCAAGTGTCGCTTGTTCTTTGTTCATTATTGGATGTTTTGCAAGATGGCATATGAAACGCCAGAAGAAGGTTTACAAAGCCACCTTTGTGGAGGCGAAGAAAAACTGAGGTGTTTGCTACATCTGTCGACTGATGAAAGATTTTAGCTTACAATAAATAATTTACTAAATTACAAAAATAAATTGCAATAAATAATTTACTAAATTACAAAAAATCTTCAAGTGGCTTTTTAAAGATTCTGAAGGGCACGTGTGCTTTTTCAGGTTTTGTAAACTTGTTAGATGAAAACGCCATCTTTAGTTTTTCTATCAGTTTGGAAACCTTCAGTCTTAACAGCACATTGTGTCTTGGCTATTCTCTATATCACCAAGAAACAGGGAGTATGTGGGCAAATTCACCCTGGTCATCAGTATGACTGATGAAGCATAAACATTCATCTCAAAATAATAAAGATGGCACCAGTATCTCAGCAACAGACTGAAGGTTAGGATAGCCAGGAGGGTAGGAGAAAGATTAGTAGCTGGTTGCTATATTTCTGAAATTCATGGACCTTTCTCCTGCTTCTTACTCAGTCTTAACTGCTGTTAGGATGGCAGGAAATACTGCATTTGCGGTGATTGGATACTTCCAGTTAGCAGCCACAACAATCATACATTTGATTCCTTGCAATAATAAATGCTTCTGGATCTCAATCTGTTTTCTTTTTACATCAGGCTGCAAATTTGCTATCTCCTAGATGGAAATAACAAAATGTAAGGGTCTTATGTATTTGTTTTCACAAATTAGGTGTGCATCATGCCCAACTGTTACACAGTTGCATCCTTTTTGTTGTCCTTGTATTGTTTTACAACTGCAGTCATAAAAAGTTATAGATACATGGATATTGACAAATATCTCTTGCAACTATTGACAGTGGAGAAAATTGTCTCATTTCCTGGGCAGCAGACATCTTTTGTTTCAACTGTTAAACACCTGCTGACTTTTCTATTCTGCCAGGGCTGTGCAGGCAGTTAAGAATACATCTTTCCACAACAGTTAATTGATGTCTGATTTTAACTTTGTGCATGGTTTATATTTTATGGTTTTTTGTATAGTTATAAACCGCTTTTATTCTTTCAAATGAGATAGCCATATATAAACATTTTTATAAATACATAAATATTCTTTATCATCATGTTGAGTTGAAGACTTGTTAATGTAAGACCAAAAATAGACAAAAACGGGGAAATTAAAGTCAGTTTATAATTTATTTTTATTAACTGATGTGATAGTGAATTATCTAAATAATTTTTGCTCTTTGCTCCTCTATGCTTCCATACTGTAGAAGATGCTCATACTATAGCTTCTGATGTTCCAGCTGAGGTGGTCCCTCCTTCCCCCAACTGCCATCACAATCTTTTTCTGAGGGGAGAACAGATTTGGCTTTCTGAAATGCTTTTTTTTCCTTGTAGGATGTCTTTACTGTTGCATTATATAGTTTTAATAAAACTTGTTTGTTCTGTAGGGTTGGGAGATCCTGCTTCTTTTTACGTGGCTATGATATTTCTTCTGAATGGATTAATGGTGTCAATATTCTTCCTATATGGCACATACCTAAGGTAAGGTGCACAAGAAGAAAAGCTGATACGTTGAAAATTACTATCAATTTTTTGTATTTTTAAATATACAGCACACTGCATTTTATGTGGAGTTCTGCACACTAAGAGCCAAATGATCTAGGGATACTGATGTGATAGATTACAACTGAAACTTGATTGTGCACGATACTTAAAATTCATTCTTGCAGGACAGTGCTTTCCTAGTTACTTCAAGATCAGATAAGAATAAAGGAGCATACACTGAACACTTCTAAATTCATTTTGATAGCATCTTGACAATTTTGGGATGTTCTGCTTCAGCTCAGAATGTTCACATTACTGTTGTATCTGACCATAATGTATTACATTGAGCCTCACTTTAATTGAGCTTTAAGATGTTTGTTCTAATCTTATCTCCTAGCAATTCCCCCCTTTCTTTTAAATCTCCCTTTTTATGAGACTGAAACAAAAGTTTTACTTTCTTGAAATCTGGACTGAATTTTTGTAGCTTGCTGTTTGAAAAATATACCAAAGGAAATGCGGCAGGATAATAGAAGAAGAACAGATTTTGTAGTGTTAGGGAATATTTATTCTGCCTCTAAATGTAGTTCAATCTGTATCGCATTCTTAATTTAGGCTGTTTGACCCTGCCCTGCAAACTTAATTATATCTGAACTCAAGTTAACATACATATACTGCTGGATGTGCTCCAAAGTTGTGTGAATGTGAAGGCACAAGGTTACTGGAGTACCATTCGACACCTTAAGTATAGTTCTGAAGTATTGATTTTGAATAGCTTCAATCATTTGTAGGAAGTGTGCCAGTTTAACATTGGCAAAACTCCAAAAGCTGGTCACAAGATATAAATGTGCTTATTTATGTTACATTGAAAAGCTATGTCAGAAGCAACCCTTATACATGCTAAGGGTAAGCTTGGGATCACAATGGTGATACAATCTTAGAACGTAGCCTTCAGAGACTGTTGCTTCTGAACTGTGAGTCAGGATGCTGTCATGTCATCAAAAGTTGAGTTATTTCCTTTCTTTTTTAGTTTGTAAATTTGGACTTTTTCTAACAGAATATCAGTTCTTGGTTGAATTTAAGGGAAGCTAGTACTTAATTTTTCAGCTAAACATTTATGCTAGGATTCAAAAGTCACTTCTCTATTTCACTGAAATAAAGCTAGAGTAATATACAATCATATAAGCATCTAAATCACACTCAGATCCATTGAAATAAATGCACTTTTCCATTCATTTCAATGGGTCAATTCAGAGTTGGATATCACAGTAACTATGGGCTGATTTCTGTTCGTTCTTTGATTTCTAGGCATGGGTCCAAGAGATTTTTCTTTTGTCCCACCACTTTCCTCGGGAAAAACCGTTGTTTATTGCTGAATCAGAACAAATGTCAATAGGGTTTTCTTTGAATTCAGGGTTGTTCTGATTCATCAGTAAACAGCAGGTTTTTCCAGGATAACCAGATGGAAAAAAGAAAAACCTCTTGAACCTGTGCCTAGGAATCATGGGACAAATGCAAGAAATAATGGGATAAGCCCTATGCGCCTAGAGTTTTTAAAACAATGTTTTAACCGATTTCTAATTTTGAAGACCCACATTGCATGTCTTTGCATATGTGTTCTGGAGGCATGTAACAGACATGAGCGTCTTCCCAGAGTAAAAAGGTAAAGGTAAAGGACCCCTGACAGTTAAGTCCAGTCGTGAACAACTCTGGGGTTGCGGCACTCATCTCGCTTTACTGGCCAAGGGAGCCAACGTTTGTCCACAGACTGTTTTTCCGGGTCATGTGGCCAGCATGACTACGCCGCTTCTGGCAAAATCAGAGCAGCACATGGAAATGCTGTTTACCTTCCCGCCGGAGCGGTACCTATTTATCTACTTGCAGTTTGACGTGCTTTCAAACTGCTAGGTTGGCAGGAGCAGGGACCGAGCAATGGGAGCTCACCCCGTCGTGGGGATTTGAACCACCGCCCTTCTGATCAGCAAGCCCTAGGCTCTGTGGTTTAGACCACAGCGCTACCCGCGTGGGGTGCATAAAAAGTAGCATCTTCCATTTCCTGGGCATATGTCTAAAGCTACATTTAGCGTCTAACAATTTGTAGTTTAAACGATTCCCTTTGCTTGTATTTGTGTAATTGATTGCAATTGACTGGATGCTTCAGGCATATGTGAAAGCTTGAGTAGCTGAAGTGGTTAAACAGTTTCAAAGCATGAATAATCGCTGATAGAATTTTTAAAGTATAGCTTAAATTTCAAAATTTCAATTGAATAGCAGCTTTTCTTATAAAAGTCATTTGCAGTGGAAACAAACCAGTGGCCATGGAGAATAACAGTAGCAGTTGTGGGCCAGGAACCAAAGTGCTTTTTTTGCATGCATGTGCAGGCTTTTCATTTCCACCAGTTCTGGCCACATGGTACCTACCATGAAACATGAAAAGCTGCTGCCAGAAGGAAAAAGCCCTGGGTGGCATTGCATTTCTCTGCAATAATCTGTAGCTGTGTATTATGTTGATAGTTTCACTTGTGTGCTTTTTTACTCTCTTTTGGTCACTTGTTTAAAAATGTAAGCAGCTTTTAAGGATTTTTGTTTGTTTTTCTGAGAGAATGGAAAGTCTGTGAAATCAGGAGTAAATTGTGCCCTCTATGGATCTTTGTATGCTTTGTTGACACTGGCAACCTAATAGTTTACAGAGATGAGCTGCTCCATACTTCCTCTCTAGCATATGCAAAATAAAGCTAAGCCAAAATGGAGAAGGGGAAGTTTCACACTAAAGCTTCTGTGGGCTGTGAAGGAAACGCCCCTTCTGGCAATTTTTGGTGTGTGCATGTGCAAATAAGGGCAGAAGTATTTGCTGCTACATAGAGGGCTGGAATCATTGCCCTTACTTGAGTTTTTCATTATTTACCGTACACATTATTGCAAAGTGATCCAAGTGTGTTGCATCACCATTCTGTCCATAGACTATGTGACATCCTGTTGGCTGGGATCACATATAGAAGATTTCAAAAAAAAACAAACAAACCCAGAGATACCACTGCTGATTGAACAGGAAACATAGCATATGCACTGCAATTCAAAATTATTAACAATTTTAATACTGAGACACGTATTTTAGAACTACTTTTAAATCATGGTTCCATTAATCCCCTAGATGGCAGTGTTTGAGAAGCAATTAGATGGATATTTTAGAAATTATTGTAGTTTCAAATTACCAGTCAACTTTCTCTGCATTGCACTTACGATGCCCTAAGGCCCAAGTCTTTTCTAGTCTTAAAAAAAAAAGGCAAAAAGAGCTGTCTTACTACAAGTGTAACTACAACTGTTAGCATCCTCTTAAGGAGAATAGATGAACGTTTCACAGCTTCATAATGGTTAAGTTGTAGTCAAATTCTAAATGTTTTGATTTCCTTTCTGCATCTTGTATAATGGAATACTTGGTTTAAAACATTCTCAAAGCCAGAAAGCAGAATCCATATTAACATAGTAGGCAGTATTAGTTCTCATCCTCTCTAGCTCTGTATGAGACAGTTGCTCCTGGTTTAGATGTAAATATCAAGACCAAGTTTGTGAAACAGCTACTGTAGCCTGAAAGGTTACAGTCCTTACTTTCTAAACCTGGGGAAGGAACTACACAAACCTCAGGATCGTTCCTGATCTTTCACATGTAGAGTTTGAGCACTCTTGCTAAGAAGTAATTCTTTTTGCTTATCTGACATTTTGATGTAAACTTCTGTTAAGTCCATACAGTAAACAGTATTTTAGTTTTGTAGTGAAAGATGTTCAGTTGCTCCTTCTAAAGACTCCAAAATTTGTTACTTTCCTTTTCTTTCCCCTGTACTACAGTGGCAATAGGTTTGGAGGACTACTTACAGTGGCATGCTACTTTTTCAACCATGGGGAGGTAGGTTACTCAGAATTTAAAATCTTTTGTTTAATACAAGGTCAGATCATTTGGTAATGTTCATATTCCTTAAAGTAAATGTTTAGGTTTAAAACACAAAAGAAGTTGGAAGGTTGAAAGTGTCCTAGGTTGGTCAGTATTCCTTTATTTACACTGCTGCTTGCAAATTAAAAACTCCTGTAATGTGCATCATGATGAATTTACTGGACAGTTCAGTAGAACTGGCAGAGCTTACTCACAAGTAAATGTGTCTAGAATCTGTGACTATATTTGATTCATTGTGTCGGATAGATTGGGTACTGATGTAACTCTATGTGATTAAAATATCATAAATCTTAATTGCTGCATTCATATGTCACACTAAACCATGGTTTAGAACAATGCAACAAACCTTGGATTTCACCTTCCGTTCCTTTTCCTCCTTCATGGTGTAAGCTACAAGTTCAGAAACCTTTCCTTCTGCCAGCTTAATAGCCTGTCATTGACTTTCTTGAAATTAACTATATTCGCTGTTAGCACATTGTGTCACTCCAGAAGCTAGGCACGCCCTGGATTCCGTCCCACATTGTGGGTGCCTGTAGTGCGTGTGGGATGTCACACGCTGGGAGAAACCCTGACGTGCCCTCCAAAAGGCCCATTGCTGCAGTGGGAGGACCCAACAGAGCCTGTCACAGCCATAGCAGGCCATGCTGAGCCTTTCGGAGGGTACACCAGGGCTCCTTCCAGCAGCCCAGTGGGACTGCTGCAGCTGCAACAGGCTGTGTTGCGCTGGCTGCAGAATATTGAGTAGCCCCAGCCCCCTCATTGAAAATTTTGTGGATGCCTGGGCACCTAGAGCGCCGTAGAGACTGCACCCCTGCCAGAAGCTTTTGAACTCCTGCCACTTTGTGGGAGAAGGGGAGGTGCATGTGAGCCTAAGGCTTTTAATATTTTGTTGGAAGCTGCCCAGAGTGGCTGGGGAAACCCAGCCAGATGGGCAGGGTATAAATAATTTATTATTATTATTATTATTATTATTATTATTATTATTATACCTGATTCTTGCTTATGAACTTTGCACTGAACTCTGGTTTAGCATAACATGCAAATGTGGCCAATATGTTGCTTACTGGAGAGCTAAACCATAGCTGCTAATTTATTTTGTCACCGTAATAAACAAATGAGAAAGGTTTTTTTCTTTTTTTGTACATTTGTTCTTAATTATGGAAATGTGGAGATAACTCTTAAAGCATTGGTCTTGTTTACACATAATACCGGTACTAAGCCACTACTTAAATTAGCAGGAAGGAGCCCAAGCAAAGAGTGTGTTGCTTCCAGCCTTCGTATCTGTTTGAATTATAGCACTTGAACTAAGTTGTTGTTATTAAAATATTTTATAAACCACCTTTCATTTCCAGAAGAAAAACCAAGGTAGTTCACAAACAAGTAAAAGCAGAAAACAGAAAATGAAAAAAGTATAAAACAGATTATAAAAATATAACTACCCATAATTAAAACACATAGTAAAACTGTTTCATCAAAACATTAAAATATCCAAAATTAGAAATTGTAATTAGGAAGCCCATTAAAACAGCATAACAGTTAAACTTTTTTGCACAGTATATTTATTAAGGAAATAAATAAAGCTTTGCCATTAAAGAGCTAATTGTTCCAGAATATATTTCCTCCCCCCTTCTATTCAAGTATTAATCTTTCCAGGAAGATTAGAAATTACTAGAATTTCCCCCATGACACCTATGTTATTTGACAAAGAAAAGAGCCGTAACCTCTTGAAGCAACGTTACATGTTAACTGGAGCCACTTTAAAATCTAATATAAAATAATAATTCCTATGACTGGTCCTATGTTTTTTGTTTTGTTTCCAGATATTTCTTGTATCTTTCGCATCCGATTCTTTTAATATTTAACTGTATATAAATTGTATTACTTAACTGGTTTGACTAGGAGTGTTACTAAGCCAACATGGCAGTGATTGAGTGAAATATGGAGAGTAATATCCAGGTAGGCCATACTCAAGAGTAGACCAATTGAAATCATTTGGCCAATTATATGACTAATGGGTTGTATTCAACAAGTGTTTTACTCATGAGCAGACCCACAAAAATTAATTTATTGAATTTATATCCATCTCTTCTCCAAGAGCCCTCAGTTAGTGACACCAAATTAGTCATATTTATTACGTTTAATAGGCTTACTCTGAGTAGGACTTGCACTTAATGCCACCTAATGTTTTTATACAACCTGGAACTAAAAATGCCAGAAAGAAGATGAGCTGCATCAGTTAATCTGTAAAATAATGAACGTGTAAGAGATTTTTGCCATTTATTTTGCTTTTATTACTTTGCACCACTGCATTTCTCGGTTGAAGTTACCGGAGTAGATGATAAAATTTTGTTAAAACAAAGTTGTTTTTCAGCAGCATTCCAAAATGTTGTTACCTTTTTATTCTTCAAGCATACATTGTTTTGCTCTTACAGCCTTTACTGTTACACTGTTTTAGATATTAATTGCTAATGGAAGTGTCCACAATTTCAGTTTTGCTATACATAAGCTTCAGTTGCAAACACATTGCTTTGAAGTGGAAAACAAGTATTGGAACACACAGTGAATTAACCTAGTTCTTACTTCCAGAGTACTCGTGTGATGTGGACTCCCCCTCTTCGTGAAAGCTTTTCATATCCGTTCCTTGTGGTTCAGATGCTATTACTAACCTACATTCTCAGGTAGTTTCCATTTTTCTCCTTTCTTCTTAAATATGAAGAATTAAAACAAAATCCCAAACAAGGTATTGATTTATATACTTGTATCTTGTGGAGAGCATGATACTCCTATTACGTTTGGAATGTTCATTATTGAAAGTTTTCAGCACCGCTTTCTTAAAACTGGACCAGTGAATGGCACTGGTGCGAAAGCAGGGAGCTGAAAATACACCGAGGAAACGGTCATCCTCACTACAACTGTTTTTAGCTGTGTCTTTGCCTTGAAGTGATATTGCAGCCCCAGAAACATGTGGTTGCTGCAAGTGAGTCCCCATCCCACCATGGTGGTTCTTTTTCATGGTTGCTTTCCTTTCTTTGTACAAATCAGTGTTGTTAGTACTGCTCCACTGGGTTGATTAGAGAAAGGTTTGTAGTCATGGAAACCTGGAGGTGGTGGGGGACACAATTGCCTCCCAGTCTGCTCTCATTCTTGGGGCTTATGGTTGGATGGCAGTTTCCCCCCTCAGTCAGAGGTTTTTATAATTGTGGGTTCTTCTTTCTCCATATGTGGCAATGTAAAGGTAAAGGGACCCCTGACCATTAGACCCAGTCGTGTCCGACTCTGGGGTTGCAGTGCTCATCTCGCTTTATTGGCCGAGAGCCGGCGTACAGCTTCCGGGTCATGTGGCCAGCATGACAAAGCCGCTTCTGGTGAACCAGAGCAGCGCACGGAAACGCCGTTTATCTTGCCGCCAGAGCGGTTCCTATTTATCTACTTGCTCTTCGACGTGCTTTCGAACTGCTAGGTTGGCAGGAGCAGGGACCGAGCAATGGGAGCTCACCCCGTCGCAGGGATTCGAACCGCCGACCTTGTGATCAGCAAGCCCTAGGCTCTGTGGTTTAACCCACAGCACCACCTGGCAATGTAGCAAAGGCATTTTTCTCTTGCTACATATCCTCCTGCCCACCTAGCAGTTTGAAAGCACGTCAAAGTGCAAGTAGATAAATAGGTACCGCTCCGACGGGAAGGTAAAGGGCGTTTCTGTGTGCTGCTCTGGTTCGCCAGAAGTGGATTAGTCATGCTGGCCACATGACCCGGAAGCTGTACGCCGGCTCCCTCGGCCAGTAAAGCGAGATGAGCACCGCAACCCCAGAGTCATCTGCGACTGGACCTAATGGTTAGGGGTCCCTTTACCTATCCATAGACATCAACCTTTACTGGGGGAAATGAAAGGTACTATCTGACATGGCTGAATACCAGGTTAATGTGTACACAGGATCTTCCTGCAACTACTATCTTTTCTCCTCTTTCAACCTAGGGATGAATAGTGGGTTCAGGGTGATCCTGGATACACCTAAATCCAGTAAGTGGCTTGGTCAGAAGTTGCTTCCTGCCTCTGGTAAAAGGGGTAGCTGGTTGAGATCATGTGTGAGCTTGAGACATATTGCCTGACATTAGATGTTACTGAGGGTTTTCCTCCCCACTTCCTGTGTTGATAGAATAGTTTTACAATGGTGATTAGAAATATCGCATGTACCGTATTTTCCGGCATATAAGACGACTGGGAGTATAAGACGACCCCCAACTTTTCCAGTTAAAATATAGAGTTTGGGATATACTCGCCGTATAAGAAATACGACCCGGCGTATAAGACGACCCCTGACTTTTGAGAAGATTTTCCTGGGTTAAAAAGTAGTCTTATACGCAGGAAAATACTGTACATACATTTTGATTTGCATATCCTTTGTGCATGTAAATTTCTACTTTACAGTTCCTTTATTATGAGTGTGAGAATTCATATCATTGAAGCTTATTCAAAGTTCTTAAAATTATATATATTTTAGCTGTGACTACTGTAAGTGAAAATACAAAGCAATTTGAAATAGTTCATTCTCTATTGATCTTCACATTAATGAACAATCCTAATACTGAACTTACTACTCTTTTATTTTTTCCCCAAGGACTCAGAATGTTAATAGAAGAAGCCTGATTGCACTATCTGTTTCTAATGTTTTTTTCATGCTTCCGTGGCAGTTTGCTCAGTTTGTTCTTCTAACACAGGTAAGATAATTTCAGTAAAAGTGATCTGAATTATAATTATCCATTTCTACTTTATAGTGCAGTTCAAATAACACTTCAACAAGGTGTGTATCAATAGAGTACACACATGTTTGTGGGAGGTGCAGGCTCAGCTGAGGACCAGGACTGCTGCTGCTGCTGCACTTCTTCACTAGCTCTCTTCATAGCTGGTTCCTTTGTGATGGTGGGAGGGTGTATGCATTACAGTATGTGTATGTTTATACAGATAAGCTCATGGTGTAATTTGTATTGCATGGTGGGCATGTGTTAAAGGAATGCATTGCAATAATTCCATGGTCTGATTTACTCATAACCCTAAGCCGTGGTTTGTTTAGCCGAAGTGTGCTTTGTATTGGGTTAGCATTCTATCTGAACACAACATCCTTGCTTAATATTTGGTCAGACCCTTCCCAGTTACGCACCAACCTAGAGGCATGAGTAGCTAGTAAGCTTTCATTGACGCTTTCCCTAAAGAAACCTTTGCACCTATCAGTGAAGAGTAGATGGGAGAAACATAAACCAAGCTTTGGAGAAACAAGTCACGGTTTGCTTGTCTTTGAGACAACTTGTGGTTCATTGAACAAATCATGACTTAACATTATGGGTAAACACAGCCTTTGCTTCTTTCCTGAGTTTAATGCAGTGGCTTCAGTAGCCTTTATTGGAAGTGTGTCAAATTCACCCTCAAAGCTAGTTGCCATGGGTGAAATAACTAATCAATCTTGCGATGTTAAATGGTCATTCTTGTGTTTGATTGTTACAATGATGTAAACACATTGTCTTTGGAAAAGACATTTTGCAGTGCCCCACTTTCCAGTTTTTCATAGAAGTGGCTGATCTCTTCAGATTACTTGTGATGCAACTGCCAGGATCCAAACTACTGTTTAGGCCAGTGATGGCTAACCTTGACACCCCAGATGTTTTGGAACTACAACTCCCATCATCCCTAGCTAACAGGATCAGTGGTCAGGGATGATGGGAGTTGTAGTCCCAAAACATCTGGAGTGTCAAGGTTAGCCATCACTGGTTTAGGCTCACATAAGAAATAGTCCCCACCCCCACTCCTCATGTCTCCTGGAAGGAATTGCATGGTAGTTTGGAACCTAGCTAATTTACTTAACAATGTTCTCAACAGAACTTTTTTCAATTACTTTACTCTTTTCAATTGCAGGTGGCATCAGTTTTTGGAATTTATATTTTAGGATTGATTGATTCATCCAAACTACAGAAGATACTTTATGCACATATGGTAATAACTTAGTCTTAAATTATTTAGGGGTAGAATCAATTTCTTAAAGTTACCTACTTCTGAATCATGAATATAGTGGACACAGAATTGTTTTTTAAAATAAGAAAGCAACTGAAGAAAGAAACTAAATTGCTTGAAGACTTATTCTTATCAGTAAATGGTGCTGCATATGATTTTAAGTTCTCACTCCCCTGTTCCATTCAGGTGAACTATCCTCCATCAAATTAGACATTTACATGTGTAGGTCCTAGTCTGTGTTAAAGGTTCTGTGTGCTTTGATAAGAGAGTGAACCACCCTGAGACCCCCCATGTATAGAGCGGTATATAAATTCAGTTTTTAAAAAGAGTGTGCAATCTTGATGATCACTCCTATATCCCACCAAATATACAGAATATGTGCTAAGATTCATTGTGAACCTGACTCAAGAGATGACTGTCCACTGTGAAGTGTAAGGAAGAAGAAAAATGATGTGAATTTTCCCAATACATTGTAGCTTTCTGAAAAATTCAAGAGTTACAGCCTAAGGGTAACACTTTTATAAGGACAAACAAATGTCACACATTAGTGAGCAAACATGTTGAGTTCCCTAGGACACTTCTTCATACTAGACATTCAGCCAGGTCTGTTTAATACCTTTCTGCACACTTGTATAAAGATATTTTAAATTGCAGACTTTAGGCATCGTCATATTATTTTTTTTAGCATGGGGAGAGGGGAACACTTTCAGGTTCAGCAAGGACTGGGGGCCTGTCCCCAACATCACATGACTGCTCTAGCCCTGCCCCAAGATCACTGAAGAGTAGCCTCCCTGTGTGAGTAGATTTGGGGCATTTCCATCATGCTCAGCCTTTTCTTCCCCTGGTGGTGGTGGTAATTTTGCTTGCTATCCAGCCTAAAGAGTTTAAGAGAACTTGAACAATTACTTGTGCTATATTGTGGCAATTTAGTTGGCCTGAATACATGTATTACTTCCACCCCCCCCCAATGGACAAGCACAGCTATCTACAAATTTTCTGGAAAATAGTAATTCAGAATGTCATGATACAAAAAGAGGCCAAATTCTTAATTAAAAAAGGAACATAAAAGTTTATATTTGTAGGTTTTTCATAAGGGGGGGGGGGTTGTAGATAAAAAATGAAAGTGTGTTTTTACATTTTTGCTTATTTCAGCTTAAGTGCCTTTGAACTTAATGAGACTTCTGAGTAGACATGTATACTGCATATCTGCCGCATGTTACAACTTAAAACTAGATTCTTTTTATTTATTTTCTGACATGTTAGTTTAGTATTAAAAATAAGTATGGAGCTGTGGGTAGTACATAAACAATATATTGTCATATTTTGTATATTCTGAGGGATTCTTGTAAAAATTGTTTTAGGAAGCTACATTATTGTGATAATAAATATTTACAAATGAAATAAAGCTGTTTCAAGATAGCACCTTTTGTGTTTTAAGATTTAATAAAACTTAGTGTTTTCATAGACACTGCATCTGTCACATCCATTATTAGCTTAAAGATTGCATTAAAATATGTTCAAATGTTTATATCCCTTTAGGCATCACTTGGAGTATGTTTTGTCCTTATGTTTGGAAACTCTATGTTGCTGACATCATATTATGCTGCCTTTTTGGTAGTTAGTTGGGTAAGTTAGTTAAGGAATACTCAAGAATCCTTTGTCGTGCTATACTGAGTTACTGCAATAATTTACAAGATTACCTGAACAAAATGCTTCATATAGGCTGGGACCGGGGGAAGGGTGGGAGAGAGAGATACTGGTTCTGTATTTGGAGACAGGAGATTTTACCATTTCAGAAATAAGCTTTATCCAAAAGTATGAAACATTTTGCAGTGAATACATAGAGCCCCTTGTGAGCCCCTGTTGTCACAATGGATTTGTATGCCTTGACATTACAGTGAATGGGGAAGAACTCAGGTTTTCAAGAGCACTATAATATGCATCAGAATTCCATCTTCTGGATCAGCTTAATAAACAAGAGGCAAGTCTCATGCTCTGAAAGCAACTTAATCTGAATACAGGCAACTTCTGAGCACCATATGTTTGCAGGAAAAAATAACATTCCCTTTATTTGGTGATAAGATAATTAGTATGATTATATAACTTCATTATTTATGAAAGCCAAAAATAGTGAACTAAATAAAAGAAGTATGCATGTAGTACAGCTTCAAAAAGATAGCAGAATGACACTATAGGGTGGTCCTTTGACATTCCTGGTTTGTCTTTATGGATGATTGGTTATGTATGTTCTTGGAGAAGTGTATGTATGCTTAGCTCACTACTTGTTTCCATGCTGTCATGTGGTTATTGGGTTAACATATTGCAAAACTGAACGTACGTGGGTCTGCCTAAGCCCAATTATGTGATGTGCAAATAGTTTGTGCCATTGTACAATAGAATCCTTCATAACAGACAGTACAGTGATCCAATCTATATGTTTAAAAAGCAGTAACAATGGGTTTCAGTGTTCTATGGAAGTGTTATGCAATAAAACCAATAATTTCATTGTCTGGTATTAATACTTTTACAATGCTGGTTTTGAGCATTTTCTAACTTAATTTTGACTTATTTATTGTTTCATCCTCTGGACTACATTTGAGAGGAATGTTATATAAATATTTCTGTTTAATGAACTAATTTAAATATTTTCAGGGTATTCTTGAACTGGGTCCTAAATACATCCTGAAAATGTGTAGTAGAAGAGGTATCAGAATATGGGTAAGGATTGACATTTTGTGTTATAAATATATTACCAGCTATGTTGGTCAGTAGGATGCTCTGTAGGTTTCCATTCAAAGCCAGCATTGCCACATGTCACTGAAAAGCATCTGGGCCTAGCAGAGAAGGGGCTGGGCTGGGCTGGGCTGGTGGAAGGCTATCCCAAGGCCTTGGAGGTCCTTGGCCAGCAGCTGAGTGATTGATAACTGGTGTTGGGGCTGAATGCGTTTTGTATTTATTATGGAGAATAATTTATTGGGAGACTGCTGTCCCTTTTAAGCAACTTTTTGGTAAGTTGAATTACTGAACTTTGCTAATGTTGTCAGTTCCTGTTTGATTTGCTAAGGGCTTCTTGAGAGAGAACACTACATGAAATAGATGCATTGTAGATCATTTTGTTTTCTATAACCTCATCTTTATTGTTAACAAGTAAGACGTGAAGCTATGGTTTTCCCAGTAGTAATGTACGGAAGTGAGAGCTGGACCATAAAGAAGGCTGATCGCCGAAGAATTGATGCTTTTGAATTATGGTGCTGGAGGAGACTCTTGAGAGTCCCATGGACTGCAAGAAGATCAAACCTATCCATTCTTAAAGAAATCAGCCCTGAGTGCTCACTAGAAGGACAGATCCTGAAGTTGAGGCTCCAGTACTTTGGCCACCTCATGAGAAGAGAAGACTCCCTAGAAAAGACCCTGATGTTGGGAAAGATTGAGGGCACAAGGAGAAGGGGACGACAGAAGATGAGATGGTTGGACAGTGTTCTCGAAGCTACTAACATGAGTTTGGCCAAACTGCGAGAGGCAGTGAAGGATAGGCGTGCCTGGCGTGCTCTGGTCCATGGGGTCACGAAGAGTCGGACACGACTGAACGACTGAACAACAACAACAACAAAGACGTGAATGAAATGCTGCGCTCTGAGATTGCTTCATGCAGCCCTTCACTTCTCTGTTGGCATTACATGTCGGCTGGGGTGGGGTGTGTTTGTGTGTGACTATTGCCTTGAATCCTTGAATCCATCACATATTGTGAACAAACTCTGTATGTGGGAAGCCTAAGTAGTAAATGGATTGGAGAAGGGAAGCATCAGAGGACATTATAGCCTCCCATGCTCTAGATGCTACACGGTCTAGTATTGCCTTTAACCTCTCCTCAGTTCTAAACCTGGCACCTGGCAGCTTGGTGGGCCATGTGCACTTACTTCTTGCTCTTCTCCTGTATGCTTGAGAGGTCGCATGCACAATAGCTGGCATTCCTGTTTGGGGGAAAAGGTTGACCCTCCTTTGCAGGTGTATTTGTCAAAGTGTTGTGCATGCTCCTGAATTCTTCCAGTATGCTTGATCTTTCCATGCATGCATGGGTATCTCTGTTTTGGCCACAAAGCCATCCACATAGCCCATCCAAATTCAGCATCAGAGGGAGTGAATATTAAATTTTGCATGAAAGTTGTATAAAAAACATGACTTCACTTTCACCAATAGGAATTGGTTTAATTTTTTTAAAAAAAAAAAACCTATTTCAGCTCTCACAACATAATAAAAAATTGTAGATAAGAATAAGAGAAACAGTTGCATAATAATATATATTTTAATTAAAGTGCCTCTTGTATTAAATGCTGAGTATTGCTTCTGCTCTTCAGTTGAACCATGCCTTTCATTTTATAGGCCATTGAAGGATTTTCTTGCTTTTTGGGGACAATTACCTTGAAGTTCTTGATGTGCCTAATATTTGGAACAGCTGATGATGTAAGTTTAAAACATCATTGTTTCATTTGTTCGCTGTCAGAATTCTTCTTGTATGTCTTCTTCATCATATAGGCCCCATCTACACTATACATTTAAAGCAGTAGCACACCACTTTAATCCTCCCACCAAGAATACTGGGATATGTAGTTTGTTAAGGGTGCTGAGAATTATTTTGAGACCCTATTCCCTTCACAGAGCTACAGTTCTCTCCCCCCCCCCCATTTTTTTAAAATTGATTTTAACAATTTTAAGCACTTAACAATACCGTTAAATTTTCATCCTTCCCCCCTCTCACTGAGGGAAGCAAATTTCCATTCCCCTCTCTCACCGGGAAAGAAAATAAACATTAGACATTAGTTAACATATTAAATATCATTGCTTAGGCCTGGCCCAATTCTATGGGCCAGATATTCTTCCTTTCCTCAGTTTCATATTTCGGTTGACTTCCTCAAGTCCCCCTCTGTTGAATTCATTATCTATCCTCTTTATCAGTTTTCCAAATTCATACACAGAGCTACAGTTCTCATAGTGGTTTAAAAATCAGTCTCTTTTTATAGCGGACTCTGGGAATTTATTGAAAAGAAACATTCATTGCTAAACACTCAGCAAAACTTTCAAGTAGTGTAGTTGTTTGATTCTTTTAATCAAATAAAATTTGTCAGGATTGTAAAGCATTCAAAACAAACAAACAAACAAACACCACCCCAGAATCTCTCTTTCATAGAGCATACATTTCTGAACACAAATTGTGAATTCGGAACTTTGTAGAGTGTAAAAATTACAATCATCTTCTTCAAGCACCTTAAGAATTAAACATATTCCACTGGATGCATCGCGAATTTCATCTAATGAAACTGCAACATGTCAGTTATCTGTGGCCTAGTGCAAGGGTTGCCAATGTGGTGCTCATTGATGCCATTGTGCCCACTTGTACCTCCTAAGACACTTGCAAAAAGTCTTAGTAAGTATTCCCTCAGAATCCCACAATGCGTGAGAGAGGCTGCTTGCTGTCCTCCACAGTTTTTGTTTGCACTGACTTGGTTTCTCCTACATTGAACACGCACCCTTAAACATGCCCACTTTTCATTGGATTCTGGGATTGGACACCCACGGTCCTGAACAGAGGAAAGGTGTGAATACCGGTAGTTATCTCTGAGCAAACACAGCAGTGCATTTTCCCATTATGGAGGCATGTCCACACTCTTTTGCTATCCCATCTCTCTGCCCTTTTAGATGTGGCAGTCAGTTTGTGTTACACCATGCCCGATAGCAGCCAGTTGGTGATTGGTGCCCAGGGGCACTTCCTTTAAATTTCAGATGTGCTCACCCACCCAAAAAGTTGACAACCCCTCGCCTAGTGTCTACTATATGGTCTACAAGTTGTTTATTCTTAACATGGCAAATTAATTGCTGTTCTTTTTCTCAGACATTTCCATGATCTTTTATTTGTATTGAACCAATTTTAATCTAGCATAATCCAACATTTGTACTTTCCGCTCTATTTTTTAAAAATCTCTAAAATAATGCATTTAACGGAAACAAAATTGTTCCGGGAAAATGGCGCTAGTGAAAACTCCCTCTCTCCTTCGTCTCCGTGAGTAAGATCGCTTATAAAACAAAAATTAGGCTAATTAGGCTGATAAGGTGCCTGAGAAGCGTCTCAGTCTAGAACTAACAAATTACAAACTTACAGCCTTATCGACAAAGGTCCTAGGGGGAGTAGAAGGACGCTCTTGCCAGATTTTAAATCCTTCCCTCCGTGGCAACCTTCCAGACCTTCCGTGAGCTTGTTAAAGTTAAAGTTGTTTTAAACCCTCCAACCTTCAAAAATTAGCAATGGTCTTGACAAGGAAATGTTATAATGCATTTAACAAACATTTTCACTGCAATTTCTTACCAGGCTCATATAAGCAACCTGCTGAAGGCAAAATTTACTGGTTATAGGGATTTTCATACTTCAATGTACACATGTGCTGTGGAGTTTGATTTCATGGAAAAACAGGTAATTAAAAATCAGTGGATGATGTATGGAACACCTTAATGTTTTTGTAGTTTTTTCTTCCTTAATCAGAAAAATGTTTGATTGGAATGCTATTTTTTAACAAAGATAACGATTCAGGAGTCTTCTATTGCTCAATGAAACTGAGTTAGCAGTTGGTAGAACAAAATATTTGGATAAAGTGTCAGTGTCATGACTTTATTACAGGCCATAATTTATGTTCATGAACAGTGAAGGTTGAAAGCTTCGGGGAACAAATGGAATCACTGAAAAACATTATTCAGATTAACTGCACAATAGTTTTTACGATATTTCTTGGATAGAATAACTTGGGGAGAGGTTCATTGTGAAAATCTAGAGTAAGAATTTCTTAAAAGAAAACGGTTTTGTAAGAAAAGTTACTGTGCATAAAATTTACCACCCATTGAAACTGCGTTTCAGACTCCAGTAAAGTACATGAAGACACTTCTGCTTCCGGTAGTTCTTGTTGTTTTTTCAGTAATTGTTATGAAGGTAAGGTCTTTGCTGTTTTTCATCTGGTTTACATTTAGTGTGTATATTATGCTAAAAGGAGGCAATTAATACTTAAATTTGAGTATGTCTAGCTTGCATGTATTTGCACATACATACAAAAAGAGGTTTAACAGAACATGTGACCAAAAAGCCAGATCGAAGTATATGAACTTGGATCTGGGCTTTTCAGCTACATGTTCCGTTATATGCCAGACCTATTTCTGCAGGCATCTTTAAAGACATGCATGTTGATTACCAAAAATGAAAATCTAGTCTACATAATCCTGAAGAGGGAATTGCTGTTAAAAAGAGCAATTATTCCAAAGTATGTAATTGGAAAATTTTGTCTGTTAACCTTTGGGAAATTGTAATTTTGGCATATGATTAAATCTGCTTTAGAGAAAAGGCTGTTTAAAACATGTTCTTGTATGTTCACAGACATTTCAAAATCTTGTGTGTCGCAAGGAATTATCTGAAAGGTAAATACATTTTGAAATGAGAGTGCAAATCCATTGAATGAATTATTACCTAAAGGACTATATGTAATTGTGCAGCCAAGCTTTGCTTCTATTGTTTACTTCTAGTCTCCAGTTAGTTTCCCCATCACTTTGTGGAATGAATATGTACAGCAAGTAAATGTTTATTATGCCTTGTGAACATGCCAGTAATCTATCTGGGTAGCAATTAGTTGCGTATAGAGGTCTTGGCATGTAGTCTTCCATGCACTGTAATTACATTTTTTAAAGCAGTGATCCTGCTGAAAATTGGAAATTAATGAAAGACTTGTGCTGCAGTTCAACAAATGCATCAGAGCATCTGTACATATGAGTAGCCCACAGATTGATAAAAGTTTACAAAATAAACATGGTAGTAACAGTTTTGTTGTAACTTTGTAATAACTTAAGGGACTTATAAATTAAAAACACTGCAATATTTTGAATTTACTTTGATTGTAAACAGAGGATGTGTTCTATAAATAACTATTTGTAGCATAAGGCATATTGATTCTATGCAATAAACAAATAACAGTCTTACTGTTCTTTGTTCAGACAGGAGGATAATTTCAATCATGGGGAGGTAAGGATCTCATCCTGCATGAATTATGTTACAACTCTGCTTATTGAGCTCTCGATAAGTTTAGAAAAGTTACCTTCTGTGGGAAATGGAAGTGCTGATTCAAGAAAAACAATGGAGATAGTGGGAAATGATTGCACAAGTTTAAATTGGTGGTGCACATCAGGGTTCTTAGAATTAAAATTGCAAATATAGGCTAGTTTCCTTGCCGAGTTGTTTGACATGGACAAAAACTGCTTGTTTGGTGTGGATTTACATCAAACTGTTCTTTTACATAGGTGTGAAGTGCTAAATATCGAATGACGCATTTTAACTTCGCCTCCTTTTCCTGCCTCAGAGCTCAGAAATTTACTTTGGAGCAAGGCAAAGAGAGAGCGTCCCACATCTTAAATCTCCCTGCAGCTTATTTCTTCCTGCTCAGGATTGGGATTGCCAATCTTAAAACCTCCAGTGAAAACATAACACTGCAGGTGTCAATTCTGAAGGGAAGAAACCCTCCAAGGCCTGCTTTTGGGGGGGAAGTGATGTGCAGTGTTATCGGTTTCTGTTGGCGATTCTGGGACAAAGTCACAGCCCCAGAGGGAAAAGATGCTCTGCAGAGGGCTCTAACACCTTCCCGTACTTTGTGGATAATTTATGGAGCAAGTGAATGGTGTGGTGGTGATTTAAGAATATCTGGATGAGAATAGGCCTGGGAACATGGCTGTGCCCCAATACTTTGCCCCAGTATTGCTTGAATGTTCACAACACCCCTATTGCAATGATTACTTGAAGCATAGCCACAGTTTACCTTTAATCACATGTGCTGTGCACACACAGAAGAAATGCATAATATCTTGCATTTCCCTTCAGTGTAGGAGGACAGGTCCAGGCAGCAAAGGGGGCATATTCTTCATTAAAGTGAATGAGTAAATCCTTATACTTACGGAAGTTCCATTTACACATCAGAGTTGTCTTCTCTGTTGTTAGTGAAACTCATCAGTATGGGTTATTTGCATCCAAATCATTGTTGGATTAGAGTGGCGGTGTGGGATAAAACAAGAATGAAATGGAATTCAGTTATTTTAATAAATGTACAGAAAAAATGCAGCAATTAAAATTGAGCTTCAAGCTAGTCTCTTCCATTCCCATGGGGGGGGGTATTCTAAAATGTTTTGTCTCTTATTCATAGTCTTTCTCTCCCCTGCCCCCCAATGGGTTTAAATGTAAAAATAATGCAGTGCTCCAAGGAGCATCTACATAAAAAGGTAAACCTTCTTTCTTATAGTTAATAGGTTTATGTGCATAGTTTTGACAACTCTTTTAATAAGCATTATTTTCTTATGCCTTTGTGTTTGTTTGTTTTCAGATAGTATACCATGCACTGCAGCTTATATTTTTTACTATTCTTGCTATTTTATTTATGAGACTAAAGCTGTTTCTGACACCTCATATGTGCATCATGGCATCCTTGATATGTTCAAAGCAAGTAAGCTACTGTTTTATTTGTCCGGCTGATGTAGTAATTTACTTAATATGTTTTACAGAGGGGCTGATATAGCATTTCAGTATGCCAAATGTTTAATATTTTGAATTACTTGATTATAGAATTACAAAAATATATAGTTATTGTTAAATACACAATACAGAAAAACATGCTATCAAAATATTGTGAGCTGACAGAAACCATACTGCATATATACAATATAAAGGATAAGAAATCAATGGAAACTCATGTTAATGACAATACCTTTGTCTAATGTTATCTCGACATAGATTTGTTCCAGTGGTCAATATTGATATACATATAGAGCATCAATACAGAGTCAATAAAATGACACAGCCTAATTATTTTAATTTTGATTGCATTAACATGCAAGGAGATAAACACACTGTGCTACAGTGGACACTTTTAATATAAATATTAGAGTTTATGGTTATTGTTAATTTCAGTGGAAAATGTATCGTGAACTGAGTTCTCATGTTTTTCCATGTAATTTGTTAAGCTGGTGTTTAGCTGGTGTTTTGAAAAAATGGAAAATTAGAAACTTAAGTTGTATGTAAAGTTAAATGGCTTTTAATTTCTTCATATCAGCTGTTTGGATGGCTGTTTGGCAAAATCCAGCCTGGAACACTTGTTCTTGCGATTTTAGCAATGATGGCATTTGAAGGAGTAGCAAACCTTCAAAGAGAATGGAGCATTGTGGGAGAATTTAGCAACTTGCCCCAGGAAGAACTACTCTTATGGATAAAAGAAAAGACCAAACCAGGTAAAGCAAACACCCGACCCCCTGCTTTTTCTTTTCTTTTCTTTTTGCCTTTTTTGCAGTATCTGCTACAGCATCTGTCATAAGGCAAGCAGCAATTTTGTGTCCTGTGTTGAAGAACAGGACTATTATGCTGTTGAATAGTTTTCCCCAGTGTTGTGTTTTGTAGTAACTGACATAAGAATGAAAGGACCAGTCTCTAAGGTTTCTGTAATTGTATTGTTTTATAGTACATTAAGACTTATATTAAGTAGAGATTTTGAAGTATTATAACTTTAAAATATCAAGAACAATGTAAGAGCAATTAGAGTATTGGATGAAATCTGATGTAGTTTTAGTTTTGCCACTAAGAATGATGTCATGCCTGAATGTATTAATATGAATGTACATTTTGAGCTCTGATTTTTAGAAAGTTTAGTCATCTTTATTCTACATTTTTACAATACTTTGCCCAATCGTTTGATTTTTAATTTTCTTTTGTATATTTCAGATGCTGTTTTTGCGGGTCCAATGCCTACAATGGCAAGTGTAAAATTGTCTGCTCTTCGACCTATCGTGAACCATCCTCATTATGAAGATGCAGGTTTACGGTAAGATTTAAGCTTCAAATTTTAAGGCTAGCTATATTCTATGCGCTGCTCTGGTTTTGCCAGAAGCGGCTTGGTCATGCTGGCCACATGACCCGGAAAAACTGTCTGCGGAAGCGGACAAACGCCAGCTCCCTCAGCCTGTAAAGCGAGATGAGCGCCGCAACCCCAGAGTTGTTCGCGACTGGACTTAATTGTCAGGGGTCCCTTTACCTTTTTATATTCTGATTTACTCAGCAAGGAAATGGGTGTAACAAGACTTCTAAAAACTTGGGAATAAACTATGCCTTTTGCTCCGTAAATTATATGAGCTGGAGCTTTGTGTGCTGGGATCCTTGGACTTTTGCAGATTGCATCTAAAATGCTCTTTCCACTTTTGATTGTTGTAATCTTATCTCTATTTTATGACCGTGAGGTTCTACAGGTGCAGCATGTACCTTTTTTGTTGAAACAATGAAATGGGTCTGGCTTGTGTTCTTCAGGTGCTTTGGTTTAAGGGTTTTTTTATTATACCTGTATAGAGGTCTTTGGCCTGCTGTGTGCTTTGAATAGATTGTTCACAAATTATCATACTCTTGGGTTAAAAAAACAACTGGTTGTCACTGGGTGCTTTAAATGGGAAGCTGGTGACTGGAGTATGATCTGTAGAGATGGATCAAAGGTGGTGGTGGACTAAGCAAATCTTACTTTGTATTGTTTGGGAGGAGAGATTAAAATACGGGGTTGGATGAGTTTGAAGTTTGCTGAAATTAGCTGGGCAGTTTCAAATAAACATGTTAACTGGTTTAATATAGCATTGTGTTGTATTGCTTTCTAATTGATTAAAATAGGATGAATAAAATATAGTTATTGATTTTAGACAGAAGCTTTGCTGTAGAGAGAGATGAGTATGTCGGTGATAGATTTGTTTCCTTCAGGCATGCAAGCTCACTAATCCTGCGGTTTCTCCTGGCTTAAAATAAAGAGTGTGAGTTGCTATTGTATCAACAAGCTGGAGAGCAGGCAGCAGCAAAGGGCAAACTCCTCCTCTAAAAGAAAGCAAGGCCTGCCAAAAGACAGCAAAATATTCGCATTCCTCCCAAGAAGGAGAGTCCTTTCCGTTTTGTGGTTCTGCCTTTGATTTCAAAGCAGCATCTCCTTGCTATTAAAGAGATCCTACTTGGCAATAGAACTTCCCCATCCCTGCTTTTTCTTCAGCCTTTTTTGTTCTCCCTAATGCTTCTAAACAGATGGGAGAGGGAGGCATAGTGAGGGAGGGTCTAGTTCTGTTCAGCTCAAGAAGCCAAATGTACAGAGGGGCTGATATTGCTATCCCCAGAGTGCATCACAAAGATCAAGGTGTTGACCAGGACTTTGATGTTGTCCAACAAAGTCAACATCACATCCATGGCAAAAGTCCTTGCCCTATGTATTTCAGCAGCCCAAGTGACACTTCGGGGCAATCACTGCTCCCACCAGTTGCTGTGTCCACTTTCCTCCTTTCAGAGTTCTCCAGTACTTTTGTCAAGCCATGTGATGGTAGACCAGGGACTCAAGAGGGACTCCCTTTAGAGATGCACCAAGAACAATAGTAACCTCGGGTGCGAGTCTGCAGCGCTGAGGTGGCCATGGCTCAGTTAGATACCAATGGTACTTTCCCTGCTCCATTAGGATCAACAGTTGTGGAAACAGACAAAACCCCTTTAACCTTAAGAGCTTTTCTTCATAAGAGGTGGAACGAGACACTGACACAGAACTGCAGCTCTATGTAACTCTTTGTTGTTGTTGTTCAGTCGTGTCCGACTTTTTGTGACCCCATGGACCAGAGCACGCCAGGCACTCCTGTCTTCCACTGCCTCCCGCAGTTTGGTCAGACTCATGTTGGTAGCTTCGAGAACACTGTCCAACCATCTTGTCCTCTGTCGTCCCCTTCTCCTTGTGCCCTCCATCTTTCCCAACATCAGGGTCTTTTCCAGGGAGTCTTCTCTTCTCATGAGGTGGCCAAAGTCTTGGAGCCTCAGCTTCAGGATCTGTCCTTCCAGTGAGCACTCAGGGCTGATTTCCTTAATAATTGATAGGTTTGATCTTCTTGCAGTCCATGGGACTCTCAAGAGTCTCCTCCAGCACCATAATTCAAAAGCATCAATTCTTCAGCGATCAGCCTTCTTTATGGTCCAGCTCTCACTTCCGTACATTACTACTGGGAAAACCATAGCTTTAACTATACGGACCTTTGTTGGTAAGTCTTAGTCTGTGTTAAAGCAACACCATTCAAGCCTGCTCATATGATTCTTCAGTGTGAGCTTCACACAGATCTACCCAGGGTGCTTCCTGTTTTGCTTGGATTTTGCCTGATCCGAGCTTGGCCTTGGTCTTAGTCCCTTTGGCAGAACACAAACTCAAAAAGTAATGCCTCTCCCCACTCAGGATCTCATTTGACTGAAACATGGAAAATGCATCTCTGTCACAGAATATTTAAATAACTGAGTGAATATACATGCTCTCTTGCCTGCTTACTATAATGGAAGTTCATGGAAAGTCCATCTTCCCAACCTCAGTTAGCAACCAGGAGGGCAACACCAAAACAGTTATCTAACACAGTGTTTCTCAACCTTTTCTGGGCAAAGGCACACTTGTTTCATGAAAAAAATCTCGCGGCACACCACCCACAAAATGGCGGCGGCAACGTCGCTAAATGGGTCCCTTTACCTTTACTATACACCCTGGGACCAATGCAGGGATGGAAAACCAATGGCCCGGCAACTACTGTTGGGACCATCGATCCCGTTGTCTGCGACTATTGGGCATGCTGGCTGGGAGGGATGCAACACTTATCCAGCAGTACCAGCGCCGCCTCTCCCGCAGCCCCGACCAGAAGCAGCAGCAGCAGCTGCGGCGCCTGCAGCTGCTGGGGGCCAGAGGCGCCCGAGGAGCCGCCGCCTCTTCCGTCCCCTTCTCGGCCCAGCCGAGGAGGGCGGAGGTGTTTGGCCTGTGGAGCGCCGCCCCGACCAGAAGCGGCAGAGGCAGAGGCAGGCAGGCGGCCGCGCGGAGAGCAGGAGGAGGATCCCACCAGGAGGTGGGTCTCAGTAGGAGGAAAGCGGCGTCCGCGCAAAGGCAAAGCGCGCGGTGCCTCCCTGCGGCCGCTGCTTGCGCGCAAGTAAGAAGGGGAAGTCTGGCGAAGAAGAAGCCGCGCCCCCCACCAGGATTCCGCCTCCGGTTTCTTCCGGAGGCGTGGGAGGCACTCGGGCTACGGCTACCTCCCCCGCAGTCCTGCTGGCAACTGCGCGCTGGGCCAGCCGCTCGCCCCCGCCGAAGCCTCCCAGTCCCCGGCTCCTGGGCTTAATATACTAGTGCAACAAATAAATAAATATTTCTGCTTACCCAGCGCCGGTTCCGCCGCACCACCTCAGGAGCGCAGAACCTCCACCCGTTCTCCAGACTCAGAGCAATGTTCCGGAACCTCCTTCCTCTGACTTCCAACCTATTGGTTGAAAACATCCGGCCTCTTCCCACGCGCATGCGCGGTAGAGCCCGGCAGCTTCTCTTCTCGGCGGTGGCTTTCTGCGCTCCCAGTCCAGTTTTGTGACTGGAGCTGCAGCTACGCGTTTGCGGCGTGGGTCCCGGTTTTCCCGCGGCACACCAAGCAACATCTCACGGAACACTAGTGTGCCGCGGAACACCGGTTGACAAACGCTGATCTAACAACAAGTGCCTATATTCCAAGGTGGGACAAACACCTGCTTAAAATACCAGCTAGAAAACCCTCCTGTTGAAGGACGCATCCCCAGAAGCAAACACATTGACATACAATGTTAGGCCTATGTGTGTTTTCTTAGTCATCATTGTTGAGCCAAAAGTCTGCCCATTTTGCACCCAGCGTCGGAGCTGTGGTACTGGTTTTTTTCCGACTAAAGACAAGTTTTGAACCTGAGAGAGCTCTTCTCCCTGGGAACCAGCACCAGGTTTTTGCTTGGCACTGCCTTCTGCCACAGGAGGATTTAACCCTTTGCTGTTCCCTGTCCCTTGCCTCTTGACTAAAAAGAAAACTCATAATAAGTGAGACTTTTCATTTTCTGTTCTGACACTTCAGGAAGTAACCACCCGCCATTTGGGGTTAGGATTTGTGCTCCAGAAATTACTTCATATTTGTTTCTGAATTTCTGGCAAATGTTAACTAAATCAGGTATTAGCTACCAGTATGTGCTTTTTCCATTTCCTTCAGTCCTTATTTTACTAGTTTTTTTAATCCTCCCATGTATTTTACCATAAATATATATGTCAGACATCTCATGAAGTATGTTATTAACTATATTTTAAAAATAGCTTCCCTGGAAAAGACCCTAATGTTGGGAAAGATTTGAGGGCACAAGGAGAAGGAGACGACAGAGGATGAGATGGCTGGACAGTGTTCTCGAAGCTGCCAACATGAGTCTGACCAAACTGCGGGAGGCAGTGGAAGATAGGAGTGCCTGGCGTGCTCTGGTCCATGGGGTCACGAAGAGTCAGACATGACTAAACAACAATGTATTTAAAAAATACACCAGAGTAAATTAGCTCTCTCCATGATACCACAAACATTATTTTCCACTTTACTTCAGTGATGAGCTGTGTATTGTTTGCTCAAGTTTTTTTTTTCTTGGTTGGTTGGTATATTTGTAGCTTTCTCTTCCTCCTAGGGCAAGAACAAAAACAGTTTATTCCATGTATAGCCGAAAACCAGCAAAAGAAGTTAAAAGGGAATTGCTGAAGTTGGGAGTAAATTACTACGTTTTAGAAGATTCTTGGTGCCTGAGAAGATCTAAGTAAGTAATCAATATGTAATGTTACCTTCATCATTTCCTACCAGTGATCAAGGGGTTCGAGTGCTTTCTCTGCACTGGCTGGTTAGGAGAAAGTGCAGGTGCAGAACTTTGGGACTTTTCCGTGACATCTTGTCATGCTGAGGTGGTTTGGGAATTTGGCTACTCACCTTCTATAAAACCCTGAGACATTGGGTCAACTCTTACTTTGAAATTTGGGTAGTTGGTGCTAATGGTTGAAAGTGATCTTCAAAGCAATCCTTAAAATTAGAATTTTGCTTTTGTAGCCACTGTGTCAGATACAATATGATATTATGCTTTTTGTTGCTTCTTATGTTCTGAGTACGGGACGTGGGTGGCGCTGTGGTCTAAACCACTGAGCCTTGGGCTTGCCAATCAGAAGGTCGGCAGTTCGAATCCCCGCGACGGGGTGAGGTCCCAGCTCCTGCCAACATAGCAGTTCGAAAGCACGTCAAAGTGGAAGTACGTAGATAAATAGGTACCGCTCTGGCGGGAAGGTAAACGGCTTCGCCAGAAGTGGCTTAGTCATGCTGGTCACATGACCCGGAAAAAACTGTCTGCAGACAAACATCGGCTCCCTCGGCCAGTAAAGCGAGATGAGCGCCACAACCCCAGAGTTGTTCGCGACTGGACTTAACTGTCAGGGGTCCTTTACCATTTATGTTCTGAATACTAATAAGATCTACGTGGATCTCTTAAGGATTTTCTTAAGTTCGTATGTGCATCATTGTGGAACTTTGGAACCTGAGTTTTTGTTGACCCTTAGTAAGGATTGGTCATTGAAATTAAATGGGTTTTTACATCAGGGACAGCCAATGTCTGCCCCCTCTCCCTGGTTTTGTTGGGAATACATCTCCTGTCTTCCCTTACTTTTGCTGACTGGGGCTAATGGGGATGTGAGTCCAAAACACATTGAGGGCACTACATTGGCTACCCCTGTCTTGGATAGAGCTGTGTGTGATTTAAATCCTCTTCCTCATCCCTCGAGTCATTTTATATTGAGACTGCAGACAGATTCTGAATGAACCTACTTCAGCAGCACTGTCATTGTAAAGTATTTTACTCTAGATTCCACTGCATTGTTTAAATGTTGGTGTGGATTTTAATAGCATGGATCCTAAGAAAGGTTGTGGAAGAAAAGTTCCCCATCACCCCCTCTCCTCAGCAGGCATCTGCACACTTAATAAAGCCTCTCCTGAGGGTCGGGATCCTGCCTAAACTGTGAAATGGTGTCCAATTTTGGCCTAGATCTTAAATTGACTAGATAGAATAGAATATATTTTTTTGTCATTGTCCCCTTCGGGAACAACAAAATTACTTGGCTGCTCCATCCACCCAGATAGGGCACTCCACGCAAAAACAAAACAACTACAAAAACACTGATTAAAACCATACAATGATAAAACATAACAGGTAAGATTAGATGACTTCAAAGTCCAGGCTTCCCATTCAAGGCCGAGATCGCTCTGGAGAAGAAGCTGTTCCTAAGACGGCTTGTTCTTGTCGACATCGTCCTGTATCTCCGTCCCGATGGCAAGAGCTCAAAGAGACGGTGACCAGGATGCGATGGATCTTTTACTATGTCCAGTGCCTTTCTGTGGCACCTCATGGCATAAATCTGCTCTAAGGTGGAGAGCGAGCAGCCAACAATGCTCTCTGCTGCCTTAACAACTCTACACAACCCCATCCTGTCCTTGGTAGTACAGTTTCCGTACCACACACATAAGCCATAAGTGAGCACGCTCTCAATGGCACAGTGATAGAATGAAAGTTTCCTAGTTGCACCCCACATTGTTGCACCCCAACCCTTAGGAGAGGGTTTGGAGGAGGGATAGTGGGGTCTTAGGATTAAAGTGATTTAGTAAGGGAAAAAGTGACATGGGGGAAAGTATCAGCTTTGTTGTCAGTAAAACAATTACCCTTGATCAGTGTTGTTTTTTCGCCGTTCACTCAAATGATGTGTGTCCTGTTTGCTGACAGTATTTAAATACTTTTTAGGCCTGGCTGCAGCATGCCAGAAATCTGGGATATAGAAGATACTGTCAACACTGGAAAAGTTCCTTTATGCACCCTCATGAGCATGGATTCCAGGCCATACTTCAGAACAGTGTTCAACAACAACATATACAAAGTATTAGAAGTTACCCGGGAATGACTCTTCAGTGCAACGCATTTTCTGACAGTATATGTATTTTTAAACTGGCAACTAAGTAAAAGAGAGCTCTCAATTCAGAGTCCGTTAAAACCAACAGGACTTTTGACATTCATTTTAATGGATTGCACCATTAGACATAGGCTGCGTTCCAGAGAATTCTATGCTCAGGAAGTTCCTTTGTCAGTTGTAGCAACCAAAGCTTCGTGCCTACATAGGCTCTATCCCTTTTTCATATTTAAAGTCGTGTAGCTGCATATAGGGATACTTCATTGGTTCAGCCTTAAATGGTGAGTCCAATTATATTTATTTGGAAGTGGATTCCATTGATGTAAATGATAACGGCTTCTGAATAAATACGTTCAGAATGGGAAGTGCTAGGGTGCCAGGAGTATAGCATACTGCAGGGAATACTAGACTTTTACAATGAGGGCATTTTTAAAATATTCTTAGTCATAGACTTGGGTCAGTTCTTTAAAATTTGCTATGCAAATGTTTATGTGCTCAAACATTTTTAAATAAATACTGATCCAAAGCAAGTGAGCAAAAATGGCTATGGAAAAGTATGCCAGGTTTCAAAATCAGTGAAATTGCAGAGGCGGATTATCTTTCCTAGTATAGTCAGTGCATCTTTCAACCCGAAATAGCTAGGAAGGTGCAGCATTCCATACACAGTCGCCACATTATATTGCTAACCCCATTCCCCCAGCATGCTTCTCATATTGCACCTTTAATGAATATGTATATTTTTTGTGAAGGAATTGGATAGCTTCCACTATCTCATTCATGTGCAAGTGGCTGTTTTTATGAAAACCGATGAAAAATCCCCAATGTTTTAGGTCATTTTAGAGCTAGGTAATATATTTTAAGTTTTTGTTCTACATGGAAATTATTCTGAATAACTTTGAATTTCATACTTTAGATGGCAAATGTGCACAATCCACAATCTTCAGCCTTCTTTTTAAAGTAGTTGCTAAAATCAGACCAATGAAACTAATTTTAGTAAGCAGTATTTTTGCTACCAGCTGTTGAAATGGTTTATCACCAAAGTAGACAAAACTTAACAAATTTTTGCACATATGAAATATTAACAAGGAAAAAGTTTTCAGGGTTTAGAAAAATCTTTTTATGCTTTGGCCTTAATTTAGTAATAGAACATATTTTGCCTACCTTGTAGAAAGAGAGTCTAAATTGATAGGAAATAACATTCCCTGAGAAACAAAATGTAACCACTAGAGCAGTGTAAAATAAATAGAAATAAACTCATTTCATTTTTTGTGGCTTTTTTATACATCTTAGAATAGTTAATTTATGTAAAAGTAAAACTGATAGTTTGGCAATATTAAATAAGCTACATTATTTTTTGCCATTTTTTTTTTTTTAAAACTGCCACGTATTTTGATTTCTGCTTTCAATGAGATTTTGATGATGATGCACAGCTCAACTTCAGGCAGGAATTCACTTTTTTTATTGGTAGAGCAAGATTGTCATATGCGTGAGGTGGGGGAACACTGCCAAAAAGGCAATATGAATTCTGTTTATGCAACGGCTGCTAAAAAAACATTGCAAATCATCTAGATAAGGAACCATCTGGAAAACTATTTGTTCAGCAATCTGTTGAATTTTAACTTCTATACTGCAGGCACAGCTTTGTCTGTGACTTAACTGTAGTAAATTCTGCAGCAAGAAGCATAATTTATTACATAGACTATTAAAAGTGGATTTCAAGATAGTGATAGAAGAGGGATTAGCCATATTTTGGTTGTGTCTCAGATTGTTTAAAGTGAGGAGAGCTAAAAGGGTTTTAATTGAATTTTTTTAAAAACTCATTTTGTTTCCTATTTGTTAAGACAACCACTAATGAGGATTGGGCTGTGGAAAATTAACATTCAAGAAGATCTCTTTTATAATTATATTACAGCACAAAAATACTGTATTTTTATGCATTTTATGCCAATTGTTGGTGTTCGTGGTTAAAATAAAAGCTTTGTTCATATTTGTGCTTCTGTGTAATAATTTCTGGAAAACTTTATTGTTGGAACTCTTTGTCAGCAAGTATTTATAAATGGCATCAGTTAGCCTTAAGTTTCTTTTTAAAAGCTGCAATTCCACCATTGTTTTTAGGCATCAATTTATTAATAAAATATCCATAAATAAATATTCAATATTATAAGAATGTTATTGGGTGTAACAAGACCATGTCTACAAGTGTCTTGGAAGGTGACTACCACATATTAAACTAAAAGTGACAGGACCCTCGTCGCCTTTTCACATCCCACCTTTTGATATGAAGTAGTATAAAGTTTATATTGCTGCTTTTTTTTTAGGGTATTGCGTTTTGGTACCCCCAAACTGATGGAAGAGGTTTTGAGTCCCCTCCAATGAATGGTGTGATTCCAAGAGCACCCTGACAATGTAGAAGTTTGTTTGGGGAGCGTCAGCCCTCCCCTTTATCCCTGATGCTAAGACAGATGTTTTGAGTCAGAATGAATATGTTTGGACACAGAATAATTAAAAAAAGGTTTTCTGTGGGTTCTTCCAGCTTAAAAATGTAATTCACTCAAGCCATCAGCCATTTCCTGCCCCTTCTCAATACTACTTTTTATTTCCTCCAAGCAGGCGAGAACAGCCTTACAGTTGGTTTTCTGGCAACAAAGGAGACTGGCTGTGATATACTTGGCTTGATGTGATGGTAGGGACAGAATGGGTGGGTTGAGAGCAGGGGCAAAGGTGACATCTTGAATTAGCATTCCATTTGCTGACATGCTAACCTATTCAGTTCCGCCATGAAGCTCCGTTCCCTTGCAGCACAGCTAAAGAACACCATGTGAATCTCATGATGTTCATGTACCATCATCCCAACATTCAATCACCTGAAACTGACTGTGTTTAAAGTCTGGGTCTGAAGAAAATGTCAATCAGTCCATGCAAACACGGTCTACACAGCTAAGTTGGTGAAGCTTGGCTACTAAAGGAATTTGCAATACTTGTAGTATAATATCAAATTATAACCAATTGAGTATTTAAGGAGGCAAACATACTGGCGAAGCATGATAACCCCTCTGGTGGAATGCTTGACACCTGATCTTCTTAGAGCAAATACAAAAGATCTTACATAGTTCTTCTGTTATTCAATATGATTGTATAGACTTTCCTAATGAAATGATTAAGTTTCCACCGTGGGTGGAACTATGGTCTGTGAGCTTCATTCAGGTGGCCTGTGGTTTGCCTGCATCAAATATTGACATTGATTTTTAACTATATATATAGCCTTTTATTTCTTGTACTGTATTTTAGTGCATTACAATTTTGAATTCCAGGGAAAACTACAATTAGAAACCATCCAGCACAGTGCATCACAATTGCTGCCCCAGGCATGAAAATCATTATGCGCTCTGCCAAGACCCCAAGCAATTCTCAAATGGTCTGTGGGCAGGGGGGCGGCAGGATGTTGGAGAGTCACTGTTTGCCAGCAAAGTTTTAAATGCAAATCAAAAAGTTTCACTACATTCTTGGACTTGGCGTAGTAGAGACTCTCACTTTTCCTTATCTTAGGGCTCTTCAAGAAGACACAGCCCAGTCGTTGATGCAGCCTACATGCTGTTCTCGCTTGCTTGGAAGGACAATGTTTCTGCTGTGTTTGTGACAGCACTTAAACTTACAATGGCTTAGGTTAACGTTGATCAATGTGTTGAAACTGGGTGTGTGTAAGTTGAGCAACCTCAGTGAATCAGTCCATTTCTGCTCTCAATACTGCAAGTGATTCTCGACAAAAACGGCCACAAACGCTGACCTTTAAGCAATAATTGGTGCAACATGAAATTCCTTTGAGTGAGCAGTTATGCCAGAAATGGAGACTTCCTTTCATACTACTGGGCAGATGGTCACAGTGCAGGTTATCCTTTAAAAGACACATTGGAACAGCACAATGTGCTGTGCCTTTGAGCAGAGAACTAATGGTCTATCTCAAGTATGTTTTGATTGCACAGATATATCATACCGTAGTATCTGCCAAATACAGCAAAAGTATTAACTCCAGCTCCTGTTGAAGATAATTACTTTCTGAATGTCCAGCTAGCAGGATATGACAAAAGTTCTGCTGCCTATAGCAGATATGCTGGCTACTTGGGCTTCTTATCAAAGGCTGTACATTCCAAAGGTGTTTTTTTTAAAATAAAAATGATGATGAAGGTCACGTGTTTTTCTAGAGAATTTCAGCTTGGGGAAAACCTGGGAGGTGGGGACCAAGCAGGATTGGGGCTGCACTCAGGGATTCCTGCGTTAGACAGACCAATTGTCTGGCTGAATATAAGGCTATGATTCTTGCATTGCAAGAGGCTTGACTAGATTACCCTGGGGGATATCTCCCAACTCAACAATTCAACGATTCTACAACTGTGCTAGCCCTATTCAGGTCCAAGATTGGAAGATGACTATTTTGCTTCCTAAAATAGATTGCAATTGCAATTTGGATTCTTCATACATTTTCTTCCCTTGAAATATAGAACCATAGAATTGTAGAGTTGAAAGGTACATTGAGGGTCATCTAGTCCAACCCCCTGTAATGCAGAAATCTCAACTAAAGCATTCATGACAGATGGCCATCCACCCTCTGCTTAAAAACCTTCAAGGAAGGAGAGTCTACAACCTTCTGACGGAGTCTGTTCCACTGTCAAAAGAGCTCTTACAGAAAGTTCTTCCTAATGTTTAGTTGGAATCTTCTTTCTTGTAACTTGAATCCATTGGTTTGGGTCCTACTCTCCAGATCAGGAGAAAACAAGCTTGCTCCATCTTCCATTGAAAAGCCTTTCAGATATTTGAAGATGGCTATCATATCAGTGTCCTCTTTTGCAACCTAAACATACCCAAATCCCTCATCCTCATACGGTAAGGGTTGGTTTCAGACCCTTTATCATCTTGGTCGTCCTCCTCTGCACATGTCCCCGCATGTCAATATCCATCTTAAATTGCAGTACCCAGAAATGGACACAGTAGTCCAGGGTGGTCTGACCAAGGCAGAATAGAATGGGACTATTACTTTCCTTGATTGGGGCACCATGCTTCTGTTGACTATTAGTTCAACTAAGTACCGGTACCTGGGTATGGGAAAGTTGAAACCCCAACACAGAAAAATGATAATGTATCCATCAGTTCTGAAGACTTCATCATTCAGCCTGCATTTGTTTCTGAAGCTTTAGTGTCTACCATGTGTTTCATTTATGGCTACAAGTCTGCCTAGCGAGAAGACCATCTGTTTGAGTGGGCTCCCCATCAGCCAGCTGAGCAGCATTGTTACCTGCTATTTGAACATATGTATATGGCAAGAAATCTAGGGCTGAAGAATAGACAGAATTAAGGTGCACAGACTTACAGCTGCTTCCCTGCAGTTAGAATAATGAAATAGTGGCAGCTAAAGAAATGTGTTGCAGTAGAACCATTTTTTAAACCAACAGTGGTTTCTTATTTTGTATGATGTGTCAAGACTGTGAGGTATGCTTCAGGATAAATTTTAAAGACTGGATATCTACTGAACATAGGATCTTTTGGAATTTGGGAGAATACTGAAGGATGATCCCTTTACCTGGGAGGAAACATGGTCAATATTCAGGGTTGATAAGAGCTGCAGTGCAACAATATCTGGAGGGCCAGGTTCTCCATCCTTGCTGTAGATGTTCTTTGTGGCCTTTGGGCAGCCCAGCTTTGTGAACTGAACATGCACAGACCAACTGCTTCCAGAACTGCCCTTCTCCATTAAAGAGGATGGTTGTTGCAGCTGGATTCTACACTGCAGATCCTTCATCAAGCAGGAGGGTGAACGAGATGACCTTTTAAAGTCCCTTCTGATTCTTTTTCTTAAAATTAATTTGTTGTTATTGTTTAACAACAATAAAGAAACCCACAATTATGTAACCACCTGTAGTATTATTACAGATAGGTAAGCCTACAACACAATAAAAGGAAAATAATGCTTGCATAGCTGAAGACCAGAAAATCACTCCCAAAAGAAATTGGAGCAGCATTTGAATCCCTTGTCTTGTTGTTGTTTAGTCGTTTAGTTGTGTCCGACTCTTCGTGACCCCATGGACCAGAGCACGCCAGGCACTCCTGTCTTCCACTTCCTCCTGCAGTTTGGTCAGACTCATGTTAGTAGCTTCGAGAACACTGTCCAACCATCTCATCCTCTGTCGTCCCCTTCTCTTTCCCAACATCAGGGTCTTTTCTAGGGAGTCTTCTCTTCTCATGAGGTGGCCAAAGTACTGGCGCCTCAGCTTCAGGATCTGTCCTTCTAGTGAGCACTCAAGGCTGATTTCCTTAAGAATGGATAGGTTTGATCTTCTTGCAGTCCATGGGACTCTCAAGAGTCTCCTCCAGCACCATAATTCAAAAGCATCAATTCTTTGGCGATCAGCCTTCTTTATGGTCCAGCTCTCACTTCCGTACATTACTACTGGGAAAACCATAGCTTTAACTATACGGACCTTTGTCGGCAAGGTGATGTCTACTTTTTAAGATGCTGTCTAGGTTTGTCATTGCTTTTCTCCCAAGAAGCAGGTGTCTTCTAATTTCATGACTGCTGTCACCATCTGAAGTGATCATGGAACCCAAGAAAGTAAAATCTCTCACTGCCTCCATTTCTTCCCCTTCTATTTGCCAGGAGGTGTTGGGACCAGTGGCCATGATCTTAGTTTTTTTGATGTTGAGCTTCAGACCATATTTTGCGCTCTCCTCTTTCACCCTCATTAAAAGGTTCTTTAATTCCCCTCACTTTCTTCCATTAAGGTTGTGTCATCAGCATATATGAGGTTGTTGATGTTTCTTCCGGCAATCTTAATTCCGGTTTGGGATTCATCCAGTTCAGCCTTTCGCATGATGAATTCTGCATATAAGTTAAATAAGCAGGGAGACAATATGCAGCCTTGTCGTACTCCTTTCCCAATTTTGAACCAATCAGTTATTCCATATCCAGTTCTAACTGTAGCTTCTTGTCCCACATAGAGATTTCTCAGGAGACGGATGAGGTGATCAGGCACTCCCATTTCTTTAAGAACATGCCATAGTCTTAGTGTAAGTAATAAATAGGAAGCAAGCGCCCAATAATTTTTCTGTTTATGTTTCTCCCCTTGACCCTTAACATTGTGGAGTCAATTTCTTGTCTGAAGCCGACTACCAGAGCCTCCTATCCCAATTATTAACAGAGGGGTTACTCAAATCTTTCCAGTGGCAAACTTTCTCTACCCTGGCAGCTACTAGCACTTTAAGTATCAGTACTTTGTGCGTCAAGGAGTTGTCAACTCCATCTTTAAAAATGGAAGTGCTAAGGCAGGGTCAGGTAGCTCAGGTTGCTGTACAATCTAGCTTATTAAAATGAAATTTGTTCCCCGGGATTTCAGTTCCTTTTCGAAGATTCACCATGGGTGAAGCAGTGTACCCTTAATTGAACATCCTCTGCAGCACAGGGATGACAGATTCAGATTAATGTAACTAAGTTAAATCAGAATTCAATGTCACGTTCCCGAGTTTTGCAGAAATGGGTTTCACTTATACATTCAGTGTCTGTGAACTGCTGGACATTCAGATGTGTCTCCTTTTCTCTCACTACCCCTCTCTGTCTAGGTATTGAGCATCTATTAAGAGTTGATACATAGCTTTTCCGTGCACTCTGGCTTCTGTTGTGCCAGAAGCGGTTTAGTCATGCTGGCCCCACGACCCGGAAAGCTGTCTTTGGACAAATGCCAGCTCCCTTGGCCTGAAAAGTGAGATGAGCACCACACCCCATAGTCGCCTTTGACTGGACCTAACCATCCAGGGGTCCGTTACCTTTTTACATAGCTGAAACAAGTACTTTCCAGTACTTTCACACACATCCCTTCAAAGAGAAGGAATGCGGGGGACTTTCAGTTCTGAGTGCATAATGAGAGAAGGAATTCATAGGTCTTTCCAATAAGACCAGGGCCAGGAAGCATTTTTATTCTTTTTGAGTCAGGTGCACACTTGTAACACAAGTCCCCTTCCCACCCTGAAAGTCTTGTCTGTTGAAAAATTCAAGGGCTGTTTGTAGTTCTTTAGCTTCATGTACACAGGGAAGCCCTATGCACACTCACTCACGACAGGAGTACGTCCCACTATGTTCAATGAAGCTATAACCCCTCTGAAATATACTCGGAGTCCTGCAGTGATTTCATGCTCTTTATTGCAGCTTGTAAAACAGTGATTGAATTTTCCCCAAAACCTCATGTTTTTATATACATTATTTACACAATGAGTCCCGTCTGATTGGCTGATTCTGCTTCCCTCCTGGAGCCTGATTGGTCTTCTCCTGCAGGCCAATCAGTTGTTGCATTCTACAATCCTACCAGCCTAATAGGCTGATCAACTTCCTCCTGGAGCCTGATTGGTCTTCTCCTGCAAGCCAATCAGTTGTTGTTCTAGGATCCAAGCTTAGTACATAACACCCTCCCTGCCCAACTTTTCTGGGTTGGGTATGGGGCAAGGATTGTGATTTTTCCAAAGCTAGATGATTGTGAAGAATTATTTGCAGAAATGTTAAAGCAGGTTGCAAAGATGTTCCTTGGATAAATTATATGCAACTGTCCCAGATGGGATCCCATATGCCTTGTTCCAACATATACTGAGCTAGAGGTTTAGCTTATGGAAATAAAGAAAATATTTACGTAACACTTGAAGCGTGCAAACTAATGTGTGGCTGAGATTTTGTCAACGAACCTTCTTCCTTTCCAGGAACCCAGAAAGATAAGCCAACACAGCATTCTTATTGTTGCCACCATGATGAAGTGTGCTCGACAGAGCCACCGCTAATGTTTGCAAAATTCAAAGCAGAATGTTAAGTTTTTCTGGACCCTGAAAGCTGGTTGGAATGCAGGAACTGTGCCTTGAAGTCTCAATGGGTTATTGAAATCTAAGAGCTGGAGACATGACAGATATTTAGAAGGAGGGAAAACGAGTGCCGTCCCACTCCTGTTCTTCAAACCGAATGAATTTGCATTATTAAGACAAGATAGGTGTTGGCGGAACTTTAAGAGAAAGTCCTGAACTTTAAAAGAGATTCTGTAATGGAATATGGGTTTTGCAGTGTTCTAGAATGCAGCCAGTCATATCTGCAGGGACTTCTTTTGAATGTGTTGCCTCCCATTTTAGGAGAAATGTGGGCTGGATTGAGAAGGCGATCGGGCCAGATCTGGCCCCTGGGCCTTAGTATGCCTACCCATGGTTTTGAGTGAGTGGTTGAATGAGTAAATAATAAAAAACCTCAGGGCATCTTTGCTACCTACTAAGGCTTACAGATCAACATACAGGAACAGGGTCTAGTGAAATTGGCACCTTTATTCCCAGGAAAACCTTGCTTAGTTCATTTGTATAACAGTGTCAGAGAACTGATTTTTGGACCAGATTGGGTTGGGTTTTTTTAAACCATTTTATGCTCTTATGAACCACTTTCCCCAGTCACTGTTACAACATTTATTTATTGTCAGTTTAGTGTTATGCTCTAGGTGCCCTACAGAACAGAGAAATGGTATAGGAAGCTTATAGCTTAGGTCCTATACCACTAGAACAAATGGGGAGCAGGTCCTGATGCAGGAGTAAGATGGGGTACAGAGAGAAGGGTTAGGACACAATTCACTGCCTTACTGCTACTAAGCCAAAGTATGTGTAAAATTAAAATTAAGTCCCACTGAAATCAATTGGAATAACTTAGCTTGGCTCAAGAGCTCTAATTTAGCTGGGTTTTGAATCAATCCCTTTGTCTCCTGAAGTGCTGCAGTCTGAACGGTGTTTAAGTTGCGTAGTGAGGATCAGCACGTTCTGTTGTTATGAAAACCAGGATTTCCTTCCGTTTTTAATACATGGCTGTTTTAATGTGAATTGTCTGGGGTTCTTCAGCTTTAAGTTAGCTTTGCTTCTTCTCAAAATCAATGCCCTTCCAATCAAAATACTTTCAGCATTTCTGGTCTGATGTTCCTTGCTTTTTACCTTGTCTATCTCCAAAGACCCTCCAGTCAATACAGCTCCCTACGCTCCTAGAATATACAACATTTAAACTTCAGAAAAGTTAATTGATAAGGGAATATACCGGAAAGGGGCAAATGCCAGCGAAATAATACCAAGCCTTAATTAGAGCGAGAATAAAACAAGCTAACACTCTGCAGCTAAAACAGCTGGCGGAGACTGAAAAAATAAATTAACTCAAATAATTCTTCTGTTGGCTGCTGCAGAGGAAAGCAAGTGGTTTATGAACACAAGTAGGAATTGGCTTTGCAAAAGCACTTTTTCTCCTGGTTCCCACAGAGCCCCCTCTCCCCAGTGCCCCAGGGGGTAGTGTGATGGCTGCCTTTTTTATTTTTTGAAAATTGCATAGAGCTAAAGAAGAATGCTAGAAGAGTGAGACTCCTTCCCACTTCTCTTTTAGCTCTCTGTGCTTCTCAAGGCTTACCGTTACTCTGCTGGATCTAACTTGTACCCATAGCTGTCAACCCTCCCCTTTCTTGCGGGAAACTCCCTTATTCCAATGCCGTTTCCCGCTGCTATCCCGGATTGTTGATATCCCTTCAATTTCCTGGATTTCAAAGGAAGCAGCTCCTCTCCCTCCCTGCCGGCCAGGGAGGCTCCTCAGCTGCGTTGCTCGGCTGCCAATAAGGAGTCTGAGACCGACTGGGGGCGGAGCTTGCATGCCTTGTGCAGCCAGACCCTCACGCCCAACCAGACAGACAGCCTGCCTGCCGTCTACGCGCTCGCTCTTTCGCTCACCCGTTCGTGCACAGCCTCTGGAGCGCAGGGTGGCAAGGCTACTTGGTGGCATTGCACCGCCCTCGCGGCATCCCTTATTTTCAAATCCGAAAGTCCGAAAAAATCCCTTATTTTCAAATCCGAAAGTTGACAGCTATGCTTGTACCCAGATCCCTTAGAAAGCCAAAATGCGTTCTTTTTGCCAAACAGAAAAGGGACCAGAAGGTAAAAAGGACTCCTGGACAGTTAAGTCCAGTCAAAGGCGACTATGGGGTGTGGTGCTCATTTCGCTTTTCAGGCCGAGGGAACCGGCGTTTGTCCTCAGACAGCTTCCCGGGTCATGTAGCCAGCATGACTAAACCACTTCCAGCGCAACGGAACACCATGACAGAAACCAGAGCACACAGATTTATTTTGCAGACAACATGATGGCTGGAAAAGTTTATTTTATTTTATTTTAAATTAAAAGGCATACAGACCATTTCAATAAGTCTCACTTTGCACAGGAAAGCAAGTCTTACAGCAGGAGAAACAAAAAAAACAGGTTGGAAACATATATACAGCAAATTTCAAAACAAGTGAAGGTATAAACTGTCAAAATACTGGGAGGGACTTTACGATTAAATAAAATAAAAATAACTTGCCTTGAAAATGAAGGGGGAAATGAATAAAGGGATTTGTTTTTATTTTAGGGAAGAGGATTGCCTGAGAAACTCTGGGAGGGAGTTTCTGTCAGTTGTCACCATGGCAACCATAAAGCACAAACCCTGCATGCACTTGAATTGTGAACAGAAGCTTCAGCCAAGGCAGGATCACAATTTTGTAAACAGAAGCCAAGATGAAAGGGGCACCAGTGTGCAATACAATTTGTAACATCTGAGGCCCTATGCATATATTAGCCCAGCGTGTCTATGGGACAACTAACTGTTGGGTCATATCATGTTTCCACCCATTGTTTTTAAAATAGTGATTGTTGCAAACAAATCCTTAAAGCAGGCTTCCTCAAACTCGGCCTTCCAGATGTTTTTGGCCTACAACTCCCATGATCCCCCGCTAGCAGGACCAGTGGTCAGGGATGATGGGAATTGTAGTCTCAAAGCATCTGGAGGGCTGAGGTTGAGGAAACCTGCCTTAAAGACATGTAGGACGGAGCTCCCAGACAAAGCGCAGTTTAGCAATACCTGGCCCAAACCATTCTCCCAGAGTGCAGCCACTTTTCCTGCTTCCTCCCATTAGCCTGCCAACTTAAAAGCGAAGGTGAATGGAACATGTATTGGCAGTGGTGTAGCAAGGTCAGGTGGTACCCGGTGCGGAAAATTTCTTCTTCTTCTTCTTCTTCTTCTTCTTCTTCTCTCTCTCTCTCTCTCTCTCTCTCTCTCTCTCTCTCTCTCTCTCTCTCTCTCTCTCACACACACACACACACACTTTTTTGTTGTTGCTGAGACAAAGTTGTGGAGCTTTCTGGGGGGAGCCAGAGTTGTTGAGCTTTCTTTTTTGCGGTGCCTCTGAGGAGTCTGCCTGCTGCCCTACAGCTGAGGGGGAGGCGGCGGACGTACGTTTTGGCAGCAGGAAGCCTGTGCGCGCCAAAGCCACAGCGTCTCTCACAGACATTGAGTGCCGCACAGCTTTTTGTCACCCCCTCAGAGGTGACACCCGGGGCAACCCGCCCCCACTGCTCCCACCTTGCTCCGCCCCTGCGTGTTGTCATGTCACTATAGGGCAGGCTTACATAACTTGTGGCTTTCTTAAGTCAAACGCCGCCCAGGAGCCATTAATTGTGGCTTGACAAACTCCTGCCCTGTTTACCAGCAAGGCTGGCAGGTCGAATGAACTTTAGGTGGGCCACCATCAATGGCTGCACCCAGCAGTTGGGTCACAAGTGGTACAGTCCTGCATTAGAGGGTGCATTTTTAAGGCACCAGCTCTCCATACCTAGCCTTCCCACTTCAAGTGGCTGCTCTGGATAACTAATTGTCAACCAGGGTTCTAGGCTCTGCCATGTCATGCCATTTAGTTGACGCCTTGATGACTTCTCCTTTAGCTGTCTACCAGCTCCATCTGCTATGCCAGCTGAGACTGTCTCGCCAGAGTGGTGCATGCTCTAGTTATCTCCCGCTTGGACTACTGCAATGTGCTCTATGTGGGGCTACCTTTGAAGGTGACCCGGAAACTGCAATTAATGCAGAATGCGGCAGCTAGACTGGTGACTGGAAGTGGCCGTCGGGACCACATAACACCGGTCCTGAGAGATCTACATTGGCTCCCAGTATGTTTCCGAGCACAATTCAAAGTGTTGGTGCTGACCTTTAAAGCCCTAAACGGCCTCGGTCCTGTATATCTGAAGGAGCGTCTGTGAAGACATTTGAAGGCAGCCCTGTTTAGGGAAGCTTTTAATATTTGATGAATTATTGTATTTTAATATTTTGCTGAAAGCCGCCCAGTGTGGCTGGGGAAACCCAGCCAGATGGGTGGGGTATAAATAAATTTATTATTTTTATTATTAGTAGTATTAAGAGGCTCCATCTCAAAGCAACTGTCTGGATGTATAACTGATTCCTTGTTATTCATTTGTTTTGGATTATACCTTTTTTCTGGAGTCAGGAATTGCAACAAATCCCATTTTTTTCTGTGCCTGCCAAGGGAGGGACATGGCTAAGATTTAAATGCCATGTCCTTGCTGGGCTGAGGGGCTAGCAATTTGTGACTTGCCTGGATTGCTTTGGTTCTCTTCCTGACAGCTACTGGTAACTCTGAATGAGTCTTCATCCTCCACCCCCTGCGACCTACTTTACTGTAATGGGGAGAAGATCAGCAGCCTTCCCTATTTTGGAAGCTTTCCGGTGATCTGATCAGAAGATCAGAAGATCAGATTCATTTATTTGTCCTCAGACCACCGCAAGAGACAAAAGTTTGACAATAGGAAAGTAACATCCCATAGAAGTTAACCCCAGACCCAAAGAAAACCAAAACCAAACTTCAAATCTCGAATTTCCTGGGCAGAGCACAGGCCTTTAATTAACAAATAGTAAAATAAAAGATTAAGATGAAAGGAATTTAAACAAATCTGAATAGAATTTTGCAAAACCTAAATGAATAGGAGCAGGAAGCAAACTTAAAAATTTGAATCCCCCAGACAAGAGACACATCATTCTCTCCTCTCACAAGTTACCTCTGGGACGGTATATAAATTCAATTAATAATAATAATAATAATAATAATAATAATAATAATCCTCTATAATAATCTCCCTGTGTCCCTGCGTCCGCCGTCCGTGTGTCAGTGGAAATCGCAACTGCGCATGCGCTCCACTGACACACAGATTGGAGCGCAGAGAGGAGGAGGAGCCTGAGGTTGGAGCGCAGCACGAGCGAAGCGCTTGCGCTTCGCGAGCCTCTGAACCTCTCCGCTTCAGCTGCAATGGCGGCCACTCCCCGCGCGCTGCTGCTTCTCCCCCTCCCTTCTTTCTCCCCGCCTCAGCCACCCGTGGCAGTGGCGGGGAGGGCGGCCGTCGCCGGGGCTGCCGGCGGGGCAGCGGCAACAGGCGGCTCCGCCATGGTGCTGGCTTGGCCACCTGAGGTGGGGAGAAGGAAGCGCCTCGGGTCCCCGTCGCCGCCGCTAGCGCCCATTATTAATGGGCTTAATTCAACTAGTAATAATAATAATAAATAATAATAATAAATAATGAATGAATGAATGAATGAATGTTACAACAGATGGAAAATGTGCAATTTTCACAGTGGCATATTTATCTTGTCCACTCAGTAGGTAAACCATAGACTCATACCTCTCCCATCACTGCGTAAAAATTGTTCCAGATGTTGTTCTCTCAGCACATTATACAATCGGAAGTATTTTCTGGTGAAGCATATATAGGAATATAGGAAGCATGCTTTATATGGTGTCAGTCCCTTGGTCTATCTAGTTCAATACTGTCGACACTGACTGGCAGTGGGTCTCCAAGGTTTCAGAGATGGAACAATCTCAACCCTACCAAGAGAGGCTGGGGGTTGAATCGGAGTCCTTTTGCCTGTGAAACAGATGCGCTACCACTGAGCCACAGCAATCCCCCAAATAGGGCAGCAGGGATAAAATATCTTGACGTGCGTTGGGAATCTTCTTTTCTCAGAAAGGAGAGAAAAGGCTATTCCTCTTCTTCAGCCATCAAAAGGTCTTGATGATTTAGGTGACAGTATTGTGTAAAAACAAGCTGTGTGGTACCATGTGGAAATTTGGCACCACCTTTTTCAAAATAAAATATTCCCATATGGAGAAAAGCCATTTACACTGAAACATACTGCTGAGTGGATGCACCTTTGCAATGTCTCTGAAAAGCAAGGACTGACAGCAAATGTGGTACAAACCATGGCAGTTTTTGCTCCTCGTTCCTCCCTCCTTAAATAATAGATTTCCGAACAAGGATGAGGCTTCTCAGGCTCAATGTGGCCTTTATAGTCACATATCAACTCTAAATATATTCCGGCTTGGATACCGCCTGCATCTCTTGCCCTTCAGTTCTTTCTCTGAAAGTCCCCAGATTTCCTGATTTTCTTCGCCTAGAGAACAAAGTAATAATTATTATAATTGAAAAATTGAAATGAATTCACAGTATAAGGGTGGTGCGTACTCGTTCCTTTTTATCTGCTAATTTATATGTCTAGACTGGGGGTGGCTAACCCTGGTCCAGGGGCCTGATCCTCTCCCGCTTGCTAATATTTTGGCCCCCCAGTGACCGTGGTGGCAAAAAGAGAGAGTAAACATAGCACTGTGTGAGTGTGGAGAGGTTTAAACCACCCCACCCAACTTAGCAGCTGTTCTTGCCCCCTTGTATCCTGCAGTATGTCACTGATGCAATGATTGCAATGAATCCAATGTAAAAAGAGAGTCAGGTTTAGGAGAAGATTAATTCAAACATGAATAAGAATTCATTCCTAGGAGGCAGGGCCGGCGCTTCCATTTAGGCGAACTAGGCAACTGCCTAGGGTGCCAAAATGGAGGGGGCGCTGGCCAGCCTGCCCGCCGCCCGCCGCCGCCCCAACCAGCAGCGGAGCGAGCAGGTTGGGGCGAAAACCGTGGCGGCGGGAGCGCCAAAATGGAGGGGGCGCTGGCCAGCCTGCCCCTTGCCCCCCACCGCCGCCCCAACCAGCAGCAAAAATCACGGTGGCGCACCGTATGTCATGCGCAATGACGTCACGTGCCCCGCCCCCTCGCCTAGGGCGCAAAAAACCCCTAGCACCGGTCCTGCTAGGAGGTCCAAATGCAGTATAAAAGGAATGCCTCCTGAATGGTTACATCCACACAACAAACGTAACTGGCTGATAAATTTGTCTCAATATAACATGATATAATATTTACATGTGACACAAACTAAACATATACATAACTACAAATTACAAATATACAAGGATATAAGAACATTCTACTGAAAAACTGCGACGTCAAAGTTCAAGAAGGACTATAATCCGGATAACCTTGTCTTCCCTCCTTTGGATTGCTTCGTTCCTTCATGGCAATATCATCTTTATCTCTTGGATTGACGAGACCACAGGACCATCGCCAGATTCCACAGTATCTGTTACACTCCTCGTGGCAATTACACTCTTACATTGTGGACTGGCAAGACCATACTTATTATCTCCATAATTATTATTTTTTTCGCTCTTTGGAACCTCCAACAGAATCATGTGGGTTGCAAGGGACTTGTTGAACTTGAACTTTGACGTCGCAGTTTTTCAGTAAAATGTTCTTATATCCTTGTATATTTGTAATTTGCAGCTATGTATATGTTTAGTTTGTGTCACATGTAAATATTATATCATGTTATATTGAGACCAATTTATCAGCCGGTTACGTTTGTTGTGTGGATGGTACATACCATAGTTGTACGTAATCTTGGTTCTTTTGGTGTGAGATCCTGAATGGTTACAGCATGGGCCATGTGTACGGCGTATGAGCCAAGTACCCTATATACTCGAGTATAAGCCTAGTTTTTCAGCACATTTTTTGTGCTGAAAAAGCCGCCCTCGGCTTATACTCGAGTGAGGAAGACAGTGGCTCCTATGAAGCTTTCCCAGGTTTTTTGTGGTAAAATTGGGTGCCTCGGCTTATATTCGGGTCGGCTTATACTTGAGTATATATGGTAGTTTTAAAGAAAGTCCAACAGAGAAGAAGAAGAGTTTGGATTTGATATCCCGCTTTATCACTACCCGAAGGAGTCTCAAAGCGGCTCACATTCTCCTTTCCCTTCCTCCTCCACAACAAACCCTCTGTGAGGTGAGTGGGGCTGAGAGACTTCAGAGAAGTGGGACTAGCCCAAGGTCACCCAGCAGCTGCATGTGGAGGAGCGGAGACGCGAACCCGGTTCCCCAGATTACGAGTCCACCGCTCTTAACCACTACACCACACTGTGTCTAAACATGCCAATATCAAATACCTGTGTTAAAGCAATGCCATGAGCAAAATTAAAGAAGGGGTGTTGGAGGAATTGGGCTTGGAGGAAGGGGTTAATTTTCTTCATGAGCACAGATCACCCCATGCATGAGGTAAGATAACAGGTGCAAGGCCTGTCAAACCAGTTGCTATGGCAACAGCCCAGTGCCGGCAATATAAGTGACTGAGGTAAGTCAGCTCAGGATGCTGGGGTCTTGTGCTGTGTGTCGAAGTCAGTCTTGAGAAGTGAGTCAGAGTCGGTGTTACATCTTGAATTGTTGAAGCCTCAGAAATACTTTGTACATGTGTATCTGCAATGCCTACAAGCTGTATGTACAGTGGACGCTTGGGTTGCGAACATGATCCATGTGGGAGGCATGTTCGCAACCCGCAGCATTCGCAACCTGCAGCGCCGCGTCTGCGCACACGCGGGTCATGATTCGGGGCTTCTGTGCATGCGCAAAGCGCAATTTAGTGTTTCTACACATGCGCGAGCGCCGAAATCTGGAAGTAACCCGAGTGTCTGTAACCCGATTCCCTGTAAACCGAGGTATGACTGTACTGTATATATAAATGTCTGGAAATGTATTACTGAAGCCTTATCTTCTGCAGCAGTAAACTATTTTGGACCTTAAGCTGCCTCTGTGTGTGACGGGAACTGAGGGCAACTTCTGTTACGGGGGTATCTTACAACACTGTAAACTGGACCACCCACCCATCATTCCACTTTATTAGGTGTTCTGTAACGTTTCCCCAATTTTAATACATCAGTGCGTCTTGCCCTATTGCACAACCAAAGAGGGCCAAGACTCCCCCTCCCTCAGAAATTTGTGGTATGGAAAGTTGCAGGATTCTAGCAGGAAATTGTAGGCCACACACTAATTGGAAATGAAGCAGTATGTCTGCCCTGAAGCTTTTGCAGCTGCAAACAGTATTGAAAGCAAGGTCGCATTTAACTTCCCTAATACCATTATGAGCACAAATCATAAATGCAGAATAAGAAGGACTTCAGGATGGGGTAAGCTGTATCTTCTAAAGTCTTCTGTTATAGTCCTATTACTCACCTGGTGAGCTCAATGTGTAACCAGGCAATTATTTGGTAGCATTTTTTTTTGCCCATATAAATCCCATTAAAGGGGGGGGGGGAACCCAAGAAGTCTAATACCTGAAAGCATCACAAAGGGTGTTGCTGAAAACACAGTATATGATGGGATTGATGGCGCTGTTCAAAGATGGCAGGTTCTGAATAATCACTGCGGCGTAGAAGCGTTCTTTGGTTTCAGGGAGGACGCTGAAGTTGTCCAGGATGTCAAAGAGAAAGTAAGGACTCCAGCAGAGTACAAAAGCTGCAAGAAATCAAGGAAATGGTTTGAAAAGTGTTGAGTTTTAATGGGGAAAGTAGCACTAGGAGATCTGGGCAAAATTGGCTTGTCTACTCTCACAAGTGTTCTGTTTTTCTCACTAAAAAAAAAAGGGAATTGCTTTGAAATCTGGTAAACTTTTGCATGCCGGTTCTATGCGGAAACAACCTGTTGAGTTCCTGCAACACCTGCTGAAATCTCATCTGTTAAAGTGCAGGAGCCCCTTCTGTCCTCTGTCGATGGGATTCAGCTGCAAATATACAAAGCTCTTAAAAAAAAGGAACAACTTATTTTAATGGATGGCCATCATTAAATACTGAAAGGACTCTGCTTTCTAAGCTCAAAGGCATTCCTATATCCGCCTCTGGCTCTCAAAGAAGGGAACTAAGTGTCTCTCTTTGCATAATCCTTTTTGTTGCAAGTTCCCGGAGGTTCATCGGCAAAGGATCAGGAAGACTGGAACAGCCTTATTTGCACATCCCATATGCAAAGAAGAAAATGCGTGGCGCACACTCCTCCTGCTGTATCAGTTTGCCAGTCCCTCTGGACTAACAACACACAATATAATCACATTAAACACAGATGTGTAGCCAATTAAATCATTATCGAATGCCCAGGGAGAGCTTTCTCCTGTGTCCCCTTGCATTAACAGCCGGCCCAATTGAATCAATATAAATTCCAGCACCTAAGCTGGGGATTCTTCAGTTTTGCATTTGATACCGGTAGCATCTGTAGCAAATGCATAATTAAGTTTAAATAAGAAAAAAGGAAGCCAAATAGCTTGGTTGATGGAGGTCACTTCTTTATGCTTGCAGACAGGCAGATTAAAAAAAAAGAAAAGCTTATATGGAAATCAAAGAGCCTAATGTTTGCAGCATATAGTTTGCATTAAAAAAGCCTCTGAGGTTCAATACTTTGCATCTCTAGGCAGGGCTGGGAAAGACTCCTCAAGAACTCAATGGCAGATCCACACCGTAAAGTTAAAGCACATTCAATGCACATTTAAAGCACATGGCATCCTCCAAAGTATACTGGGAACTGTAATCAAAATGGCCCAGTATACCTGAAGGAGCGTCTCCACCCCCATCGTTCTGCCCGGACACTGAGGTACAGCACCAAGGGCCTTCTGGTGGTTCCCTCACTGCAAGAAGTGAGGTTTCAGGGAACCAGGCAGAGGGCCTTCTCAGTAGTGGCACCCGCCCTGTAGAACGCCCTCCCATCAGATGTCAAGGAAATAAACAACTATCTGACTTTTAAGAGACATCTGAAGGCAGCCCTGGTTAGGGCAGTTTTTAATGTTTAATGCTGTATTGTGTTTTTAATATTCTGTTGGGAGCCATCCAGAATGGTGAGGAAACCCAGCCAGATGGGCAGGGCATAAATAAGTTGTTGTTGTTGTTGTTGTTGTTGTTGTTGTTGTTTTCCCCCGCACAGAACTCCACTTCCAAACATGCTTAACAAACTACAGTCCTCAGGATTCTTTAGGGCAGGGTTTCCCAAACTTGGGTCTCTGGCTGTTGTTGGACTACAACTCCCATCATCCCTGACCACTGGTCCTGCTAGCTAGGGATGATGGGAGTTGTGATCCAATAACAAATGGGGACTCAAGTTTGGGAAACCCTGGGGGAAGCCATGTGCTTTCAATGTGTGTTGAACGCACGTTAAATGTATGGTACTGATCTGCTCCCAGAGTGTCTTGGCAAGTTACGGCAAATATTGAGCTAGATCTTAACCATGGGTGTCCAGATGTTGCTAGACTACAACTCCCATCATCCCTAGTGAGCAAGACCAGTGATCAGGGTTGGTGGGAGTGGTAGTTCAGCAATATCTGGGGACCCAAGGTTGATGGACCAGCATTTTGGAGATTCATTCCCCGTGTCTACAGTCATGGGATTATAATCTATCACATGACAGTGTACCGGTATGTTTTCATTCCACAGAATGGGAAGTGACAGAGACAGGATGTTTGTGTTACAGTGGTACCTCGAGATACGAACGGGATCCGTTCCGGAGCCCCGTTCGTATCCTGAGAAGTCCGCAACCCGCAGCGCTGCTGTGATGTTCGGGCAGAGGAAAGCTTTTGAAGCTCCCGACCGACCGACTAGGAGGAAGAGAACATGCCAGCCGGGCATGTGTCTCTGCCAGGGTCCTACACCAGAGTAGGATGATCCTGCGAACACAGCAGCCTGACTTAGTACAAGACAGGAGTGGGGAAATCAATGACCCTTTTTAAAGTTGCCACACTCGAACTCTAAGTAGTTTTGGGTTGTCTTGGACAAGATAAAGCAACTAACAAATGTAATAAAGAAAAATAATAGATAATAAAGGGGGGGATGATGATGGAAGTTGTGGTCTAGCAATATCTGGCGGCATAAAAGTTCCCACTCATGTCTCTATCCTGGTGCTTATAATGAGCTATTGCTTCTTTGGAATTGTGTGGGGCTGCTTCTTTAAAGCAACTGTTAAAACCAGGTTTTTCATCATCATCATCATCATTATTATTATTATTATTAAAAACTGATTTTGAGATAATTTGCTTTGGTTGCTTTTGTGAATTTGTGTAACCAACCGAAAGGTGACACAGGAAAGTTTGAAATAATTCAATAAACAGTATGAAGCACAGGGACATACCAGGACTGGGAGTTGCGCAACCCCCAGTAGAACTACATGGCAAAAAAAACCCTAATATTTTTGGTATATGGGTGGTTCTAAAGCTTGTAGAGATTTCAGGGACTTGGAAAAGCACGGGGGGGGGGGATGGCCCTGCTCTACGGAGAAATAAACACTCATTTAATATTTCATGGGGGTGGATGGGAGGCTGTAGATAGAACAGGACTTGATCTGTTGATGATGAAGGCAATCTGTGGTTGTGTTGCCATGGAGGGATGCCTTAATTGCCGTAGAAGCGATCTCAGCTCTATCCGCCGGGTGAGTCAATCTTTACTGCAGCTCACCAGGATAAATAAAACAGAATCCAAAATGCTACTTCAACCTATCTCAGAAAAGGGTCAGCAGCAATGATTGCATCTTTCCAACTTTCGCATTTCACAATTTAAGTGGGGAAGGACCCCTGCCCAGTAGATATAGTAGTCAAATCATCCCCTAGATTGTATCGTTTCAGACTACGGGTGGTGGATTGAGTATTTTCGAGAAAGCCACAAGACATAAAAAAGAAGAAGCATTAGCATTCACTCATGCAATCCCTTTCCTGCAGTTTGAACAATTACAGCCCAGGATTAGTTTTCTCACTTTATCTGCTGCTTGTGTAAACTAGGAATATAAGAAGCGTCTTGTCCGCACAGTCTGTCTGCACACCCCTCCCTTGCTCTCGTCCCTATTGGCACTGCGACCCACATTGAATTAAACTACAGTTTCTTGCTCAGTCTAAAACAGGGAAAGGTCACTTTACTAATCAAGATCTCAAATCAGAATCAAGCTGTGGTTTCAGATCCTGGTTGGTAAACTGGCATTAAATCACTGTTTTCTTATTTTGCAAGTAAACAGCTGGCCCAAGTGTGTGTGTGTGTGTGTGTGTGTGTGTGTGTGTGTGTGTGTGTGTGTGTTGCATGCAGGCTTGGTGGTTTTATTAAACCAGGAACGTTACAGCAAAACTAGTCCATTATCCACTCCGCTTGTCATAGCAGATATAATCCTTGGGAGAAGGTCAGCATACAATAGCTTTTTAATAGCATCTCATAATTGAATCTTGAAGAAACCTTGGTTACTCAGCAAGCTAATGCTACTTTGTCTTATGGGTAGGCTTGTCTGTAAAGTTTTATTTTGGTGCAGAGATTGGGGCTTCTCAGCCACGGAAAACCTGGTTTGCTTTCTTTAAAAATAAGAAAACAAAACAGTATACAGTGGTACCTCTGGTTACATACTTAATTCGTTCCGGAGGTCCGTTCTTAACCTAAAAACGTTCTTAACCTGAAGCACCACTTTAGCTAATGGGGCCTCCCGCTGCCGCCGCGCGATTTCTGTTCACATCCTGAGGTAAAGTTCTTAACCCGAGGTAATATTTCTGGGTTAGCAGAGTCTGTAACCTGAAGCGTATGTAACCCGAGGTACCACTGTACATTCTTGCTTGAGTAAAAATGTGGCTATCAAAGGCTGAGGCAGTCAGAAGACGCTTGTGGTGTCTTGTGGTGAAATGGATGGAATGGATCTGAGACAACACCATGGGGGCAGATATCCACTCCAACTCTCTGGAGCCTTCCACGGAGCCATTTTTTTAAAAATGAAGTCTTCCACTGGTCGCTGATGTCTAATTAATTGGCATCTGTTGTCACTTACCAAGAATTATTACCACACTGTACTTGATAGCTTTGATTTTAGCCTTTGATATGAGTCCCCGATGGGTGTAGCTAGCACAGAATTTGCCGTCTGCAAAGAGAAGAGAAGGAAAAAATAAATTTAAGAAATGCGTAGCCATGATTGGAATGTCACCTCTCTCATCAAACTGCCCCAAAAGCCCATTTATTGTAATGGAAATTTTTAGAATGAGCAATCATGAGCAATTTCGCAATACATATACTATCTATAATATCATCTAACCTATCAATTTGTCCCATTATTTATTGATTCTTTATCTGAATTCTTACGCAACGCACAGTCACCTAGCCTATCAAGTTGTGCTGAAGCATCTTAAAAACAACATCACACACACAACACAACACAATCTTTTGAGATATTTTTTATCATAGATGTGGCTATATGCTTTGTTAAAAGTGTAAACAGCTATCTGATGTGGCTTTCAACAAGTTGCGAAGACATCTCCCTCAGCTACCAGCTATGAGGTAAAATAATCTCCATGGTCCATCCTGCTGCAGAACATAATAGTGCGCTGTGCCAAATTTTTGTGAGGTTTGATTTTCAAAGCAAAGCTGTAAATTGGGGAGATTTTAAAATGTTTGCAGCCACCACCACTCCCAATTTACTGTTACTGCTTTATTTTTTATTTTATTTTTTGCAGGGGGAGAGAGATGTTAGAGATATAGATTTTTTTAAAAAATTGTTTATAGCCAATGACCATATGCTAGAGATAGGCAAGCAGTCTTGTGCCCACCCTGAAAAGCATATTAAACCTGAACACTTGGAAAGCTTTAATGAAGCTCTCAGAGTGTTCAGCTTAACACTTCCTTTGGCTGGTAGCCCATTCTACTCCCACAAGGGCTAAAAGAGCTCACCTTGAGTAAGAGAGACAAGGTAGCAGCTTGCGGAGGGCTCCAATAAGGATGGAAGAGGCCTGTTAATGCCTCCCCTGTGAAAAAATGATGTTATGGGCATGCTTTTCTGCTGAGGAATAATTGGGTATTAGAAGTTCTCCATATGGCCTTCATAAGCAGAATCTTTGCTAAGAGCCTCACTGTAGGTCTACTTCCAGTTTTGTTCCTCAACTTAGATGAAGCATTCTTCATGATCTGTGGTTGTCTATTCCCCATAGCTGGGCCAACATTGGCCTTTAGGATCTGATAACATTGGATAATATAGATAGAATATTTTATTGTCATTGTCCCCTTCGGGTCCAATATGATCCAAAGGGCTTTTTCATCTCTACAATTCTATGATCCTAAGAAATTGTGGCAGGTTAACCATTGTTTTATAGCATACTAGCTTACCCGGCCGTGCCCTGCTGCGGCTGAATTTGTGAAATTGAAGAAGTTCCCCTGTTCACCTTCTGTCTGCCCCTTCTCTGTCCCCACCCCCGTTTTCAATTACTCTCTTCTGCCCCCCCTTTTCTATTATTGGTTTGTGAGCTTGCAAATGGCCGACGGAGCTCTGGCAGGGGGAAGGTTTTGTAGCTGCATTACCAGTATAGCCGTCGCTAGAGGGCGAGGTTTTGCTGGTGACGACTAATAGGTGCGACAATTTTTGTGCTTTTGTAGCTGTAGTACCAGTATAGCCGTCGCTAGAGGGCGGTGTTTTGCTGGTGACGTGTAATAGGGGAGCCAATTTATTTTTATTTTTCCTTTATTTTAGGCATGACACGTGTGGTTTTTCTGAATTTTTATTATGCCCGATTCTTTTGCCATGGTAATGGAACGCTGTGTCCTAATTTGATGCGATTTGGTCCAGCGGTTATGCAGCAAGGGTGTTTCGGACAAACACGCAATGGGAACATTTTTATATATATAGATGGTATGTGTGTGAATACAAGCGGTGAGTCTCAGATCAAGAATGGTTTCCTTTATCTCTTTTTAAAGGACATTCCTGTGAAACCTGAAGCTAATGAATGTAACATTTGTGCCTAATCTGTTTCTTTTTTTTTAAATTTCATTTTCCTTAATTGTAAAATATTTGTTGGGAGTTTCTTTGTTTTGTTTTGTTGTGCTGCATATCTCACGTCTTTTGCAATTTAATTTAAATCTCTTTTTTTGTATCCCATTAAGGTTTCGGCATTCAAAGTCAAATAAATCTTTCCTTCATTAAAAAAAAAAGATGCCACAGAACTTCTTGCTGTTTTTTTTATGCAATTCTACGTTACTTAGTAGATCAAAGATTTCATCTGCGAAACCTGCCAAAATTGAAACTTTTTGAATTTAAAATTTCACACTCAAAATGGAAATGTAAATGGTGCTCCAGAATCTTCTCAATCAACTGGCAAAAATGGAAGAAACCACAGACAGTCAGATATTTGGGAATATTCTGCTATTACTGATCAGCATAATCTTGGTCAATATTTCCATCAATGTGAAACCATGGTGAATTTGGAAGGATTTCTGGAAATTCTTAGTTTAAACTTTGAACAGAGCACAGCTTTGCATGAGATAACTTGTGGAAACCAAAGAAAAATAAAACTTTAGAAAAGCTAATTGTGAATTCATTAGAATGTATTAACACAATGTTCTTTCCCTGTCATTGAAGCAGTGATTAAGGTAACAGTACGCTTGGCTCAGTTTTGTTCTTTCCTTTTCATTTGAATATTTACAATGCTTATTTGATTAATTAGTGCTTCAGAAGAAAGAGTCTTTTCCCTTGCTTACATGAATCTATTTCAACCGCTGTTGATGGATTTTAGGTCCTCAGTTAGGAATTAGTGTGTATTTTTCATAGGTTATGCTCAGGTTATTAGGAGAAGACTTCACTCATTCATTTTCTCTTATTACTTCCAGGTAAAATGACTGGGGTCGAGCCAACCTGGTGAGCACATGTTTAAATGTTTTTTGGCAATTTAGTCTTTGGCAGCGCATGGAGATTTGATCAACAGTGGGCTTTTTAATGATCTCTGGGGTAATTGCATACCCAATGTCTTTCAGTGTCATGAGTTTCAATGCTTGGGCGTGATTGCTCCAATTTCCTTACCTGAGCAGTTGGAAACAATGACAGCATGAGCTTTGCTCTTAGCCCATATTGTTCGGATCACAATGAAGTAAATAACGCTACAGTTGGGGAAAGAACGGAAAACAAACACGTTAGCGATTCTTTAGGATGGGATAATCCTAAGTGTATCATCATTTTAGTTTGCCAGCTTGTAGCTGACACATTGTGAGTTTTGATTTAAGCCATGAAGTTCTGCAGAAGTTTAACCTTAACACCACTTCCAGTATCATCAAACCCCTCCAGGTAGGTGAAGAAGGCAGCTCAAATGATGCTTCAGTGATGACACTGAGGAATGAAACTTGCATGTTTTTGTGGCAGCTCTACAGTGCTAAGAGGAAACTGTAAGGAATAACTAACTTTTAAAAATTGTTATTTACATTTTATATCTTTCATTTCTCAAGCCCATTTTTCTTTTCTTTTTTAAAACGTTCTTTTATTCTGCAGTGACTCATAATAAGATTTTCATAAGTGTTTTGCAGTGCACAGAAGCAACAGGGGTAAAAAAAAACTTGATGCAGGGCTGCTAGATTGCAAGAAGGAGAACAGGCAGGTGCGACCTGTCACATTTCACCTCCTGAGGCAAAACAGAAAGGTGACAGCCTGTGTGAGCATGCCATGTGCCCTCACCTGCTCTTGTAGCCCCCACCAAAGCCTTGCTTACTGGGGTGCCATGACTTCTGGGTTCTGGTGAGATCTCACGAGAGCCCCATGAGATTGTGCAAGGCTCTTGTGAGATCATACCAGAACCTGGAAACCTCCCCAGATGCTTCTCCTCACTCCTCTGACAGCAAGCGGGAGATGCCCATGAAGGTTCCCTTGGATTCTGCCGCCTGAGGCAGCTACCTCAGTCGGCCTCATGGGCAGCTTGGCCCTGAGAATGTCTTATATATATCCAGGTAAGGCAGGAGGTGGCCACTTCTACATGTTCCTATTCTAGTCCACTTCTCCTCCCCTGCCTGTGGTACTAAGTATCAGCTTCTGAGCAACCTGCTTGAAATATTCATGTTGATAGTCCTGGCCTGGAAACTATAAGCATAAATGATTTTTTTGATTTAATATTTCTGTTCCGCTTTTCCAACAACAAACGTTGAGCTCAAAGCAGCCCGCAATCATCACAAAAGCACTGAAATCTGCAAACATTACAATCACTATAGCAGGCATGTCCAACAGGTAGATCATGATCTACCGGTAGATCACTGGACGTCTGTGGTAGATCACCGGCTCCCCTCAACAACTCAACAACTCAACAACTTTGGGTCCCCTAAAAAAAAAATCAACAACTTTGACCCGAACCCCTGAAAACAGCACTTTCCTCCCTAAAAAAGCTCAACAGCTTTGACCTGAATCCCCCAAAACAGGACTTTCCTTCCTAAAAAAAGCTCAACTTTGACCTGAACCCCCCAAAAGGGGGTAGATCACTGCCAATTTTTAACTCTGTGAGTAGATCACAGTCTCTTGGGAGTTGGCCACCCCTGCACTATACTATCAAGCAAACACAATAACAAAGAAATAAAGCAAACTACAACAAATTCATCAAAATGGTTAATACAATTCAATAAAGTATTAGCTAAGAAGAAAATAAGTTTCCATTATGGCAAAGATATTAATACCCACACTTCTGAAGATGGTGTGTCACCAACTTTAATGATCTTGGCTTCAGCCAGTAACTGCATAATCAAACCAAATGTCACAAAGGGAGAGATACCTAGCTCCATCTAAGTGCCTCTGTTTGATGTAAGAATGACTCTCATCCAGTCAATTCAAGATTCTGTTGTTGCTGTATGCAGCTTTGATAACTATGAAGCAGAATGGAGCTAGAGAGGCAACGAAACATTCAGTTCTGTAACTTTATTTCATCGGCCTGCCCCTACCTTCTGCACATTCTGCCAGCTAGGTGTGGCCAAAGTGGAAGACAATGGCCTTCTTTGAGGTATGAATGGCAGATCAGCATCTGTAGCAAGCCAACATGCCAAGTTACTTGAAGGAAAAGAGAATGCAAAGGAAGTAAGGCTTGCAATTTGGCAACCCTACCCGTGAAAGCTACTTGTTATTCATTTTCAATTCCTATGATAGTATGATTGTTCCAGATAAATAAAGCCATCTGAGGCTCCTGGATCTCTCTTCAGAAGACACCTGTGAGTTATTCTTTTCGCAGTGTAGGAAAATCAGAGAGGTTTTTGAATAATAATGATAAGGATAAGGAAGATCTAGAATTTACTTTTTGAGTGTTTGGCAACTTACAGATTACTGAGTAATCTTTACAACAAATTCCAAAGGGACAGACATGTGCTGTAGGCATATATATATATATATATATATATATATATATATATATATATGAATGAAACTGACACCTTCATAATGTACACAAATCTGCTCGGAATAGTTTTGTGCCTGCATGTGTGGCAGCTTTCCTCCTATTCCAGTGCTAAAAAACAGGCATCCAAGTCTGGATTAAATATTAAAAAAATAGGGAGATATTCAGTACGTTTTACTCAAAATAGACTTAATGAAGTGAATGGATGGATCTAACTTAGTCATGTCCATTCGTTTTAATGGGTCTACTTTGAATAAAGGTTTGTTGAATACTACGGATAGGAAGTGACAATTTGCACCTGGTCATAGGATTCTCTACTACGGCGAGATGATTTGTATTTCTCTTTCAAATATAGAGATTATAATTTTTGTTGTTGTTCAGTCGTTCAGTCGTGTCCGACTCTTCGTGACCCCATGGACCAGAGCACGCCAGGCACGCCTATCCTTCACTGCCTCTCGCAGTTTGGCCAAACTCATGTTAGTAGCTTCGAGAACACTGTCCAACCATCTCATCCTCTGCCGTCCCCTTCTCCTTGTGCCCTCAATCTTTCCCAACATCAGGGTCTTTTCTAGGGAGTCTTCTCTTCTCATGAGGTGGCCAAAGTACTGGAGCCTCAACTTCAGGATCTGTCCTTCCAGTGAGCACTCAGGGCTGATTTCCTTCAGAATGGATAGGTTTGATCTTCTTGCAGTCCATGGGACTCTCAAGAGTCTCCTCCAGCACCATAATTCAAAAGCATCAATTCTTTGGCGATCAGCCTTCTTGATGGTCCAGCTCTCACTTCCATACATCACTACTGGGAAGACCATAGCTTTAACGATTATAATTTTACTATCATATAATACCATATGCATATGGCATTCCAATTTTATGCCAGCCTCTGGCTTCTTTTAGCCTCCTTTTTGGTGGTGCATCATACGGCAACAGGTCCCAGTTCAGTACACTTCTTGCACTGAAAAACCGATTTCACAAAACCTCCCGCCTTAGGAAAGTACATAAGCATAAATTCATGTGCAAACAAAGTGATCAAATCCTATTAACCTTACTGGACACCCATGAGCAAGATTTAATACCAGAAATCTATAAACACCTGTGCTCAAACTTCTGGGAATATGACACCACTTAAATATATCGGTTTTATGTACTGTGACGCAAGAGATGATTGTACTTTGTATTTCTTTGCATTCTCTGCCTTTTCAGATATATTCAAATGCAAAAGATAGTGATTTGCCCTTCACAGGAGGCTGTTTCCCACTTTGACAATACATTGCTTGTAGGATGTGGCAGAAGTAGCTTTCAGAACAGAATGTATGGTTGTCTCCTTTGATTTATTTTCATAATTACGCTGCTTTTCAGCTTAATAGCTCAAAGCTGCACGAAACAAGATAAAATGGTCTTGAACAGTGATGCATATGGTTCCCAGGTCTGGATCATGGACATGTTTGTTTCAAGTGGATCTTCTGACAAGTCTCTGTTGCCAGAGCTTTAATTACTCTTCACTAGCGTGTTTGCCATTCTAATGACCATTTTAACTGCGTCCCTGTGATAGCTGTCAACTTTCGGATTTGAAAATAAGGGATTTTTTCGGACTTTCGGATTTGAAAATAAGGGATGCCGCGAGGGTGGTGCAATGGCACCAAGTAGCCTCGCCACCCTGCGCTCCAGAGGCTGCGCGCGAACGGGTAAGCGAAAGAGCGAGCGCGTAGACGGCAGGCAGGCTGTCTGTCTGGTTGGGCGTGAGGGTCTGGCTGCACAAGGCATGCAAGCTCCACCCCCAGTCGGTCTCAGACTCCTCATTGGCAGCCGAGCAACGCAGCTGAGGAGCCTCCCTGGCCGGCAGGGAGGGAGAGGAGCTGCTTCCTTTGAAATCCGGGAAATTTAAGGGATATCAACAATCCGGGATAGCAGCGGGAAACGGCATTGGAATAAGGGAGTTTCCCGCAAAAAAAGGGAGGGTTGACAGCTATGGTCCCTGTAATGGCTTCAGATAAAGCAAAGTATGAGAAGGAACCAAGTCCACACACCTAAAGACCTATGCAGACATTTAATTCCTCCCTCTTTTGCTGTTCCAGTTTACAAGTTCCCGAAACGTATGTATCCAAGGAAGTTCCCCATGTGTTTTGGAACCTCAATTTCCCCCATTTATTTCAATGGAGGAAACCAATATGTGCCCTTCTTCCTTTGCGTATGCAGATTAGTGCCCTCCATTGAAATGAAGGTGGAATATCACCTGGGCGTATAACCCAGGTCCACACTTGGAATGAGATAGGTGTGTGTGAATGCTTAGCGCAAGATCCTTACCTGATAATAATTAGAGGAATGAAATAAACCAGGAAGGCAACTGTGGTCATGTAGGGAATCCAGTAGGAGTCATCAGGCCAGGCAGCCCAGCACTGCACTTCGCCATTGGATAATTGCCGCTTCCCAAATATAATCAGTGTTGGAATTGAAAACAGGAAGGCAAGGCCCCAGGCAACTACAACGAGGATTTTGGCTTGCCTTTCTGCTCAAGAAACAAGAACAAAGTATTGTATTACATGTGCAGCTTATTCAAAGATTCTTCTTTTTGTATGCAACGACAGCAGCGAGACTACTGATTGCAAAGAACTGGAAGACACAAGAAATACCAACAGTGGAAGATTGGCAAATGAAGATGATTGACTTTATGGAACTCGCCAAACTGACAGCAAGACTGCGTGAACAGAGGGAGGATGGGGTGCAAGAAGATTGGAAGAAATTTAAAATGTATTTTAAAAAATATTGTAATATGGAAAGTATTTGAAAATCTAGGGTATAAACTAGAGTTTACCAGATCAAAATTGGGACTGAAAAAGATCTTCGAGGTTAAAAAAAAAGAAAAAAGGGTAACATAATGATTAAATGAATAAATGGATAACAAAAGGTTAGATAAAAGGTTAAATTTGAAGATGAACTTGCCTGAAAATAAGAGTTAGATGTGAAACCAGGAAGGGAGGATAGGGGGAAGTCCCAATAAGATGTGAAGGAAAATAGGTGAAAAATGATATACTTTATTGTTGTGTTTATATGTTTATGTTATGTTTTTTTTTCTTTTGTAGTTTATGTGCTTGTTTTGTTTTATATGATAAAATGAATAAAACTATTAAAAAAAAACCAATGAGGATTTTTGCTTGCCTTTCTGCTCAAGAAACAAGAACAAAGTATTGTATTACATGTGCAGCTTATTCAAAGAACAGACCTGGATACTGAGGAAAATTTAGAGGGGTGAATGAGAGGCGCTAGAGTTACTTACCCACACACAGTGTGGGGAGAAACTTAGCTGGTCGCATTCTGTGAAATATGAATGGCTATCTGTGTTCTATTTTAGGATTAAAATAATTAGGGATGGTTTATCAAATATATTATCACAAAGGATAACTGGGAGCTCTGCCAAACACTGTAGTCTGAAAAAAGCTTGTTGCAAGGTGTTTTTGAGATTTCAGACAAAGAATGGCCAGCACAACGGCTGGGATTCATTCAATTCCAGGGAGCTCCAGAAACAACAAAACCCAAACAAGCATGGTCACCACTCCGTGGCAGAACTTCACTAGGCTTCATGTACAAAAGATCCCTGGTAATCCCAATTAACATGGTTTCAGGGAGGCAGGAGAGATCTCTGCCCAGCACATGGTATTCTCAGGCAATCTTGGGGCCCAAGAGGCTCCAAAATGCCAGGGCCGGACCTGGAATAACCTCTATATTTTCTGTCTATAAGGATTTTCTTTCTTTTTTTAAGTGATAAATAAAAAATGCTTCCATTTGAACTGTAGCAATTTTACAAAGCGTGTTCTCCTTCATGGAGAGCATGTGTTGCGGTGGGGGCCAGCAAGTCACCCCTCTGGTGCTGGGCGGGAGTGTTTAGATGGCCACTGCTGTGATTGGACCCAGGGTGTTGTTGGGGAGATTTGTATGTTGCAAATTGATGATGGACAGCCCAGCGTATATACAGGTGAAACTCGAAAAATTAGAATATTGTGGAAAAGTCCATTTATGTAAGCAATTGTTTTCATTAGCTACTGGAGTTTAATATACGAGGTAGACTCATGACATGCAAAGCGAGATATGTTAAGCCTTTGTTTGTTATAATTATGATGATTATGGCGTGCAGCTGATGAGCACCCCAAAGTTGAAATGGTTACTTTGGGGTTCTCATCAGCTGTACGCCATAATCATCACAATTATAACAAATAAAGGCTTGACATATCTCGCTTGGCATGTCATGAGTCTATCTCATATATTCGTTTCACCTTTTAAGTTGAATTACTGAAAGAAATGAACCTTTCCATGATATTCTAATTTTTCGAGTTTCACCTGTATAATGGTTGGTGTGCAACGTGATCCCCCTCTTGGCTGCGTGCTTCGGATCACCCGCCCTCCCTCCCTATATTTTAGGCCTCTGTGTTGACCTTGCTATGCCTGTCATGGGGTCGTCTGCTGTTGGGGCAGGGGCCTGGTAGGAATTTTTTCCATGTGGCTGATTGGCTGGTGCCACCTGGTTTTTTGCCTACTGCGTAGCAAATAGTCACAACTTGTAAGGTTGGCGGTTAGGCATTGGTTATTATGTTGGTTGGAGGAGGGGTTATGATTGACTGTGTCTGCCCCTGCTATTGATACTGGTGTATGGGGAATTCCGTTAAAGGAATCCAGGGGCTCGATGCTTTTTGTCTGAACCCCCAGTCGGGGGCCAGGGCTGTGCAAGAGCCCTGGGAGCCTGTGTAGAGAGAGGAGGGTCATGTCATCCGGCTCCCTTTTTATATCTCCAGAGTGTTTACCCCTTACTGATGGTCGTCAGTTCTGTCCTCTGTGGGACAGATAGTCTTAACCAATGCCTAAGCAACCACTCACATTATTTGTATTTTAATAAAGTTGTGGCCAAAATCATGCCAAAAAAAACCAAAACAAAATTCTGTCTGATGTGTGAGTTATTTGAGGGGTGGTTTGGGGGGACCTCGACACGCAAAGGAACTATTACATGATTTTGCTGGGTTTCTTGCTCATTCTCCCACCCTACTTTTAACAATGTGCACATTGCAAAGGTGTGGCTATTTTCTGGGTACAAGAAGGTTTAGGAATGCAAGTGGGGGAAGCAGATGGCCCTCAGTTAGCTCAATGAATGGTCTCAGTGAATGGGGTTTGCTTGTTTTTATTCCAGCACGCATTTCAACTGAATTCTGAATTTTATAGTTGAGTTTCTCCAAGTTGCTTAGAGATGACTGCGATTAACTGGTATATAAATTGTTGAAACAAACAAACAAACAAATGTTATTTAAAAACCTACCGGTACTTCCATCCACCACTGCCTGCAATTCCAGTGTTCTTCAGAACACGAAGTCCCCAATTATGATTCCTTTAATGCAACGTATAGTATACTATAAGGGACGCGGGTGGCGCTGTGGGTTAAACCACAGAGCCTAGGGCTTGTCGATCAGAAGGTCGGCAGTTCGAATCCCCATGACGGGGTGAGCTCCCGTTGTTCGGTCCCTGCTCCTGCCAACCTAGCAGTTCGAAAGCACGTCAAAGTGCAAGTAGATAAATAGGTACCGCTCTGGCGGGAAGGTAAACGGCGTTTCCGTGCGCTGCTCTGGTTCGCCAGAAGAGGCTTAGTCATGCTGGCCACATGACCCGGAAGCTGTACGCCGGCTCCCTCAGCCAGTAAAGCGAGATGAGCGCCGCAACCCCAGAGTCGGTCACGACTGGACCTAATGGTCAGGGGTCCCTTTACCTTTACCTTATAGTATTGTTATAAGGTTTGTGGGGCCTGGAGTCCCCTTCTAATTCCAGAGTGCCAACAGAAGATTTAGGGTGTGGAGCCTTGGGGGCACCGGCCTGCAGCTTTGATGTAGAATGGAAAGCGAGAGGAGGGGGCACCGAATATTGGCCTCTCACAGGGCACCCCTGAAATTTGAGACCCCAAGGTCACCCACTGGTGCCAGACATTGAATTTAGCATGTTAAAATACAAGTCCGGAGCCAGCTTGGTGAGTCTTTGGCTGGGACAAAGGGAGTGGCTCTGTGCCAGAGGGAAAATGGTCCCTCATTGGAGAAAGACAAAAGGAGAATATTAGGATGGAGTTTTTGCAGTGGTGCAAGAACTGGCAATATTCAGCAAAATGGAGAGAGGGTGAGGGGCATGTTTTGAAGCATGTTTGATTTCTGCTTGAATCCTGGGCTGCGGCTATGGGAAAAGCAAGACCCTTTTGGGATGGCAATGTTCTGAACCCCCCAATTGCAGGCTCAGGTTATATATGTGTGTGCGTACAGAAACCATATATCATAAAGACACCACAGTCTCCGCTCAGCCTCATTTCTCCAAAGAAAACACAGAACTCTGTGAGTAAAGCACGCCTGGAATCCCTGAGGTCTCACACTGCTGTGAAGATTGGGGTGGAGTGTAACAGTCTCATTCATGTGCCATTATCACATTGTGTATTTCCCTGGCTTTCCTCCACACCAGAAGTAAAGAGGGGAGAGCTGTGTGTGTTAGCCGGAGCTCCTTGGCAGAAGGACAGAGTAAAAATCTACTTGGCAAATACATAAACATGATTGGCTGCCACAACATGGTCAATAATATGGTGTCACAATCACAAGAATGTTCACATTCTTTAGGATAATGTGGTGTGTGGGGGGGTGCTGTTTTCATCAGCAGCCAGTGTTCAGAATAACCCTAACCCTAAATGTTTCTCTGCAGAGCATCTGTTTCCAGATTTAAAAACCACTCTGTTAGTTGTCTTCCTGATAGCAAACCTTCCACTGTCCTACAAAATTTCGGTTGCGATTTTTACTGACACTGGCAAAAATCATTTACCCTATATCAGGCATGTCCAATAGGTAGACCGTGATCTACCAGTAGATCACTGGATGTCTGCGGTAGATCCCTGGTAGATCATTGGCTCCCCCTAAAGAAGCTGAACAACTGTGGCTTCCCTAAAAAAAGCTCAACATTTTACCTTCTCCCTGAAAAAACTCAACAACTTTGACCTGAGCCCCCCAAAAGGGGGTAGATCACTGCCAGTTTTTAAATCTGTGAGTAGATCGCAGTCTCTAGGGAGTTGGCCACCCCTGCCCTATATCTCCTACACAGACAGATTTTTACTTTCTTTTAAATTAATACTATGAATCATTTCACTGGTATAAATGGAAGTCCCACAACATTTTAAATGACATGTTTTAAGTTTCAGGGGCTCAAACCAATTAAATTTTTTGAATTCTCCACTGAATTTCCACCAGGCATAGTTTTCAAACATTTTATCATTTTATTAACTTTTGGATGCCTAATGGCCCTTTCTCACCAGAGTAAGAAAAAAGGAAGATATTCATTAAGTCAAATATCTGACTTGATTGCAATGGTGGTTGTAAAATGCCAAAGGCCAACACCACAGATATTTGAAAAATGGCAAGGGAGTCTAAGAACAGGAATTAATAAGCGAGTCTATTGCATTATTCATAGCAGTAAAATATTTGCTCTGAAAATGAAGTTGTTGCACAAAGTGTGTGTGTGTGTGTGTGTGTGTGTGTGTGTGTGTGTGTAACATGGGAGTGGGATAAATCTCTTACCTCCTTGGAAGAATTTCATTGGATACACAATGGCATGATATCGGTCTATGCTTAGTGACACCAGGACATAGGTGGAAGCATACAAAAGTACAACCTAGAGCAGAAAGAAAGAAGTGACCATTTATTGGAGGGAAATGGGGCATCGGAGCATTGGCTCCATTCCATTTTGGTGTTAGGCCTGGGCATGGCACTGAAGACTTGGGAGAAAGATGGCGGAGTGGGACCCTGCCCATTCTCAGGGGCTGTTGTGACTGTTGAGCGTGGTACCCTTCTCAAGTGTCTCAAGGGGGTGAGGGTTGGCAGTTTCATTGATTCCGTTCCTATCTCCATGGCCGTTTTCCAGAAAGTAGTCATGGGATGTCCTGCCCCATGATGTCCTCCAGGGTTCTATCAGCTTGTCCCTGATGATATTTAACATCTACCGTATTTTTCGCTCTATAAGGCGCATCTGACCATAGGACGCACCTAGTTTTTAGAGGGGGAAAGCCCCAATTTTTTGAGGATCAGCTCAAATTTCTGCAGCTTCTTTTGCAAAGGAGAAAAGCCCCATTTTTTGAGGATCAGCTCAAAGTTGTTGAGCTTACTTTGCAAAGGGAAAAAACCCTGTTTTCTGGGGTTTAACTCACAGTTCTGCAGCTTCAGGAAGCCATTTCTACAGTTTCCAGACAGATAATCTAATCAGCCAGTCACATGTCGCTGGGGAAACAGCCTCCCTCTGCAAGGGGGCGGGGCTGGAATCTCTCTCCCTTATCTCTCTCCCCAATCATTTGCTGAGCAGCTGCTCAGCGGGCTTCCTTTCAACACCCCCTTCTCTCTCTCTCTCTCTCTCTTTTAAAAAAGCACGATCAGCTTTTGCCCCTAGGCTGTTCAGCTCCAGGGACCACACATTCGCTCCATAAGATACACAGACATTTCCCCTTACTTTTTTGGAGGAAAAAAGTACATCTTATGGAGCGAAAAATACGGGTATATGAAACCACTGGGAGCTGTCATTAGGAGATTTAGAGTGAAGTGTTGTCAATATTCAGATAGCACCCAGCTCTATCTCTCTGTCCACATGGATCAGGAGAATCAGTTGAGGTGTTAGATCAGTGATTGGTGGTGGTGATGGGTTGGATGTGGGGCAAGAAACTGAAGCTGAATCCTGAAAAAACAAATGTGTTATGGGTCTTGCGTTCTTGTGTCTGGGAGGCGGAGAGGCAGCCTGACCTGAATGAGGTTCCACTCCCCTAGAAGGAGCAGGTCCGCATCTCCACCATAACTGAAGGCACAGGGGGCCTCAGGGACTGTGTGTGCCTGTTTTCAGCTCCATCTGGTTCACCAGCTATGGCCCGGTTGGGACAAAGATGACTTGGCTATTGTACTCAATCAATGGGCGTAACAAAATTGATCTGTGGAATTAACTTTTTTTCTACTTTCATGCAACCATCTTCTTGGAAACAGAGTGATTTCTCCCCCCCCCCCCAGAGGCAAATTGTTAAGCTAAGGAATAAGTACGTCAAGAAACTCAGAGAGACACTTATCTATTCTCCTACCTGCAGATAGCGAACAATTCGGCAGACGAGATCAGGGGCCATGAAATCTCCAGTGAAGCGCCAAATTATATCAGTCATTATATTTATAAGGCCTGTAAAACAATCTATTAAAAATACAAAAAGGCACAGTTAGAAAGGAAGGAAAAACGCAGCTACTACAATGCCATTATCGTCTTCAATCCTATTCCCACCTGCTGTGATTGTGGAGATCAGTGTGTGGTAGCTGCCATGGGATAAAATAAGTGCTCAGATTAATAAGTACTTTTCCATACAGCATTCAGAAAAAAGTTGCATAGGCAGTAGAACCTGGCTTAGTTACAGTGGTGAGAGTTCCTAAATTATTGGTATAGGAATTCAAGAGAAGATTGTAAGAGTCATGTGGTCACACGTGTTGAGCTTGTCAGGTAGACTATAATAATAATAATAAATAATAATAAACTTTTATTTATATCCCGCCCTTCCCAGCCAAAACCGGGCTCAGGGCGGCTAACAGTCATCAAACCATATAACCATTGAGCAGACAGTTAAAAATACAGGTATAAAATACACTTTAAAACTTAAAAATTTAGAATTTTAAAAGTTGCACTCAAATTAACCCCAAAGCCAGACGGAACAGCTCCGTTTTACAAGCCCTGCGGAAGGGTGCCAACTCTTGCAGGGCCCTCGTTTCTTGTGGCACAATGACTTGATTACCTAGCCCCTCCCAAGGTGAGCTAAATCTGGCAGAAGAGCTTACTCTATAGTATTAACCCTTTCATGTTTGTTATATGAGGTTGGTTATCCCAGACGTACAAAGCCCCTTCAGATCTGGCCATTCAATGCAGCCAAGTCAGAGGTGGAGGGGGTGGGGATGTATACCTCCAACACACAAACATCTGCTGTCATAGAATCGTAGATTTGGAAGGGAACCTGAGGTTCTCCTTGGGTTCCCGTAGGGATTTTCTGAGACTGGAATCTACCCAATCGCAATTCCTTAGAGCCATCCTTAGGATCCCCCCTTCTGTAGCGGGTGCGTTTATGAGATTAGAGGTCGGCTGGCAAGCTTTCCGGTTTGTGGCCTTGAAGGCGAAGCTTTGGCTATGGCTCAAGCTATGCTTTAAACCAGAGGGTATGCCCCCCTTGATATTGAGGGATGATTTCCAATCATCGTGGGAAAGGGAGATCATAAATGAAGTACAGGCCTGTCACATCTTTACCTGGAGTCTATGACATATAGCCAAGCCAGAGCTGTGATCTCCCAGAGATTGAGTGATATTGCTAGACAAGAGGACATGGCCCTTGTGAAATCAGGGATGTTCCTGGGGGATCAGATCTATCAGGCTACACCAGCCCCTTATCTCGCGGAAATCCCCTATGTGGAATACCGTAGACTCCTCACAGCGGCCAGATTAAATGTCCTCAAATCTGCGGTATTGTGAGGAAGGTTCAGGGGAGTCCCATACGCTCAGAGAACTTGTCATTGTGCCCTGGGAGTGGTAGAGTCCACCGAACATATTCTCCTGACCTGCCCTTTCTATGCAGATCTCAGGCAAAATCTTATAGCTCTACTCCTATGTCAACTTAGCTCTCTATCCAGAGAAAGACAGGTTCCATATTTGTTGAATAATGTTACTGGAAAAACAGCCTCCCTGGTGGCCAAATTTCTTTTTCTAGCTCTTAAGCGTCGCAAGATTAAAATTGACAGCATCGACATGGGTTTATCTGTATAGCTTCATTTTATTGTTGGCTATGTTTTACTCCAAAGTTCTTTTAGACGTTTTAGATGTTTTAAGTTTGTATGGAAATGTATCTTTTCTGACTGACGGTCAAATAAAGAACTGAACTGAACTGAACTGAGGATCATCTAGTCCAACCCTCTGCAGTGCAGGAATATGCAGCTGTCCGATACAGGGATTGAACCTGCAACCTTGACATTATCAGCAAGATGCTCTAACTAACTGATCTATAACACCTGCGTTATAACACCTGACAGGTCTCCTGAAAACAAGGATTAGACTCTAAAAGTTCAGGAAAAACTTGAGCACCTGGAAACATTACCTGGGCTTGTAGCTGAGAAATTGTGCTAGTGGCTGTTTCCGTTCCACTTAAAATTCATTGATTTTCAGTCGGGATCTAATGTTCACCCACTTTTGCCTCTGGCCCCAGGCCCCACTGGCATGCACCCTCAAAAGTAAATACAGCCCTCAGGTTAGAAAAGGTTCCATGTCCTAAATCTAGAGTGTCTTCTGGGAATACAAAAGCACACTGGGAGTTTTAAACAAAGATGCTCTTACACCAGAGGCTGAATTGGGACAGGATGTTGGGCTATTTTTGGAAAGGGGCTTCATAAACCCCACCGTACGTAGTTTGTTTCTGGAGTGCCGCCGCGTACATTGCCGCTCGGACCTCGACTTCTGGCGCTTCACCTGCACCAAATCCCTAACCGCTGCCAGGCTCTCAGTGAAACACAGGGATTGTAGGAGATTTAAAACAAGAGTTAGAGCATAGCTGTCAACCTTCCCTTTTTTGGCAGAAAATTCCCTTATTCCAGCGCCGTTTCCCGCTGCTATCCCGGATTGTTAGATATCCGGTAAATTTCCCGGATTTCAAAGGAAGCAGCTCCTCTCCCTCCCTGCCGGCCAGGGAGGCTCCTCAGCTGTGTTGCTCGGCTGCGTTGCTCACCAATAGTTACAGAGAATAGGATGTCATTAGACAACAGCACTGTTTGTGCTTTGCTTGCATGTAAAATCAACCACTCTGGCCCAGCCCACAAATACACTCCTTCCAAAAGAGTGTTAAGGGATGCAAAGCCTGCAACACGTTTGTAGAATAAGTCATTAATGGATGCCAACATTCATTAATGGATGCCAGAGAGCCAAAAGAGTGAACCTGATCAATCCCCTCATGAAGAAATGACGCTTTTGAATTGTGGTGCTGGAGTCCCGTGGACTGCAAGAAGATCAAACCGATCCATTCTGAAGGACATCAGCCCTGGCTGCTCACTGGAAGGACAGATCCTGAAGCATCACATCAGAAGAGAAGACTCCCTGGAAAAGAGACCCTGAGGTGGGGAAAGATGATGGTGTGTAGCCTGGTGGAAATTAATTTGTAGCCTGGGGGGATTACCATGGCGTGGACTGTCCCCGAGAACCGTAGACTGTCCCCGGGACAGGTGAGGCTGCTGATCCCTTATTTTCAAATCCGAAAGTTGACAGCTATGAGTTAGAGTGTGTGAGCTGTGTGCCACTCTGCAGGTTTGGCGCAGATAGAGAAATCATAGGTGTGATGCTGTTGTGTTCGAATTGTGTTCGCTTGATGCCAGAATAGAACTGTCCTCGCTTCTGAGGAAACAATATGTCCACATCCACCCGCAGTTGTTTGGGCCAGCTTTGATTGCTAATCTTTCGTTGCCAAACCAAAGTGTCAAAACTAACAGAAACTGCAGGAGCTACAGTATTCATTTTGAAGAATGTAATTGAACTTTAATAAGGGACGTCAGTTGAATTCAGCGACCTTTAATATAAAGGATAGCTGGTCACTTGATTGCTAAGCCATTAGACAAAATGTACCCGTTTGATGTGTGGTGGAGGCAGGGAGCTGTTATTTGCTTCAGATAACAGCAGGATCATTAAATTTTTGCAACACAGAACACCATAATAGGTCATGGTTACAATCCTGTAGTCCCCCAGTATTTTTAGAGCTGGATGAGGACAAGTGACTGCCTCAGAGTTGTTGCTCTTTAGAGGAAACAACCTAGTAAGAGGCAAGAGGTTGTGTATACCTTTAACACACATTCAAAACACTTTCTTTCCTCGAAGAATTCTGGGTACTCTAGTTTATCCCTCACAGAGGCAGGGCTCAGGTCAACCAGGCAGCCACATACCTCAGAGAGATGCAGTTTTATACAGATTAGGTTTTGTTCTGTTTTATAAAATCCTGATGACATTTTACTTTTATTTCATATTCTGAACATGGTCTCTCAAAGCCCAAACTTATAAAAACTTACAGTGTTGCGAAAAGAGACTAGTTGGCTTGGCAACTCTATTGATGGGGTATTCCCAACCATCAGTGCTTGACCCGAAGGAATTGGTGACAAAACTTGCAAAGTGAGATTTGGATGTGCCCAGAACTGAGACTTTTAAGACACTTGAACATCACCATTTGCATGATGCGTTTGAGGAAGACAATAAAAGATGGTTGCCTTACTTATTTTTGAATCTGAAGTTTGAATCAGCATAAAATACAGAATAAAACCACAAAGTACATAAAAAAGAACAAACCAAACCAATAACCCCTCTCCCTTCTGGGGAAAAAAAACATTTCAAAGGCCATATACTGTTAATCAGCCCAAGGCCTGGCTGAAGAGGACTGTGGTGAGCTATTTTACCTGTTGCAGCATTTTTAATGGAGGACGGACTGAATTTGATTGACTTCCAATGCAGAGAATTATGAGTGTTGCCAGACACTCATCTCATCTCATTTCTGGGTCAGTAATTAAAGATGTTCCTGCCATTCAGTGAGTTACAGACTAAGGAAACTCACTGAGAGGGACTGAGAAAGGCATTGACTTAATTACTTTTGCCTGTCTCAGGGTTAATCAGGCCACAATAAACTAGGATTGTTCCACTCCACCTGTTCCTGTGGAGTGAAAGGCAACTAAGAAAGAGGAAGGATGTGCTTTTCTACCGCTGCCACTCATTCCAGCAGGAGCTGTTCAGCAGACGGTCTCAGAGGATTGTGTCCTTCGTAGTGTCTTTACAGCAAAGCTTAGGACTTAGATCCCACCCCTCCTCTATTCAAATACAGTAAGTGAGGGATAGCCAATGGGATGCCTCCAAGGTGTTGTTTGACTACACCTTCCATCATTCCTGAACACTGGCTGATGGGAACTGGAGTCCAAAACCATATGGAAGGCATCACCTTCGCTAGCCCTGAAATAAGGAGTGGTAGTAATAGTAATAGTAATTTGTTATTTATACCCCGCCCATCTGGCTGGGTTTCCCCAGCCACTCTGGGCGGCTTTCAACAGAACATTAAAATACAATAATCTATTAAACATTAAAAGCCTCCCTAAACAGGGCTGCCTTCAGATGTCTTCTAAAGGTCTGGTAGTTGTTGTTCTCTTTGACATCTGGTGGGAGGGCGTTCCACAGGGCGGGTGCCACTACCGAGAAGGCCCTCTGCCTGGTTCCCTGTAACTTGGCTTCTCGTAGTGAGGGAACCGCCAGAAGGCCCTTGGCGCTGGACCTCAGTGTCCGGGCTGAACGATGGGGGTGGAGACGCTCCTTCAGGTATACTGGACCGAAGCCATTTAGAGCGCATTGCAGTAATCCAAACGAGAGATAACTAGAGCATGCACCACTCTGGCGAGACAGTCCGCCGGCAGGTACCGGTGACTCCCAGGCTGCACCCCTGGTCCTTCAGGGGCACAGTTACCCCTTTCAGGACCAGGGAGTCCCCCACACCTGCCCGTCTCCTGTCCCCCAAAAACAGTACTTCTGTCTTGTCAGGATTCAGCCTCAATCTGAATCTGGTACTCAAATACATCAAATTACACGTCCTGCCAATTCAGTTGGACCAGATGAACATAGAGATGGAGACACCTATCCACAACAATGATGCATACAGGAATTTGCTGCATGCATCTTTCTCTCCCCACCCATGCAGTAGGCTGAGGTAGATGCGTTGGGTGATGGAACACCCAGATGCAGCGTCCCCATGGGTGCCCCACCCTCCCTGAAGCCTCCTGCGACTGCTGAAAAAGGGGGTGGCAGCCATGGCTGCAGCTCACAGCGAGATCTTCTGAGATCTTGCCACTGTTACTGCCGCTGCTTCATGGGTGCTGCTACACAACCCCGGCAAGGCAGGAGGACGCAGTGGGGTGCCGGTGGGGTGGCGAGGCAGCAGTACCTTCCTGTTCTGCTTCAGGTGGCAAAATGGGATGCACTGCCCCTGAACTTGGGGTAACCCCAAGGTTTGCAGAACTAAACGCAAAAGGAGGGAACTTATTTTATTTGCTCCTGGTTTAACGTATTGTGTGCCCTATGGTTCGCCAGTTACACATTTTGTGTTAAAATAAGGAACACTTTGAAATAAATGCTGGCATTGTTCTATCAATGCAGCTGAGGTTCTGATACAAATAATCAACTTTACATATTTTATGTCCCCTTTCCTCCAATTTATGCATCTAAATTGGTTGAAAACACAGCAATCTTCCATTTGGAAAATAAAACAGCCAACTCTTTTGCTTTCCTATGTATAATATTATCGCAGCTACAACTATGGACTCTGTGCTGCCTGAGCTTTTTGCTTCTGTTGCTAGGCGATTTGAACACACTATTATGCGAATGCAGAGAATGTGGCCAGTGGATTCTCTTCTACGGGTGGAAAAATTATTTAAAATTGGTGTGTCTGAATAGGGGTGGTTTTTTGGTCTCCTAATACTATGATTTCATGGTGTACATAAACACCGACTGAACACAATACAGTATTGCATTTTAAAACAAGAACATAGTGTTGGGTGAGGGAAACGAGAAGCCCTGTTATAAGTTGAGCAATGGGGAAAGAAGGAATTATTTCTTTGACATTTCAAATAGATATCGAAGGAGGGGGAAATCAACTTTTTTTAAAAAATGGTAGAATACTGCAGTATTATATAAGCTTTATAGATAATATGCAGCTATATTCTGCTTGTCCATAACCAGTAAGCTATTTAAAATTCAGTAATTTTGCAGTCCCAAAGGTCAAAAGGGCAACAAGAGATGAGAGAAGATGAAATTCCCAAAGGCGGATCTGCTGCCTTCTTTAAGTGTACAGAGATCAGTAATATTCATATTCATTAAGGGAAAGGGAATAAATAAAGGGAGAGGACTAAGTGTCATATTTGCTACTGGATGTTGCATGTTGTTTAAGTAATTGTGTTGTTCTTATAGTATTGAAATGTGGTGGTTTTTTGTATATTTGCTATTTATTTATTTTTTGCTATGTTGTAAATTCTTACTATGTTACTGTTTTGCTATGTTATCACAAAAGGGGTAGTTGATGCCCCTCTGCAGGGCCGGCCTGAGATGTTTTCCCCAATGCCAATGCCCCCTGCAGATCCAGGTCTCTTCCCTACCTGTGGTGCCAACACACACCCCATCACTGTGTGCAACTGTGTCCTCACTTGAGACTGTGTTTTTGCTGCCGTCACAATGCAGTGATGAGGACAGAAGCACTGTCATTGGCAGACGAAGTTCTGGTGGGGCTGGCAGTGGCACAATGCCAGGGTGGGGGTGGGTCGGGGGTCGGATCGACCCCCAGAGGCAAATGCATGCGCTGCCCCTCCCCTCCCCTCCTCCCCAACCCCCACTCAGTTATAGCAGAGCACTATGATGGAATTCCCTGTGGCTTCACCCAAATGAAATGGGCTGCACACACGTCCATGGGTGAGACTGAACTGTTTAAATGGAACCTGTAGAATCATAGAGTAGGAAGAGACCACAAGGGCCATCCAGTCCAACCCCCTGCCAAGCAGGAAACACCATCCAAGCATTCCTGACAGGTGGCTGCCAAGCCTCTGCTTAAAGACCTCCAAAGAAGGAGACTCCACCACACTCCTTGGCAGCAAATTCCACTGTCGAACAGCTCTTACTGTCAGGAAGTTCTTCCTAATGTTTAGGTGGAATCTTCTTTCTTGTAGTTTGAATCCATTGCTCCGCGTCCTCTTCTCTGAAGCAGCAGAAAACAACCTTTCTCCCTCCTCTATATGACATCCTTTTATATATTTGAACATGGCTATCATATCACCCCTTAACCTTCTCTTCTCCAGGCTAAACATACCCAGCTCCCTAAGCCGTTCCTCATAAGGCATCGTTTCCAGGCCTTTGAGTTGTGTGTGTATGTGTGTGTGTGTGTGTGTTGGTTTAAAATCAACACATACACACACAACAAAAGCTTGAAAAAAGGAAAAAGAAAATGAAACAAAAGAAGCACGATACATCTCTTACAAACAAAAAACAAAATAGAACAATACATCACAAATGCACAAGAATATTCCATCAACTTCCGACTTCCTTGATATGGGTTCTTTGTTTTCTTAATTACTTGCCTCTATTTTCCAATAATCTTTATCCCTATTAAATCTTGTTTGTATTCTTTATACCTTAATCAATTCGAAGCAGTCTAAAGTTTTTATCTGAGGGTACTGTTCTTTTAAATATTGTCTGTAGATTTCCCTGGAGAAGGAACTGGCAAACCACTCCAGTATTTTGCCAAGAAAACTCCATGGACATAAAAAAGGAGAAGCTTTGAGAAGAAAGTGAGAGTTTCCAAGGCATGCTCTGGTTCGTGGGGTCACGGAGAGTCGAACATGACTAAGATGACTAAACAACAACAAATAGATTTCCCATTTCCTTTTGAAGTTTTGGGTTGAACAATCTCTGATCTTTTCCGTCATATATTTTATTATTTATACTCCACCCATCTGGCTGGGTTTTCCCAGCCACTCTGGGCGGCTTCCAACAGAACATTAAAATGCAATAATCTATTAAACATTAAAAGCCTCCCTAAACAGGGCTGCCTTCAAATGTCTTCTAAAAGTCTGGTAGTTGTTTTTCTCTTTGACATCTAGTGGGAGGGCGTTCCACAGGGCGGGTGCCACTACCGAGAAGGCCCTCTGCCTGGTTCCCTGTAACTTGGCTTCTCGCAGCGAGGGAACCGCCAGAAGGCCCTCGGCGCTGGACCTCAGTGTCCGGGCAGAACGATGGGGGGTGGAGACGCTCCTTCAGGTATACTTCAGGTATGTATTCAAGCATTTTTACTTGCCACTCCTCTTTTGATGGAGTTTTAACTCCTTTCCATCCCCTGGCAATCAGCATCCTCACTGCCGTTGTTGAACACAAACATATTCTTACTTGGGATTTCTGATGCCATTATCCAATAGGAAGGCTTCATTGTTTTTTTAATTAAATGTTATTTTTTATTTTTTTATTCATTGAATATAAGTTCCCAAAAGCTCTTAATTTTTTTGCACCCCCACCACATGTGGTACATCATGCCCTCTACGCCCTTACACCTCCAGCATAAGTTTGAGTTAATTCTATACATTTTGGACAGCTTGCTGGGGGTGATGTACCACCTGTATAACATTTTCATAAAATTTTCTTTTATTGTGAAGCATGAACCATAAATTTTTCCATTCCTCCATTTGTATATTGTAACTGAAATCTGTCGCCCACTTAACCTTTACCGATTTTACCTCTGTAGGAGTTGTATTAAGCCCTATATCCCCATACTGTTTTCCCAACCCAAAACTCCCCCCCTCAAAGCTTCTATTCCCACACTGGAGAAAAGAATAAGAAAAAAGCACTTGTATCGGGCTACCTTTTTACGACTATTAGAGTAAATCCATTACACAAGCAGGAAGAGGCACTTAGGAATCTGACATAGGATTACACTGATGTCTGGACCTACTTAATGGGTGAAGTTCAAACTATTGCCATAGTAACTCCATTAAGTAAGTGATATTACTGAAAAGGCACATGAGATTGGGCACTGGTGATCATTAAGAAAAAAGGTCAATAGGGACTTGAGTATTAAGTCCAAAAGCACTGGAGTGGCTACGTCATTGCTCATGTAGGTTGTTTTGATCCACAAGTCATATGGTGTTGTCCTTGTTTCTGTAATCATGTGTGTGCGCACAAACACAAACAAACAAACACATATATCCCCATCCATGTTTTTTTATAATTTTTATTTGGAAATACAAAACAGAGAATGAGACACAAATATAACCAGCTGACATTAATAAGAACATCCCATCAATTCTGTTGTTGTTTAGTCGTTTAGTCGTGTCCGACTCTTCGTGACCCCATGGACCAGAGCACGCCAGGCACTCCTGTCTTCCACTGCCTCCTGCAGTTTGGTCAAACTCATGTTGGTAGCTTCGAGAACACTGTCCAACCATCTCATCCTCTGTCGTCCCCTTCTCCTTGTGCCCTCCATCTTTCCCAACATCAGGGTCTTTTCCAGGGAGTCTTCTCTTCTTATGAGGTTGCCAAAGTATTAGAGCCTCAGCTTCAGGATCTGTCCTTCCAGTGAGCACTCAGGGCTGATTTCCTTAAGAATGGATAGGTTTGATCTTCTTGCAGTCTTCTTGAGACTCTCAAGAGTCTCTTCCAGCACCATGATTCAAAAGCATCAATTCTTCGGCGATCAGCCTTCTTTATGGTCCAGCTCTCACTTCCATACATTTCTACTGGGAAAACCATAGATTTAACTATACGGACCTTTGTCGGCAAGGTGATGTCTCTGCTTTTTAAGATGCTGTCTAGGTTTGTCATTGCTTTTCTCCCAAGAAGCAGGCGTCTCCTAAGGCCCGGGGGCCGGATGCGGCCCAATTGCCTTCTCAATTGCCCCAATTGGGGAAATCTTTCAAAGAGGGCATCTCTACTCTGGGACCTTGCTGCCAGACATGCAGGTAGGTATCTAAATGAGATTGACCATTATAAGCTATTAGCTCAGAACACATTTGTGCTTTTTTAGTGATGTATATATATAATGTATATATATATATATTTAAAGAACCCCACCTTTCACATGGAATTATCTCTGACACAAGTCAAGTGCCACCAGCGCTGTTACTAAACCATCTTTCCATTTCCTCCTATGGAGAGCCACATAAATCATCTCTGCAGTTCTTAGTAGCTTTAAGTTTGATCGTTTCCCATATTCTACAGGCCTTTCTGAGCAAAATGCCTCCCACAAATCTTGTAGTATATCAAGATCTTTCCCTGCCTCCTCCATAGCTTGAAGCAACCGGCGATGAAATGAAACTCATCTCTCTTCAGTAGGAACACCCTGACAGGGAAACGTTTATGAAGTCCAACTTTCATTGAACTCGTCTTCTGACATCTTGGAAACGCAGCGCTTAAAATAATGTGACTGGTTAACATTTTATACTGAAACAGTGACAGCCTACATGAGCAGTGCAGTGATACACCAAAATGCACAATGTAGAAAAGTGTCTATCGTTACAGTCTGGCACCCATGTGCCACTCAGGGAAGCTTACAACAATTAAAAATCAAGTATAATATGATGCAAATATATTAAAATACAAAAAAGTTAAATTAAAATACAAAAATTGCACAACATTAAAATCCATTTCAAAGCATCAATAGCAGAGAATGCAAGTTAAAAAAGAACATGAAAGCCCACCAAAATACAAATATGTTGGCAAACGAGAGACAAATTAGAAGGAGCCACCCATGCTTTAGGGGGCAATATTGGTGAGGACACTGAAAGGGCCTTGTCACTTGTCATCATCAACATGCCTCCACCCTAGATGGGACTCAAATAAGGCTGTTTCCTTCTGATTTTGAGGAATGGGCAGGATGCTATAGGACCACGGGTAGGCAAATTAAGGCCTGGGGGCCGGATCTGGCACAATTGCCTTCTCAATCCGGCCCGTGGACGGTCCGGGAATCAGTGTGTTTTTACGTGAGTAGAATGTCTGCTTTTATTTAAAATGCATCTCTGGGTTATTTGTGGGGCCTGCCTGGTGTTTTTACTTGAGTAGAATGTGTGCTTTTATTTAAAATGCATCTCTGGGTTATTTGTGGGGCATTGGAATTCGTTCATTCCCCCCCCCAAAAAAAAATATAGTCCAGCCCCCCCCCCCAAGGTCTGAGGGACAGTGGACAGCCTGGAGAAAAAAAGAAGTCTTTCTCTGGTACCAAAAGGATCGTAAAAGGGGCACCAGGTAAGCTTCCCTGGAGAGAGCATTCCAGAGGCAGGGAGCCACCACTGAGAAGACACTTGTTGCCATTCTCCAAATTTCAGTCCATGGGGGAACTCTAAGGAGTACCTCCAGAAATGATAGGAATAAATGTTTCTTTGGGTCCTAGGGTTCCAAACCGCGTAAGGCAGGCACCCCCAAACTCAGCCCTCCATATGTTTTGGGACTACAACTCCCATCATCCCTAGCTAATTGGACCAGTGTTCAGGGATGATGGGAATTGTAGTCCCAAAACATCTGGAGGGCCGAGTTTGGGGGTGCCTGGCGTAAGCACCTTGAATTGATGCACATTAGATGCAGATGTAGATTTTTTTAAAGAATTAACTGATCCTCTCAACCTATATTGAAAAGAGATGCACATATCATCCATGAAGTTGGGTTTCCACAATAGCTCATAGTACCATAACACTAATTCTGCATAACTGCAAAAGATGGTCCTGTTTGAAATCTGAAAGTTGAACAAGTCTCAGAAATATTTTTATCTACCCTTGTCCTCTTCTGACCAACAGAAACAAAAATAAAATAAAATCCACAGTTCAAATAGATATTCCTATATTAGCGTTTGCTAATGTAGTAGATGGATAATCCTGTCAAGGCTTCTTCTCCATTATTTTTTCATTTTGTGTGTGGTTTTTAGATTTTAAAGCTGAGGTCAGGGACTGTTACTCTTTAAATTGATATGTAAACCACTCAGGGAGCCTTTTTCACTCGAAAGGGGGGGGGTAAACATTATTTTAAATAAATTAATACAAAACCTCTTGTGTAGTAGATAAAATAGGACTTCAAAAAGCAACATTTGCTTCAAGGTTTGTGATACATATTAATCTAGACCAAAGAGAAATTGAAAAGCCTGGATGAATTATTCACGAGGTATCAATATTTTGTATCAAATTTAGGAACTAAGAGATGAAATAAAGTGGAATTCATTTAAGTTTTATTGATGTCCACACTCTCCACAGCGAAAAGCTCTATGAGATTAAATGTTTGCTGAAACAATAACTGTTGGACAACACGGGAAGGAAGGGTCTTGGGTTTTGACTGCAAGCCCTAACAATGTGCTAATTCAGAAGAAACACCACACAGTTTGAATTTAAGAACACAAGAAGAGCCTGCTAGATCAAGTCATTGATAGGCTTGTCTTCCTCAAATTTGTCTAGTCCTCTTTTGAATCCATCCAAGTTGGTGGCCATTACTGTCTCATGTGGCATTAAAGTTTAGCTTTGAACTGTGATAAAGAAGTATTTTCTTTTACCAATTCTGAATCTTCTAACACTCAGCTTCTTTGAATGGTAATGCTTTTCATTGGAGAATTTCATTGTCATATACTGATATGAAGAACAAAGTAAACATCTTTCTAGTAAAATGTACAACTGGGAACTTGAACAAAATGGTTCAGTGTGAAAGGCTCCCTGCTCAGGATTCCAACCATTCCATTCCATCTCCCATAGCTAAGCTAGCTTTGAAAGGTGTGTGTTTCTCCTTGAGCGTCTTCAAATGTTTTGGAAGTTGAACGGACTTTTCCGGAATGGATTACCGGTAAGTTCGAGAACCAAAGTTCTCAATATCATCTGGTACAAGCTTCCTAGGACTGCAGGTGGTTCACATTTGAGTGCATCCCTCATTCCCTTCACAGAAAAACCACTCTCTACACACATTAGCATGCCAGCAAAAAGACCAGCCAAAAATCCCTGGCTATGTGTAAGTTTTCCATTGGCAGAGAGCTTTTGACAGGGTCGAAGGGCATTCAGTCGGCAGGTGGTAATGTTTTAGAACACATAATATTTCTCAGTTTGTAGTTCTCCTCCAGTCTAAGAAATGATTGACAATTAGGTAAAGGGACACCTGACCGTTAGGTCCAGTCGTGACCGACTCTGGGTGTGATGGCCTGGGAGTCGGACTCAGACGCTGAACCTGAGCGATCCCAGCCTGCACAGGATTCACTGCCCTCAGAAACAGCAGAGCCAGGGCTGGGGCCTGGGTCGCAAGGGGACTCACCTGTGCTGGATCCTCAGGTGCAGGCGTCGGCTGAGGTTGATCTGGCTCCTAATGGGATGGAGGACTTACTGCCTACAGGTGCTCCACTCCCCACCCAGTCAGGGGAAGCTGAGGTTGCCTCTGGGTCCGGTAACCCTCCAGCTTCTCCTGAGCTGCAAAGGCTAAGGGCAGAGAGGCGAAGGGAACTAAGTTCTCGCAGGAGGAGTGCTCGCCTCCAAGCCAGGAGAGGCGAGTCACCTGGGGATCGGAGCCGCCCTTCGCCTCGGGACAGATAAAGCCGGCCAGTCCCAGTCCCAAGTCGCAGGAGCAACATCGTTGCTGGAGAGTTCTGCTTGCTCCCTGCCCGGTTGTTCTGCCTGAACTCCTGACCTGCCTCGGTTCCCTGTTTATCCTGCCGTTCCTGACCTCGCCGGACTCCTTGCCCTGGACCCTGCTCCTGTTTATTCGGACTGCCTTCACGTACCTCTGACCTCGGACCGGACTTTGACCTCGCTTCCTGGATACTCCACGGGACCAGCACAGTTTGCTCCTGCCACACCCGCACTCCCCCTTCGTTGGGGTGCGTTCGGGAGGAACCTGGCGTCATGACTGACCAAGCGGCGGCGCTGGTAGCATTGGCCCAGGAGAACCAGGTCTTGACCCACACAGTGCAGCAGCTAAGCAATGCTGTTACAGCGCTTCAGCAGCGTTTGGACGCCTTGCCGGCTCCTGGTGCCGGCGCCCCAGCTCCAGGCAAGTACCCAGTGGCCCTGCCAGAGAAATTCGATGGGTCCCCGGCCAGCTTTCCCATGTTTCTCGCCCAGGCCAAGCTGTATATTCAGGGGCGAGCCCGGGATTTCCCTGACGACCGCACCAAGGTGCACTTCCTGATCAGCTTGCTGAAGGACCAGGCGGCCAAGTGGGCGTTGCCGCTGCTCCAGCAAGACTCCCCCTTGCTGACAGACTATAGGGGGTTTTGCAACCATTTAGAAACCGCGTTCGCCAACCCCCTGAAGGGGAGTCAAGCCAATCGGGCGATTCGGCAGTTGAAACAGGGCAAGTCCACAGTGGCCGCCTACGCCACGGAATTTTGTCTGTTGGCGCAGGACTTGACCTGGAACGACTCCGCACTTCGGGACCAGTATCTCGAGGGGCTCTCGGACGAGATACTGGACCAGCTGGCCACGTTGGATCGCCCCGCCACGCTGGATGCCCTCGTCTATCGGAGTCTGCAGATAGACGATCGGTTGGAGGACCGTCGCCAGGCCCGGGCCCGCCGGCACTCTGGGCTCCCAGCTCCGGTGCTTCCCAGCAGTTCCACAGCCAGGGCCGAGTCACCGGAGCAGCCGATGCAGCTCGGGGCAGCGCGACCTTGCCTCTCCCCCTCGGAGAAGACTCGGCGTCGGGAGGGGAACCTGTGTCTCTACTGCGGTGGGAGTGGACACTACGCCCGAACCTGCCCCGAGAAACGCCAGCCGCAGGGAACCATGCCAACCCCAGTAGCCAATGGCCCAGGCTACCTGGGGTCCCAAGCGTCACATGATGGGCCCTCACCGGTGGAATTGCAACACCTCATGATCCCGGTGCGTCTGTACGCCCCCGGCGGGCCCTGGATTCTCACCCACGCTCTAGTGGATTCGGGGGCAACCCGCTCCTATATGGACTCTGCCTTCGCGGCTCAGCATCGGGTGCCGCTCCAGAACAAGCTAGAACCGGTACAGGTGGAGGCAATTGACGGACGTCTCCTGCGGTCGGGCGCTGTTACTCAGGAGACCCAGCCCTTGGTCCTGTGCCACCAGCAGCACCGGGAGGTGCGTACCCTGGACATTGCCACCATGCCCCGGTTTCCGCTGGTGCTTGGAATGGACTGGCTGGAGTCTCACAATGTTCAGATCGATTGGGTCAATCGAACTGTATGCTTCCCAGACTCGGGTTCGAATGCTCAGTCCGAGATGCTATCGGCCGCTTCCATGGGGGAGGCTGCGTCAACGCTCCCCACTGTGTACCGGGACTATGTAGACGTGTTCGAGGAACAGGGAGCAGACCGGCTGCCTCCTCATCGGTCCTTCGACTGCAGCATAGACCTTCAGCCCGGGGCGCCCCTGCCTGTGAGTCGCCTATACTCTCTTTCAGAGCCAGAGCATGAAGCCCTGCAGGACTTCCTTCACAAGAACCTGGAGCGCGGGTTCATTAGGCCCTCTACCTCTCCCACGGCCGCTCCAGTACTCTTCGTTAAGAAGTGTGGGGAGCTTCGCCTCTGCCATGATTACCGAGCCCTGAATAAGATCACCATCCCAGACCGGTATCCCTTGCCCCTTATTGCGGAGCTGCTGGAGCGGGTGCAGGGGGCGCAGATGTTCACCAAACTAGACCTCCGGGGGGCCTACAACTTGATTCGAATCCGTGCCGGGGACGAGTGGAAGACAGCATTCGGGACCCGTTATGGGCATTTCGAATACCTGGTCATGCCATTCGGATTATGCAACGCGCCCGCCGTGTTCCAACGGTACATCAACCACGTGTTTCAGGACTTGTTAGACAAGTACGTGGTGGTGTACCTAGATGACATTTTGATTTATTCCCGTGACCCGGCTCGCCACGAGAGTCATGTCCGGTCCGTGTTGCAGCGCTTGCGGGAGCACCGCCTGTATGCTAAACTCAGCAAGTGCGAGTTCCACCAGCGGTCAGTGGACTTCCTTGGACACTGACTCTCCCCGCACGGCGTGCAGATGGACCCCGGGAAGGTGTCTGCGGTTCGAGAGTGGGCGGCGCCGCGGAACCGCAAGGACCTACAGCGGTTTTTGGGGTTCGCCAACTATTACCGGACATTCATTGCGGACTATGCTCATCGCACCACCCCGTTGACCCGACTGCTGCGCCCCAAGACACCCTTCGCCTGGGATGAGGAGGCTGAGGTGGCATTCCAGGGATTGAAAGCCTGTTTCCAGAAGGCGCCAATTTTGCAGCATCCTGATCCCTCTCGTCCCTTCGTGGTGGAGACTGACGCCTCCAGTACGGCTCTCGGTGCCGTCTTGTCCCAGCAACACGGACCTGATGAGCCACTGTTACCCTGCGCCTACTACTCCCGGCAGCTCCTTCCGGCGGAGCGTAACTATACCGTGTGGGAGCGGGAACTACTGGCCATCAAGGTGGCCTTTGAGGTCTGGCGCCATCATCTTGAGGGGGTACGACACCCAGTGGAAGTGAGAACTGACCACCGGAATCTGGAGTACCTCCAGACCACCCGCAAGTTGAACCAAAGGCAGATCCGGTGGGCGCTGTTCTTTTCCCGGTTCCAGTTCCGGATCCGCTACATCCCTAGCTCCCAGAACCGGAAGGCGGACGCCTTGTCCCGGAAACCCGAGGACGTCGCAGACACGGTACAGCAGGCAGTACCAACGACGATCTTACCACCAGCCGCATTCCTGGCCACTCGGGAGGCTGAGCCACTGCGGGCTCGGGTGCGGGAACAGCAACGGGTCGATGCTTGGGCGCAAGAACGGCTCCAGGAACTGTCCGATGGGTCATGCCCTCGATATCCAGGGCTGGCCCTGCACCAGGGCCTACTGTTGCACCAGGGTCGTCTGTACATCCCGCCAGGACCATTGCGAGTTGAGGTTCTCCAGATGTCCCACGATGCCCCGGCAGCGGGGCACTTCGGGCGGTACCGGACCACCCATCTGGTAAGCCGCGAGTTTTGGTGGCCCCGCCTGAAGGCTGACGTGGCACGCTACGTTGCTGGTTGTGACGTCTGCCGGCGGGCCAAGGGTCCTACTGGGCGACCCCCCGGCCTGCTCCAGCCATTGCCAGTCCCACCACGTCCCTGGCACACGGTCTCGCTGGACTTTGTGGTGGACTTACCCTCGTCTCGTAACTGTACCTGCCTCCTGGTTTTCACAGACCATTTCACTAAGATGGTGCACTGTGCCCCCTGCCCATCTGTACCCACAGCTAAGGAAACGGCTCGACTGTACCTTCAGCATGTCTTCCGCCTGCATGGCCTACCCGAGCGTCTGGTATCCGACCGTGGCGTCCAGTTCACATCCCACTTCTGGCGGGCCTTACACCAGGCCCTCGGGACGGAGGTCTGTCTATCGTCAGCCCACCACCCGCAGACTGACGGCCAGACAGAACGAGCAAATGCAGTTCTGGAGCAGTACCTCCGGTGTTATTGCAGCTTCCAGCAGGACGACTGGGTCGACCACTTGGCATTGGCGGAGTTCGCGTACAACAATGCGGTGAACGCCTCCACCCAACAGACCCCGTTCCAGGCCACTTACGGTTACCATCCACGTTTGTTCCCGGACGTGCTGCCAGCATCCGCTGTCCCCGCAGTGACCGACTGGCTCCAGGAGCTCCAGTCTCAGCAACAACTATTGATGGAGCAGCTGCGCCAGGCCAAGGACGCTTACAAGGCCCAGGCCGACCGCCACCGCCAGGTGGGACCAGAACTCCGTGTCGGCGACCTGGTATGGCTCTCCACTCGCCACCTGCACCCCTCTCGGCCTTCGCGGAAGCTGGATGCTCGCTTCACCGGCCCATTTCCAATCGTGGACCAGGTCTCGCCAGTGGCATTCCGTCTCCGGTTACCCTCGACCCTGAAGGTCCACCCGGTATTCCACCGGTCCCTCCTCAGTCCGGTCGCCCCGCCCGACGAGTTCCACCCAGACCATCCACGACCGCAGCCGGTTTTGGTTCAGGGGGAGCCCGAGTACGAGGTGGAGCACATTCTTGACTCACGATACCGCAGGGGGAAGCTCCAATACCTCATTGACTGGAAGGGGTATGGGCCCGAGGATCGTTCGTGGGAACCAGCGGAGAACGTCCACGCGCCTGCATGCCTCCGTGATTTCCATGCGACTTACCCCAGCAGGCCTGGTCCGGCCCCTCAGTTGAGGGGGGGGCCTGGGAGGGGGGATGGTGTGATGGCCTGGGAGTCGGACTCAGACGCTGAACCTGAGCGATCCCAGCCTGCACAGGATTCACTGCCCTCAGAAACAGCAGAGCCAGGGCTGGGGCCTGGGTCGCAAGGGGACTCACCTGTGCTGGATCCTCAGGTGCAGGCGTCGGCTGAGGTTGATCTGGCTCCTAATGGGATGGAGGACTTACTGCCTACAGGTGCTCCACTCCCCACCCAGTCAGGGGAAGCTGAGGTTGCCTCTGGGTCCGGTAACCCTCCAGCTTCTCCTGAGCTGCAAAGGCTAAGGGCAGAGAGGCGAAGGGAACTAAGTTCTCGCAGGAGGAGTGCTCGCCTCCAAGCCAGGAGAGGTGAGTCACCTGGGGGTCGGAGCCGCCCTTCGCCTCGGGACAGATAAAGCCGGCCAGTCCCAGTCCCAAGTCGCAGGAGCAACATCGTTGCTGGAGAGTTCTGCTTGCTCCCTGCCCGGTTGTTCTGCCTGAACTCCTGACCTGCCTCGGTTCCCTGTTTATCCTGCCGTTCCTGACCTCGCCGGACTCCTTGCCCTGGACCCTGCTCCTGTTTATTCGGACTGCCTTCACGTACCTCTGACCTCGGACCGGACTTTGACCTCGCTTCCTGGATACTCCACGGGACCAGCACACTGGGGTTGCGGCACTCATCTCGCTTTATTGGCTGAGGGAGCCGGCGTACAGCTTCCAGGTCATGTGGCCAGCATGACTAAGCCGCTTCTGGCGAACCAGAGCAGCAAACGGAAACGCCGTTTACCTTCCCGCTGCAGCAGTACCTATTTATCTACTTGCACTTTTGACGTGCTTTCGAACTGCTAGGTTGGCAGGAGCTAGGACCGAGCAATGGGAGCTCACCCCGTCGCGGGGATTCAAACCACTGACCTTCTGATCGGCAAGCCCTAGGCTCTGTGGTTTAACCCACATCACCACCCACGTCCTGATTGACAATTACTAAGAATCATATGCTGGATCATGTCTATGTCATGCTTTGCTGGGGCTTAGGAGTGTTGTCTGTGGTGGACCTTGGGATCTCAGATTTCAGTGGTGCTCTCTACAACACCAAAATTTGACACCCCCACCTCTCACACTCCATTCTAAATAATAGTTGTGGTGCTCCCCCCCAGGCTCTGTGCCCAGTGCGACCAAACCGATAATGCTCCCCTAAATCTGCCTAAATCTGGGGTTGTAGTCCAAAATATATGGAGGGCATCAGATTGGTGAATACTGTTCCACATACAGCAGGTCAGTCACTTTGACAAAATGTACTGCTGCCTTGCAAGCACCTTTGTGCGTGTGAATAACTGCGAATAATATGCTGTCAGAAGCCATAACCCAAGTATAGGGAGAGCAGCTCACATTTAATAGGGGTTATAGTTCACATAGGCCAACTGGGTGACATTTGCAATCCAGTTCAAACTATTTGTACTTGCAAGATGGTCCATTGATTTCAAGGTAACTATACTTAGGACAGATGTGTGCGCTCTACATTTTCTTTATGGAAAAGAAAAAGATTCTGTACACTGCCAACAGAAAGAACCATTTTGATTAATGTTTATAATTATAGGCACTTGGAATGATCATGTGGAAATTCAAGATAACATAGATTTATGCCTTTAGTGTTCTAATTAAAATAAGCCACAGAATATTGCTCCTTGGGGAAGTTTGAGACTTAGTCTTAGTGCTTAGTCAGAAACAGAATGGCTACCAGCAAGATTAGCCAACCATCCCTTGTTTGTCCAGGAAAGCAGCCTCTTCTATGGCTGCTCAGTGATGTTAATGCCCCAGTGACCCACAAGAAAGATTAGGACGAAGAATCTGGATAAAAATGCAGTAAACTGTAAGGGAGATTCAGAGGTCTAAAAATACTGTATGCAGTGTAGAGACCCCTAATTTACACATACACATTTTATCATTCTGATGATTTAGGCAGCAGTTCTGTTTTGATATACAGTGGTACCTCTGGTTACGTACTTAATTCGTTCCGGAGGTCTGTTCTTAACCTGAAAACGTTCTTAACCTGAAGCACCACTTTAGCTAATGGGGCCTCCCCCTGCCGCTGCGCCGTCGCTGCCCGATTTCTGTTCTCATCCTGAAGCAAAGTTCTTAACCCGAGGTAATATTTCTGGGTTAGCAGAATCTGTAACCTTAAGCGTATGTAACCTGAAACGTATGTAACCCGAGGTACCACTGTATAAAGGTAAAGGGACCCCTGACCATTAGGTTCAGTCACGGACGACACTGGGGTTGCGGCGCTCATCTCGCTTTATTGGCGGAGGGAGCCGGCGTACAACTTCCGGGTCATGTGGCCAGCATGACTAAGCCACTTCTGGCGAACCAGAGCAGCGCACAGAAACACCGTTTACCCTCCCACCAGAGCGGTTCCTATTTATCTACTTGCACTTTGACATGTTTTCGAACTGCTAGGTTGGCAGGAGCAGGGACCGAGCAACAGGAGCTCACCCCGTCGTGGGGATTCGAACCGCCAACCTTCTGATCGGCAAGCCCTAGGCTCTGTGGTTTATCCCACAGCGCCACCCGTGTCTTTTTGATATATAGATTTTTTTTCTTTGATAGTGTCTGTATGGTTTTGTCTACTGTGGCCTTTGGCTACTACAATAGAGCCTATCTACTTCTAAAGATGAGCCAACCTAGTTGATATTGTCTGTCGTATGCAGATAATCCTCATGTGAGATTCAGCAGATTGGGGATCTGCAAATTGCAGCAGGGCTCTGGAGAAAGGAAAATAGCACTGAGCTGTAGAGCAGAGGGGAGGAACCTCTGGTTTGTGGGCCATCTTGACCCACCAGAGGGCTCAAGTTCGCTTGCAATGCCATTTCCCCCCCCCAAAAAAAATCACTCCAACATGAAGAGCTCAGACACCATTTGGAACTTAGATATTGTACTTTTACAACTTAAATAGTAGTTATAAACCTGCCTTCATTTTGCTACTGTAACTACTGCTTCAAGACTTGGATTATGTAAGTAAATGCAACTTTTACTTCTTCACAAAACAATGTTTGTGTGATTGTTATTTTTCAGGGGGAGAAAAGGGGTAATACCAGGGGAAATCCAGTCTGCCTGAAAGCCTCCTGGATTATTGTTTCTAGAAGGTTAAATCAATCTTGTCTTATCTTCCAAGTTTAAGCTGCAAAGGATGGTACTAAACAATGTATGAGCAAGGAAGGATGACTAAACAATGTATCCTGTCCTAGTGCCTAAATTCATTCCTGCATTTTGATGCCCTAAAAGTGTAAAGTGAGGGAAAGCAGCAGAAAGACATACTCAAGAAAGGAATCTAAACTTGGCCTGGTTAGCTGCTGTTCAGTCAGTCAAAAGTTTGGGAAGCGCGGCAGGATTAGTGATTCAGCAGCGGAGGCTGATCTGACAGCCTCATTTACCTGCTCAACAGGGGAAACAACAGCAGGTTGATTCTTCTTTTTAACAGACGAAATGCCACAGCTGCTTTTTGACAGAGGCCCGGTTGCCAAAACGAAATCTGCAGTTGCCACGGCAACGTTGGTGACTGTAATTGTTGACTCTCGGTCCGCATTAAAGGTTATTGGTGGCAGTCATGCGAACATGAAAACTACTGATGAGACTGGCATTAGCGATTGAAAAATAAAACTGCCAATATCACAATAACTTCCTACAAATATGTGGTGCAGCTGCACATGGAATAATGTGTGCAGTTCTGGTCATCACACCTCAAAAAGGATACTACAGAAAAGGGCAACCAGAATGATCAAGGAGTTGGAACAACTTCCCTCTGAGGAACAATGGGCTTTTTAGCTTAGAGAGGAGAAGAAGAAGAAGAAGAAGAAGGAGGAGGAGGAGGAGGAGGAGGAGGAGGAGGAGGAGGAGGAGGAGGAGGAGGAGGAGTTTGGATTTGATATCCCCCTTTATCACTCTCCTAAGGAGTCTCAAGAAAGGGACCAAGGTGGCGCAGTGGGTTAAACCACAGAGCCTAGGACTTGCTCATCAGAAGGTCGGCGGTTCGAATCCCCGCAACGGGGTGAGCTCCCGTTGCTCGGTCCCAGCTCCTGCCCACCTAGCAGTTCGAAAGCACGTCAAAGTGCAAGTAGATAAATAGGAACCGCTCTGGCAGGAAGGTAAACGGCATTTCCATGCGCTGCTCTGGTTTGCCAGAAGCGGCATAGTCATGCTGGCCACACGACCCGGAAGCTGTACGCCAGCTCTCGGCCAATAAAGCAAGATGAGTGCCGCAACCCCAGAGTCGGACACGACTGGACCTAATGGTCAGGGGTCCCTTTACCTTTACCTAAGGAGTCTCAAAGCGGCTAACATTCTCCTTTCCCTTCTGCCCCCACAACAAACACTCTGTGAGGTGAGTGGGGCTGAGAGACTTCAAAGAAGTGTGACTAGCCCAAGGTCACCCAGCAGCTGCATGTGGAGGAGCGGGGAATTGAACCAGATTACGAGTCTACCGCTCTTAGTAAGGAGGAGAATGGATAGAAATGTATAAGATAATGCATGGAGCTGCTTTTCTCTAGAACCCAGGGCCATTTAATGAAGTTGAATGATGGGAAATTCAGAGAAGTATTACACAGTGCATACCGGTAGTTAAGCTATGGAATTTGCTCTCAAAATGGCCAAGGTGGGGAGCTTTGAAAGAGGAACAGGCAGAGCTGTGGAGGATAAGGCTCTTATTAGTTATGATGGCTATATATTACCTCAGCGGCATATTGCTAGTGATTGCCAGTTGCTAGAGCGCAAACAGCAGGAGGCGGCTATCGCGCTCGTGCTTTGCTTGTGGGCTTCCCATAGGAATCTGACTGGTAATGGTGGGAACAGAGCACTGGGCAAGAGAGGCCTGTAGTGCGATCTACTTACATTGTTATGAGATGCAGGCCGTAGCCATTAAATTGTCACAACAGCTTTGTAAAATGACAAATAACATTCTAATTCCCATTTGCAAATCGATCGTGAGGATTAGCAAGATGGAGAGAGAGAGAGAGAGAGAGAGAGAGAGAGAGAGCGCTTGTGTTTGGGTTGGTTAAGGCAATTAAGCAAAGCTTCAGAAACCACAGCAAAAATATTAGGTTTGCTTTGAGTGCTGCTCTATTTCGAAAATTGCATAGACAGAAGCAGCACACAGTATGGAAGGTCAGTAACCTCCCTTCACTGTAGTGTAGGGTGTTCGCTTCAGATTCTAATCTGTTGTGAGACGCCAAAGTATTGGGGCTAAGTGGTTTGAAATGGTAAAGGCAATCGGGCTATTGTTCGTTCTAATTGAAGCAGGCAGCTTGGTAGGCCGACACAATGTGCGATTAACAACAGGTGATCACAGCTCCCCGAAGTCACCCCCAACATTTCCTACATGTGGTTCTAATTAGAAGCAAGCAACATAACTTGGCTCTGCTTGAGTCCTTCAAATACAGTTCTTCTAGCTTGACAGCACAGCCTAACTTTTCATAACAACTATGCACTTTGTGATAAAAGCACTGTCCCTCCTTCACAAAGAACAACACCAAGAGACAGTTTTAAGATATTGGGGCAAATCAAATTATACATAGGGGGCGCGGGTGGCACTGTGGTCTAAACCACAGAGCCTAGGGCTTGCCGATCAGAAGGTCGGCGGTTCGAATCCCCGCAACGGGGTGAGCTCCCGTTGCTCGGTCCCTGCTCCTGCCCACCTAGCAGTTCGAAAGCACGTCAAAGTTCAAGTAGATAAATAGGTACCGCTCCGGCGGGAAGGTAAACGGCGCTTCTGTGCGCTGCTCTGGTTTCACCAGAAGCGGCTTAGTCATGCTGGCCACATGACCCGGAAAAACTGTCTGTGGACAAACATCGGCTCCCTCGGCCAGTAAAGCGAGATGAGCGCTGCAACGTCAGAGTCGTTCGCAACTGGACTTAACGGTCAGGGGTCCCTTTACATAGCTCCCAGTCCCTTACCCGTGCCCAACCTTACAAATTATACTCACTAGATCCCAGTTCATTTGAGGGAAGAGGTGGTTCAGTGGTTTTGTGGGCACCGGGAGAAGACCTCAAGGGCACTTTTTTGCCCACAGGTGCCACATTGCAGCCTCTGGTATATTGGCTGAAATTCTTGGCAATTTCCTCAAAGACAAAAATCAGGTAGACCCTACTTTGTCATTGTCTGGTGAAAGCAGACAGACCTGGTGAAATGTAGCCCACTGTTACATGTGGGGTGATGGAGTGGCAGCTGTATTAGAAACATGCAGAGTAATATGGTTATCATGAGGAGATAGATGGCATCCAGTGTTAGAAACTCACATATATAAGCTAGGTGCCAAATGGCTTCTTGAACCAGGGTTACAGTCACCAAAACGGAATGCCTTGCTGCTATTTTGGGGCCCAGATGGCTTGAAAGTCCTATTTTTCAGTACGAGTTTTTGGTTCCTGAAATTCATTCAGATTGTGCAGATAAAATATCACAAATTGAATTCTACAGGATGTGTTGCTAGTATGTGAAAACAGTCCATATCCAAGGATCCACAGGCACACACCTCCAGATGGTGAAGATGTCAGGCACCATCCTGACACCTGGGCATCTTCACTTGGTTGCAAGTGGCCAATAGCCAGGTGCAAAGTGCGTCTGGCGGATTCCGAACACTGATTCCATCTAACAGGTTATCGCTTTGATGCCTTATATAGGGCTTATATAGGGGCCTGAAACTGCTTAGTAGTTAATATTAGAATCCTCCCAGGTAGCATCCTTTAAAGAGTTAATCATGTCTAGAAATGAAATATTGTGGACAGAATTAGTCCTTGCAAAGTGTAGTAATACCGTATACACCCAGAGTATATTTCAAGTATACTACCACAAAACTTACAGAAGACACAAATAAAAATGCTCTGTAAGGCAGTAGTTAATTCACAACAAGTTTGTCTTTAATAACCTAACACAACATGGTTTCACTAGCATTTTGCCTTGGGTATATTGCTTCAGGCATTTTATTAAAATTTGAACAGCGCCCCTTCTATGAACTGATGGAACTGGCATTTCTGAAGCAGCCGAAACATCATTTCCCTGCTAGATGATGGCATCTAAAGCAAGACATATTTTTATCCCTGAGAATATTTCCAATTATTTATAGCATATGGGGGAATGGCTTCAGGACATTAAACCAAAGCATCATTTCAGATTGTCTTCAGCGAAAAAAGCAAATGCAAAGGATGCCCCTGCAATTTAGTTGCAGGAGGGCTAGAGACAGAGAAAGTCATCCAAATAATAATAATAATAATAATAATAATAATAATAATAATAATAATAATAATAATTAATTTATTATTTATACCCCACCCATCTGGCTGGGTTTCCCCAGCCACTCTGGGCGGCTTCCAACAGAATATTAAAATACAATAGTCTGTTAAGCATTAAAAGCTTCCCTAAACAGGGCTGCCTTCAGATGTCTTCTAAAAGTCTGGTAGTTGTTTTTCTCTTTGACATCTGGTGGGAGGGCGTTCCACAGGGTGGGTGCCACTACCGAGAAGGCCCTCTGCCTGGTTCCCTGTAACTTGGCTTCTTGCAGGGAGGGAACCGCCAGAAGGCCCTCGGCACTGGACCTCAGTGTCTGGGCAGAATGATGGGGGTGGAGACGCTCCTTCAGGTATACAGGACCGAGGCCGTTTAGGGCTTTAAAGGTCAGCACCAACACTTTGAATTGTGCTCGGAAACGTACTGGGAGCCAATGTAGATCTCTCAGGACCGGTGTTATGTGGTCCCGGCGGCCACTCCCAGTCACCAGTCTAGCTGCCGCATTCTGGATTAATTGCAGTTTCCGGGTCACCTTCAAAGGTAGCCCCACATAGAGTGCATTGCAGTAGTCCAAGTGGGAGATAAATAGAGTATGCACCACTCTGACGAGACAGTCTGCGGGCAGGTAGGGTCTCAGCCTGCGTACCAGATGGAGCTGGTAGACAGCCGCCCTGGACACAGAGTTAACCTGCACCTCCATGGACAGCTGTGAGTCCAAAATGACTCCCAGGCTGCGCACCTGGTCCTTCAGGGGCACAGTTACCCCATTCAGGACCAGGGAGCCCCCACACCCACCCGCCCCCTGTCCCCCCAAAACAGTACTTTTTGTCTTGTCAGGATTCAACCTCAATCTGTTAGCTGCCATCCATCCTCCAACCGCCTCCAGGCACTCACACAGGACCTTCACTGGTTCTGATTTGAAAGAGAGGTAGAGCTGGGTATCATCCACATACTGATGAACACCCAGCCCAACCCCCCTGGTGATCTCTCCCAGCGGCTTCATATAGATATTAAAAAGCATGGGGGAGAGGACGGAACCCTGAGGCACCCCACAAGTGCAAGCCCAGGGGTCTGAACACTCATCCCCCACCACCACTTTCTGAACACGGCCCAGGAGGAAGGAGCGGAACCACTGTATAACAGTGCCCCCAGCTCCCAACCCCTCTAGACGGTCCAGAAGGATGTTATGGTCAATGGTGTCAAAGGCCGCTGAGAGATCCAGCAGAACCAGGAAACAGCTCTCACCTTTGTCCCTAGCCCGCCGGAGATCATCGACCAGCGTGACCAAGGCAGTGTAGATTTGTGTGTGTGTTCAATACCCAGAATCTGTACTGCTCAAGCTGTACTCACATTCCACGCATTGTATTTACAGACAATGTCATACAGTACATTGTCTTTGGGGTGTTAAAGCAGTGATTGGCAACCTGTGACCCCCATATGTTGTTGGACTACAAGTCCCACCGTCCTAAATCTTGGCCATCCTAGCTGGGGATGATGAGAGTTGTAGTCCAACAATATCTGGAGGGCCACATGTTCCCTATTCCTGTGTAAAAGTAATGCTGGCCAGATTTCACTTGCTTATAAGGGTATTATTTCTCTTGCTCCTATTTCAACGGCGAATGAGGAGTCGCAATGAATAACCGCCCTGAGAGACCTGCATAACATAATAGGAACTGCGCCTGTTTCCTAACTTCGGCTTTGCAAGCGATTATGCTTTGTGTCTCTCTTCTATTCAGCCACTCAGATGTTGCTGATTTATTTTTGGAAAATGAAAGTAGGCCACTGCTGCAATCTTCTGCCCATTTACTTGGGAGTAAGTCCCTCTGAGAAGGATCGGGCAAATGCTGCAAACCAATCTTTTCCTATATCCCTAGTGATAAAACCTGCTCAAGCAGCAGAATATAAAACAGAATATAAAGAAGCATCCTCAGCAACCTCAGCAGCAGCTGTAGAACAGCACTCTTAACTATTGTTGCTAATCTCCCTCTAATTAACTTCTGTTTAAATGATTACAGTTGCAGTTATAGGTTGGAGACATTTGCCTTCCCAGCAATTCTGGTTTTAGCTTTCCATGTTACAGTAGGTAAAGAAAGCAGAAGAAGAGAGCAGAACTTTACCTTGCAAAGTCCCAGCCCTTGAACTATTTATATGGTCAGAATACTCCAAAGACAAAAAAGAGTTCCCAAGGGAGCTCCTGTTGCGGGGTGGGCAAGGAAGCCATTCTAATCAGATTAGGGGAGGGGCATTATGGCCACGAGCATAATTGATTGACAGCCCAGCAGTATATATAGCCAGGACATGTGACCAGAGGTCACTCTGGCTTGAGTTCGGATCAGTTCGGATCTCGGCTGAGGGTTCCTGATACGGTCGTATATTTGCTGTAGGCCTGTGGCCTTGTTGCTTATTATCCCTGTTTATTTGCTGTGATCCTTTTATTCCTTCCCCCCCACCTCCCGCCGCAGTTGTAGATCTTTTCGGTCGCCCCTTTGCAGTTTTTGCCTATCCTCCCCCCTCCCCTGTTTTCCCTCCCATTCCCTGTCGGGGTTTGTGCCCCTTCCCCCTCCCCCCCCCCGGGGTGGGGGGTGTTTAGGATCCGCTCGGGCCGGAGTGCTCCTACCTGGGTCGGTGCAGCCGATCCCTGAGGCTGTTTGATTGTCGCGGAGCCTGCTTGTGCAGCCGCCGCTTTAAAGGTCGCCCAGCGCCGGGTTTGTCCGCGGCGTGTCCTGCGTTGCTGCGCGGGCCGGTGGGGCGCGTCGGGGGTCCCCTTTGCCGCCCGAAGTCGCCGTACCGGCGCGGGCGGCTGGGAGGGGGTTCCGGGCGTGCTCCGGGGTTCCGACGGCTGGCGCGGGCGGGGTGACTTCCCTCCCCCCTCCCTTAAGGGAGCGCGGCGTTCGTTCGCCGCTGCAGGCCTCGGTCGTTCCCACGCGGCCTGCTGGGGCCTGCGTCTTGCCGGCCTGAGGAGGGGGGGTTTTTTGGAAGTGGTGGGGGGGCATAGGCTTAACCCCCTTGTTTCAATTTGGTGGCGTCAGGCCGCGGGCCTTTTCTAGGCCTTGTTTGGCGCGAATCGCCATTTTGGAGTGAGGTTGTGGGCTGCGTAGGCAGCAGCGACACCTGGTGGCCGTCTGGGCTATTGCAAGCGCATTTATTTAAAATATATTCTGGGGCCTTTTCTGGGTCCTGTTTCGCCTGTGGACTGATTTTCCTCAGGGAACTTGCTTGGGCTCTGCCGGCATTGGCTGTGATTGTGGCCTTTTAGTTATTTTAGTGATTTATTTTTGATTTGTTGTGTTAATTAATTTTATGTTAAATTTTGTATATTGATTTTATTTAAGTTAATATTGGTTTTGGTTTCATTTTGGTTGTTTCATTTGAGGTTTCTTGATTTTGTTACGGTTTCTTTTCAGGTTTTAAATTTTGGCTCTACGCGCCTGGTTGGTTAATAGTTTATTTTCTTTCATTTTCATTTTACATAGTCTTTATCCAATAGCTGAATTGGCTGCTGGTCTATTGCTCACTTGCCTGTGTTTTACCTGTATCTAGGTTCATCTACGATGGAGGACGGGCAGCAGGTAGCTGATGCGAGGCTGGAGGAGGGCGCCAGCCGAGATGTATCACAGCCTCCGCGACCTGCGGCGCCAGAAGCTCAGGCGGAAAGGATTAGCCTGGTCAGGGCTAACCTGGCTGATGACCCTGCTGCATTGGCTCGATTTGATTCTGACTTGGACTTGCTCCTCTCTTCCCAGGGTACCGCACAAGCCGATCCCGCTCAGCGGTCAGCCGCGGTGGCTATTCTGTCCGACTCGTCGAGCCTGGAGGAGGACATCCCCCTTGCCAGGGCTGCTGCAGTGGTGGCAGCCAGGAAGAAAGCTAAGGGCACGGGGGCGGTTAAAGGGAAACGGCCCGGGGAGCGCAAGGCTAAGGGTGCGGCCGCGTCGGGAGGTGTCTCTCGGCGGCGGAGGGTGCAAGGGAAGGGGGCAGCTGGGCCCTCACGTCTGGTGTCGTTCTTAGATGTTCCAGGTACTTCCCGCCAGGTGCTGGCTGAAGGGGGCGATTCTGATGACGACGGTCTGACACCGGGTCAGGGCTCGCAGGTGGCGAGGCGGCCAAGAAAAAAGGCGCGTGGGCCGAAGGCGACGAAGCAGCGGGGCGCTTCTTCCGCCGGGCCCAGGGAGGGTGCCGACTCTCGCCGGCTGAGCTCCTCGGAATCTTCAGGTGTGGAGGAAGACAGGGTACCTTCGAGGAGGCCCAAAAAGGGGGTGAAGTCTTCGCGGCGGCAGCCTGATTCGGAGACGTCGCCGGACGATAGCTTGCCGGTTCCAGCCAGGCCATCCTCGGGCGGTAGACGTCGGCGTCGGCACGAATGTTGTGCACGGCGTCTGAAGCGGAGGCGCAGAGAGACGTCGGAATCCAGTTCAGGTACTTCTCGAACCTCGGACACTGAATCTGAGGATGAGCTGAAGCTGTACTGGGGTTACGGCGAATGCCTTTCAGGTTTGCCGCGGTGGGCGTGGCAGCGTCGCGCCAATACACATAGGGCAAGGTACGGGGCCCCGTTGGAATACTTGCATGGTCGGCCTGTCCCAGAGATTAAAGTGTCCACTAACACAACCAGGGACATTATTCCGGGGAGTCATCTATCTTCCAGGATTCGCAAGAGAATCCTGGAGGGTCGGTACGTCGACATTTTTAAGCTGGCACCTAGGGAGGAGGACCGCCATGAGGCAGATGGGTCAAGTTCCGGGTCCAGGAGGCGGTCACTAGCCAGGAAGGACAGGTCATTTGACCGCTGGCTGGACTGCTACCAGGTGTTCGCTAGTGTGGTGTGCGCTTGCTATCCACAGCGTTCGTTACATCTTTTTGTTTATTTGTCCATTGTCCGCGCGGCCCATGCCGCCGCCGGCGAACTGGCCGCCATTGCATATGACAAGGAATTTAGGACTAGGGCTAGCGAGATCAGCACGGCTAGATGGGATAGGAAGGATGTGGATGTTTGGACCACATATGTGGCCCCCTACATCACAAAGAGGGCCCCTGAGCAGAGGGCCACCAAATTACAGCCGTCAAAGGCGACTAGGCGTTTTTGTTGCTGGGGTTATCAGAAGGGTACTTGTACTAGGTCCCCTTGCACTTTCCCTCACATTTGTGAGAAGTGCGGGGGTCCTCATCAGGCTTCGACCTGTCCCAGGGGCAATCGGCCCTTTCGAGGGGGCAGGGGGGGAGGTCAGCAGTCGGGGAAGGCAGCCCCCGCCCAGCCAGCAGCAGGCACCTCCAAGTGAGTGCCTTCGATTCCTGGCCCCAACCCCCATAAAATTGCAGCCTTTGCTGCGTTGGCTAGCCCTTTATCCTGATCGGCAGGCAGCTCAGTATCTTGGGGAAGGTTTTTCCCAGGGTTTCAGGATTCCCGTATCAACGTCGCCCGTGGCGGGTAAACCTGTTAACCAGAAATCGGTACGTGAGCTGCCCGATGTGGCCAGGAAAAAGATAGGGAAGGAGCTGTCGCTGGGCCGCATGGCGGGCCCATTTGTGGATCCTCCCCTTCCTGGTCTGCATCTTTCTCCCCTGGGAGTCGTGCCTAAGAAGGCGCCGGGGGAATTCCGATTGATCCACAATCTGTCTCACCCCAGGGGCACGTCGGTAAATGATGTCATTCCCCCAGAGCTTTGCTCAGTGCGCTATGCGTCACTGGATGATGCTGTAAAAATGATTCGGAAATTTGGCCGGGGGGCGTTACTGGCGAAATGTGACGTTGAATCCGCGTTCCGCCTGCTGCCAATCAATCCTCAGGATTTCTGGCTGCTGGGTTTCCAGTTTGATGGGGCTTATTATTTTGATAAGACCATGCCGATGGGCTGTTCTGTGGCCTGTGCAGCGTTTGAGGCTTTCAGCACGTTTTTGGACTGGGCCTTACGCCAAAAGACGGGGCTGCAAGGCGTTTCGCATTATTTGGATGATTTTTTATTGGCCTCAAGCAGTGACTCCGGTGAATGCTTGATGCTGATGCAGGCCTTTGCTGCGCTGACTGAGGAGTTGGGCGTGCCTTTGGCGTCGGCCAAAACGGAGGGCCCAACGACTCAGTTGGTTTATTTAGGCATATTGCTGGACACGGTAGCCCAGACGTCCAGTCTGCCCGCTGAGAAGCTCGTCACCTTGAGGAGGGTTATTGAGGAAGTCCTCCCCCTCACTAAGGTGACGTTGCGGCAGGTTCAGTCATTGCTGGGCCATTTGAATTTCGCCTGTAGGGTGGTGGCACCTGGCAGACCTTTTTGCTCACGCCTGGCAAGACTCACGGCTGGCTTGCGGGCGCCTCACCACCATACACGTTTGCCACAGGATGTGAAGGAGGACCTTAGGAACTGGTTGTTATTCCTTAAGGAATTTAATGGGGTATCATTGTGGCAGGACATTCTGAACCTCCGCAATGATTTTCAGGTCCATTCTGATGCAGCGGGCTCCTTGGGTTTTGGTCTATATTGGTTGGGGCGTTGGTGCGCCCAGCCATGGCCGGAGGCATGGCAGGGGGAGGCGATCACGCGGGACTTGACGTTTCTCGAGTTTTTTCCCATTGCAGTGGCAGTGCATATATGGGTCGAGGAATTCAGGGACCGGCGCGTTTGCTTCTGGACGGACAACCAGGCAGTGGTGGCCGTCCTCGCAAAACAGTCATCGCGTTCCCCCAGGGTATCTTCGCTGCTTAGAGCTTTTGTACTTCAGTGTTTGCGGGCTAATATTGTTTTTTCCGCACGCTTTGTCCCGGGCCTATCTAACGAAATTGCCGACGCTCTATCCCGTTTTCAGATGGCCAGGTTCAGAGCCTTGGCTCCGGAGGCGCGAGAGCATCCGGAGCACTTTCCAGACAGCTTGTGGAGCCTTGGAGGCAGCTAGCGATGCAGGGAGTAGCCTCTTCCGTTGCCCCGTCCACCTTTCGCTCTTATAATAAGGCTTGGGCGGACTTTCTGCAGTTCTTTGGGCGGGCGGAGGAGGGTCGATTTTCCTCGCCCCCGACGTCGGACATGGCGCTAGAATATTTGACGCACCTGTTTGCGTCAGGCCGCGCTCCCCGGACCATCAGGATCCAGGCAGCGGCTATCTCCTTTTTCACTAAGCTTTTCTTTGAGTCAGATCCCTGTTCGACTTTTTATATTCGGCAGACGTTGAAGGGATGGGCTAGGATGGCTCCTTCGCAGGCCCAGGCCAGGCGCCCTATTTCTTTAGCCCTGTTGTCCAGGATGCGCACCATGCTTCGCGTAGTTTGCTGGTCGCGTTTTGAGGCGCGCCTGTTTTCAGCGGCCTTCTCCCTGGCCTTCTATGGGGCACTGAGGGTTGGGGAGGTAGTCCTTGAGACTTCTCACCTCGCCGGTTCGCGGGGATTGTTGCTAAATGATATAGATCTTTCTCTTTCAGAGGTGGTCATCACCGTCCGAAATTCCAAGACGGATCAGCTGGGCCGGGGTGTGGTAATCCGGTTGCCAGCTACGGGGGGGTCTGGGCCTTGCCCGGTCAAGGACACTGCGCGTTATATGGCAGTGCGCCCCGTGGGGAATGGTCCTTTCTTGGTGCATGAGGATGGCACGCCATTGTCCAGGCAGCAGTTCGCCAGGATAATGCGTAAAGCCATTACGGCATGTGGCCGGGAGGCGTCCGGCTACGCCCCGCATTCTTTCCGAATTGGGGCGGCCACGTCTGCTGCACGTTGGGGGCTCTCTACGGAGAGGATAAAGGAATTGGGGCGGTGGAAATCGAATGCCTATAAGGGTTATGTACGTCGTTAATGTTGATGTTAATTGTTGTTGTTGTTCTGTTCTCTTTAGGTCCTGCACCCGTGCGTGTGTGGATTGTCGGGCACAGCATTGTTCACTGGGCCGGCGTCAGAGCGCGGGAGGCAGGACTTCTGCCCAACTTTGGACTTACACCCAATGTTGTGATTTGTTGGTTGGGAAAAAGGGGTATGCTGTGGGAGGAGTTGTTGCCGTTGCTTTGCTCCAGGATGGCCGAGGCGGATCCGCCTGATGCCATCATTATTCAGCTGGGCGGAAATGACTTACCTGCTACCCCATGCAAGGTGCTGCGTTATAGAATCCAACAAGATTTGAGGGAGATTGCTGCTTTATTCCCTCAGGCACAATTATTTTGGTCCCACTTGCTGCAGCGGCGATCCTGGAGAGGCGCACGCTCCGCTGTGGCGGTGGAAAGGGCACGCAGGCGCACCAACAGTGCTGCAGTGAGGGTGGTTTTGGAGAATGGAGGGTTGGAAATCGCACACCCAGGGATTTCATTCAGAATTGATTCAGTTTTCCGCCCGGATGGTGTTCATCTTTCGCCGGAAGGGAATGATTTGTGGTTAGGGGCTGTTGGGGGGGCCCTAAAAAGTTGGCTGGGTCAGTGAGTGGTTTTGGCGGTGAGCCTGTGGCTCCGGTGGCGGTTAGGCATTGGTTCAGCGATATGGGAGGCCGGTAGTCTCCTTGAAGTGCTGTGTGTATTGGGAAGTCCGTTAAAGGAAGGCAGGGGCTCTGTATTGCTAGTCCGAACCCGGTAGGTTGCAGGGCCGAAAAGCTTGAGCCCCTGGATCCCCTGGGGGACAGGGAAGGCTATCATGCTCCCAGCCTCCTTGCCTCCCCAGTTAATGGCTTCCCTGTGCTGACATGAGGTCAGCTCTGTCCCGCTGGACAGCCAGTCGGTCGCTGACTAGGGTCAGCTCTGTCCCGGTGGACAGCGATAACCAATGCCTACGCAACCACTCACTTGATTTGTAATCAATAAATAAGTTGTGGCCAAAATTAATGCCATTAACCTAAACCTAAAATATGAGTCCTGTTTGAGTTACTGGGGTGGAATGGCTGGGTGCCCTACACACGCAAAAAAGAGTTCCCAAGGGAGCTCCTGTTGCGGGGTGGGCAAGGAAGCCATTCTAATCAGATTAGGGGAGGGGCATTATGGCCACGAGCATAATTGATTGACAGCCCAGCAGTATATATAGCCAGGACATGTGACCAGAGGTCACTCTGGCTTGAGTTCGGATCAGTTCGGATCTCCCACCCCCCACTCCCTGGTATAGGATGGTGCATTTGACCTTGCTGTGCCTGTCTTGGGGTCGTCTCCGATTGAGGGGCCTAGTAGGAATTTTTCCGTGTGGCTGATTGGCTGGAGTCACTTGGTTTTTGCCTACTATGCAGCAATAAGTCACAACTTGTAAGGTTGGCGGTTAGGCATTGGTTCAGCGATATGGGAGGCCGGTAGTCTCCTTGAAGTGCTGTGTGTATTGGGAAGTCCGTTAAAGGAAGGCAGGGGCTCTGTATTGCTAGTCCGAACCCGGTAGGTTGCAGGGCCGAAAAGCTTGAGCCCCTGGATCCCCTGGGGGACAGGGAAGGCTATCATGCTCCCAGCCTCCTTGCCTCCCCAGTTAATGGCTTCCCTGTGCTGACATGAGGTCAGCTCTGTCCCGCTGGACAGCCAGTCGGTCGCTGACTAGGGTCAGCTCTGTCCCGGTGGACAGCGATAACCAATGCCTACGCAACCACTCACTTGATTTGTAATCAATAAATAAGTTGTGGCCAAAATTAATGCCATTAACCTAAACCTAAAATATGAGTCCTGTTTGAGTTACTGGGGTGGAATGGCTGGGTGCCCTACACACGCAAAAGCTACCGGCTGATTGCTATTCTTTGACGTAAAAGCAAATTATTCTGCTGATGTTTGATCCAAGGGCATGTAGGAGGCCTACTGAATGCAAAAGCCAATACTTTATTGAATTCATTGTTTTTTTTAATGACTCTGGCACTTATTCTCAATAACTTCCCTGTATAAATAACCATAACATCTACCCTGCTCCTTTACATTAAAAAGGCAGCTCTTAAGATGCAACACCCAGTGGCGGAGCTTCGTTCTCCGGCACTGGGGGCGGGGAGCAGGCGGGGGCGGGGCTGGCAATTGTCCCGGGGGTGGGGCGTGCGTTCTGGGGGCGGGGCGCACAGCCAGTGGGGGCTGGGTGCCCAGCGCGGGGGGTGGCAGCCACGATGGTGCGCTCCCATTGCCCCCACCTTCCTCCGCCTCTGGCAACACCCAGAAGGGGTCTCCCTGCCCCACTAGCCCACTTTAAAGGTGAAAAGGAAGGAAATAGATGCTTTAACACCCCAAAGACAATGTACTGTATGACATTGTCTGTAAATACAATGCGTGGAATGTGAGTACAGCTTGAGCAGTACAGATTCTGGGTATTGAACACACACACAAATCTACACACACACTTCCACTGGTGTGGCCATGAATTAATGTTGCATATTAGCAGTTTTTTCTGAATCAAGGACTGCAAAAAATATAAATCGAAGTGGTGTTCAACAATATAGAGCAAATCAACTATTATGCCGTATACTGTGCATAATAAGCAACCGTGGTAACCAGAGGTACCACTGTACTTCTACTTAAGGGGTTGTGGTTTCCGAAGCTCCCTTCCCACTCAGGACAAAGCTGGGCAGTGGAACGTCCCAGCAGGAAGGGGGAACATTCCACAAGGCATCCCTTCTTATTGTCTCTGAACCCCGGAGAGGGAAGAGGAGTGGGAATGGGGTACACAGGAATACTCACCATTTTTCCTGAATCGACGAGAGTGGGGAGTGTTCCACTGGGCGTACCTGCTCCTCTTCCCCACCCCGGGGCAGGGAAGACAAGTAGCCATATAGTGCACCAGAACCTTCACCAACTCAGCAGCAGTGAAAGTGATGGAGCTGGTGGGGTGTCGCCTCTTGCATTTCTGCCGCCTGAGGCAGCTGCTTCACCCGGCCTCGTTGATGGGCCAGCGCTGTACAAGCCTGTTCAGAAATACGTCTGCTCAGTTCAACAGGGCTTACTCCCAGCATCAGTGGGCACAAGAGTTAAGTCTTCACATACCCTCCAACATTTCTCCGATGAAAATAGGGACATCCTAAGGAAAAGCGGGACATTCCGGGATCAAATCGGAAACCGGGACGGCTTCTCAAAATCCCTGGAAAATAGGGACACTTGGAGGGTCTGTCTTCACCCTTCTTCCACTCTTAACTGCAGCTTATCCAGAATGTTTTATATTGTTGTTCTTTAACACACAAAACAAAACTACAGATGTACTCTTTGTTAATCTGCAGTTTGAGCCACATCAGAATATTTATTAAGCTTATAATTATAGGTTACTGTGATGGGTTTTCTACAATAAATTATTATAACTGAACATTTATTGCCTCACTAAATGATAAGCAGGTTTAATAAACAATAATTTGCAGGACTTTTCTGACACCATCTGTCCCTTGACAACATCCAGAAGTTGACACGGGCCACCTTAAAGAAATTCCCCTAATATTAACATGTTAATTTTGAAACCATATCCCAAAGGATTTGGGACTTAAATAGAACTTGACAATTGCCCGACAAAAGCTTTCAATTAATCTCCCTGTGAAGAGGTGCCAATCAAATGACTTTATTAAATTTGCCAAAGGGAAATTCAGGTCAAAAGCATGAATATTAATAAATGTTAACACTAACCTCTAAAGATACAATTGGTTATAAGCACCGTATAAGAGGAATTGATGAGTTTACACAGAGACACATAAAAATATTAGGTGAGGGGGTTGTTTCACACTTTTTCTTATTTTTTCTGTTTACTCATATTGCTCAGATGAGTACCTAAGGCTGCAATTACACACACACACACACAGACACAACTTTATTACAGGATTTATAAACTGCTATGCATTCAGTTTAACTGCTGTATATGTAGTATAAACTGCTCAGATGTCTCCAAAGGTGCCTAGAGTTCTGTAAGAGTTCATCACAGTTTTTTGGATTCAGGACTTATAGAAAGAGCATTTGATGGATGGAGTGGGAGACATTGGGCCATGTGTCCTTTGACGTTGGGGCCACATGGGTCCCCACATGAGTCACAAGGTACTGACTCAAAACTTAAAGCACAGCTGTCAACTTTCGGATTTGAAAATAAGGGATGCCACGAGGGCGGTGCAATGGCACCAAGTAGCCTCGCCACCCTGCGCTCCAGAGGCTGCGCGCGAACGGGTGAGCGAAAGAGCGAGCGCGTAGACGGCAGGCAGGCTGTCTGTCTGGTTGGGTGTGAGGGTCTGGCTGCACAAGGCATGCAAGCTCCGCCCCCAGTCGGTCTCAGACTCCTTATTGGCAGCCGAGCAGCACAGCTGAGGAGCCTCCCTGGCCGGCAGGGAGGAAGAGGAGCTGCTTCCTTTGAAATCCGGGAAATTTAAGGGATATCAACAATCCGGGATAGCAGCGGGAAATGGCATTGGAATAAGGGAGTTTCCCACAAAAAAGGGAGGGTTGACAGCTATGACTTAAAGTGCTGTGTAGAGTAGCATGGAGATATCTTGACCATCACCTCGGTTTGGAGTCTGCCCCTTGTCGTGCCCACTCCCCTGGCCTTGTCAGATGTGAAAATTAACTGTGTCATGTGTCATCCCAAACACAGGTAACACCTGTCAATGTGGTTCTCTCAGTGTCTCATTTTTCTCATCTTGAAATTCAGTTTTCAACATTTCTGCAGAAGTTTGCTCTTAGTGCGAATTTTTCCTTATAAAAACATTTTTGCTAGTGATCTTATCCTAATATAATGCATTTTGAATGTTATTTCCTTGAATATGTTCATTTTTATGCACCCTTTTAAAAAATATGTCTATTTTTAAAAAGATTGATTGGAAAACTGCATTGAAAAATTTAGTCAACTGTACTTTTACAAGTGCACAATCTATGTGTTAACTCTGATGGCTGCAACCTGGGATTCTGTTTCTGACCATTTTTCTACTGCAGAGAACAGGAAATCGAGATGCAGTCCCAGAAGTACTTGCTGTGATGATGATGGGGGCATTCTGGAATATGCTATTCTCTTCGTAGTGGAAGGCAGGCATTGATATTAGAGTCTTCATAAATAATTTCATTAAATAATTTCATTTCTTGCTGGCCACTGTTGTAACTAAATTGCGTGGGTGCCACTGAACAGTAATTGAGTATAATTATTTCCTTTATTTGGTGGCAAAAGAAATGGACTGCTTGGGTTTAGAGAGTGTTCACATGACCACCCTGAGAAGCAAATAATATAAGCCTCCTCCTCTGTATGCAACTGTGTGTCTGATCTATAGCACAAAACTTAAGGCGGCCATGGACCACTTGAGTTATCAGAATTGTCTCATCCATTTGGCATAACCAGTGGAAAATCACTTAATCCACCTAGAGATTAGTCCTTGTCTTGAACAAAGAAAGTGTTTCTCTTCCAAATCTCGGTGCAAGACACGCAGCTGGCAAATGCTAGCACTAGGGGTGAAATAAGTACATTAAAGAAATGCTAATCCCAATTTCAGTCAGTTGGTGGCCAAGAAGTAAGTGCCATTGTGTTTGAATGGGCCTGCTTCTGGGTTTCAGCCAGCCTAAATGTCTTGGATAACTTTAAATTATGGTAGAATTTAAGTCTGTGCTGGGAATGAGGATTTTGCTGAAGAGTTCCCTTGAGGGTCATTTCCAGTTCCCTCTTGATTAATTGTCAGGGATCTGCCTTCCCCTGCCAGTCCAGCCCTGAATGTTGATAGGGAGCAGCCACCTGTTCTGACTACTGACTCATCTGCGAGCGAAACCAGCGAGCGAAATTGGTGGCTGGGAGGGAAGGAGTGCCAGGGCTCGAGAGATATAGAGACAGGCCTGGCACCAACCAACAGGGTCGGACGGAGGGGGAGCCGTTAGGTCCGGCGCAGAGATTACGTAGGAGGAAAAGGCGTTTCCAGCTGCCAAGAATGCTCTGTTGGCGCCAAAACCGCAGGGGGGCACTTCCGGATTCTGCTAGTGAGTGATCAGACATGATATGATTCAGCTCTGCACTGTACATAATGAGCACTGAATAAAGCATTAAAAGACAGATGGCTTGGCTCCCTTATTGAACGACCGATGAGGGGGAGGACCTGACATTAATCAAGAGGGGTTCCATCAGAAGGGTCGGATGCAGGCATAGGCAAACTCGGCCCTCCAGATGTTTTGGGACTACAACTCCCATCATCCCTGAGCACTGGTCCTGCTAGCTAGGGATGATGGGAGTTGTAGTCCCAAAACATCTGGAGGGCCGAGTTTGCCTATGCCTGGTCTAATACATAGGAGGCAACTCCTAGGGGCCGTGGGGGCTTTGGCCCCCACAAAAAAGTATTTTATTGGCCCCCACAAAGTTGATGGGCATTCCCGTTCAAATGGTGTGCGTGTGCACTGCATCATGGCTCAAGCTTTGTTTTAAGCCAGTGGGCATCGCCCCCTTGACATTGAGGGATGATTTCCAGTCATCATGGGAAAGGGAGGTCATAAAAGAGGTGCAGTCCTGTGGATTGTCACACCTCTACCTGGAGTCCATGACGTATAATCAAGCTAGAACTGCAATCTCCCAGAGATTGAGCGATATTGCCAGACAAGAGGACATAGCTCAAGTGAAACCAGGGATGTTCCTAGGGGACCAGATATATCAAATGACACCAGCCCCCTATCTCGCGGAAATCCACTATGTGGAATACCGCAGACTTCTTACAGCGGCTAGACTAAACGCCCTTGATTCCGCGGTATTGTGGGGAAGGTACAAGGGAGTTCCATACGCCCAGAGAATCTGTCATTGTACTATGGGCGTGGTTGAGTCTACCGAACATATCCTCCTGTCTTGTCCTCTCTATGTAGAACTTAGGCAAAATCGTATAACTCCACTTTTACGTCAATCTAGCTTTCTACCCAGAGAAAGACAGGTTTTATATTTACTGAATAATATTACTAGAAATACAGCCTCCCTGGTGGCTAAATTTCTTTTTTTAGCTTCTAAGCGTCGCAAGATTTTAATTGATTGTATCGATATGGGGCTATTTGTTTAGTTCCATTCTATTGTGGAGTATGTTTCCTTTTTCAAAGTTCTCTCAGATGTTTTTAATTCTGTACAAATGTATTCCTCTGACTGACGGTTGAATAAAAGAATGATGATGATGTCACCCCCCTCAGTGATGACACCCGGGGCGATCTGCACCCACCTCACCGCCCTTCCTACGCCACTGCCTGGTCTAATGTGCAGTCTTCAGAATGAAGTGAATGACTCAGTTAAGAAGGAAATTAGGAGTGTTGCTCAGCCATTGAGCCATTTGGGTGAAATCTAGCATGCACTTGGCAAAAGGAAGCAGGATTCATGTGCCGGGGTTGTGAGATGATGCAGTAGGCCTGTCTCTGTGTATTCAAAAAGAGGTTAGAGTGGTAGGAGTTTCTTCTCTGCCTATTGTCTATTGGCCTTACACTCAGTCTAGCATCCCTTTATCTGCCTCTCAGTCACAGATGAAACTGGCATGGAGAAGGCACTTCAGAGCCGTCGCTGTGGAGACGGATGTTTCTCAGGCTGCAACCCTGTACAGTCGTACCTCTTGTTACAATTGCTTCAGGTTGCGTTCGTCATGGGATATGAATGCGCCGAACCCGGAAGTACCAGAACGGGTTACTTCATAGCTGTCAACTTTCGGATTTGAAAATAAGGGATTTTTTCAAACTTTCGGATTTGAAAATAAGGGATGCCGTGAGGGCGGTGCAATGGCACCAAGTAGCCTCACCACCCTGCACTCCAGAGGCTGCGCGCGAACGGGTGAGCGAAAGAGCGAGCGCATAGACGGCAGACAGGCTGGCTGTCTGGTTGGGCGTGAGGGTCTGGCTGCACAAGGCATGCAAGCTCCGCCCCCAGTCGGTCTCAGACTCCTTATTGGCAGTCGAGCAACGCAGCTGAGGAGCCTCCCTGGCCGGCAGGGAGGGAGAGGAGCTGCTTCCTTTGAAATCCGGGATATTTAAGGGATATCAACAATCTGGGATAGCAGCGGGAAACGGCATTGGAATAAGGGAGTTTCCCACAAAAAAGGGAGGGTTGACAGCTATGGGTTACTTCCAGGTTCATCAATTCACGCATGCACAGAAGCGCCGAATCGCGCGGCGAGCATGCGCAGATTTGGCGCTTCATGTTACGGCCTTTTCATGTTGCGAACGGGGCTCCAGAAGAGATCCCATTCGCAACCAGAGGTACCACTGTACTCAGTTATTTCAGCCACATTAAACTCAAGTGGACTTACATTTGAGTACACATGGACCAGATTGTGCTGCCAGAGTCTTAAAGGCTCCATGCTTACACATCGTATAGAAAATTCAATTCCCTCCTTCTCCGACTATTTTTTCCTCCTGGTCAAACTTCAAGGCCGTGCAAAACTTGTTTCACTAGGGATTGCTATAACGGGGGGGGGGGGGGATAAAGACCCAGCCCCACAAAAAACCCTGAGCGTCTGTCGTCCTCCTCCCATGGAACTCATGTGTGGAATGAAGCCACAGAAAAGCAGGTGGTAATTTATAAATTTCCTCCTTGTGGAACCAGAGGGAGCTTCCTGGCTGAGTGTTGTTATTCCTGCTGCATATCCAGCCAGCAGAATTATGTGGATAAAGCCTGTTTCTGCACTTGAATATGCTTCACTCAAGTGTGGCTCGGTTGTCTGATCCATGGAAAGAGTTCATTTGATTTATTTTCACCTGATAGGCAAACCAAAATCACCCTTCTCTCCCAAAATGCAAATGCACACAGCACTATCCTTAGTCTCGCTCCTCTTTGCTTGCCTGACTAATTTCAGAATTCAGAGGTTCATTCAAAAAGAACATTGACCTTTAAAAGCAAAAGTCTGTCAACCTTTGTTTCCTCATGGCTTGTCATTCAGATTCTAGCTTGTGGAGTTTAAGACATCCTTTGTGGGGCTCAGGCATGTTGCAAAGTGGTGATTCATCCCATAATCTCCAAATCAATAACCAGAAGCAAAAAGGGATACTTTAACGATGACAAGGGATAATTTAAACTGTTCTCTTGGTGACAAGTTTTCTAAACAACTTTGCTAAACAAGCTGCTTTGATGAAGAGAGTTTTTTAGAACCACGTTCTATTATATTTCATTGAATGATACATGTTTTTTGTTTCATTGTATTGTGATATTGACCAGTCCTCCACACTGTTGTTCTTTTGTTATAGTCCTGCATTGCTCTGTTTTGATTGAAGGTTTGTTTTTGAAAACCAATAAATATATCCCCTCCATTACATTCGCTTTGCTTTTGTGAGAGTTGGAGGGTTTTAGCAAGTCATTGTGAAATCTGACTTTGTGTGCTGTAGAATGACCCAAAGAGAGCTTTAGTCTCTTTGGTAAATATTTGCTAATTATAGAGGTGTGTTATGAGAATTATAGGGTCTAAGATAAAAAATAAATGTTCATAAATGTACCAGGCAAACACATACATAAATATATAAACCACATGTCTGAAACAGTACAGGAAAACAGTCCTAAAGCCATTTTGACTCTTTCAGTGACCTCAAATATTCCTCTGCAGTTTGGATGGAAATGGCAAAAGCCTCCCCATTGTCTCTGTGCTCACAATTTCCGCCCTCCCTTCCCACAGGTGGGCGGGGTTTGCGGCACCGAGCGGGGGGTCACCTGGGTGGGTGCCCCACCCCACCTGCATAGGCTGGCCCTTTGACCCGCCCTCGGCCAGGTGGACAAATGGACGGTCGGCCGGGGGTGGGGTCAAGGGGCAAAATAAAAGAGGCTGAGGCCTCCAGCCAGGCCTCTTTGGTTCTTTTCCTTCCAGGTTCAGCATCCCTCCCTCCCTTAAATTAATAATAATTCTTCTCTCCGTATAGTTTCGTCTGAAGGCAGCGGTCATCAAGCTAACAATGCTTTCCTTACAGTTTAACATTTTGCTTTACAGGTCAGAGGGCGCTGCTGTGGTCTTATGATGGTTGCCATATTTGGAACTGGGAAGGAATTTTCCCTGCATTGGCAGGTTTCGCCCTCCCTGAAGCATTTCGTAACAACTTTGGCGGTTTTAGGCCTTGGCAAGGTAGTCTTTAGGCTATCATCAGGTTGGACGGGATGCTTGCATGCTCCCTTCCCATGCGGCGGCGCTTGCAGGGCCCATTAAAGGGCAAACCGGGAGTTCCTGGCCCTAGAGCGGCGGCATGTAGGTCAAACTCCCGGACCGAGGTGAGTGGGAGGGCATGCTGTGTAAGTGTGTGCTTTGCAGTCCCCTCCCTCTGCACCTCTTCATCCTGCATATCCTCAGCCACAAAGGCTGAGAGGGTTGCCTGCCAAGGCCTAGGCCAAGTTTCCCACTTCCGAAGTTCAATAAAGTTGTGGCCAATTTGATCCCATACTCTGGTCTCGTGTCTCGTTCTTGGGGGAAAGGGGGTGGGCACCACAGACAGGGTTTCGCGTGTGTGCCCGCAAATCCTGCCTTAAGGGCACATTTGTGTATGAATAGGGTGAGCCTGTGACCTGGACTCAGGAATTAAGTATTTATCATCACAAAAGAATGACCAGGCTCTCCAGGTAAACCCCTTAACAGGTTTCCTGCCAGACAGGATTCTGCTGTAGACCGCCCCTTCTGTATGATGAAGACAGCACAAGACATCATGGGCTGTCCCCTGAGTCCGCTAGATGTTATCGCAGAAGACCGTTGCCTCAGAAGAGCGAGGAACATTCTCAGGGATGATGACTCACACCCTGGCCAGCACCTTTTTAATCTCCTGCTGTTGGGCAGGAGATATAGTAGCATGATAAGCCGAACCAACAGGTTAAAGAACAGTTTCTACCCGTGGGCCGTGAGGCTGCAGAATGGAAGACAGCAACATTGCAGCTGACGTTCGGGGTCGGTGGTTGTACGACAGCACATAGAGTGTAACATTAAGGACTGAGAGATTGGGGGGGCTCGTTTAATCTGACTGTAAACATGTGGTACAGTGACAATAAAGTATTTCTATTCTGTTCTATGATGTATTGGGGGGTGGTCTTGAGCTACAGGGTGGGCAATTTCAAAAGTCTATATAAGGGCTTGTGCACCATTGTCCTGGGTTCCTCCTCCCTCCTGCATGGAGAGGGGGGGGGTCTGTTGCAACAGTTTAATAAAGTTCATGCTTACTAGCTGCTTTGCTTCTCAATATTCTCTGCTTGGCCTCTGTTATTTTCTCCTACCGATAGAGAACCTAAGGATGCTATACGGGCTCTTGGGTACCCCATAAGGGAAAAGGAGCAGTTTTTTCTTATAACAAGTGAATGACTGAGTTATTAATTTTTTAAAATAAATTTTATTAAAGTTCTTTTTTAAAAAAAAAATACAAATATCAAATAACTTTTTATCAAAGATAAAAGATAATCTAAATAAAAACACAAACCAAAACGAAGTAAATAAAAGAAAGGTGGAAGGAAGGAAGGAAGGAAGGGAGGGAGGGAGGGAGGGAGGAAGGAAGGAAGGAAGGAAGGAAGGAAGGAAGGAAGGAAGGAAGGAAGGAAGGAAAGAAAGAAAGAAAGAAAGAAAGAAAGAAAGAAAGAAGAAAAGAAAAAGGGGGGGGGAGGGAGAGAGAACTTCTGGTTCTTTGCCTGCCAGATATATACCGGTATATAGAAAATCATTGAAAATATCCTCTCCAAGATAACACCCAACAATTTCACTCTCTATAAACCAATATATTCTTCAGTCCTCAAACCCAGATAACATAAGTTCATTTTCTTTTTCACACAAAAATCGCTGAGTTATTCTGAAGACTGTTCTGGTGAAGTAATGAAAGACTGTTTGATTTAAGCACTGGAGCATTACACCCCAGTATTTGTTTAAATTACTAAGTCTAAAGTCCAACAAAATGTATTAGGACTGGAGCACCAGGTTATTAAAAGTACCAGTAAATTTATTCTTAATGTTAGGAATAAGGGAAGTCTAAATAGGTCAGAGAGAAAGGAATCTGCAAACTGCATACATTAAACAATTTGCATTATTTTGGATTTTATCCACAATCCTGCCTTACAGTACAATCCTATCCATATCTATTTAAAAGTGAGTCCGACTGAATTCAGTGGGGTTTACTGTCAGGTAAGTTGGGCTACTAGGATCTCCACGAAGCTCAGAGCAATGAATTATCCCATGTTATGATCACAACAACCCTGCAAGGTAGGCCCAGTTGGCCTTGTGGACTCAAGCTCAAAGGGGCCTCAGATTTAGACACTTGATAATTTTGGGGGCATATGATACATTTTGCGACTTGTTTGATGTACATCATAACAAAATGTGACATACACTTTCTGCTAGAAAATGCTTTTTATTATGTATGTAAAAAATCTAATTATATCTCACTCTATTTTTAGTACCTTAATTTTTATTTTCAGGTGTTGCCATTTTAATTTTTATTATGGCTAGGGGCCTCTGTCAGGGACTGGACTGAGGAGGAATGGTGGAGACTGACCCCAACCTCCTGCTGCACTTCCCAGAGAAGAGGGAGACAGTATAGATTTAGAACAGTGGTTTGCAGAAGGTCACAGTTCAGAGGCTGCAGAGGGGAGAAGCTGGGAAATATTGGGAGGGGAGTAAGAAGAAGAAGCAGCACAAGGGGTGTGATGGCCTGGGATTCAGACTCAGACACTGAACCTGAGGGATCCCAGCCTGCACAGGATTCCCCACCTCCAGAACCAGCAGAGCCGGGGCTGGGGCCTGAGTCTGAAGAGGCCTCACCTGTGCTAGATCCTCAGGTGCAGGCATCGGCTGAGTCTGCTCTGGCTCCTGATGGGATGGAGGACCTATTGCCTGCAGGTGCGCCACTCCCAGCCCTGTCAGGGGAAGCTGAGGTTGCCTCTGGGTCCGGCAACCCTCCAGCCTCTCCTGAGCTGCAGAGGCTCAGGGCAGAGAGGCGAAGGGAACTGAGTTCCCGCAGGAGGAGTGCTCGCCTCCAAGCCAGGAGAGGCGAGTCACCAGAGGATCGGGGCCGCCCTCTGCCTCAGGGCAGATAAAAGCCAGCCAGCCCCAGCCCCAAGTTGCAGGAGCAACATCGTTGCTGACCAGTTCCTGCCGGTGTTCCTGCTTGATACCTGTCCTGCTTTCCTGCCCGAGCTCCTGACCCGCCCTGGTTCCCTGCTTGCCTACCTGTTCCTGACTTCGCCTGCCTCCCTGCCCTGCACCTAGCTTCAATTATTACGGACTGCCTCTCATTGCACCTCTGACCACGGACCGGACTTTGACCTCGCCTTTGGGATATCCCACGGGACCAGCACAAGGGCAGAGATAGCTGACAGTGTCTTTAGAAAGCATCCCAGACCCCCCCTCCAGTGGCAGAGCATATGCCCGCACTGCCCAGGGTGGGTACGCACCCGAGGGGGGCGGAGAGCGCTCCCAAGGGGGGCGGGGGGTGGAGGGTGCCCTCCCAGGTGCAGGATAGCTGCTCAGGTGCACGGAGCTGTGCGCGTTCGCCCTGCAGCCACGGGCAGAGTGAGTCGCCCATGGGGGTGGAGCGAGCCACCAATGGCGGACATTCAGTGTGCCGCCCGCCCGCAACTCCCAAGCCTCCCCCAGTTGTAAAAATGAAGGGGGAAGGGGGAAATGCCGCTGGCAAAGAGGTGCAGCTCCCCCCTTCCCCTGATGGCTCGGGGTAGGCTTGGGAGTCGCAGGCGGGCAGAGCGCACTTCTCGGGATAGGATAGTGTTGCGAAGAATTATCAAAACAGCAGAGAGTATTATTGGCTGTTCACGCTCTACCTTAGAACGTATCTATACCATCAGGTGCCACAGAAAGACATTAGATATATCAAGAGACCCATCGCACCCTGGTCACCGTTTCTTTGAGCTCCTGCCATCGGGATGGAGATACAGAATAATGAAGGCGAGAACGAGCCGTCTCAAGAACAGTTTCTTTCCTAGAGCAATTTTGGCCTTAAATGGAAACTCTGGACTCTGAAGTCATCTTATTTTATTTGTTATATTGTTCTGTATTGTATTGTGTTTATCAATATTTTTAAATTATGTGGAGTGCCTTATTTGAGTTGATATAGCAAACGAGGAATTTTGTTGTTCCCGCGAGGGGACAATGACAATAAAGATTTATTCTATTCTATTCTATTCTATTCTATTTCACCCCCCTCAGCGAAGACACCTGGGGCGGTCTGCCCCCACCACATCCCCTTCCTCCGCCCCCCTCTCCCAGGACCCGGCGGGCATTGAGAGTAGGAGAACAGAAAGCTCAGAGGCAGAAAGCACAGATCAGCTGACGTAGGGATGACGTATAATAGGAGAGACGGAGGGGGTGGGACTTTACTCGGAGCAACGCCATTATCTAAGAGACGGCATTTCTACGTCACTCTCTGTGAATATTGAATAAAAGACCTTGGTAAGAGCTTCTTGTCTTTCCATTACTGCCAGACTGCCGGGAGGGAGGGCGATCAGATTCCCTGAAGACTGACAGCCTTATATCCTGGAAGTAGCCAGGACCTCCTTAGACCTCTGAAAGGTCCTGGGTTAGCCAGATAGTGACTTGTTCAAGGCCACCCAGAGAGCTTTGTGGCTTAGTGGGAATTTGAACCCAGAGTCCCCTTAGGTGTGAAATGGGGAGTAAGGGGGTGTTTGCATTTGGACAGATTTCCTTGCCTGAGTCAAACACCCTTATCTTCGGCACCACACAGGATACAACAAATTAACCGGCTAATATCATAACCGGCTAACACCAACAGAAGCATTTTTTATTTCTTATTTACTGGCTGCTTCACTTCCATCCTTTACTTGGTAAGAATTCACTTCTGTACCACTTTGTACATCACCTTGTACACTCCTTGGGGGGGGGGAGGTGGGATACAAATAAATAAACAATCTAGCTTGTAAACTTCTCGAATTCGTTTTCCTCTAACAAACTGCACTTCCGGAGCTCTTAGATACATGGGTGTAGCCAGGATTTATGTTGGGGGGGCGGGGAGAGCAGGACACCCCCCGTCAACATCCTCTGTCTGGCTCTGTCTGGCAGATTCAGAATGAAATGTCTCAGCCACAGTTGTTTTAAATTACTTTCTTTTGACCCCAAGTGCTCAGGAAAATCTGTCAAAATCTTTCTAAGATTTCTATTTTTAGTTAAGTATTTTTATCTATTTATTTGATTGGGGAAGGGAGGGGTCAGTTTTTCCCCTGGCTTATGCCCATGTCTAGATATGATGAGAGGACAATAAAATAAAATATTTCTCCTTTCCATCTTACTTTTAGGAGAAATACTCGAGGCAGGAATGAACATGAGCAGGATACCCTTCCTTATGTATAACTTGCTGGATTGTTTATTACTTTTCCCTTCCCCTTCTTACTTTGTTCTTTTGCTTTTTGCATCTTAATACCAGGCTATGAAGTATCTGGAGAGAATGTCTTTAATTTATTCCCCCCTTGGATTCTTCCCAGGGCAATCACATGCTCTAAGAAATGAAGGATAATGATAACAGTATACTTTTATCTGCCTGCAGGCATAAGGTTTGCAAGGGGAGTCCTGCTCAAACAGTGAAATGTTATGGTGCTAGAATAATGTCTTAAAACTGTGTGATATTAATAATGACTCATCATTAGTGCCAGTGAGGCGCTGCCGGTATTAAAAATAGCTTTTTGCAAACAATGCCTTCCTTCCATAGCCGGGAGTCATCAAACTCTCCATTGCACATCTTCCCAAATAATGTAGAAGTTAAGAAATCTGCTGTGAATCGCTTGCACTTCCCCTGAAGGCTGTATATAAGGGTCTATGTTAAGAACTTAGATGAGGCTACAAAAAATAATTGCAGCCTAGAAAACCTGACTGTTTTTTAAAGGCTAAATTTTGGGCTGACATTGATTTTGGCTGCAAATGGGCCAGACTCAGCTCATTTCTGCCATACATCCTGGTCATAGCTGTCAACTTTTGGATTTGAAAATAAGGGATTTTTTCAAACTTTCGGATTTGAAAATAAGGGATGCCGTGAGGGCACTGCAATGGCACCAAGTAGCCTCACCACCCTGCGCTCCAGAGGCTGCGCACGAACGGGCGAGCGAAAGAGCGAGCGCGTAGACGGCAGGCAGGCTGTCTGTCTGGTTGGGCGTGAGGGTCTGGCTGCACAAGGCATGCAAGCTCCGCCCCCAGTCGGTCTCAGACTCCTTATTGGCAGCCGAGCAACGCAGCTGAGGAGCCTCCCTGGCCGGCAGGGAGGGAGAGGAGCTGCTTCCTTTGAAATCCGGGAAATTTAAGGGATATCAACAATCCAGGATAGCAGCAGGAAACGGCATTGGAATAAGGGAGTTTCCCGCAAAAAAAGGGAGGGTTGACAGCTATGATCCTGGTTTCCCTGAACACGTCCGGGAACCTGGCAGGCGGATTTTCGCTGAATCGGCCAAATGTTTGGGAAAATCCGGACGTATGGCAAGCAGGGCAAGCAAAATAAAATTACCTTGAGATATATCTGTTGTTGCTTCAATGTGGGGGCATTTTTAATCAGACATGTTTAAAGAAGAAATTGCAATAGCAAGGATATCCTGTGGAACGTTTCCTGTTTTAGATATTAATTCTATCTCTTTATGGCCTCCTGCATCCTCCCAAGAGGTAAAATCTTATATGTAGCCACTGAAGAATAATAAGACTCCGGGAAAGGACTTCCTGCCAAACTGAAATTTTCAAGAGCATTGAGGATTGCCTCGATATCGGCAGCTTGTACCTCAAAGGTTGGAAATGTAACATTATTGTCCCAGTACTTTAAAAAGGGAATCAGAAGGGTCCCATGATTTATACATCAATCGCCCTGATTGATAGATGAGCCTAAATTTATACAGCACATCTCCTTCAAAGATTAGAGCAGGCAGGCTTTGGGAAAAGAATCCTTGATAATTACTCCATTGATAATTTAATACACAGCAAAGGGGGTAAAATAAAACAAAACACTGCTTTTATTGACTTTATTGCTGCTTCTGATTCTGTATATAGATTTCTGGGGATAAATTGTTTAAAAACAAATATTGATTTGAAGCTCTTATTTTCAATCAGGCTGCTTTATGCAGAAACACATTTAAAGTTTTGAAAAGACTGAAATTCTGTTCCTACATGTGAGATTCTTTATATACAAAGGAGTCTGACCAGACCTTATGTTTGCTCAATTTATTGAACTAAGTTTGCATAGCCAAAATTTTGATATGCTTTAAATTAGGGCTAGACCTATGAAGATATCACTTTGTGCCAACGATGTGATTTTATTTTCAACATCACAAGTTGCTATGAGATTGCTGAGACAGTTTGTACAGAAAATTATCTGGTCATTAACAGTGCTAAATCCAAAGTAGTAGTCTTAGGTAAGTGAAAAACGTTGCACAACTACTACATAGACTCTAAAGAAATAGAGCAAGTAAAAATCATATTATCTTGGAATAGTCTTTCCCTCTTCAAGATATTGGGCTCTACAAATAAAGAAATATGTGACAGAAAAATTAATCTTTCTGCTACAAGGAACTAATGAGAAGTGCTTATTCCAAATGCTGCCCATAGATGCGAATGCTGGATTTTGAACCTAGATTATATTTTTAGAACAACCTCTAGTTGTTTTAGCAGAAACAAGCGCAACATTTTGTTGCATTCATATTTTTATGTGAAGTTTTAGATGTTTTTTAATTTGGATTTTTTACCTGATCTATGGACTCAATCAATAAGAAATTATATTTTTCTCATTCATTATTCCCTCCAAAAAAAATAAACAAACAAACAAAAAAACCCCCAACATTTCTGGAAAAGCGGTGGCTTCATCTCTGTTAGTCCCTTCCTGTGTATGAGGACACTCCATTACCTACTAGGCCAAATAATGTGCCACGCCCTGTGCATTTGGTGAAATTTACTTGTTTCTTGGACCTAGGACCCTCGTACCTAAGGGACCGCCTCTCCTGGTATGCCCCATGTAGGAACTTAAGGTCCTCAAATAATAACATGTTGGAGGTCCCGAGCCACAAGGATGCTAGGCTGGCCTCAACTAGGGCCAGGGCCTTCTCAGTACTGGCCCCGGCTTGGTGGAACGGTCTGTCACAAGAGACCAGGGCCCTGCGGGATTTGGCATCTTTCCGCAGGGCCTGCAAGACGGAGCTGTTCCGCCTGGCCTTTGGGTTGGCTTTAGTTTAACCCTGATGTTTCATTCCTTTATGGTTTGATTGGTGGGCTACTTAAAAATGAGGCTGCATTTTAAATTTAAATCGTATTTTAACCTGCATTTTAATTGATTGTTTTGTATGTTTTGTTGTGATTTTATTGGTGTTAGCCGCCCTGAGCCCGGTCTTGGCTGGGAAGGGCGGGGTATAAATAAAAATGTATTATTATTATTATTACAACTCTGTCAGATGGACTGTCTTTCAGCAGAATAGAGCTAGGACAGCGAATGGAAGAGGCGAGTATCAGGGCAAAATTTTCCCACAAGGGCTCATTCCCTGGGTATGAAAACCATCACCTTTTTTTGCTGCCAAGTGAAAATAAAGGAGCAAGTCCACGCCCCCTTTTTACACAGCTTTACCTGTTATGGCTAGCTGGGTCACAAAGAAAGTCATCCTGGATTTCCTCTTCCTCCTCCAGGTGGAGAGCAAAACAATGGAGTTCCCAACAACCGTTATGACGAAAAGAATCCAAAGGGTCACCAGCTGTTCTGTCTGCGGGGAAAGAAAATACTGTGGTGAATGGATGGATCCAGTTGTGGCAGATGCTGAGCTGCAGTTAAGCACATTACCCAAGTGGCAGGTAGATGCAGCGGTAAAACTCGTGCTTGCTTAATTCTGTATTTAAAGGTAAAGGTAAAGGGACCCCTGACCATTAGGTCCAGTCGTGTCCGACTCTGGGGTTGCGGCGCTCATCTCGCTTTAGTGGCCGACAGCTGGCGTACAGCTTCCAGGTCATGTGGCCAGCATGACAAAGCCGCTTCTGGAGAACCAGAGCAGTGCACGGAAACGCCGTTTACCTTCCCGCCAGAGCGGTTCCTATTTATCTACTTGCACTTTGCCATGCTTTCGAACTGCTAGGTGGGCAGGAGCTGGGACCGAGCAACGGGAGCTCACCCCGTCGCAGGGATTCGAACCGCCGACCTTCTGATCAGCAAGCCCTAGGCTCTGTGGTTTAACCCACAGCGCCACCTGGGTCCCGTATTTAAAAGCCTTAGTCATTTAAAGCCAAAATTAACCTTCTTTTTTCTGTATGGTTTTTAAAATTAAATTTTCTGTTTTACATTTTAGAATATTCATTTAAACAACCTTAAAATATCAATGCCTTCCCTTCTTCTCTTTGCATGGTTCATTTTGAACCACTGCATCCTAGTACCCGTTGCCTTGTGGGACAACTTTGAGAGGGAGAAAAGCTAAGAAACAAACGCTGCACAAATCCAGAGGGGAGTCCCTAGGCAGCTGGATGGCGCCTTGTACGCCTGCAGCCAAGCTGGTGCCCAACCAAGACTGAGAGGGAGGTCTTGGCGACTGGGCAGCCCAGGACCTCCAGGCACACTGCCCAGACTTGTGCCTTGAAGAATGCCACCAACGCAGCAAAAGTAAGGCAGGAAGCAGCAGTTATGGGTTACCGGTTTCTGCAGCCACAGCAGGCGCTGTGATTCCCCAGTGGTTTGACTTCACCCCCAATGGAGGCGCACTCCATTGTCTCATGAGACAGATGGATGCCATCAAAAAAGTCCACCCAGAAACATGTCGAACACGTTGGTTATCCATATTCCTTTTTTTTTTTGTCTGTAGAAGAGCTCCACGGCTAAAGCACAAACATGAAACCTAGGCAGTCCTAGCTTTAGAACCTAAAGTTCCCTGTTCCAAGTCCCATATTCTCCCACAAGTTCATTCAATGGGAGAAAGCTTCTCTGTCAGCACAGTGACTTATCTTTTGGTGCTGACCTTTAAAGCCCTAAACGGCCTTGGTCCAGTATACCTGAAGGAGCGTCTCCATCTCCATTGATCATTGAGGTCCAGCGCTGAGGGCCTTTTGGCGGTTCCCTCACTGTGAGATGTAAGGTTACAGGGAACCAGGCAGAGGGCCTTCTCAGTAGTGGCGCCCTCCCTGTGGAACACCCTCCCTTCAGATGTCAAGGAGATAAACAACTATCTGACTTTTAGAAGACATCTGAAGGCAGCCCTGTTTAGGGAAGTTTTTAATGTTTGATGTATTTATCGTGTTTTTAATATTCTATTGGGAGCTGCCCAGAGTGGCTGGGAAACCCAGCTAGATGGGTGGGGTATAAATTATTATTATTATTATTATTATTATTATTATTATTATTATTATGGAATAACAGCATGTGTACTCACATGGGCATGCAAATGTATGAAGTCCAGTGAGTTGCATTTTCAGTCCCCATGTGTGGGTTATGGAAATGCAATCATTGTGTGCCCTATTTTCATCTTAAATGGGAGTGTGACCATGAAGAATAACATAACCAGCCCCTGGGCACAAATTCCAGCTTCAGGGCTATTGAACACTAAGCACCACAGCATAAATATGCAGGCTGAACTAATCTGTTTTTGTGGTGACAATGAAAATTTTTACACTCGCCTTTCAATCCATGTTTTGCTTTGTGTTTTTAAAAAACAGCCATGTGTGCATGAAATTTCCCCAATCCTCAAAACACTCCTTGTGTATAATCACTATTCCCATCCATATGGCTGGCTCAACAGTTGACTGTTTATCTTGCATATTATTATGACTGTTTGCTCCTCCACGAGTTGATCTCCTCCCTGCCCCTGGCAGCACATTAAATCAGCATAAGAATAATCTTTCCAACATCAAAAATATCAGACCCGTGTAATTATATTTTTGCAAGAACTTAGGTCTGTGGAGAAAATAAAATGGTATTTTTACTTGACAAAAGAATCAATTTATTTGGTGGCAACAACTGTCTCTTGTGGATAAGATCGTTCTTATTTATGCTACCACTTCCAAAGAAAGACTTTGCTGGTACATCTGCAATGCTTCACACTTCATTCATTTTCTCAGAAGGACATGTGCTATTTTATCATGACTGAAACAAAGTGCTTTATCCTGAGATTTAGCCTGGTGCAATCAATGGGGCCAGAATTTTGAATTTTGTGCAGCTTCTGGCCATTATGCAGACTCCCCAATAGTCCTTGGGATATGTACATATATTGACAACTTTTTATACACTACCTGGACAATGCCCACATTCAGGGCTGTCTTAAGCATGTCCGGCGCCGTGGTGCAACGCTCCCTCCAGTACCCCCCCCCCGTTTCCCAGAGTTTTTTTGGGAGGACCGCATTGCCAGCAGGGCTGGAGGAGGCACGCAGCAGCTGGAGGGCGGGTCCTCCGGCAGGGAAGAGGCGGAGGCTGGACGCGGCGCCTCCCGGCTCAGCTGGCCGCTTTGTGCCGCAGTGGCCACGGCAGACAGAGGCTCCAGGTGCGGCACTGCTTTGGCGCGGCATGGCGGAGGCGGGCGGGGGCGGCGAGCTGATGCCAGGAGGCGTCCAGCCTCTACCTCTTCCCTGGAGCCCTCCAGAACTTGGCGCCCTGGCGCACTGCGTCACTAGCCTCTATGGGTAAGACACCCCTGCCCACATTCTCCAGGCAAATATATATATATATATATATATATATATATATATATATGAGCTTTCGTGTGCATGCACACTTCTTCAGATGCACTGAAACAGAAGTCACCAGACCCTTATATATAGTGAGAGGGTGGGGAGGGGTATTACTCAGAGGGGTGGTGGGAATGGGTGATTGGCTGATAGGTGTGGTAAACCTGTTGACGACCGTTAATGACTGCAATTGGTCTTGCAGGAAAAAGCAAGGGGTGAGATGGCTAAAAAAAGCTTTGTCGTGTATAATGAGATAAGAATCCAATGTCTCTATTCAAACCAGGTCTCTCCATGGTTTTAAGTTTGGTAATGAGTTGCAATTCAGCAACTTCTCTTTCCAGTCTATTTCTAAAATTCCTTTGTAATAAGACAGCTACTTTGAGATCTTGTATAGAACATAGCTGTCAACTTTTCCCTTTTTTTGGCGGGCAATTCCCTTATTCTGAATAGGATTCCTCGCGAGAAAAGGGAAAGGTTGACAGCTATGGTATAGAATGTCCTGGGAGATTGAAGTGTTCTCCTACTGGTTTCTCTGTCTAGTGATTCCTGATGTCAGATTCTCCAGGAAGTTTGAAGAGTCTCCAATAAATATACCCTCTTCTCTTTCTTTCCTCTTTGTTCTTTCCTAATGTTACAATGTTCATTGATCAGCCGAGTCACAGGAGCAAGAGGAGTGCCAGATAAATATTATTTATTTACTATCATTTATTAAATTTCTTTACCCTGTGTATCAGAATGCGCTTTCATGCTACATGGTTTGATCTGAAGGAGCGTCTCCACCCCCATCGTTCTGCCTGGACACTGAGGTCCAGCGACGAGGGCCTTCTGGTGGTTCCCTCACCGCGAGAAGCGAAGTTACAGGGAATAATAATAATAATAATAATAATAATAATAATAATAATAATAATTTATTATTTATACCCCACCCATCTGGCTGAGTTTCCCCAGCCACTCTGGACAACTCCCAATCAAGTGTTAAAAACAATACAGAATTAAATGTTAAAAACTTCCCTAAACAGGGCTGCCTTCAGATGTCTTTTAAAAATAGGATAGCTGCTAATTTCCTTGACCTCTGCTGGAAGGGCGTTCCACAGGGCAGGCGCCACTACCGAGAAAGCCCTCTGCCTGGTTCCCTGTAACCTCACTTCTCGCAATGAGGTTGATCTCAGTGTCCGGGCTGAATGATGGGGGTGGAGATGCTCCTTCAGGTATACAGGACCGAGGCCACTTAGGGCTTCAAAGGTCAGCACCAACACTTTGAATTGTGCTCGGAAACATACTGGGAGCCAATGTAGCTCTCTCAGGACCGGTGTTATGTGGTCCCGGCAGCCACTCCCAGTCACCAGTCTAGCTGCCGCATTCTGGATTAATTGCAGTTTCCAGGTCACCTTCAAAGGTAGCCCCACGAAGAGCGCATTGCAGTAGTCCAAGTGGGAGATAACTAGAGCATGCACCACTCTGGCGAGACAGTCTGCGGGCAGGGAGGGTCTCAGCCTGCGTACCAGATGCAGCTGGTAGACAGCCGCCCAGGCAGAGGGCCTTCTCGGTGGTGGCGCCCGCCCTATGGAGCACCCTCCCATCAGATGTCAAAGAAATAAACAACTATCTGACTTTTAGAAGACATCAGAAGGCAGCCCTGTTTAGGGAAGCTTTTTATATTTGATGAATTATTGTATTTTAATATTTTGCTGGAAGCCGCCCAGAGTGGCTGGGGAAACGCAGCCAGATAGGTGGGGTATAAATTAATTAGCATCAGCATCATCAAAGAAGAAACGGGCTGAACTTGCTCAGCAGTGACTGTGGATTTAGCTGGCAATTACCATTTCCCAGGTGAAAAATTAATATACACCTCTTGGAGGGAGTTCCTCTCACTCAGGAGCAAGGAAATAGGGTGGCAGGTGTAATGGGATCCCCAAACTCGGTCCTCCAGATGTTTTGGGACTACAACTCCCATCATCCCTAGCTAACAGGACCAGTGATCAGGGATGGTGGGAATTGTAGTCCCCAAACATCTGGCGGTCCAAGTTTGGGGATCCCTGAGCTTTCCCTTCAGGGCAATTGGACATCTCCCAAGCAATTAATTAGATTAAGTTCCTTGATGAAATAAGTTGGCTGGAGTTTCTATAAGCCATTGAGCTATTGCGGGGGGAAATAACAAAGGCGGAATAATTGGTTGTGCATGAGAATTCATAGCACCCAAAGCAGCAGATGAACAACTCTTCCATTGAAAATCATTTCGATAGAATTAATCTGAGTCTCATTTCAGCACCAACTGCTGGTCCTGAATCATTGAAGTATAACCAATTCCCAGTGACAATCCTAGCTACCGTCCTTTCCGAATTTATTCAATAAATATGCATAATATTCGAAGCATTTTTGTTTAAAATATATGCGTTTCGTTGTGTCTAAAGAGGAATCTCAATATCCTCAGGGGTGCCTTAGCAAGTCAAAGATAACAACAGAAGCAATATTCAAAGGACAGCTAAAACCAGCAGTTATCAAAATATTTAAAGCACAGCACCATTTAAAGAGCCAATATAAAAGCAACAAAATAATGTCTCAATAAAAATGTTTCCCAAGCCTGTCTAAGATACGAAGGACTGGTATAATTAAATCGAGCTTTGTATTTTTAAACACAAATCATACGAGATTACTTTAACAGTGCAATTTTATGCACTGAGTTCAATGGAGTTTACTGCCAGATAAGTGGGGGCAGGATTGCAGCCTGAAAAGAATAATCACACAATCGTCTTTTCAGCAGAAGTGGAATCAAGCTTCAAATGACATACTGAGCACTCCCTGGGGATTTTCCAAGGCACTCTCCAAACTACCGGTAACACAGCTTGCACTGCCCGATGCCAGGGATGGAGAGGAGGAGGAGGAGGAGGAGGAGAAGAAGAAGAAGAAGAGGAGGAGGAGGAGGAGGAGGAGGAGTTTGGATTTGATATCCTGCTTTATCACTACCCGAAGGAGTCTCAAAGCGGCTAACATTCTCCTTTCCCTTCCTCTCCCACAACAAACACTCTGTGAGGTGAGTGGGGCTGAGAGACTTAAGAGAAGTGTGACTAGCCCAAGGCATAGCTGTCAACCCTCCCTTTTTTTGCGGGAAATTCCCTTATTCCAATGCCATTTCCTGCTGCTATCCCGGATTGTTGATATCCCTTAAATTTCCCGGATTTCAAAGGAAGCAGCTCCTCTCCCTGCTGGCCAGGGAGGCTCCTCAGCTGCGTTGCTCGGCTGCCAATAAGGAGTCTGAGACTGACTGGGGGCGGAGCTTGCATGCCTTGTGCAGCCAGACCCTCACGCCCAACTAGACAGCCAGCCTGCCTGCCGTCTATGTGCTCGCTCTTTCGCTCACCCGTTCGCGCGCAGCCTCTGGAGCGCAGGGTGGCGAGGCTACTTGGTGCCATTGCACCGTCCTCACGGCATCCCTTATTTTCAAATCTGAAAGTTTGGAAAAAATCCCTTATTTTCAAATCCGAAAGTTGACAGCTATGGCCCAAGGTCACCCAGCAGCTGCATGTGGAGGAGCGGAGACGCGAACCCGGTTCACCAGATTACGAGTCTACCGCTCTTAACCACTACACCACACTGGCTCTCAATGAGAGAACAGAGGAGGCAGCGAGTCTTGCTACCTGTAATTGTTGCTTCTCCGGGGTGCGACAAGAGCAGACTTTCACCCCCCTTTGATCATTTTATAGGACAGGTTTTTATGTTTGATCTTGTTTGTTTTTTCTCTGGAAATGAAAAGTTTGGCTTCCTGGAACATGCTTCCCACTTCCTTGAGGAAGGACTTCTGGCAAGAGATGGGTTCTTTCACGCCACATTTTCTCATAAAGCACCAGCTGTGATGTAGAATGGAGATTGTTGCACACCTCTGATATAGTACCCCCCCTTTCCCCCTCCTCTCTCCTCTCCATGGTCCATGTGTGTATATGGCCTTTATGCAGATATGATGCTTTTTTGCCCATAAAGCCCCAGTTCTTGTGACAAGTCAACAAATTTCATCCTAAGGACCCAGAAGATATCCCTATTGGATGTCTCAGTGTGGATGACTCAGTGTGTACTTTTCAACAGTTTTCCAGTGACAAACATTAAACTAACCAGCCTATAATTTCCAAGACCCCCTTTTTAAAATTGGGATTATATTGGGTACTTTCTGCATGGCTCCCATGTTATTCCACATCTCCATGAAACGGCTAGTAGATGTTGGCAGGGGGGTTGGAGATGGGGGCCACCACCATGTGGATCATCTCTCTCTCTCTCTCTCTCTCTCTCTCTCTCTGAAAAAAAATGTAAGAATTTGCAAAGCCACTAAAGTCAATGACAGTCTACTGCCTAAAGTCAAAGTTGTAAATGGTGTTTCCTGCTTACGACCGTAGGCTCAAAAAGCAGGAAGTCTGACCATGAATATTTTACACAGGTCCCTGTAATGAACACTTGTCCCTACAAATCAAATGCCCCAGGATGAAACAACATCACAGCTTCATGCTGTGCATGATGCAATCAAGAGGCATTTGTTACATTAGGAATTAATATTTGCGTCTCTTTATGTCATGTCCTATTTCTTTTTGATTGGTCCTAGATCAGATGTCTCCAAACTATGGTCCGCGGGCCGTATCCGGCCCATGGGACTCAAGTATCCGGCCCGTGGCAACCCCCGCCGCCCGCTGCCGCCACCCGCTCTTACCGGCGCGGCACAGCTGCCCACTTCCGGGGCGGTGGAGCACCGGAAATAGCTTGTGCGCATGCGCAAGCGTCATTTCCTGTGCACATCCGGGTTTGAGGAGGCCTTGCGCATGCGCACAAGCTATTTCCGGCGCTCCGCCGACCCAGAAGTGCGCTGGAAATAGCGTGTGCGCATGCGTATGGGCGCGCGCTCCCCCGCCCTCCAGCCCGCCATGCGATCGGCGCTGGAGGAACTGGCCCGAGGCCCAGAAAGTTTGCTGACCCTTGTCCTAGATGCTCTGTTGTATCTAGCGGCAGGACCTGCTTGGATATTTATCTTCAAAGTGGAAAGGTTAAGTAGCTTTCACTCTCTTTATTCCAAATCACTACCACTGCTACTAATTTTATTATTATTATTATTATTATTATTATTATTATTATTATGCTGCTGCTGTTGTTTAGGCTCACAGACTGATGTCAATACTAGAAAGATAAGAGAGAAAGAGAGCTTCTTGACGTTATTTCTCCATTTCAAGCAGAATCCAGCTGAAATTCATAACAAAGCAACACACACACACACACACACGTCCTTCTTGGAAACCTGCTGGAGGAAGAGAAGGCAATGCGGCCTCAGGTGCAACCAATTGCAAAAAGTCTTTGCCCTGGAAAATTCACTTGCGTTCTTTTCTACAAAGGTGCTTCATACGGACTCAGAGCCCAGTCCCATTTTTAAAGTGTTTTGCATCTGCTGCATAACAAATGATGGCTACTCTGCTGCCAGAGGCATTGTGGCTCTGAATGCCAGTTGCTGGAAATTGCAGGTAGGCAGAGTGTCATTGCGCTCATGTTCAGCTTGCAAGCTTCTCACAGGCATCTGGCCAGCTACTATGCATAGCTGTCAACCCTCCATTTTTTTTGTGGGAAACTCCCTTATTCCATTGCCGTTTCCCGCTGCTATCTCTGATTGTTGATATCCCTTAAATTTCCCGGATTTCAAAGGAAGCAGCTCCTCTCCCTCCCTGCCGGCCAGGGAGGCTCCTCAGCTGCGTTGCACGGCTGCCAATAAGGAGTCTGAGACCAACTGGGGGCGGAGCTTGCATGCCTTGTGCAGCCAGATCCTCACGCCCAACCAGACAGCCTGCCCGCCTGCCATCTACGCGCTCGCTCTTTTGCTCACCCGTTCGCGCGCAGCCTCTGGAGCGCAGGGTGGCGAGGCTACTTGGTGCCATTGCACCGCCCTTGCGGCATCCCTTATTTTCAAATCCGAAAGTTTGTAAAAATCCCTTATTTTCAAATCCGAAAGTTGACAGCTATGACCCACATGCGTAGCCATCTGATGAAATTAAATCCATCAAAGGACTGGCAGCAGCCCAGACAATTATGCTATAAACTAAATGTTCGTCACGATTCTGTTCAGGCCCCCCCCCTCCCAAACTTCACCTGCTAAGTGATGGCGATAGCAAGGTCCTCTCCAATGAGAGGGCTGAAATCAAATTGTCTCCATTCACAAATCTCCCTCCCCAACAGCATCTTGAAAATTACAGTCTCAGAAACTTTTATGCAAGCCAATTCAACTTGCAGGGGGAGGTAGACAGCCTCAGAAGACGGCACAGCTTTTCATATCACAGAACTCAGCTGCCTGTTGCTTAGAGTACATTTGCTGAGATGGCTGCGCGTTGGTAGTGATTTCTATAGCCCCATCAATTTGCATCACACTTAACAGAGAAACACAAGGAGGTAAACTAATCTGGGCAATCTTAATTTCAAGACACAGGAATAGGAATGCAATTACAAATACGCTGTTTATTATTGCATTAGAAACATCAGCTGAAACACCGCTTCCCAAAAGAGGAAAACTCCATACTCAGCTAAGCAGTACAATATCTAATATACCATCCTTTGGATATACAAAGATCGCTTTCCTGCTCTTTGCTGAACATTGAAATTTCCTCCCACTGATCACCAGCTTGGGGGGGGGGGAAACCCCCAGACCTCTTTGCCTCATTGAAACAAATTGAGCGGCAGGAATCAGCTGCCAACTCAAAGCAAAAGCATTCAGTGCCCCACTGGCGAGCTCTGCCTGCCTGCCAAGCGGCTGGATCATCATAATAAGAAAAGCGAGTGACCGCAGGAAAGCTGAACATACCTTGAAGGAATAATAGAAGGATTCCAATTCCTCTTCCTCCAGCACTTCAGTGAAAGTCACTGTCTCTGTGCAAGTGACAAGAGTGGAATCCAGGCTGTCATTTGAGCTCTTGCTGCCTTCCGTGACATTGGCTTGCATGGCTTGTGGCTCTTTTCCGAACTGCTGTGGCTCTTCTGGTGACGGAGAGTTAATAATACAGCCAAGCTCTCTCCACAGAGGAGCACAGCCGCTCAGGCAGCTTCACTGCTCCACCAGTGGCTCTGGGAGGCATCAAACTTCAAGGCAACTCAGAAACACCATCCAAGCCAGGGAAACCTTCTGTCTAAAGGAACTCAGGTTGCTGACAGACCTGGCTGTCCAGACGTTTCTCGTCAGCACCTGGAGTCAATTACCAGTGAAGCCCCACTGAGTCATCCTTGTACCTGAGCTAGCTGTAGATCACCACACATCTAATGTGTCAGCTGGCAAAGTGAGCATCATCTTCTTTACAAAACAGAGCGTTGTTCCGTGTCCCGTTGTACCTGGCAGGATGCAGCACAGCCCATCAAATGTGTCATCAGTTGTTGAAACTTGCCTAGACCACCAGGATTTTGAAGTAGACTGTTTTTTGTTTCGTAATTTCTCTTTGCATCATTTCCCAAAATCCGTGCCACAATTCCCTGATTGTGCTATATCCCAATGCTCAAACATCATATTTGATCATTAGGGGAAAGGATGCTCCCAGATTCAGTGCATAGCTGTCAACTTTCAGATTTGAAAATAAGGGATTTTTCAAAACTTTCGGATTTGAAAATAAGGGATGCCATGAGGGCGGTGCAATGGCACCAAGCAGCCTCGCCACCCTGTGCTCCAGAGGCTGCGCGCAAACGGGTGAGCGAAAGAGCGAGCGCGTAGACGGCAGGCAGGCTGTCTGTCTGGTTGGGCGTGAGGGTCTGGCTGCACAAGGCATGCAAGCTCCGCCCCCAGTCGGTCTCAGACTCCTTATTGGCAGCCGAGCAACGCAGCTGAGGAGCCTCCCTGGCCGGCAGGGAGGGAGAGGAGCTGCTTCCTTTGAAATCCGGGAAATTTAAGGGATATCAACAATCCGGGATAGCAGCGGGAAACGGCATTGGAATAAGGGAGTTTCCCGCAAAAAAAAAGGGACGGTTGCCAGCTATGCCTGGAGAGCCGCTGCTAATCAGTGTAGGCAGTATTGAGCCAGTGGGCTGACTCCGTAGGAACTTCCTAAGATTCTGCATTGCAGAGCAAAGAAAATAAAAAGCAAGGACTTTTCCCAACCCCACAACAAGCAGTCTCCAAGTGCTTTGAGCTGACATGGCCTTTTGTGGCTTTTATAATTTGCATGATTGCAGCAATTAGGTTTCAGTCGCTGCTGGTACTGCCAGTTCTCACAAGCGGCGCCTTCAGGTAAATGCTGTTGGCTACAAGCTCATGGTGGCACTCCACACTTCCCAAGGACTTGCATGGGTGCAGTTAGTCTGAACTGGGTGCCTGTGTTGCCAGCTCACATGATTTCCCCCTGGCTGTTTGAGAGGGGACGTTGGACAACAAAGCCCATCATGAGTGAGATGAATAAGCATCCAGCTATAAGGGACAATGGAAAAGGATTCTCTTCAACAAAGTATCTGACAAAATTACAAATACCCAAATATAGACGGGCATTTACTCTTGCTAGATTTAATGTATTACCATCTGCCCTATTGCAGGGAAGATTTGCAGGTAAACCATATGCGGAACAAGTCTGCCCCTGTGGCCTGCCAGAGGTAGAATCTGTCTCTCACGTTTTACTAGATTGTCGTTTTTACAACGACATACGTCGGGTTTTCATCTCTCCGGTTATACAAAATTCCTCAAATGAATTCCTATCTCTCAAACGCCTTGTAGAAGACACGGACCCTGAGATTACGCTGAAAGTAGCCAAATACTGTGCAGCAGCCATAAAGCTCAGAGAACAAGCGGTGTTACCGATATGAATTTTTAAGGCCATATTTTAGTAAACACAATTTTAATTCATATATTTTAAACGTTGTTGTATACATGTATATATGTATGTACTATTGCTGTTATGTAAATTTTAATGTATTATTTTTGTATTATTGATTTAATAAGCTGGTCTGTGACCGTAAGAATAAATTCAATCAATCAACAAAGCCCATTCCACTGGGTCATTTTGGTTCTTCTCTGTTTTGGTTGCTCACCATTTCTGCCATGGGGCTTTATATTGCAAACAGATCATGCAGACCAGATCTTTCTGCGTACAAAACTGGCACATTCGCTTCCACACATTCCCATCTGGTGGCTATTTCCCCCGCTTGTTGTCACCCCTAGCGGCAGAACTTGATGCTCTGTATCCATAATGTGTTTTTGTCTTCCTTCTTCTCAATAACTTCTCCCTCCACTGTGGGCATGTGTGCAGCTATTTCTGTACCTGTGTGTGGAGTGGACACCTTAAAAAAATAAATCCAAAAGTAGGCACATTGCACAATGGGCAGAATGGAGGGGTTTTCAGGGTGGTGGGATGAAGGGTCATGCTGTAGCAGAAATAGATCTACCAGAAGCTTGCTTTGCTGCCATAGAAGTCAGGTAAGTATCATGCATTCAATTTCCTCTCAGACCATCCAAGGTGGAAGCACTTTATTAAAGTGCTGCCAAAGCGAGAACATGCATTTAAGCACTAAAACAGTAGCCCTGAAACAATGATGTTCTAAGGATCCTGAGGGAACCGAGAAATCATAGGCCAGTTAGCTTAATGGCTGTTCCAGGGAAACTGATGGAAGAAGGTATCCAACTCTACTTTCTTCCGAGTAAGGTGGTCCCTCACTCAATCTCAGCAGTTGAGTGAGCTTCCCACAGCCATTCTTCAGGGGGTCTGGCAAGAGGGTCTCACAGACCTAAGAGTGGTCCTGGAGTTCCATGGCTGCCCTGCCCCAACTCCTTCTTGGTTGGGCGAGGGACCACTTCTGCAGGACTCATGATGGATGGATGGATGGATGGATGGGTAGTAGTTAGATGTTTCATAAGGCTTGTGCAACATATCCATAGTCAACACTTTAAGGAAGTTCATATATGTACTAGGAACATGTCTCTTGCATGCAGCAATCAGTGAAAATAGGACTCATAGAATCATAGAATCGTACAGTTGGAAGGGACCCCAATGCAGGAATCTTACCCACAGCTGTCCCTGGGTGGGCTCAAACCACTGGGGGCCTCAGAAGGTGGTGGACTCTCCTTCCTTGGAGGTTTTTAAGCAGAGGTTGGATGGCCTTCTGCCATGGACGCTTTAGTTGAGATTCCTGCATTGCAGGGGGATGGACGAGATGACTCTCTGGGTCCCTTCTATGATTTGATTCTATGATTTGGACTGTCAGGAAGAAAATGGCTGGGTTGTGCTCAAGGGGGGATCAAAGGGAACCAGGGGCTGTGGCAATAGAGAGGGTTGCCATACTTGTGACAACCACTGTCCCGGTAAGTGTCATCAAGCTTCCAGACCAGCAGTGGCTGCCAATGTAAAACAGGTAAATGTAAATGTAAAGGTGGAGTCTCCTTCTTTGGAGGTCTTTAAGCAGAGGCTTGACAGCCACCTGTCAGGAATGCTTTGATGGTGTTTCCTGCTTGGCAGGGGGTTGGACTAGATGGCCCTTGTGGTCTCTTCCAACTCTATGATTCTATGATTCTAGGTTCTCATTTACTTATCAGGTTTTCTGGGGTAAGGTGAAATCCAGATTAAATTAGGGGAAAGTCTAGATTGGTGTTTTGGTGTGGATGCTGCAAAGCAACAACAATTTGGTAAAGCGCTAATTCAACGATAAAATCTCATCTGGAAGTATCCTGTGTCTGGGGCAGAGGACAGACAGCTAAGCTCATTCCATCAGCTTGGCTGAGACAAACTGTCTTTTTGGCTCATCTTCTCCCAGAAAAGTTACCACCGCTAGTCCTTTTCACCTGACTGCACCAGAGGGAAAGAACAGGCAGCAATTCCACTGGGTCAGCCAGGAGCAGCTGCTGTTTCAGCTATCCTATCTCAGAACTGTGCCATCAGCAACTATTCCACCTGCTGCCTATAAGATAAATGATGTATTTTTTTTTAATTATGTTATTTTTGTGTAAGAATTGGTACTTGGGTCTGCTTGGCTCCCTATTCCCTTCCCCTTCCTTATTCCATTTTCCATTTGCATTGTGTCTATTAGATTTTAATTGTGCCACTGCCAGCAAGGACTATTGTGTTTGGAAGGAGAGTGATAAAGGATTGAGACTAAGGTTGTGTAATTATCAAAGTATTGTCTGAGACAAAATAGCATGTTGTAATATGGCTTTTTATTGTGGATGAAGGACGTTTAAGACCCACCAGAGAGAAACAGCCAGCAAGGGCTCCAAGCAAAGTGTGGCACTTATAGCAGAGCATGAGACTGTTAATCTCAGATCACAGGTTTGAGCCCCACGTTGGGTGAAAGATTGCTGTATTTCAGGAGGCCCTTCCAACTCTATGATTCTATGATAGAGTTATAAACATTATAACTTTATATTATATTGTATTTTCTGGCCAACAACATTTAATACATTTATCACCCTAGTAATAGGGTTGTCAAATTTGCAGATGACACAACCGTGATTGGGCTCATCTCTGATAAGGAGGGTGAAACGAACTATAGATGAGGTGGAACAGCCGACGAAGTGGTGCAGAGCTAACAACTTGCTCATAAATACAAAGAAAACAAAGGAGCTTGTGGTGGACTTCAGGAGAAAGAAGAACGATGTCCAACCACTTTTGATTGATGGAATCTGTGTGGAAAGGGTAACAATGTTCAGATTTCTGGGCATTGAATTACAGGAGGATCTGTCCTGGAGTGCAAACATAAGGGGGCTTGTGAAGAAGGCGCAGCAGAGACTGTACTTCCTGAGAGTTCTAAGGAAAAACCATCTTCCACAAAAGCTGCTGCTTGCCTTCTATCACTGTGCCATTGAGAGCGTGCTCACTTATGGCTTATGTGTGTGGTACGGAAGCTGTACTACCCAGGACAGGATGGGGTTGTGCAGAGTTATTAAGGCAGCAGAGAGCATTGTTGGCTGTTCGCTCTCCGCCTTAGAGCAGATTTATGCCATGAGGTGCCACAGAAAGACACTGGACATAGTAAAAGATCCATCGCATCCTGGTCACCGTCTCTTTGAGCTCTTGCCATCGGGACGGAGATACAGGACGATGACGACAAGAACAAGCCGTCTTAGGAACAGCTTCTTCTCCAGAGCGATCTCGGCCTTGAATGAGAAGCCTGGACTTTGAAAGTCATCTAATCTTACCTGTTATGTTGTATCATACTGTATGGTTTTAATCAGTGTTTTTGTTTTTGTTTTGTTTTTGCGTGGAGTGCCCTATCTGGGTGGATGGAGCAGCCAAGTAATTTCATTGTCCCCAAAGGGGACAATGACAATAAAATATATTCTATTCTATTCTATTCTATTCTATTCTATTCTATTCTATTCAGCAGAACCTAGCAATTACTCTTCTTCTTCTTTTTTACTTTTTACATATTAAATTTGTTAGTCTCTTTATCTTGCCCAAGGCAACCCAAAATGACTTACAATTCATTGCAAAGATCATGAGCTTACAAAGTATGACGATATTCATTTCCAGATCCGTATAACGGTGCAATCCATTGGCAGTTAACAGAGTGGGAAGAAGCCATGGAGGTTTTTTTTTCTCCTAGGGATGAAGTGGAATGTTCCATCAGTTCATGATATCATTTACACCATCTAATGCATCTGTAATAAGATAATTTTTGGATTCAGGGAGAGTTTTCATTTGGAGTGGTTGCCATAATATGATTTTATTAGGCAGTGATACTTCACTAATGGACTTCAAAAATGACATTTAAGAATAATTGAAACAGGATCCTAGCTGCTCTCTTGATGAAATGGACACACATGATCCAGGAAAAGTTCACAACTATGTGCAGTTCTCAGGGAGTAGGCATGGCAGAGAAACAGAAGCAGAAATTGATGGTGTTTGGTTATTCACCTCATATCCAGAAAGGAAATCAATCCAGAGAATATGATGGACATGTTGTTGTTGTTGTTGTTGTTGTTGTTGTTGTTGTTGTTGTTGTTGTTGTTGTTTTAAATCTGCAAATGATTACATTTCCTTGCCACTGCCCAGCATTTACATCGTGTCTCCTTTGCACTGTAAAAAATAATGAGCTGGAATAACGTAATGTCAACATGATTTACAGAATTAATTATGTAAGTTGCAGAATTTTGACACAGCGGGCAGCGAAAGAAATAGCACGGTTTGGGGCAAAAGACAGAGGGATGAAAACAGTGTTTCATGCAACAAATACAGGTGGATCAGAAAATGGTGACTTCTTACATCCTTAATGGGGAGTAAAAACCAATGAACATAATGGGATTTCTGAGTAAATATGCACATTCTCACACTTGTAGTCTCGTTGAAAGTCACTGAGATGGTTTAGTTAGGACTAAGCTCTATCTCACTGCTTTCTATGGAGCTCAGCTATGACTAGTGATGAGGCTTGCAGTCATGTACTTGTCCATTTCCCCCCTTGCTGTGTCCTTGAGCAAATTGTTTGTTTCAGTCCAGGGCCTGTGAAATGCAAATCAGCTTGGCCCGCTCTCACGTTTTTGTGAAAATGGCGTCATTGACTTTGAGCCTTTGGACTGTGTTGCAAGAACTCCTTGCCCAATGGATTTCGCTATTCGCAGTTCTGCTGTTGTGAATCTTTGCCCATATCCATTTGCAGGACTCCAGGGGGTTTTGTAATATGTTTGCCTTACAGTGCCTTTCCTCTCCTCTTTGTGCAATACTTAGCCAAGCAATTTGTGTTCCCAACCCTCCTGCCCCTTTTAGATCACACACGCAATTCCCACCTCTAGTCTCTGCAAAGGAATTTGACAACAACTCACCTATATCTTCTTGGAAGAATAAGGAGAAACCAAGAGAAGGGAGGGGACAGTGAGTTTTTTGTTTTTAACTATTTGGCTGTTTTTAAAGTTTACTCATTCATTGATCCGCAGCTGTGTTGCTGGCCTTAAACCCCCTCCCCACCAAAAAAGATGGTGTATATTTTTCATGTCTATAATTGTGACTTGCCTTTTTGTTTCCTATTGTTCTCTTGCTTTTATGACTCAAAATCATTTTTACAAAGTTGACCCACAATATGTCAAGTTTTATATCAGTAACAATACCTATCTTTGAGTTTATACCCGAATATTATTTTTGTGGTGCTTTCGTCTTTCATCTTCACCTGACTCTTAACACATCAAAGAGGGGAAGAATCACTGCGACATTTCTTGCCCTGTGAGGCCATATGATGTCACAAAGGGAACAGAGACAATGCAAGTAGTAATCTCTCTCTGTGTGTGTGGGCTCACGATTGTAAGTGCTCTGGTCTTGCACAGTCAATGAGATGCTGAAGTATTCTTAGTTTGTAGATGCCAGCTGAGAATTATTCTGCCTGTTCTGGAAGAGTTTGCAGTACCCATAAAGGATGAGAGTCACAGTTTGGAGCTGCTCAGTGATGCAACATTGTCCCTGAAGGCACAAAGGTGGCTCAGAGTGACCTTTATAAGATTCAGCTGAGAAACAAACTGCAACCTTATGGGGACAGAGAGAAACTAATATTTTCCTGGAGCTAACCACTGAGGGAAATTCAGGTTTCCGGAATCAATGGAAACGGGATGTGGGGGACCAAGAGATTGAAAAAATGAACAAGTACATGACAATGGAACACCACATTCACCTAAAGAAAACTCCATAAAGTTATTATACACCTGCTTGGATGGCTCAGATATTGGAGCGAGGCTTTCCCCATTCTTGGAAGGGTTGAGGACATAGAGGGACTTACATGACCATGTGGTGGTCCTGCCCTCTGGTGGAAGCTTTTTGGGAAGCAGCAATTCAGGGACATATCATTCACACTCAGATAGTGACAGAAATAAAATTGCACTTACTGTCTAGATCCAAAGGGATTCTGCAGCTATTCTGTCAAAATAGGAACCAGGCAGAGGGCCTTCTCGGTAGTGGCGCCTGCCCTGTGGAATGCCCTCCCATCAGATGTCAAGGAAATAAGCAACTATCCTACTTTTAAAAGACATCTGAAGGCAGCCCTGTTTAGGGAAGTTTATAATGTTTAATGCTGTAATGGTGTTTTTAATATTTGATTGGGAGCCACCCAGAGTGGCTGGGGAAACCCAGCCAGATGGGTGGGGTATAAATAATAAATTATTATTATAATAAAAGATACCTGGTGTGTTTTATGATAGTAGCTATGAGACCTCTGATTGACTTCACAAAATGTTACTTCTTATCATGGCTTTGTTGTTGAGGTGCTGCTTGGACCAATGCTGAAAGGGACGTGGGTGGTGCTGTGGTCTAAACCACTGAACCTCTTGGGCTTGCTGATCAGAAGGTCGGCGGTTCAAATCCCCACGCCGGGGTGAGCTCCCGTTGCTCTGTCCCAGCTCCTGCCAACCTAGCAATTCAAAAGCACACCAGTACAAGTAGATAAATAGGCACCGCTGTGGTGGGAAGGTAAACGGCATTTCCATGCGCTCTGGCTTCTGTCACGGTGTCCTGTTGCGCCACGAGCGGTTTAGTCCTGCTGGCCACATGACCTGGAAAGCTGTCTGTGGACCAACACCAGTTCCCTCGGCCTGAAAGCGAGATGAGCACCACAATCCCATAGTTGCCTTTGACTGGACTTAACTGTCCAGGGGTCCTTTAACTTTTTTTTAACCTTTGGGCCAATACTATCTAGGTTTAGCCAGCTATGTGAAAGTATTGCGGTTGCAAGTATTTGCCCCCCCCCCTATTCCTAACAATAAAAGGGAAAAAGAAGCAGGGGACATTGATAGCCTAGCTATTGACATCGGTGTTCTGATTAAGATTCCTGTAATGGGGGGGGTGAGAAATCTGCGGCCCTCCAAATGTCGTTGGGCTCCAGCACCCATCAACCCCAGCCAGCCTGGCCAATGGCCAGGGGCGATCAGAGCTGTCATCCAGAAGCCAGGCAATATGGCTCCCTAAGCCAGTGTGGTGTAGTGGTTAAGAGCGATAGACTCATAATCTGGGGAACCGGGTTCGCGTCTCCGCTCCTCCACATGCAGCTGCTGGGTGACCTTGGGCTAGTCACACTTCTCTGAAGTCTCTCAGCCCCACTCACCTCACAGAGTGTTTGTTGTGGGGGAGGAAGGGAAAGGAGAATGTTAGCCGCTTGGAGACTCCTTCGGGTAGTGATAAAGCGGGATATCAAATCCAAACTCTTCTCCTTCTTCTAAGCAAGGCCAAAATTTGCCCCCTCCCCTCCAAAAAATATTTCTCACTGCTCACAGCTCTGCTCTCCTCCCTTTGTCCTAACCGACGGGGAGGGTGCAATGAAACCGTCCCCCCCCCCGTAGCTCTAGGAGAGGTGGCTCCTAGAGGTGAGAGACAAAAGTGGCGCAGGAGTGCCCAGTTTGGCAGGCATGAAGCCACCAAGTGTAAGAGATTGGTATGAAGAGGCAGAGGGATGGTGGGCTGGAAAGGGGGGGGAGAGAGAGAGCTTTGAATTGCAGCCAAACAATGAGAAAGATAACAAGGTAGGGACGGGCGAATTAAGGGAGGGGGGAGAGCAGTCAGCGAACACTTCAATAGACAGTTTAGTGTTCCCAAAAGTAATAAATGTTTCTAAATTATTTGTATAGAAACACAAAGATGGCTTGCTAAAACCATGTGGTATAAGCTTGGCACATCCAGTTTAGACCTCCTTATTGCTAGAGTTCACATGGTGGAAGAAGAGAGAACAGAGGGTTTGGTAACCCTTCCTCCCATGGCCTGGCAGGTCAGCTTACTCTATGGTCTTAACCCCTTCATGCATTAATTAGAGTTAAGCTTGTTGGTTATATGGATATATCCCACAATTTTAACCATTGAAGTCTTAAATGGCTTGGAGCCAGGTTACTTGAAGGATCACTTCATCCTCCTTGTTCCTTCTCAAGGTCATAGGTCAGAAGGCAACACTGCCAAGGGGGATCCAGCTGGTGGCTACAAAGGAAGGCCCCTCTTGCTGACCTGGCACCTAGTCTGTATTACTTTTATTCTCCCACAATTTGTAGAGCTCTTTTGATCTTTTTTATGGATTTTGAGGCTCTGGTTTTAGGTTTAAAAAAGTTGCACTTGGTTTTATTTATTTAATGCACTTGGTTTTATTGATTTGTCTTTGCTGAAAATGAATTTTTAATGGCTCATATTGTATAACTGTTTTTCTGTATGATACCCAGATAATTTTCTTATAGGCACTGTATAAAAATGCCATAAATAAATAAAAGCCTAAGGGGCATGAATATGACCACTTGCCTGGCTTCCGGCATAGGCAGGAGGATTTTGTTGTTGTTTTCCTTATCTCCCGATATATTTAATTTCTCTTTTGAGACGGTACACAATGTGCACATCACTGAAAAACCAATAAAACTGATTTTTGAAAACAGCAACTCGAAAACAGCCTAATGAGGACTGAGCATGCTCCGTGGCCACAGAATGCTCCTGACTGTGCGTGGGGAGCATGATGGAACACAGGAGCCCTGGGATGTGCTGTGCAAGTTGCTGTATGATTTTTTAATTCCACTTCTTTGCTGTTATTTCTAACCTACTGCACTTCATTGCAATACACAGAATTAAAAGAAACAATAAAAATGCAAATAAAAAATGATATGAATACTTAATACAAATTCAAAATATTATTTATTGCATTAGCCATATGGCCATAGCACATAATGAGAAACCAGGCGGAAACCTGCCGCGAATGTACATAAAATACAACAGATACATTTTATACATTTTGTACAAATACATTTAAAAACTTTAAGTGTAAAATCATGCTGAGTAAAACAGATAAAATAAGAGCAATAACAGGGCATGTCGACAGTGACTATGTCAGGAAGTTACATAGGTCTAGGTCTAGGGCAAGTTAGCCAAAGAGGTGACCCTGAGTTTCATTGCCTGTAAAATATAGATAGCCACTCCACGTGTGATCAGGGGGTTGGCGTCTACCAATAAGTATTTCATGCGGTCGTCATCCTGGGCGACGGTCGGCGGGATTAAGAGGAAAAGCCTGGGTCTAACTGTAGCATATAGAGGGCAGTAAAAGAAAAAAAATGGATAAAGTCCTCTATCTTTCCCTTGTTGCATGGGCAGAGTCGAAGATCCAGCGGAGTATTGGAAAATACACCCTGTAGGAATGCTGTCGGGATGGCGTGGAATTGTGCTAGTGTGAAGGCCCTTCTTAACGTGGGATTTATCAGGTCACTCAGATAATGGGCCGCAGATCTGACTGCCTTCACGCGAGGGAACCACGTGGATAATCTGGCCGCGTTGAATAGTGCTAGATCGAGGGCTTCATCCCTAGCTAAAATCCATTCGCGGATTTTATCTTTGTCCCATGAGGACAGGGCAGCAAAGTCTGGAATGGAGTAGCGATCGCAGATGGTCTCCATGCCCTTTGACCAGGTGCGGCTGCCAATAAAGACTGTGAAGGCTTGTTTCACTAATAGAGAGTTTGGAGTTTCTGCAAGCGATTTGTAGTAAGTAATTATTCTGATATGGGCTTTTGCTACAATGGATGGTAGTCCCAATTCCATTCTCAGTTGGGCGGCCATTGTCCCATTGGGGAGGCCCAAGATCTTTCTTGCCAGAAGATTTTGCAGAGACTCCAGTCGTTGGAGTATATTCAGATTCCACCCCCATATTTCCACATTGGGGGTATTTTACTGATGTAGATCTTTCTGAATACTTAATACAATAAGTGCGCTGCCACACCCTGCTTCAAGCCCAATTTCACAGTCACACTGTGGACCACCTGACTGAAGCTCATGAATTCCTGTAGACCAGCGTTTGAAAACCCTCGTTCTCAAGAATACCTTTTTAAAGGCCCACAAAAACCAGCCTCTCTCTTGCTCTCTCTCTCTCACACTCGGACAGGCACTAGCAGTATAAGAGACCTTTACATTTTCTTCCTCCTCAGTTTAGCGTTCCTCCGGATTTGTCACTCAGTTCACTACCCCTTTGAGAATGGCAAAAATAGAGAGGAGGTATTTTTATCATGGGGGAGGGAGTGAAATTCTCTGACAGTTCTGGCTCCTCATTATCTCTCTCCCCCCACCCCTGGTGTTATAGATGGGAGTTCAAAGTATCTGGATTAATATTCAGATAATGAGTTTGCTAAGCATACACATTAGGGCTGTTTCGCTTTCTAAAGTGCTGCTGTCCTTAATAGATGCCTTCTTGCTTACAAAAAAATTTTTTTGTGGTAATGTGTGCTACACTACAGCAAGAGAATGCTCATTTCAGTTCCTGATTTTCTCCACATTGCTGCATTCCATTTCTCCTGATAACGGCTCCAGGTTTTCAGAACACCTGCTAATATATATTGTTGTTGTTTAGTATTTTAGTCATGTCCGACTCTTTGGGACCCCATGGACCAGAGCACGCCAGGCACTCCTGTCTTCCACTGCCTCAACATGGTCAGACTCATGTTGGTAGCTTCGAGAACACTGTCCAACCATCTCGTCCTCTGCTGTCCCCTTCTCCTTGTGCCCTCCATCTTTCCCAACACCAGGGTCTTTTCCAGGGTGTCTTCTCTTCTCATGATGTGGCCAAAGTCTTGGAGCCTCAGCTTCAGGATCTGTCCTTCCAGTGAGCACTCAGAGCTGATTTCCTTCAGAATGGATAGGTTTATTCTTCTTGCAGTCCATAGGACTCTCAAGAGTCTCCTCCAGCACCAGAATTCAAAAGCATCAATTCTTCGGCAATCGGCCTTCTTTATGATCCAGCTCTCACTTCCATACATCACTACTGGGAAAACCATAGCTTTAACTATACAGACCTTAAAGATAGATAGATAGATAGATAGATAGATAGATAGATAGATAGATAGATAGATAGACGGACATCAGGTGAGAAGTAAGGTTCATGGTAGAAAATGTGTGTGCATGCAAGGGAGACAGAAGTTTGATAAGAGAATTGCACAAGTGACTATCATCTCCTTTATCATCTAAAATCAGGTTTGATGCTTTATAATACTGTACAGTAAAGGAGCAAAAAATATTTTACAGAAATGAGCTTGGTAATGTGACCCTGGGCAGCGTGATCAAAGAAAAGCTGGTTGATGTCAATCAATATTGTGTTCTGATCATAATGTTCAAATGCTGCACTTAAGCACAGTATATTTGAGAAAACGGTCCAGCCTCACATACACATCGCATGGGAGGTCACTCAAATATGCAGTCCCCGAGATCACCAATGGCACCCCAAAGCAGAACAGTCTTGGGTCATCTCTGCTAGGTCTAGGTTGATTGGTAGCAGTAGAACAGTGGATGGGTTGGAAAACAAAATTTCTTTCAGCTGTCAGCAGGTGGAGCTATTGATTTATTCAAAACTCTAATTAAAGGAGTGGCAAAGGCAGAAAAAGCAAGGGAACCAGGGCAGTTATGCGGCTATGCTATATCTCTACAGTCATAAGTGTGTCCCTAGCCTTTGCAAATGTCAAAAACTCTCTTAAGTAACTGGCTGTGATTTAGGCACCAACAGAACCATGTATTCAAGCCAATGGGGCATTTTCGTCAGTTTGAACAGGCTTTTCAAATAATATAAACTCGATGCATATCTACAGAGATGGTCCATAAAAGCTGAGAAAACTATCTTTAGCAGTTTGTTTTTAAAAGGCAGTTAGGTTATATTGTCGCCCCCCCCCCCCGGAAAGATGGGAAAATTCATTTCGGTCTCATTTGACCACACAAAAAGTCTCAAGTTGAGAAGGGGGGGGGGGGACCACTTGCTATGTTTTGCTGCAGTACAAATTACAGAAAGGATAAAGTAAGCGTTCTTGGAAAAGGTTGTAAATAAAGGAAGTAAGAAATAAACTAAGGCTGAACCAAAAATTATCTGTCACACATTTTGGCTCAAGGGGGGCGTGGCTGTTTCTGACCCTTCTTTGCCATCTGCTTGTGGTCCTGGCAGCAGTGTCAACCTGCTTCCGCTCTGGTTGAGCACTCCCCCCCCCTTGTTTTACCCCCAGGATGAATAAGCTAAAAGCATTTCCTTCACTCTGATTTGCTTTCAGATATAATTATTATTATTATTATTATTATTATTATTATTATTTGTTTTGTTTTGTTTTGTTTTGTTGGCGGCTTCCAACAAAAATAAAAAATACATTAAAATATCACATATTAAAAGCTTCCCTAAACAGGGCTGCCTTCAGATGTCTTTTAAAAATAGGATAGCTGCTTATTTCCTTGACATCTGATGGGAGGGGATTCCACAGGGCGGGTGCCACTACCGAGAAGGCCCTCTGCCTGGTTCCCTGTAACCTCACTTCTCGCAGTGAGGGAACTGCCAGAAGGACCTCAGTGTCCAGGCAAAACGATGGGGGTGGAGACGCTCCTTCAGATATACTGGACCGAGGCTGTTTAGGACTTTAAAGGTCAGCACCAACACTTTGAATTGTGCTCGGAAACGTACTGGGAGCCAATGTACTGGGAGCCAATGTAGGTCTTTCAAGACCGGTGTTATGTGGTCTCAGCGGCCGCTCCCAGTCACCAGTCTAGCTGCCGCATTCTGGATTAGTTGTAGTTTCCGGGTCACCTTCAAAGGTAGCCCCACATAGAGTGCATTGCAGTAATCCAAACGAGAGATAACCAGAGCATGCACCACTCTGGCAAGACAATCCGCGGGCAGGTAGGGTCACAGCCTGCGTACCAGATGGAGCTGATAAACAGCTGCCCTGGACACAGAGTTAACCTGCGCCTCCATGGACAGCTGTGAGTCCAAAATGACTCCCAGGCTGCATACCTGGTCCTTCAGGGGCACAGTTACCCCATTCAGGACCAGGGAGTCCTCCACACCAGCCCGCCCCCTGTCCCCCAATAACAGTACTTCTGTCTTGTCAGGATTCAACCTCAATCCATTAGCCGCCATCCATCCTCCAACCACCTCCAGGCACTCACACAGGACCTTCACTGTCTTCACTGGTTCAGATTTGAAAGATTTAAAAGAGAGGTAGAGCTGGGTATCATCCGCATATTGATGGACACCCAGCCCAAACCCCCTGATGATCTCTCTCAGCGGCTTCATGTAGATTTTAAAAAGCATGGGGGAGAGGACGGAACCCTGAGGCACCCCACAAGTGAGAGCCCAGGGGTCTGAACACTCATCCCCCACCACCACCACTTTCTGGACACGGCCCATGACATCTACCTGCTCTCATTCTGATTTGGCTTTATTATGATGCCACGTAAACAATGGCAATTTTAAGGAGAAACGTTTGTTGGGATGATAAGTTAAATGATCGGGGGAGAAAACTCTTATCTGACAGAATGTCTGGTCTCAGTAATTATTTTAAGCGCGTAATGTATTTTATTTTGTTTTGGAATGGCTTCAGTTACACAAATAAATGACTTTTGTACTCAATTCCACCATCACCATATATTTAACTTCAGGTTCTCTATTCAAAAATCTTTTACCAGTGAAATTCAGGAGCTCCTTCTCATGTCCCCAGTGTGCTAGTTCTGCCAGATATTCACACTTATCACATGATGACTGCAACATCAAGGGATGACTTACATGTATGAATGGGACATTACAATGATAACACAGAGAAAAGTTTCCTCACACCACCTTAAACACAGTATTTTTCAACAGTCTGTTCACCCATTCAGCGGCTTCTCATCGGACGTACACCGTAGTCACGGTTACGAAATCAAATTGTATAGATACAGAGGTAAACCGGGTCTCATATGAAAAATCTCTCTCACACACAAAATGACCTGCGCCACTTGGAATGGCCTTCCCTGCTATTCCTGAGGCGGAAATTACAGATAAGTGACAAATTGGAAGAAGTGTTCTCAAAACTCTGTGTGCCGATCAAGTTGATTAAGTACAAGCCAATTGTTATGTATTGGTTTAATATGTATGCATGAGTTTCACTGTTAGTTCTGTAACTGCCTTTCCCGCTCCAGGGTGATTCAAACGGGTGCGGGGACAGTTGCTATTGGTTAACTTGTTAGCACAATTGGGATCCTTACTCTGATTGGGTCCCACCAAAATCTAAATGTATCCTTTCCCCAACTCCTGTTCCTGAGAGCATAAAAGGAGCTCGCCCTTTCCCTCCAGTCAGTCATGTTTCTACTGCAATAAAGAAGATTGTTCTTGTTAGACTTGACTCCTAGCATATCCTTGCTAGCATGCTGAATCACTACTCAGAGCTGATTACATGAAGCGCTGAAATCATATAGACACTGCACCCATGACAGAACACCAATAATGTTGATTCACATCCTTTGATGCTTCACAGAGTAGTGAAACAATGTCGCCCCTTGCCCCCATTTTTACTTATTTTGTCATTAGACCCATTGGCTAATATCCTCAGAGACAATTCACTTGCCATTGGCTATGAACTTGATAACTATGAGGTTGAATCCTGACAAGACAGAAGTACTGTTTTTGGGGGACAGGGTGCGAGCGGGTATGGGGGACTCGCTGGTCCTGAATGGAGTAACTGTGCCCCTGAAGGACCAGGTGCGCAGCCTGGGAGTCATTTTGGACTCACAGCTGTCCATGGAGGCGCAGGTTAATTCTGTGTCCAGGGCGGCTGTCTACCAGCTCCATCTGGTACGCAGGCTGAGACCCTCCCTGCCCGCAAACTGTCTCACCAGAGTGGTGCATGCTCTGGTTATTTCCCGCTTGGACTACTGCAATGCGCTCTATGTGGGGCTACCTTTGAAGGTGACCCGGAAACTGCAATTAATCCAGAATGCAGCAGCTAGACTGGTGACTGGGAGTGGCCGCCGGGACCACATAACACCGGTCCTGAGAGAACTACATTGTCTCCCAGTACGTTTCCGAGCACAATTCAAAGTGTTGGTGCTGACCTTTAAAGCCCAAAGGCCTCAGTCCTGTATACCTGAAGGAGCGTCTCCACCCCCACTGTTCAGCCCGGACACTGAGATCCAGCGCCGAGGGCCTTCTGGCGGTTCCCTGGCTGCGAGAAGCAAAGCTACAGGGAACCAGGCAGAGGGCCTTCTCGGTAGTGGCGCCCGCCTTGTGGAATGCCCTCCCAGCAGAGGTTAAGGAGATGAACAACTATCTGACATTCAGAAAATACCTCAAGGCAGCCCTGTTTAGGGAAGTTTTTAACCTGTGATATTTTAATGTATTTTAATATCTGTTGGAGGCTGCCCAGAGTGGCTGGGGGGACCCAGCCAGATGGGTGGGGTACAAATAATAAATTATTATTATAAATTATTATTATTATAACTAGCAGTACCTGTTAAGCATGTTCACTGATGACATTTCTATAATGATACCTGACCCAGAATTGATTCTGCATGGACTCAAGAGAGAAATAGCCCCCCCCCCCCGGCTTGATTTCAGGTTTTAAAATTAACCATGATAAATCGGAGGCTATATTCTGGAACACAAGCCCCACACCACAACGTTTTGTTACAAGGAACATAGATATTAAACTATGCTTTGCATCCCTTACATACTTGGGGGGGGGGTCACGTTCCTAGGAATTTATCAAAACCTTACCATTTCAATTATTTTCAAGTTATTGACAAGATAGAAACTGACTTTCATACTTCAGGTGAAAGAATTTATCCCTGCTAGGTCAAACAACATCTCTGCTTCCTTTTCCTCTTCTAGCTTCTCCTTATGTTTACCCCTTCCCAAGTCAGACTTTGCAAAAACAAAAACAAAAAAAGGGAGTTATTTCTCTCTAGCAGCTTTCAATATTTATTTGCTAACTAAATCTGGCCGCTGGGACATTCCTAAGCTACAGACCTATGTTGATGCCGTGTCTGATTCACTGAGAACAGAAAGACAATGGTGAGATTTAAATAAGGCTGGTTTTGCGAATGTGATGCCCTCCAGATTTTCTTAGAATAAAGCTCCCATCATCCCTGACTGTTGATAGATGATAGATGATACATACATAGATAGATGATAGATAGATAGATAGATAGATAGATAGATAGATAGATAGATAGACAGATGATAGATAGATAGATGATAGATAGATTAGATAGATAGATAGATAGAGCTAAAAAGTTTGAGACCGGAGGGAGGAAAGGATGTAAAAAGAAGAAATTTAGGAGTTTAAAATTAGGTTGGAGTAAGGGAAATTGATAAGGGTTTAGGAAAGTATCAGAAGTAGTTAGGAGCCGAGGTATAGGGGGGGAAAGGAGTTAGTTTAAGTAGAAATAGGAAATGATTTTGGTATTTTATGACTTTGTGAAAAAGGATAAGGCAATGGAAAAGGAAATGGAAAAATATAATATTGGGGTAAAAATAGATATGTCTATGAATTTGGAAAACTGATAAAGAGTATAGATAATGAATTCAACAGGGGGGGGACTTGAGGAAGTCAACCGAAAAATGAACTTGAGGAAAGGAAGAATATCTGGCCCACATAAATGGGTCAGACCTAAGCAATGATACGAAGTATGTTAACTACGTTAAATGTGTAATGATTATTGTCTTTCCCGGTGAGAGAGGGGATTGGAAATTTGCTTCCCCCAGTGGGGAGGGGGAGGATGAAATTTTAATGGTTTTGTAAAGTGCTTAAAATTGTTAAAATCAATAAATTAAAAAAATTGGGGGGGGGGACACACCAAACCACTTCTACCACATGGTTGAATGCTTCATTTGCCTTCACCCTGAAATGGCCAAATCAAACATTCAGAAAAGTGACAATAAGATCTCTGACTGCCTTATATTCTTCTCTCATTTATAGTGAGAGAGAAAGGGAGAGGATCCGTTTTCTGTAAATATGGTGAAGAAAACCCACAAGATGAAAAGCGAAAAGTAGCAACCGAGATGTATGGTGAAGGAAAGAGTGTCAGAAGGAAGCTTCTGTCTCCTACAGAGTGTTATCACCCCCATGGCAACATCATTATACTTTCAACAGAGATCTAAAGTGACCCATTGAATTCCAGCAGTGTGAGGATGCATATCCGCTAGATAAAGAATCCTGGAATTAAGCACTGCTGGAGGACTAATTATATGCCAAGGCATAGATAACCACCCTGTTCAAATTTAATAGGATCAGGAAAGAGTACAAACCCATTATTGTACAAAAGGAGCAAGCGCAGCAGTACCATACCTCAAGCCAGTCCTTAGCCACGGGATATGCGGTTTTTGAAGCGGAGGCTTATTCTTCCTTCCTGGGCAATTGAGCGAAAGTACAATCTGATCTCAAAAATCCAAAAACCCTACAGAGCTACAGAAATGAAAACAGGAAACTGAAGAAAGCAATAAAGAGTTTGGGGTTTTGTGGGGGGGGGGACGTCTTGCTGTTATTGATATTAATTTTTACGTAACTTTATTTTTAGATATTTTTATGGTTTACATGGGCATTGTTCAATCTGGTTGTGTACTTTTTGATGGGTTTTATTGTTTACGACTTGGGACGCAGGTGGCGCTGTGGTCTAAACCACTGAGCCTAGGATTGCCGATCAGGTCGGCGGTTCGAATCCCTGCGACGGGGTGAGCTCCCGTTGCTCGGTCGCTGCTCCTGCCAACCGAGCAGTTCAAAAGCACGTCAAAGTGCAAGTAGATAAATAGGTACCGCTCCGGCGGGAAGGTAAACGGCGTTTCCGTGCGCTTCTCTGGTTCGCCAGAAGCGACTTAGTCATGCTGGCCACATGACCCGGAAAAACTGTCTGCGGACAAACGCCGGCTCCCTCGGCCAGTAAAGTAAGAAGAGTGCCGCAACCCCAGAGACGTTCGCGACTGGACTTAAAGGTCCAGGGTTCCTTTACCTTTACCTATTGTTTATGACTACTTTCGTGCTGTTTTTCAGTAGTGTGCATTTCAAAAACAGTACCCCCCAAATCCAGGGGTGTACCTAGGGGTTGGACAGGTTGAACAAGGGCCCAGGCCCAGGATGGCACAAAATTGGTGCCGCTCCACTCTGGGTCAGAGTGGCTAGGGGGCTGCCCGCCCACCTGTTCCTCGGGCCACTCCTCCACTGCTCTGGGCAGTGAGGCATGATGCAGGGGCACTTCCCCCTTTTTATAATAATTTTTATTGATTTTCAGTTATCATCCAATTGTAGCCTCATTATAACAATACCAATTTATAATACAATTACTAATAGCAATCATTCAAATACCAAATTATATAATTTAGATAAGATGCCCCCCCCCAAGTGCTAGAATTGATTTGATGATTTATTTCTGCGTTCCAAAATCTTATTGATTTCAATTACATTCCAGTCATCATCATAATCCCTTATACAACAGCTGCAATATTTATAACTTCTATCCGGATTGACACATTAAATAATTTATGAAACTACAGGTCAGGATCTCCAACTATATCCTTGTTCTTCCTGTGTGTGACAATTATTTTGTCCGTGGTGTTTCTTCCTGCCCTGTAAAATGTTATATCTATCTTTTCCCAGTTGTTGCTGCTATCCATTGTGCCTTGGGCAGAGCTGATATCCCACTGTTGTTCCAGAAATTTCTCCCTCACTCAGTCCCGTGCTTCGTTGTTTTGCAACTTTAACAACAGCTGCAAAAGTCACTGCATCCCAATAAATAGCCTGTTTTCGCCCTTTTTCCTCTCAGCCTAGGAAGCAGAGTGATCTGTCATAAGAATATATAATAATAATTTATTATTTATACCCCGCCCATCTGGCTGGGTTTCCCCAGCCACCCTGGACGGCTTCCAGCAGAATACTAAAATACAATGATTCATCAAATACTAAAAACTTCCCTAAACAGGGTTGCCTTCAGATGTCTTCTAAAAGTCCAATAGTTGTTTATTTCCTTCACATGTGGTGGGAGGGCCTTCCACAGGGCAGGCGCCACTACCGAGAAGGCCCTCTGCCTGGTTCCCTGTAACTTCGCTTCTCGTAGTGAGGGAACCACCAGAAGGCCCTCAGCGCGGGACTGTCAAACTGTGAATCCCTCAGTAATGGCTCCATGGAGAAATCTAGTCACTGGCATGCGCCATCACAGCAACCCTATGGCGCCCCTCTTCAGATGGCTGGTGGCACCTTTAGAAGTGTGAACCGAGTGCCCAGTGAGGCTCAGTGGGAAGAAAGATGGAGAGCGTGGGCAAAAGTTTCAGGAGGAGGCAAAAGGGGAAGCAGAGGGAGCAGGGGAGGGGCTTAGGAAAGCAGGCAGACATTTTAAACATTTTTTTCAATTCATTTTATATCATTTCCCAATATTTTTAAATGCATTTGCATTCCCACCACATATGATGAAATGTTCCTTCCTTTTCCTTACTTCTCCAACATCTGTTATTTTCTTTCCTAAACATCTTTGCCATTTTCACTGGTGTGATATACCATCCATACATCATTTTCATGTAATTTCATGAATTTTGTTAAACATCCTGAAGCCTTTTTGTTAGGTATCTCGAATCAAGAGTTACCAAAAGAAAAATGGACATTATTTATGTATGCTACAACAGCGGAAAGAATCTTGATTGCACAATACTGGAAGACGGAAGAAATACCATCAAAGGAACAATGGCAAGAAAAACGGATGAACTATGCAGAATTGGCTAAGCTAACAGACGAACTGCGAGGAAAGGACAAAAAGGACTTCAAAAGAGTCTGGGAACCATTTACAGTTTATTTGCAGAAACAACAGAATGGACTGGATTCACTGGCAGGATTTGAATAAACGTTCACAACTTCATTTGAGTAACAGATATTTTAGAGAAATGATAAGGGATTTTATTTTGTAGGAAAAGCAGGATACAAGAAATAAAACTAAATAACTCAGCAGAGGGGGAGTTGAGGGAAGTTCAGAGGAGGGGAGGGAGAATAACTGTATATAACATGATGAATGAGATTTGTATCATAATTTGTTATAAAATTCAATAAATATTCATATAAAAAAGGCAGGCAGCCAGGCAGGCAGATGGACCAATGGAGGAGAAGGAGGAGAGGGGGAGCAGACCAGACCACGGTGGCTGCGGAGGAAGTCACTGGCAGAGCGCAAAAGGTGACAAAATCAAACTTTTTGAGTTTCTAGTCCATGGTCTCTCCTGGCTTTTGGAGGTGCTGGTATATTCCCATTGCCAAGGGCACAAGAGATTGGATGGGGGAAGGATACATCTCCTTGCCAAGAGTGCAAAGGACTCTAGTTCTGCCTCTGCCCAAATCATACAGATTATGATTCATGAAAATATGTTTTGTTTTGCAAATAAAAAACAGAAAAATACTGGATTGCAAGCTTTCTGCAGGTATTTTACTTTACACAAAAGTAGTATTGTTTTAAGGAAATCCTATATTTGGAGCAGAAATACTATATTTGTAAGCAGATTTCAAGTTATCATCATCATTCTTTTATTCGACCGTCAGTCAGAAGAATACATTTGTACAGAATTAAAAACATCTTTTTTAAAAAAATTATGGTTGCATCTTTTTTTAAAAAAAAATGATAATTTTATTGTTTTATTATTTTGTAAACCGCTTTGAGTTCTTTTTCTACAGTTAAGTGGTATATAAATTTTATGAAACGAATGAATAAAAAGCATGGCCTCTGTAAAGTGAGACAAGGCACCCAAGACATGGTCTCCTCTACCCAGTAATCTGTTACTTTTAACATTTACTGAGCCAAAGACAAAGGACAAAGACTAGGGTGGATGGAGACACAGTGCTCATTATATCGATGAGTCAGTTTCAATTGCGTTCCTGCCACGTACCCGCCCTGTTCTCACCTCTGTTAAAATTACAGGAGGTCTAATAGTACTTAATGGGCGCCCATTAAGCACTTTAAAAGTTTTAGCAAAAGATTTTTGACTCTGACTTGGAAGGCCTCTGTGATTTTCTGGAGCAGTGGCTTGACTTCCAATTACCTTGGACTTGGTGAAGATTATATAAAAGAGAAATGTTAGAGGGCATAATGATAACAGGCCCTTATAGCAAAAACAATAATCTTCTTATGTCATCTCTTAAAAAAAGCAACCGATCTTTAATGGCTTGTACTTAGCCCACTCACACAGAGTCCAGAGGTTTCTGTTGTTGTGAACAATAGCCTGAAATATGTATAACACAAAGCGAGATCAACAGCACTCGCTGAGTGTCACTGTATATTTAGGCAAAGCATTTTAGGTACGCGTGTGAAATTAATAGTTTCTGTTTCAATGAAGTAGTATAATATCGTAAAATGGGAAAACAGCAAGCGCAGGGGGGGGAGCTGGGGGGGGGGAGGCAAGAAGGCAAGTAGACAGATGGACCACTGGAGGAGGAAGAGGGGAGATGCAGCAGAGCAGATGGCTCTGCGCTGGAGGAACGCAAAAGGTGACGGAAATCAAACTGTTTGAGTTTCTGTTCCAGGAAAACATTTTCTCTCCTTTTGTGCATTGATGAAAAACCCTTTGCAAGAGCTAGACGCTGGTTTTTCATTCTTCTCATCTCCATCCAGCCATGATATTGTGACAAAAGCCCAATGCCTGCCCCTCTCTCTGCCGAGTGGTGGCAAAAGCCCATGGGGTCCCAGGCACCCGCACAGGGTCTGTGTCCCTTTGCAGAATAGAAGACATGGCAGAGACTGCTGTGCTTTAAGAAATATGGTTTATTCACCTATTTACACCTTCAGTCTGCATGGAGGGAGTCCAGATCTTACGGCAAGGTGAGTTCAAGAGGCAGCAGCACAGGGAACCTACTGCCTCCCTCTCCAAGAAGGATCTCTGCTTTTTCTTCCCTTCTTCTTCCCAGAACCCCCTTGCCCTCTCCCCCCCCCACCAGAGCAGCTACCCAGGCAACCTCCCAAATCCACAATCTCTGTTCACACCTGGTTCTTAAGCTCATTATCTGCTGCTTTCCATGGTGGACCAATGACACCTGGTGTCTGTTTTATTATCACTTACGGTATGTACTAATAGTTCTCCGAATGCCCAAACCTGACCATCTATTCATAAAAGCATCCTATCAGCAAGCCTGGGGAAACCTCAAGGTTCCCAGAAGTACAATGAACCTTAGGATGGGGAACCTTATTGTGGAACACCCTCCCCCCACAACTAGTGCCATGAACAAGATGCTCAGGCAGCGGAGGGAGAAATCGGCCTATGACAAAAACTCAACAAGCGACCAGGGGTCCTCCAGCTCCGCCAGGGCTTCATACCAGCCTGGTGTGTGAGATGAGACCAGAAGGAGCCTGCCCAGGTTTGGCTGTGAATTGCAGAGGCTCAGAACTCCTGCTGTCCTTTAAAGATGTTTATGATGTTCCTTAATCCTGGCTCTTACCCATCCTGTTTAGGCAGCCCTGTTTAGGGAAGTTTTTAATATGTGACATTTTAATGTATTTTTAATCTTTGTTGGAAGCCGCCCAGAGTGGCTGGGGAAACCCAGCCAGATGGGCGGGGTACAAATAATAAATTAATATTATTATTATCATCATTATTATTAACTAAGCACTCTCAGTAGGCACAGAAAACTGACTGACTGCAGTGGGGGGAATATCCTGAACAGGAGCACTCCAGCAAATTCCTTATAGTATCTATTTCTAATTTGTACTCTTTTAAGTTTGACTTAAGTTTGACTTAAAGTTTTACTTAGAGGACCCAGGTGGCGCTGTGGGTTAAACCACAGAGCCTAGGGCTTGCCGATCAGAAGGTTGGCGGTTCGAATCCCTGCGACGGGGTGAGTTCCCGTTGCTCAGTCCCAGCTCCTGCCCACCTAGCAGTTCGAAAGCACGTCAAAGTGCAAGTAGATAAATAGGTACCGCTGCAGCGGGAAGGTAAACAGCGTTTCCGTGCGCTGCTCTGGTTCGCCAGAAGCGGCTTCGTCATGCTGGCCAGTTTGCGGACAAACGCCGGCTCCTCGGCTAATAAAGCGAGATGAGCGCCGCAACCCCAGAGTCGGACACGACTGGACCTAATGGTCCCTTTACCTTTAGCTTTTTAAGTTTTACTGGTTCAATTTTTTTTAAATCAAATTGTACTGTGTATTTGTTCTAGTTCTTTTGTTCTTATGAGCTTAAAGCTGAAATAAAGTGATATTGATTGATTGAGCACTTGTGATACGATGTATGTGCAAATGGACATCATACAGAGACTAATTTCACCACCCCAAACTCTTGTTGATAATTTTCTCCAGCATTTTGAAATGTATAGATATGCAGCACCTTTGGAGAGCCCATTTCAAATACTCTGATTGGAGATTATTTCCTACAATAGCAGCTAATTACAGGTAATCAAGCATTGATTTAGCTCTTCAAATGACATAATTCAGTGCACACTCCTGGCCACTTTTAATCACCTCCCACTCTGAGGATCACGTTATTTATAACAGCACAACCATTCATCACATTAAAGCGACAATGACTTCATCTTAAATTTTGTAGAGGTATATCTTTGGAGACATTAGGCCACAAACTGGAAAAAAATAAGTTTCTTGACTCAGCCAAGGCTGAAATGTTCAGAAAAACAAGACTATGCTGGCAAAGTGTTTCCTCGCTTATTATTATTGAGTCACATGAAGGCAGAGAAAAAATGCCTTTGTGTAGAAAATCAGGACCTATATTCAGACTAGTGAGGCAAATGGGAATAAGAAGAGAAAGAGACAAATTTAATTGAGGCAAAAGGGACCACATGCATGGAGTGGAACTATGGGGCAGGTAATTAGAAAGTGATGCAGGATTGTTTGGAAGAAAAAGACATTCTGAACACTCAGAGGTTAGGGAAAATCCTACAGTGGTGAAGGCCCTTCTCTGTGTCATCCACAGTGGGGATGCAGACCAGCAGAGTATTGCCTGCTGATCTTAAAGGCTGGGCTGGGACCTACTGGGAGAAGCAGTTGCCCTCTCTCAAAATACCTGAACCATCCAATAAAGCTGAACATTGGAACATTAGGGAGCACTGAACATTAGGGAGTACTGCTTCACACAGTGTGTGTTCAACTACGGAACTGCCTCTTCCACAAGGGGTAAAGGTAAAAGGTAAAAAGGTAAAAGAACCCTGGACGGTTAAGTCCAGTCGAATTCAACTATGGGGTGTGGCGTTCATCTTTGCTTTCAGGCCGAGGGAGCTGGCGTTGGTCCACAGACAGCTTTCCAGGTCATGTGGCCAGCAGGACTAAAGTGCTTCTGGCGCCATGGAACACCGTGACAGAAACCAGAGCGCACGGACGCTGTTTACCTTCCTGCCATAGCAGTAGAATCATAGAATCATAGAGTTGGAAGAGACCACAAGGGCCATCCAGTCCAACCCCCTGCCAAGCAGGAACACCATCAAAGCATTCTTGACAGATGGCTGTCAAGCCTCTGCTTAAAGACCTCCAAAGAAGGAGACTCCATGTATTTCCAAAGAAGGAGATACCATGTATCTACTCGCACGGGTATGCTTTTGAATTGCTAGGTTGGCAGGAGCTGGGACAGAGCAACAGAAGCTCGCCCCATCACGCAGATTCAAACTGCTGACTGAGTGTTAGACTCCAGGGCAGAGGGCTTTGCATCTTCCAGCAACAGGAGTAGCCTGAAATGGATATTCAGGGCCAGGAGTTTAGACCAAGCTCTATTTAGAACAAATTCCCAGCTATTTCAGCTCTGTCCAGGGTCCTGGGAGACTTGTTGCTAACCGCCCTGTTTCTGGAATCATTACCAAGGGTTGAGCTATCTCTGTTTCCTGGTGGCCTTCCCCTTCTACCTCAGATGACCTGATTGGCCTGACCCCCCTCTGACCCCTCCATGGTTGCCACCTTGCCAAGAGAGGACACTTTTTAAAAAAAATTAAATAAACTTTATTTATCATTCACATAAAAAAATTACAAAATATCACAAGCATGAAAAACAAAAACTGACAGGAATAAGGTAGATAAAAAAAGAAAGAAAATAACAGTTAAAATATGACTTCAAACTGTTTATGCATCGTTTCTCATTCTTATTATTGGTATTTTGCTATTTCTAATAAAATTAAACACTTTAAATTATCAAATCAAATCTTTATTACGGTCCAGAGACCCAACAATTCATTACAAAACACAATTTCGACAGCCGCTTCAGGTTACACAAGCATTTTGTTCAGACTTAGGAATAGGGATCATTGGTTCTTGCAACCACCAATAGAAACTTCACCACTGCTAATGTTCTGTCATTTGTCCGGTCTTCCAGTAGGAACCTGGCATAGTAAGCCTCTGATTTTCCCGGGAAAGGCACTAGCAAGGGTAATATCAGTTCAGCCCTGGCTTGCTCGAATTTCACACAGTGCAGCAAAATATGTTTTATAGCGTCAATGTCTTGGGCACATGAGCATAGTCTGTCCTGGTATGGAACTCCTCTCAATCTGCCATCCAACACTGCAGAAGGAAAGACGTTAAGTCTGGCTTTTGTAAATAGCCTTCTGTAATTTGGAACTGTCAGATTTTTAATATAAGATGTTAACTTAAAGGCATGCCCTTTAAATTATAGATCTTCAAGGATAGCATACAATTGATAAATTACAAGTATTCATTCACTATATAACTTTACTTCTTTCTACCCCCTTGTGTATTTCAGTCTAAGCAAATCACTAGTTCTATTTTTATATCTTCTTTTTTTAAATACTCTTCTACATATCTCCACTCCTCTTTTATTCTTTGTTTCAGTGTGTTTCTAATTGCTGCTGTCATTTTGGCTAAATTCATAAACTCTACCAATTTAATGTGCCATTCTTGGATTGCTGGTAAACCTTCATCTTTCCATTTTTGTGCAATAAGTAATCTAGCTGCAGCACAGGCATACAAGAAAATGTTCTTCCTATTCCCCGGAATGTTTTCAGGTACCATACTCAATAAGAAGGTTTCTGAGAGGACACTTTTAGCAATATCTTATGTGGGTAAAGTAGGAATCAGCATAAACCTCACACATGAATTTGGGCATGTGGGGTATATGCACACATTTCACTGCCTGAGCATGTACTGGGAAGCTATGCCCAATCGTAAGTTCCCCATGCACCTGCCATAGATCGATTCAGGCATTTGGTGCTCGTTCCTGCGGCAGAAATCCTACTTGCATGGAAGCGGCTCTCTTCTGGCAGGGACAATTATGCATCTGCTGGGGGAGACACCCATTGTGTTCATCATCACCAAATGGGCAGTGCTAGCCCTGCACAATCCTACTGGGCCCTTAATACTTTTGGAAATTAACTTTCTTCTAACTTCTAAATTTTTATTCTTCTAACCCATATCAAATCCTCCGTAAATCCTACACAATGGGGCACTTTGGTGGAGAAATTTCAACAGTCAGATAGCAAATTGCCATCGTTACTTCCTTAAATCTAATTCCCTCCATCATGCATTTCTGCAGATAATCTTTATATTCAGGTCAGTGAAACTGTATTAGTTAAATGTCACAAAGGAGCTCGGTCTAAACAATGGAAATGCTTCTAAGCAGTTTGCTTTCTTCGGGGAAAAAGCTCCCAGCTCCTTTTTGATAAGACAAGGGAGGGACACTCCTTTCACTGCTGAAACCCAGTAACTTCCTAAAGAAATAAAAAACAGATATAAAAATAGTCACCCCAAAACTTTTTAAGTTTCACAAGCTGTTATCAACATTATCATCATGTTAGCAGTGCATGAAAATAGATGATATTGAAAGCTTATGTTTACCAATGCAATTCACTTTATATGGCTTTCATGATCATGGCATGTATGTATTTTCTACCTTGTGTTTTACACATGTATATTTCATGTTTGAGAGACCCAGGTGGCGCTGTGGCTTGCTGATCAGAAGGTCGGCGGTTCGAATCCCTGCGACAGGGTGAGCTCCCATTGCTTGGTCCCAGCTCCTGCCAACCTAGCAGTTCGAAAACACGTCAAAGTGCAAGTAGATAAATAGGTACCGCTGCGGCGGGAAGGTAAACGGCGCTGCTCTGGTTCGCCAGAAGCAGCTTTGTCATGCTGGCCACATGACCTGGAAGCTGTACGCCAGCTCTCGGCCAATAAAGCGAGATGAGCGCCGCAACCCCAGAGTCGGACACGACTGGACCTAATGGCCAGGGGTCCCTTTACCTTTTTATTTCATGTTTATATTGCAACAGCCATTGGCTACAAAACAATAATAAAACTTGAAATATATGGCTTTCAAATCATTCTCTGAAGTAGCTTTAGTCAGAATCCATCAGTCTCTGGTTCTCCCAGTTTCTCCATTAGACCATATTCTCACATCAATCTGCGATTTACTATTTTTAAGCTGCCTCGCCCATGAATATTTATCAGCATTTTAGTGCCAATTTCTCCCAATACACACGTTTTCATGTGTTTAACATAGATGTGTTGGCAAAACAATTTTCTTTTGTGTAACACATTTTTGTATATTATTTTCACACATATATTTGCACCCTTTGGTTCGCACTTTACCCTGGTTATATGCATTTTTATACATGATACTTGGCTGGAGAACTGCATTGCAAAATTCAGAGGAATTTGACTTTGAAAGGATGGCTGGGCTGCAGTTTGCATACGGCTGTGGAATTAGGTAGGTTCGCCTTGAGATGCAAACTAAATGGAATTTACCTACCATCCCTAATCTGAACCCAACACCTGCATTAGCTGGCGTGAACAATACAGGGATGCCATTCGTAGGATGCGACAGAACATTTGGTCTTGAGCATAGCTGTCACCTTTGGATTTGAAAATAAGGGATGCCGCGAGGGCGGTGCAATGGCACCAAGTAGCCTCGCCACCCTGCGCTCCAGAGACTGCGCACGAACGGGTGAGCGAAAGAGCGAGCGCGTAGATGGCAGGCAGGCAGGCTGTCTGTCTGGTGGGCGTGAGGGTCTGGCTGCACAAGGCATGCAAGCTCCGCCCCCAGTCGGTCTCAGACTCCTTATTGGCAGCCGAGCAACGCAGCTGAGGAGCCTCCCTGGCTGGCAGGGAGGGAGGGAGAGGAGCTGCTTCCTTTGAAATCCGGGAAATATAAGGGATATCAACAAGCGGGAAACGGCATTGGAATAAGGGAGTTTCCCGCCAAAAAAAGGGAGGGTAGACAGCTATGGTCTTGAGTGGAGTGCTCAGCTAAATAGTTGCCTCTTTTTTCCCAAACAAAATTTCTTCATTTCTTTGATTGCCTATGAACAGTCCTTCAGAAAACATTATTCATCTTACAGCACTCCCAAAGGGAATCTAGATAAATGCCTTTTGCAGCTTTAAAGCCTGATTTATTGTACTCTTCAAGTCCATGCATAACCTTAAGCATCTGTTTGAGGAGGGGGGAAGCAAGGATTTCCAAAGTGTTGTTCAAGACCAATCTGGGCACTTAGGAAGCCTTCTGAACAGGTCTTTGAAGAGGACAAGAGAGCAGATGAAGTGAATGGAGTTTCACCCTTAGTCAATGCTGGAAAAGGTTCACACTCATCCCCTTACAATGTGGAGTGATATTACACTCACCAATACTGTCTCCATGTTCACAGTTACAGTAGGATATCTGCAGAGAGGCAACAGCTGCAGGAGTGTAGGCACTCTATGCAACGGGGAGGCCTGAATGGTTGAGGTTCATGCAGAACATCTAAGTCAGGGGTAGGCAACCTAAGGCCCGTGGGCCGGATGCGGCCCAATCGCCTTCTCAATCCGGCCCACGGAGGGTCCGGGATTCAGCGTGTTTTTACATGAGTAGAATGTGTCCTTTTATTTAAAATGCATCTCTGGGTTATTTGTGGAGCATAGGAATTTGTTCATTCCCCCCCAAAAAAATATAGTCCAGCCCCCCACAAGGTCTGAGGGACGGTGGACCAGCCCACGGCTGAAAAAGGTTGCTGACCCCTGATCTAAGTGCATACAGCTGTCTGTGCACCCTCCGATCTCTCTCACTCCCTTCTCCATGTTTTTACATTCGGAGGGGAATGAGTGACAGGCCCTATAAAGGTAAAGGTAAAGGTACCCCTGACCATTAGGTCCAGTCACCAACGACTCTGGGGTTGCACACTCATCTCACTCTATAGGCCAAGGGAGCTGGTGTTTGTCCACAGACAGCTTCCGGGTCATGTGGCCAGCATGACTAAGCCGCTTCTGGCGAACCAGAGCAGTGCACGGAAAAGCCGTTTACCTTCCCGCCGGAGCAGTACCTATTTATCTACTTGCACTTTGACGTGCTTTCGAACTGCTAGGTGGGCAGCAGCTGGAACCAAAGAATGGGAGCTCACCCTGTCGCGGGGATTCGAACCGCCGACCTTCTGATCGGCAAGCCCTAGGCTCAGTGGTTTACACCACATTGCCACCCGCATCCCTATAGATAGGCCCAAAGTCATGATCGACTCGCTTCTGTGATTCCTCTATATCACATTCAGAACGAAGAGCCCTACTGGATCACACCAAACATCCATCTAGTCTGGCAGAGAGCCAAGTGCCTATGGGAAGATCACAGGTAGGACCTGGGTGCAACACTATCACTCTCCCCAATTGCTCTCCCTAGCCATTGTTGTGCAGAGGCAATAGAGGGACAACTCAGTTATCACGGCTTAGTAGCCTGTGATAGCGATATCCTCAGTGGATTCACCTGATCCTTTTTTAAAACCACGGGCGAAGAAGTCATTCCTACTGCATCTTCTGAATCTTCATTGAGTGGACCTTTGACCTCTGTTTCCATATCTGGGTCACAGCTGGTAGTCAGCTTCATGATCTGAAACATCCCTTACTTTAGTTTCTCTTTGCCAGTAATGTAGGTCAGAAGAAGCTGCTCTTTAAAGCAGTGATGAACATTGGTCCTTTTTCTGGATCAAGCAGCTTTATGCGTGAAAAAAGCTTTCGATATTGCTCCCTTCTGTAATGAATGGAATAGCCATATGTGGCACAGAGACAGTGCTAATAAAATACTAGATGGTAGCACCTGAGGATGTTTAAAAAAGAACCTCACAACTGCAGTGGTACCTCAGGTTAAGAACTTAATTCGTTCTAGAGGTCCCTTCTTAACCTGAAACTGTTCTTAACCTGAGGTACCACTTTAGCTAATGGGGCCTCCCACTGCCGCCGCACAATTTCTGTTCTCATCCTGAGGTCAAGTTTTTAACCCGAGGTACTATTTCTGGGTTAGCGGAGTCTGTAACCTGAAGCGTCTGTAACCCGAGGTACCACTGTATGCATCTACTTAAATAGCTAGATAAATCACCAAGTGGAATCTACTGTCACCCCAACACTAGGACATTGAATAAACTGAACTGTACTCCTCTTTATGAAGTTATTATATGGACAGGAGGATATGTTCTTGGCAGGCAGCTCAGGCAGGCTGACAGTGCAAATGACTGTTACTGCATATACTACTTTTAATACAAACAATTCTTCAACATGTACCCAGTGAGATTCTGGCTTCTTGGCAAAAGCTATTTGATGAGTCAAACTGGAAAAAAGTTTAATGTTAGAATTAGTGCACTACCACTGCACTAAAGACAGAAGGAAACTAGTGAGGAAGGAGCATCTAACTTCCATTTGCAGGTATATTGTTGTTGTTGTTGTTGTTGTTGTTTTTATTTTATTTTATAAACTTTATTCTCATTCAAAATTGTTAATACAAAACTGTTAATACATCACAAGACAAACAACAACAAGCAACACACAAAACTCATACACTTCTTCACATATTACATAAATTCTGCTTATTCTTAACCGCAATGGTCAAAAACCAAGAATATAGAAGAAAGATACTATTATTACCAAAACAATTCCATTTATACAATAATCCTAAGCAGAAAAGAAAAACAAATACAATATCAATTAAACTAACTTAAATATAATTATCAACTTCCCTGTTCCTTCTCTCCTTTGATTCAAAATGATGAAGTTTTATTAATCTGTTTTAACTCTGACACCTCTTAATCTAGCACTTGTCCAAATCATTCTAGTCTTATTCGTTATTATATCACAATATTTTTTTTTATTTGTAGTACAAGAGTTAGTCCAAAACATACACCGTGATCATGTCACACTACTCTTTTAAATAGCATAAGAATCTATTCCACTCTTCAAAATATTTGCTTCTCGGGTTATCCTTTAGATTTTCAGATAAATATGCTAGCATCTAACTTCCATTTACCGGTATATTGTTATGGAGCTTGATTCTGTCTTTGCAATGGATTAAGTTAACCATAAAAAATTAAACACTGCCACAGTTACAAAGAGATTGCCATACTTGCTGTGAGATGATACGTGGCACAAAATCAGGGAAAACACTCTTTTCACCGGTGAGAGAGGTGAATCAATAAGAGTTCAGACACTGCTGGGATGCAGAAATCGACAGATGAGATGCACACAGTTACATGATTTTCACAGAGGAAATCTCTAGTAATTTACTCTGGGCCAATGAGATCATAAAGAAGACACATCAACATTTGAGATGTATAAGATGAGACTAAGTTTTGTATTTGTCCATCTGTAATATGAGTGCCAGTTTACCCATAGGGACGATTCAATTTTATTGCATATACTGTGTTTTCTGTTATTCCAGATAAGTCTGGGACGGTCTGTAGCTATGGGAAGAGCACATACTTGGCGTGCAGAAGGTCCCAGATTCATTCTCCAAGTCATAGCTGTCAACCCTCCCTTTTTTTGCGGGAAACTCCCTTATTCCAATGCCGTTTCCCGCTGCTATCCCGGATTGTTGATATCCCTTAAATTTCCCAGATTTCAAAGGAAGCAGCTCCTCTCCCTCCCTGCCGGCCAGGGAGGCTCCTCAGCTGCGTTGCTCGGCTGCCAATAAGGAGTCTGAGACCGATTGGGGGCAGAGCTTGCATGCCTTGTGCAGCCAGACCCTCACGCCCAACCAGACAGCCAGCCTGCCTGCTGTCTATGCACTCGCTCTTTCGCTCACCCGTTCATGCGCAGCCTCTGGAGCGCAGGGTAGCGAGGCTACTTGGTGCCATTGCACCGCCCTCGCGGCATCCCTTATTTTCAAATCTGAAAGTTTGAAAAAAATCCCTTATTTTCAAATCCGAAAGTTGACAGCTATGCTCCAAGTAGGTTTGGAGTAAAATTGTGTCTAAAAAGGAAGCTACTAAAACAGTGATAACTGCCAGGAGAGACCTCATTTGACTTCTTTTCGGAGTTATAGGCCAGAGGTCCAACATTTTGCTCAGCATCCGTTGGCGAGGTCTACTGTGTAAAGAGCAATCCAAGACAATGTGGTCCATTGAATCAGGCACACAGATGGCTATGTGAGAATCTACCTGTGGTCACTGCAGAGGGGAAGGCATTTAGTCTTGCGAGCATAAAGGCTCTTCAATGGAAAGGGAGCAGTAGGTCCTTTAGATATTTGGCAGCCTGGATGCTATTTCTGATGGACGAATCCTGCAGATGTCCAGGAAATTCCAGATGTATAGCAGCCCTAAATAAAAGCCATGACAGGGCAAAATATTAAATGTGCAGAAAAGAGATGGTGGATGCTGGGGACAGGTTTTTGTTCATAAGTGCATGAAATTCACCTAACAGTTTGTTACTTAAGGAAGCACTTTTGGCAAAATATTTAAACCTGCTCTACACCAAGAGCTTCTGTAGTGTAGTGACTGAGAGACTGGACTATGAGCCAGGAAGTCCATTTGGCTTGCAAGATGGGAAGCTGCCTTTTACGGAGGTCAGACTATTGGTCCAGCTAGCTCTTGATGATTCCAGATGGAGGTCCTACCTGGAAATGCTGGGAATTGAACCCGAGACCTTCAGTTTGCAAAGCACATGGTCTGCCTTTAATCAAAGGCCGTTCCCTGCATTACATCATATTAATTAGGTCACCAAAGTATACCACTCTTTAAGAACGCTATCTTGTTCAAAAGCCCTGGGTTTGTACTAGCATTATTAGAGAAACTTGGGATCTTGCAGTTTCCAATTCCTTCTTCCTATATTATATTTGGCTTTGGGGAGATGTTCTCAAGAGACAAGGTATTTTTGCTACTACTTCTGTGGAACTCTTGGCTCCCTCATTTCCTTTGACAGCTCATTTCCAATGCTGGAACTCAACCCATCTGCTCCTGGAGCTTTCAGAACAATTTACTCGCTATAAAACAGGCTTGAAATGAATAGCTCATATGGATTTTTCAAATAAACCTATAAAATGTGCTACTTTGGACCTAATACTGTAGTTAATTTGTCTCTCATAAACCTCCTTTCCCTCTGCGCATTTTTAAGCCTCAAATAGAAGGAAAGGCTTTTTTTTTCCTCCCCCAATTATATCCATTTCAAGCACAGTTGTCAAGCATTAGGAGTTACAAAAGCGGCAGCTATATATGATAGAACAGATGCAGTGTGGCTTCGTATGCTCTCTCCGCCCGCTGCACAACTCTGTTCCAATAGATGAGGATTCTTTGGTAACACAGACTCTACTTTCCTCCAATTATTCGGTCCCAGTTGTGAGAAAATTGATCGCACCTGCCGACTCCTTGGTGAGGCTCAAGCGCTCCCTTTGCCCTCATCCTTTGGATGACTCCATGGGATGACCTAAGTTCTGTAGGAAGGGCCTTGTCTGCTGTGTGCAGGCCTCATCCTGCCAAGGAGATTGCACACATTAACAACACGAGTGCTGTTACTACAAACCAAACATATATTTTACACTCAGTCCTCTGAAGACTAAACGGGCTTCCGGAACATCACAGTCACCAACACTAAAATGGAGCTTTCTTTTTCCTTTCATGTAGTCAGAGGCCCATCTTCCATCTGAAGTATTTATTTAGCTAGGAGGGGACGCTGGTGGCGCTGTGGTCTAAACCACTGAGCCTCATGGTCTTGCCGATCAGAAGGTCGGCAGTTTGAATCCCCGTGATGGAGCGAGCTCCTGTTGCTCTGTCCCAGCTCCTGCCAACCTAGCAGTTCAAAAGAAAGCCATTGCAAGTACCGTATTTTTCCGTTTATAAGACTATATTTCCCCCTAAATTTTTGAAGTTTAAAATAAGGGGTTGTCTTATACACAGATGCATTTTCTTAATTTTGAGTCACAAAAAATAGGGGGTGTCTTATACACGGAAAAATATGGTAGATAAATAGGTACCGCTGCCTTGGGAAGGTAAACAGCGTTTCCATGCACACTGGCTTCCAGCATGGTGTTCCGTTGTGCCAGAAACGGTTTAGTCCTGCTGGCCACATGACCTGGAAAGCTGTCTGTGGACAAACGCCGGCTCCCTCGGCCTGAAAGCAAGATGAGCGCCGCAACCCCAGAGTCGCCTTCGACTGGACTTAACCATCCAGGGGTCCTTTACCTTTTTTTACCTGCCTTTTATTTATTTAGATATTTTTCTTGTATTTATCTATGTCCTGCATTCCTTCCACCATTGAATCCACCATTTTAGCTAATTTCACTGGTGTAATGTACCATCTATACATCATTTTCATAATATTCTCTTTCAAAGCGTTACAGGCAGTAAATCTTATAATTTCTTTCCACAATTTCTCCCAATCTTTTAACTGTATATTATATCCAAAGTCTTTAGCCCAACCTTTTCATGTTATTTTCAATAATATAAGCATTATTACGCATGCCTTACCCTAGTATATGCTGCAGAGCTGCAAGGCAAAGTCCACGGCTGAGTGAATTTCATAGGGTGGTTTGTGGGAATGTTTTGGAACGTGGATGGAGATTTATAATTTAATATATCTCATCCTAACTTGTGCTAACAAGTTCAACTAGCAGAGTAACATTCCCTTTTAAAATACACACAGCGGAAGTTGCTTTGATTCACTAGAATCAACTTAATCTAGTTTCCTGGTTTGTCACTATATTTCCCCTTTGTCCCTCTTCAAATAAGACACAACACACGTCTTCTATAAAAAGATATAAAATGTTTACTCACATATATCCAGCTCAAGACAAATCCCAAAGAAGGCAGGCTTATTCTTAGTAAAGATATTTACAATTGGAATCTCTCCATGTGGGAGAGAAGTCCGCTAGGCCCCAGTTGGCTGGAAGCCAACTGAGCATCCTCCTCGCAGTTCGAGTGAGAGAGTGGAATGGAATGGCCGCTGACCTGTGGGTTCTTTGTTCATACCTTCCCAGGTGAAGCCACTCCCACATCTAGTTGCAAGAGGAAATTGTCTCAATCCATGTGACCAGGAAGTTGTGGCTGGAGGACTGACGCAATCTCCACTATCTGCTCTAGCATTGTTGTACTTGACTGCTCTAGTGTTTACATCCCACATGGTTGTGTTTCAGTTTACGTATTCTTTTGGAGAGTGTTAATCAGGCAGGTTCCCCTTTAAATACAAACTGCATCAAACCTTTACTCCAACTCCAGCAAGAACCAAAATTACTCACGGCCCCCAATCACACAGAAGCTCCCATGTGCAGTCAATTGAACATACAGATGTCGGCAGCATGACTTGCTGGTGCAGAGCCCTCGGTAAGTTCAGGAAATATGTAAGAAGCTAATTCCTGACAGCACAAAATGAGTGTCACATGTCCATCTGGCTGTTCCAGATTCCAAAAAATGTTCCAGTTTGACTTTATTTCTTCCAGAGGGTAACCGTCAACAGAGATTCCCAGTCCTAAAAACAAACCTTGACACGCAATCTTTCCACATCTTCATGGATTTCTTTATGTAGACATGAACAATTATTCATTAAAAAATAGTCAACCTGGTTTTATATAATTACAAAAACAATGCCCATTTTTAATATGGCTTTTTTCCACAAGCCACTAGCATGCTCGTTAATTTGTTTTCTATGCCTTCAGTAGTGTTTTTAATCAAGCTGTTATTTTCTCCATGGAATATAATTTGCCATAACTTATTTTTGTAATGCTGGATGCAAAAACATTTTCTTTTTTCTCCCTGTTAGGAATGAATAAGATTTTCCATTGTAGTGCCTTTTTAACATATTAATGTTTCTTTGAAAAATTACTATCCTTCATTTCATTTTTAAACCACTTTATGTTTTTAAGGAAAAAACATTATCAAAGCAGTTTACAATACATTAAAGCATCAAATAAAAAAAAAAAATCCAAAATAAAACATTACTGATGAAAGTCGAATATACTGTATGCACTCAAAGCAACATAATTAACAGGAAACTAAAATGTCATCTTAAAGATTTCAAAATGAAACATTCCAAAAGGAGGACAACTATAGAATGCACATTTAATGCAGCAAAGTTAACCTAATTTTTTATTTTATTTTAAGACATTTCAAAAGAAAATATTACTAAAGGGAGTCAAATATAAAATGCACATTTTAAACAGCACAATTAGCAGGAGAACGACATATTGCTTGTGAAGATCCCCAGAAGCTACCCCAATAAATAATTACACACATGACACGGAATTTAAGGCAAAGGTAAAGGTACCCCTGACCGTAAGATCCAGTCGCGGACGACTCTGGGGTTACGCACTCATCTCGCTCTATAGGCTGAGGGAGCCAGCGGTTGTCTGCAGACAGCTTCCGGGTCATGTGGCCAGCATGACTAAGCCACTTCTGGCGAACCAGAGCAGTGCACGGAAACGCCGTTTACCTTCCCGACAGAGCGGTACCTATTTATCTACTTGCACTTTGACGTGCTTTCGAACTGCTAGGTGGGCAGGAGCTGGGACCGAGCAACGGGAGCTCATCCCGTTGTGGGGATTCGAACCGCCGACCTTCTGATCGGCAAGCCCAGATAGTGAGTGGGTTTTTTTAGGCATTGGTTCGACGAGGCTGTGCCTGACTTCAGCAGGATGCAGCACTGACAAATGGGCCCCACCATATCGTCAGTGCAGGTAAACACCATGGGGGAGCATTGGTACGGGCACGTGACTCAAGCTCACCCCAAAATGCTACCAGGGACTCTTGTGAGGTCCTACCCCCTGAAAGGGGTCGACAAAAGCATGGCAAGTCCCTGGATTCCTTTAACGGAATACCTTTTGCCATTGGAGGGGCCAGGTTCTCCGACCTCCCCTCTACACCACCATTTTAACCAATGCCTAACCGCCAAACCTTACAAAGTTGTGACGATTTGCTACGCGGCAGGTGAGACCCAAGTGGCACCAGCCAATCAGCCAAATGGGAAAATTCCTACCAGGCCCCTGCCCCAAATGCAGACGACCCACAATGGCATAGCAAGGTCAAAGTAAGACCCTAAATATAGGGAAGGGTGGGCGGGTGATCCGGTGCACGAAGGTAAAAGAGGAAGCTCAACGCAACGTGAAGCGGTATATAAAGATCCCTTGGTTAATGCACAAAATTCCCATTGGCCAGATTTGCCCAACAACTGAGGGACCACCAATCAGGTTGTTGTGGCTATCCAATCGCTCCCACCCACACAACAGTGAGGTCAGTCCTGAGGATCTCACCGCAACACGTGCCCTCTGTGAGGAGGACCCGATTTATAATAAGCATAGAACTTATCGCTGCGGCTGCCAATCTTGCCAATGGTTAACAGTTAAGAGGTAATGGAATTGTGTTAGGAGATCTTAAGTGTGCACACTTGTTGTAGAGACCACCCCCAGCGGACCAGCTGGATTCTAGAATGTGGTTAATATAATGGACTGCATCCAGACTAAATGTGAACAATGGGACAAGCTAGTCATGATTTAGCTTGAGACTCTTGATTTCAATGGGAACTCACTGCAACTCACTTAGTTTGGATCTAGCCCATAAATAATACACACCAAATGTTGAAGTGGTATCAATGCGGAACACACCTGAGCATCGTTACTGCGAAGGCTCCCTTGAAAACTGGCATGGCAAAATGGGAGTGCTTATTTTAGCACGGAAGGAAGGAAGGAAGGAAGGAAGGAAGGAAGGAAGGAAGAGAAAGAAAGAAAGAAAGAAAGAAAGAAAGAAAGAAAGAAAGAAAGAAAGAAAGAAAGAAAGAAAGAAAGAAAGAAGGAAGGGTGGGAGAGAGGGAGAAATATAGGTTCTTTCTCTAATGGGAAAGAAATAGTCAAGAACAGTTAAAACAGACTGTAAAGCAGGGGTAGGCAACCTAAGGCCCGTGGGCCGAATGCGGCCCAATCTCCTTCTCAGTCTGGTCCACGGATGGTTCAGGAATCACTGTGATTAGGAATTCGTTCATTTCCCCCCAAAAAATATAGTCTGGCCCACCACATGGTCTGAGGGATGGTGGACCAGCCCACAGCTGAAAAAGGTTGCTGACCCCTGCTGTAAAAAGTTCTTCAGAAGTGGAGCCAGGAATGGAAAAACAACTAAACTCAGAATCATTCATATGAGTATTTGACCTCACAGTCCTCTCCTAAGCAGATGGGACAATGTTCCTGCTCTAAGTACAACAGGCTGATAGCGAAGCATCATTCCAATAAATGTGTGGCTGGCAACTTGGAGCACATGTACTTCCTGCTTAGTAGCTAGTTCCCCAGGCTGTTCTACATAGATTGAGGGCTCCTCCAGATGTCCTGTTTTGATTGAGCATTCATCCTGATCTGCTTGCACAAGGCGTAAGTGGGGTGTTATGTATTGATTCAAAGTGTTATCATATCTGTATTACTATTGTCTGTAATCACATTAGGGTAAAGTAACTGCCTTCCTGTCCCAGAAGGAACAGTTACTATTGGTGCATTCAAGTTGCTGCATTGGGATCCTCAGTCTTATTGGTTCCCAACAAAAAGCAGCTGTGTGATTGCTTGAGATTGTTCCCTCCAAAATGTATTTTTCCTAGCCAGTCCTCTGTCCCTATAAATGTAGCTTCCCTACCCTCAGTTCCCTCAGTCTTATTTTGCCTGAATAAAGAATTGCTACATGAAGAATCTGTCTCCTGCTTGCTATGTCAGAGAGCTGAAATCACTTGCTGAAATCATTAACCCCACGCTACAACATGGGGATTAGACTATGTTCAGTCTTTACTGAACATTTGCTCCCATTTGTTGACAGGGCAGTTATGCCACAAGGAGCATGCATTCTGATTTGCTTGTGGGGTGTTTATATATCTCCCATTAACCATTTGTTCACACCACGCTTTTCAGTGCCTTTCTCCATCACTTTCCTTGCTGCAAAAAGTGTTTTAAAAGAATGGATTTTTTGTGCTTGGATGCCAGAGTGCTTTGATCGATTTTAATTTCCTGAATTCCTCCCACAAAATATTGACAGTCTGGGGGTCACCCATATGCTGCAGAGCACTGCAGCAGTCTTGCAACTCAGTCAAGAGGCTTCCTGAGTGGACAAATAGATTTATGCTGACTTAAGTTATTTATTATCTGGAGGAGACTCTTGAGAGTCCCATGGACTGCAAGAAGATCAAACCTGTCCATTCTGAAGGAAATCAGCTCTGAGTGCTCACTGGAAGGACAGATCCTGAAACTGAGGCTCCAATACTTTGGCCACCTCATGAGAAGAGAAGACTTCCTGGAAAAGACCCTGATGTTGGGAAAGATGGAGGGCACAAGGAGAAGGGGACGACAGAGGACAAGATGGTTGGACAGTGTTCTCGAAGCCACCAACATGAGTCTGACCAAACTGCGGGAGGCAGTGGAAGACAGGAGTGCCTGGCGTGCTCTGGTCCATGGGGTCACGAAGAGTCGGACACGACTAAACGACTAAACAACAAAAGTTATTTATGTGGCAAGTGGTCCCCAACATGATACATAAGTGCTTCCACGTTGCTTCATGTTTCTTCACATTCACAGAGTGAAGCAGATTCAACATTATAAGGTATATCCAAACAGGGCTGGCCCAAGAAATTTTAGCACCTGAGGCAAACCACAAAATGGCACCTCTCTCCCTGCCAGGGAAGAAGGGGTGAGTGAAGATCCACGTCAGGGACAAGGGGGGTAGAGATAAAGATCTACGTTGTGATCTGCTGTCCCTGTGGATTCTGCCGCCTGAGGCTCATACATGCACCGGCCTTGTATAATTGTTTAATAAAGCATGCAAGGGAGTTGAACAGGAGGAGAACTTCAAAATTTAAAGCACAATATAAGAGAGATGCTCTCCATTATCTCACAGACACATGCTGTGGAGATTTCAGAAACATAAAAACAATTGCTAGGGCTTGCAGGCACACAACCATTTATTTTCATTGCCTAACATGGTTCATTGAATTAATAACTGAAAATATGCTGAATCTGAAATGAAGGGAGAGAGAGCTTTCCTTTGCTTTCCTCTCAGAGAAGGCAGATGCGTTCACAAGATGTGGTGACAGCCTCTTTTGCTGCTTTTAAAACTGATTAGACAAATTCAGTAAGAGGAGGCTTCAGTAGGTGGGGTTCATCTGCATGCCAACTTCTAGGAAAGACTGGGTTTTTGGTTTTTGGTTTGTTTGTTTATCTGGGTTCAAATTTTCACCCCATTTAGTAAAGCTGAACCGGTGACAAGGACGACAAAGTCAAGTTTGCAGCTGGATAGATGTTTGTTTCCCCAAATTCAAACATGCAATCTGAGGTGGCATAGCTCACACACCGGTTTATCAACTTCACAAGAACTAACCCATTTCCATGTGAACGGAGCATGCCCCAGAATCCTTTGCAAAGCACAGGAATCCCCTTATCTGCCACTACCCAATGAGTTATACGGACGGATCTAAACAACAAACACCGTTTATTTTTTACAATTTACAGTGGTGTAAAATAAAGGGTGTAGGGAATGAAATGATTGTTGCCTTTTCGTTGTTTAAGGACGCTTTATTCAGACTTTGGATTAAAAACGCTTAACCTAGATGCAGAGAGGTTGCATATACCTGTGATTGGTGGTTAACACTTGACTTTATCCGATAAGAAACTAGCTTGAGCTTGAAAAATGGTCAGAGCATGAACAGCAGGGCAGCTTGCGGTCAGCATGTATTCAATATTAAGACCATCTAGGGGGGGAAATGTTCTGTGTATGTGTCAATAAATTTGTGTAATGGGGCTTATGACCATATTTGTATAGTGATTAACTTGGGAAGTGGACAAATTGTGAGGCCTTGTTTCCCCAGCCCTGTCTATATATGGTGTGCCTGTGATGTCACAAACAGACATGGCAGCTGAGGGGGGAAAGGTAGTTTCTTATTCTAGGATTTCAAACCCAGGGGGGCAGGAGGAGGACATTTTTCAGCCCAGGGGCTGCATTCCAGGGGCTCCCATGCCTGAAGTGCATCAATTTACACTAGTTTACATTGAATTGCATTTGCCATTTGCTCGCCTCTTCACACAGTTTGGAACAGTCCTTTTGGAGCTCTTCATAATCGCTTTTCTTTTTAACTATCCTGGACAATTTTGTGTTATCAGCAAACCTGAAAAAGTAAAAATGCTTTGGTTCTTGGGGTATTCTACTTTCCACACATCTCCATTTAGAGAACTACCGTATTTTACGCTCCATAAGACGCACTTTTTCCCTCCTAAAAAGTAAGGGAAAAAGTTGGAGCGTCTTATGGAGCGAAGGCTCCCTGTCGAGCAAGCAGCGAGAGGTGAGGAGCAGCGGCGGGCAGCGACGGAGATGCTGCTGGATCCTCCCCACCACCTCCGTTCCCAAAAACAGGCTTGCTTTTGCGAACGGGGGTTGCGGGTGGATCCAGCAACTGCTCCTCTCCCAGCTGCCGCCTCCCCTCCGCTGCATTTGGCGGGGGGTGGGGGGTTGCCGTGGAGAAGCTGTTGGATCCTCCCCACCACCTCCGTTCCCAAAAACAGGCTTGCTTTTGCGAACGGGGGTTGCGGGTGGATCCAGCAACTGCTCCTCTCCCAGCTGCCGCCTCCCCTCCGCTGCATTTGGCGGGGGGTGGGGGGTTGCCGTGGAGAAGCTGTTGGATCCTCCCCACCACCTCCGTTCCCAAAAACAGGCTTGCTTTTGCGAACGGGGGTTGCGGGTGGATCCAGCAACTGCTCCTCTCCCAGCTGCCGCCTCCCCTCCGCTGCATTTGGCGGGGGGTGGGGGGTTGCCGTGGAGAAGCTGTTGGATCCTCCCCACCACCTCCGTTCCCAAAAACAGGCTTGCTTTTGTGAACGGGGGTTGCGGGTGGATCCAGCAACTGCTCCTCTCCCAGCTGCCGCCTCCCCTCCGCTGCATTCGGCGGGGGGTGGGGGGTTGCCGTGGAGAAGCTGTTGGATCCTCCCCACCACCTCCGTTCCCAAAAACAGGCTTGAAAAACAGGCGTTCGCAGGCATCAAACCGGCTCCCCCCACCCTTGAGTTCAGGGAGCCGGAGCCATCCCTGCTCGCTGCAACGCAAGGGTGGGAGGAGCCGGTTTGAAGCAGCATGAATCAATCTCCCCCACTTTGCCTAAACTCCTTTTAAACTTCAAAGTTTCCTGATCGTCGCTACTACCGGTAACTGAAGGGGAACAATCAGAGAAGAGACTGGGACCCTGGGGGCAAAACAAAGCTGAGGAAATCTCGCTTTAAAAAAATTACAAGTACCGTCATTTACCCGGCAAAAGGATAATGGAGCAGATATCGTTGTCCGGGTGAGGTGGAGGGAATAATGAATAGGGTGTCAGAAGGGAGAGGGATATTCCTGATTGTCCTGTTTACAAACAAAAGATGTGGTTGTCGCCTGACAGGATTTTGTGTGGGTGGGGGAACTGAATATTTGCATGTACCGGTACATTTGCCATTCTCTCACCTTCTCTAGTTTTATTTGTTCACTAATAAAATCCCTTTTCCTGTATCAGATGGAACTGTGTGTTCTTACCTACTCTGGGATACAGAAGTTAAAAAAGTGGAATGAAGGGATACATTTGTGTCCAAGAATCAAGACAAAAATGCATACCCAAGCGTAACAAGTTTTCCTTGAGGTTTTGAGTTTTATTTATTTTTAGATCGATACATTTGTATCCCCTTTCAGGGAAGATTTCAATTTGACAGCTAACAGCTAACACCTATTGTTCTTAAGCGGGAGTGTTATCAGTGTTATCAGTTCTTAATGAGGTGTTCTATTGACGGTATAATGAGCCTTGCAGAGGGTTGCATTTGGCTTAGGTGGCTTTGCAAGGCTAAAAGGACATGAATAAGGAAAAAAGCAGGGGCTGTGGGCACATTGATATTTCCTCCCCTCCTCCTGCCTCTCTGTAAAGCAAGCAGAGATTGCTCCTGGGCTCCTGTACCAGCATCTCCCCATCGCCTCTTGCTCCGGAGTTCCAGCATCACAGTGTCACCAACAGGCACCCACAAATCTGAGTTCTCCCTCTCCCTTCCTTCCTTCCCTCCCTCTTCCAACTTTTAAAAAAAATATTGGGGGAAGGCAGGTAAGCCCCACCTCACATGCCCATCAACCATGAAGGGGGGGGAACGACTCTCAAAAACTCCTAGGCTTCTAGGAGTTGGCTGCTATGCCTAGCACAATTCAAGAAAGCAAAATGATGCATATGCTATTAGAATAGAATAGAATAGAATAGAATAGAATAGAATAGAATAGAATAGAATAGAATAGAATAGAATAGAAATCACTGTCTTTTCTTGTAGAAAACCTCCCCCATTCTGATAAGGATGATAAAGCAGAAAAGACTAGCATATAAGATTCCTTTTAAACTACAGGTACTACAATATGCTAAGGAGCATGGAAACAGAGCAGCGGAAAGACATTTTGGGCCACCACCAACTGAAAAATTTGATTCAGAATATTTTTTTCTTGTTTTCCTCCTCTAAAAACTAAGTGCGTCTTGTGGTCCAGAGCGTCCTATGGAGCGTAAAATACGGTATTTATTCATGCTCTTTGCTTCCTCCAACTTAATCCATTTTGGCTCCACAAGAGAACCTCTCCTCTTATTTCTGCCAAGCTTCCTGCAGCCAATCGGAAGCAACATTTTGGAAGTCAAATGGACTTCTGGAACGGATTCCATTCGACTTCCAAGGTACGGCAGCCATACCTGGTGTTGCGTTCGCTGCGGGTTGCGAACGGCGCAGGTTACAAACACGCCAAACCCAGAAGTACCGGAACGGATTACCGGTACTTCAGGGTTTGGCGGGTCGCACATGCACAGACTCGTCAAATGACATCACGCGCATGCGCAGACGCGCCGAATCGCGACCCGCACAGAAGTGGCGCTGCGGGTTGCGGACTGCTCAGGATGCGAACGGTGCTCCGGAACGGATCCCGTTCGCATCTAGAGGTACCACTGTATAGGGAAACCAAACCAATGCAAACAGGAACTGAAGCACAGGGTCACGCTGTTTCTCCTGGATTTTTGAAAGGTTATAAACTTTTCGCTGCTGCTATTTGAAGGCCAGGCGTACTGGGGATTGAGGACACCACATTGATGACCCCTGAATAAGAGGAGGACACCCCACCCCTAAACTTTGTGACATTGCTGAAGGGCAGAACTCAATAATGTGGTCGGGGAGGAGTGGGAATGGAGCCAGGGCCGTCAATCAGAAGAACCTCAGACTGCCAGAATATTTTTTGCTTAGGCTTCATTACACCTTCTTTCTCAAGGAGAGTGTTAGGTGGGGTAGTTATATACGTACCACCATACCAAAAAAAGGCCACCCAAAGTTTGATCTGTGTTTCCTACCTCTCGTTTGCCTACTTGTGATGTTTGCTGAGAACATGCAATTAAAATGCTTTTCTGTATGGTTTGTGTGGCACTGTGTGTTGACCTAAGATGGCTTCACACTGCTCAGATGAGTGGGTTCTTTCCATGTAGAAATCCTTCTCCTGTCACAGAGTATTTTTTCAGACTCCATACAGGGACGCGGGTGGCGCTGTGGGTTAAACCACAGAGCCTAGGGCTTGGCGATCAGAAGGTAGGCGGTTTGAATCCCCGTGACGGGGTGAGTTCCCGTTGCTCGGTCCCTGCTGCTGCCAACCTAGCAGTTCGAAAGGACGTCAAAGTGCAAGTTTGCCTACCTTCGGCGGGAAGGTAAACGGCGTTTCCGTGCTTAGTCATGCTGGCCACATGACCCGGAAGCTGTACGCCGGCTCCCTTGGCCAATAATGCGAAATAATAATAATAATAATAATAATAATAATAATAATAATAATAATTTATTGTTTATACCCCACCCATCTGGCTGGGTTTCTCCAGCCACTCTGGGCGGCTGCCAACAGAACATTAAAATATAATAATGAGTGCCGCAACCCCAGAGTCGGTCACGACTGGACCTCATGGTCAGGGAAATCCTGTTGATTCCTCAATAATAAGAGGCAGTGGGGTGAGGGAGGTGGGGGCCACATCCACACCATTTATTGAAAGCGCCATGAAGCCACTTTAAACACTCATGGTTTCCCCCCACAAAGAATACGGGAACTATAGTTTGGGTTATTGGGTTTGGTGCTTTTGTAACTGGATTTGTAATGGCTTTTAGTCAAACACAATGATTGATTGATTGATTGGTGAAAAAGCACTTTTTTCCTGACTCTGCATGTCATTCCTTCAGCAACTTCCTGTGCAAAATTAAGGCCTGCTTTATTGCTCTGTTCATTTGTGCATTTGACTAGTGTTGTGTGGAGGGAAATGCAACCAGTGGGCTGAGAAATGTCCCCCTCCTGCCCCCTTGGGTCTCCAGTGTGGCCTTCAGTGATATTGGCACAACTTAGGGGTGTGTGTTTTGGCTGCTGAGCTGAGCCCACCATTGTGAGGGCTGAGGGGGTGATGGTGATGCCTCCCCAGCTGCTGCCATTGTCTGTGGGTTGACTGTGATGCCACAAAAAGCTTTTTGCAGCTGGGTATAAATGTGGGCCAAGGCGCAAGCCTCGGCAGTTGCCCTCCCCAGAGAGAAATGGGCAGCTCGGTGGCACTCAGCCCTGGTGGCCTCCTGCCCCGTGGTGGCAAGCTGGCAAGCGGAAAGAGGCAATCGCCCGGTGCTGGGATGCTGTGGAGCAAGGAGAAGGCAAGTACAAAGTGTGCTTGCTGGTGGGATCGCTACTTGAGGGCAGCTGATAGTCAGCTCTGAAGCTGGTTGATGTCTCGCAATGGAGCTGGCGAGGCTGCAGGTGGTGGATGGTTGTCGGAGGAGTTTGCATTCAGGCTAGTGGATGCCGCGAGGCTACGCTGGCCGAGATGGATGAAAACTGGTTTGGAAGCCTTGTTTGTTAACAGGCAGCCAAAGAGAGGAGGAGCCTGGGGGGATGCTGTTGGATGGGGGCCATCCCACTCATCTGTTTGCCTTTGCCTTACAGGGATGTCTGGATCCGGTGAGGTTTTCTCTGAATCCAGCCGTCAAAGTCATGAAGAGAACCGCAGGACGTCCCTATTTTCATCGGAGAAATGAACGCAAAATACTGGCAGCGATCAATGGACAAGGCCGTGGCCAGACCTGAGAGAAGGAGCCTTGAAGGGAGACTGCAGGCGGACATCTGCTGCATTGCAAGAGATGGGGCAGTGGGGAGAGAGAAGAAGAAAAAGAGGGAGCGAACATGAGGCCACATTGGGCGCACCGTCTATTGGAAGTACTATGAAGACGCTTTAAACAGAAATGGCTTCCCCTCGGGGTTTCTGGGAACTGTAGGTTGTTCAGGGGACGGAGACTTGTTACGAGGGTTAGGGCTAGGGCTAGCGTTAGGGGTAGGGGTAGAGTTCCCTTCTTTCCAGGGAACTCTGGGAGTTGTAGTTCTGGATAAGGGGGTAGGAGTAGAGGTCGGGGTAGGGATAGGGTTCCCTTCTTGCCAGGGAACTCTGGGAGTTGTAGTTCTGGATAAGGGGGTAGGAGTAGAGGTCGGGGTAGGGATAGGGTTCCCTTCTTGCCAGGGAACTCTGGGAGTTGTAGTTCTGGTTAAGGGGTAGGGGTAGGGATAGAGTTCCCTTTTTGCCAGGGAACTCTGGGAATTGTAGTTTTCGTTAAGGGGGTAGGGGGTAGGGTTCCCTTCTTGCCAGGGAACTCTGGGAATTGTAGTTCTGGTTAAGGAGGTAGGAGTAGAGGTAGGGGTAGGGTTCCCCCTTGCCAGGGAATTCTGGGAGTTGTAGTTCTGGTTAAGGGGGTAGGAGTAGAGGTAGGGGTAGGGTTCCCTTTTTGTCAGGGAACTCTGGGAATTGTAGTTTTCGGTAGGGGGGTAGGGTTCCCTTCTTGCCAGGGAACTCTGGGAATTGTAGTTCTGGTTGAGGTAGGAGTAGAGGTAGGGTTAGAGTTCCCTTTTTGTCAGGGAACTCTGGGAATTGTAGTTCTGGTTAAAAGTTAAAGGTTAGCATTAGGGCAGTGGTGGCTAAACTTGGCACTCCAGATGTTTTGGGACTACAACTCCCATCATCCCTGACCACTGGTCCTGTTAGCTAGGAATAATGGGAGTTGTAGTTCCAAAACATCTGGAGTGCCAAGTTTAGCCACCACTGCATTAGGGTTAGGGTTAGGAACTCTGGGAATTGTAGCTCTGGGAGGGGATCAAGGGGGTCTCCTAACAACTCTCCGTACCCTTTTCAAACTATAGCTCTAAGTTTCTTTGGGGTAAGAAGCCATTCCTGTTTAAAGCGTCTTCATAGCTGTTTAAACGGTGTGGATGTGGCCCCCCGGCCTCCCTCATCCCACTGCCCCTTATTATTCAGGAATGGAAAGGATTTCCCCATTCCAATCTCTCGGAACAGGAAGAAGAAGGACTTGATTGTTCAGATCACATGACCATTTCATTTGCGAGCAACGGACAAGGCCGTGGCCAGACCTGAGAGAAGGAGCCTTGAAGGGAGACTGCAGGCGGTCATCTGCTGCATTGCAAGAGATGGGGCAGTGGGGAGAGAGAAGAAAAAGAGGGAGCGAACATGAGGCCACATTGGGCGCACCGTCTATTGGAAGTACTATGAAGACGCTTTAAACAGGAATGGCTTCCCCTCGGGGTTTCTGGGAACTGTAGGTTGTTCAGGGGACGGAGACTTGTTACGAGGGTTAGGGCTAAGGCTAGTGTTAGGGGTAGGGGGTAGGGGTAGGGTTCCCTTCTTGCCAGGGAACTCTGGGAGTTGTAGTTCTGGTTAAGGGGTAGGGGTAGGGATAGAGTTCCCTTTTTGCCAGGGAACTCTGGGAATTGTAGTTTTCGTTAAGGGGGTAGGGAGGTAGGGTTCCCTTCTTGCCAGGGAACTCTGGGAATTGTAGTTCTGCTTAAGGACGTAGGAGTAGAGGTAGGGGTAGGGTTCCCTCTTGCCAGGGAATTCTGGGAGTTGTAGTTCTGGTTAAGGGGGTAGGAGTAGAGTTAGGGTTAGAGTTCCCTTTTTGTCAGGGAACTCTGGGAATTGTAGTTTTCATTAAGGGGGTAGGGGTAGGGTTCCCTTCTTGCCAGGGAACTCTGGGAATTGTAGTTCTGGTTAAAAGTTAAAGGTTAGCATTAGGGCAGTGGTGGCTAAACTTAGCACTCCAGATGTTTTGGGACTACAACTCCCATCATCCCTGACCACTGGTCCTGTTAGCTAGGGATAATGGGAGTTGTAGTTCCAAAACATCTGGAGTGCCAAGTTTAGCCACCACTGCATTAGGGTTAGGGTTAGGGTTAGGAACTCTGGGAATTGTAGCTCTGGGAGGGGATCAAGGGGGTCTCCTAACAACTCTCAGCCCCTTTTTCAAACTATAGCTCTAAGTTTCTTTGGGGTAAGAAGCCATTCCTGTTTAAAGCGTCTTCATAGCGGTTTAAATGGTGTGGATGTGGCCCTCCGGCCTCCCTCACCCCACTGCCCCTTATTATTCAGGAATGGAAAGGATTTTCCCATTCAAATCTCTCAGGGACAGGAAGAAGAAGGACTTTGTATCCCATGCCATTTTGGGTGGTTTCTAACGCTTGATTGTTGAGATCATATGACCATTTCAGTTGGAAAACTATTTAATAAAGATTACTTTTTATTAAAACCGTTGAATGTGTTTGAAAAATTATTATTATTATTATTATTATTATTATTATTATTATTATATCCAATTTCATTGTACTTGTACAATGACAATAAAGAAATCTTGAATCTTGAAATGTGTATGAGTGCGCCGAGAATGATTTCACTTCCAAGCAATGCACTTCCAAGCAATGCACTTAGGAAGCCTCACAATTTGTCCACTTCCCAAGTTAATCACTATACAAATATGGTCATAAGCCCCATTACACAAATTTATTGACACATACACAGAACATTTCCCCCCCCCCTAGATGGTCTTAATATTGAATACATGCTGACCGCAAGCTGCCCTGCTGTTCATGCTCTGACCATTTTTCAAGCTCAAGCTAGTTTCTTATCGGATAAAGTCAAGTGTTGACCACCAATCACAGGTATATGCAACCTCTCTGCATCTAGGTTAAGCGTTTTTAATCCAAAGTCTGAATAAAGCGTCCTTAAACAATGAAAAGGCAACAATCATTTCATTCCCTACACCCTTTATTTTACACCACTGTAAATTGTAACAAATAAACGGTGTTTGTTGTTTAGATCCATCCGTATAGCTCATTGGGTAGAGCACAAGTCTCTTAATCTCAGGGCCGTCCTTCGAGCCCCATGTTGGGCAAAGGATTCCTGCAGGGGGTTGGACTCATAGACCCTCCTGGTCCCTTCAACTCTTGCAATTCCATGATTCTGCATCTCGCTTTATTGGCTGAGGGATCCGGCGTACAGCTTCCAGGTCATGTGGCCAGCATGACAAAGCCGCTTCTGGCAAACCAGAGCAGCGCACGGAAACGCCGTTTATCTTCCCGCTGCGCGGTACCTATTTATCTACTTGCACTTTGACGTGCTTTCGAACTGCTAGGTTGGCAGGAGCTCACCCTGTTGCGGGGATTCGAACCTCCGACCTTCTGATCGGGAAGCCCTAGGCTCTGTAGTTTAACCCACAGCGCCACCCGCGTCCCCATCTTTAAGTTACGCGTGGTTTAAATTTTTGGCAAACAAGATTTCAAACAAAAACTCACCAACTTTTAACAGCATGAAAAACATGGCCCACCACAAACACTTGACTTGACTAAGACCTTACTTGCTTACCGAGGGCGTATTCACAACCCCTCACCTCTCCAACACAACCAGGTGAGCGATTGTGAATATGCTGACTGAGACCCCCTTTGGAATCGGAGGCCCGGGCCAAGTGGCCCATATGGCCCACCCTCTGTCTGGGGCTGTCTGCCAGGTAAGTAAATCTGGAAAAAGTTCCCTAACTGCAAGAAGGCTTAGGACCTGTCTATAGCAACACAAGATCAATTAAGTCATGGACAGTGCAATGTACCCAGAAAGAGACAAGGATTTTTTGTGTGGAGGGTAACTTTTCTATGAGATACTTCAATGTGATATATAACTTGACAGCAGACTGGTATGTGATTTGAAATGTCATTCAGTACTTCTGTGAATAAAGCTTTCCATGTACAATTAATACTTCAGAGGATGCAAAATGTGTTGGCTACTTTCTTTCTTTTTAAGTGAGAGAAAGGCATAATTAGGCTTCCATGTCAGTAAAAATGCAGAAGCCCTCAGGCTGTATATAATTGCCAAATTATGGCAGGCATGTCTCTGTATCTTTTTCTCTGTCAGAACTGTCAAGAGCCCTGGACCCCGTGGGGGGGGGGTGGAAGTGAGGTATCACCGCCTACCTTATTGAAAGACACAAACAAGAAACTTGTCAGCCATCAAAATCGGCTAGTGACATCTTAAAAGTAGGGCCTCAGCACTAAGACTTCATCAGCTGAGACTAGCAGAAAATGCAGAATTGTTTCGTTCTATGTCTCTATCCCTATCCTGGATAGTTCTTAAAACTCAGTGGGACTTCACCCAAAAAAATAAATATTACTGGGGTTGCGCTGTCAAGTGACTTGCTTTTAAAAAGTTGGTCTGTTTTCTGGCAAACAGTTTGTTAATTTTTTTTCTGTCGACGGCTGGAAGATTATTATTATTTTATTAAATAGCCCATTAAGGTTGTAGTCTAGTACAAGTCAAGAGTCAGGAAACACCTCACAGTTAGGATGAGATAAATGGCCAGTTCCAGTTTCTTTCAGCTATTTTTTTTCTTCATTTTTCCAATTTTAAGTTTACTGCTCCACATTTCCAGAGTTTGTGATTTTTTTAAAGGAAAAAAAACCCCCTAATGAAAATGCACCAGCATTTTACTACAGATTTCTTCCAATATGCAATTTTTGTATGCTGTTTTCCCCAATATATGTTTTTTTTCTTTTTTCCCTAATACAGTGCATTTGTGTGTGTCATTTTCGCAAATATAAGCAGTTTTATGTGCACCTTAACCTAGTACCTTCATTTCTGTACACATTAGTTGGCTGGAGAACCGCATTTCAAGATTCAGAGTTTAAGAGATGTTTTCTTCTCCACCTCCACAAGCCACAATTTTCACAGTCAATTACAAAATTAAAATTGTATTTCCCAAACTCAGAGACGCTCTATCCCTGGAACTTTGTTCCTACAATTGACAGTCGAAGGAACCATGACCCAGTATCCATTCATATCTCCCCTTGGTTTCTTTATTCATTTCCTCAATAGAACATCTACATTATTTCTCCCCAACCCTGGCTTCAATCTGTTTAGAATATCAGAGTCAGAACAATGCCTTTCACCTCTTGCTTCCACCTCTCCAGCTTCCTAATGCATTTCACATCACTTTCAAAGGCCTTACCTTTGTCTGCACAGCTCTTTATGCCATTTGCCCTTGGGCTAGTTTACCCACTCATCTCTTCTGATTTGCCTTCCGTGATCACTTTCCTTGTGATAAGACTGGGGGGGGGGGAGGTGTCGGAAGCTGAAAAGGTAACAAGGCTTAGTGAGCAGGAAGATGCTATGGCAGAGAGAAGTTCAGAATCAGAGGCAGAAGCTGAAGCAGGAGAGGAGGGAGGCCAAGAGGCAGAGATGAGTCTGACAGGTGAAGAATCACAGGTGTCTCCCCCTCCTGTTGTGAGAAGCTCAACTCCCCTTGTCTCCCAGAACCAGAGGGGGGTGAAAGGGCAAAGCAGAGGCAGGTTTCATGCAGGCGTAGTCTCTGATTGCTTGGGATAAGCCATCGAGAAGATGAGACAGAGACAACAACTAATTCATGGGGCTAGACCTACCAGGTATGAGGTTTTTTGCTGACACTCAGCCAAGTCTGTGAAGATCGTATTTTTGCTAATTAAGAGTTAACTCCATATTTGAATGGTTTGATTTACTGCTGGCTTGCTCTTTGACATAACATGGGCAATTTGTCCATTTATTCCATGTGCCCTTCACCAACAGTACTACCACAACAATTACTTGTTTCTTTCTTTTATTCATTTCCACACCACCTTTCCTCCAAGAAACTCATGGTAGTGTACATGGTACCTTCCACCTCTTTTTCTCTCACAATCACCCTGTGAGAGAAGGATGTATTTAGACAGTTTGCTGGATTGATCTCTGCTGCACCATCACCACTGCAATGCTGCAGAGGGTTGCTGTGGTTTTCAGACTAACAGAATCAGGTGATGTTTGGATCCAGACAGGGCCCATCTGGCCTAATGTAAGTCTCTCACCACCCTTTTGTTATGGCGCCAACAGGATGGCATGCCGAAGCCAGGTACCGGGGGTCAAGAGAAGCCAAAGTCAGGAGCAGTCCGAGTCAGGAACCAGCCAAAGTCAGGTACACAGGATCAGGAGCAGGATGAGCAGGCACAACCACGTGCTTCAGCACAGCAGTTGCAGGTGCTGGTGAGGGAAGCAGCCGGCCTTCCTTAAGTAGCCAACTCATCACCACGCCTTTTACGAGCTGCAACCAGCTGAGATGGGAGGAGGGGAGGGGGCCCTCCAGCTCCTCTCCTCACCAGGGTCTGATTCTGGCTCAACTTCTTCCTCTTCCTGTTCTGGCCTTCCCTCTTCCCCATCTGCTTCTTCCGCTTCTGAGGAGTGTCGCCACCAGTCTTCTTCAGGTAAGAATCCCTCCATTCCTCTGGACACTTCCGTGGTTGCCGCTTCGCCTAGGGGGGCTTGCCACCACTCCTGCTCATCTGGTGCAACCCTGACACCTTTATTGACAGACCAGCTATATCTGCTTATTAATGCTCTCTTTGCTGCATAACTTTCCCAGCAAATATTTCCATAAATATTTTAGGAGTAGTAGCAATAGTGCATTATTTTGTGAAGACAGCCACTGCAATGCAATTTAAATAAGAAGTAGACAAACCAGCCCAGGTTAGTACGCCAAAAGAATATTATATCCAAGATAAATCAGAAAAGTATATTTCCCCCAGCTGTGTTCAATTTGAACAGATAGAAAGCAAACACATCTCACCAGCAATCAAATAAGAAGCTGTTCGCAGTTGTGCTTGGAAACGTTTAAATGATAAGGATATATAGTTTTTCTTCTCTAAAAGCTTTGATAAAGTACTGAAAGGCAGAGGTTGCACTTCTCTCAAAACTGTGGAGTTAATAATCTATGGATAAAAACATTTCAGCTCTAGCTAAAGTGAATGCATTTTTGTTAAGCCAGTGACTGAACCATTCTACTATGGCGCAGAATTCAGCATCAAGAGATGCTGCATTGATTAAAAGAGGCAGATTTCTGAACTTGTCTTAAGCCCTCCATGATCCTTTTCTCAAATGTCTAGGACTCGATTTCTCCTGCCCCTAAAGATCTATAGCCCTTGGAAGTCATTAGTCATGGTTGGACCCATGGGATTGCGCACATTTCCAAGGGCACAATCTCTTCAACAGGCATTTGGGAATGTGCCTATCTCGACAATATCTTATACATTCTCCAGTCAATATGCATGAATTTCAATAGGTCTTGGAGAATGTGTGCATCATGTCTGCATTTTGTACATTCTCCGGCTATTATGTATAATCTCCTACTTATACTGGCTTCTCCAGTCTCACTATTATGTGTATGTGGATAGAGAAATAGATATGTTTGTACATGTGTATTATGTAATAATAATAATAATAATAATAATAATAATAATAATAATAATAATAATAATTTATTTATACCCTGCCCATCTGGCTAGGTTTCCCCAGCCACTCTGGGTGGCTTCCAACAGAATATTAAAATACAATAGTCTATTAAACATTAAAAGCTTCCCTAAACAGGGCTACCTTCAGATGTCTTCTAAAAGTCTGGTAGTTGTTTTTCTCTTTGACATCTGGTGGGAAGGCATTCCACAGGGCGGGTGCCACTACCGAGAAGGCCCTCTGCCTGGTTCCCTGTAACTTGGCTTCTCGCAGTGAGGGAACCGCCAGAAGGCCCTCGGCGCTGGACCTTAATTGGCAACTCCTCTTCCACTCAGGAAGAACTGCTAATGAAATATCAGAAACTGCCATACCATGTTATGAAAGCCATGTGCAATAATGCAAATCAAATCTACAACTATTAGTCTAATTTCAAAGGTCCTGTGAGAGCCTTCTTTTCTCACTAAGTGTTTGAGCCAAATGAAGGTTAAGTGTGCCTTGACACCTCTTTGATACACTCATCTGGGGACATGGGCCTGGAATGGACAGGAAGCCGGAATAGACAACCTATGGCCCTCCAAATGGTGGTGGTGTTGCTGATATTCATTACCCTCCCTTCACCTTAAGGTTCCAGGGCAGGTCCTTTGATATTGTTGGACTGCAGCTCCCATGAATCCTAGCCAACATGGCCAATGGTAAGGGATTATGGTGTGGGATGTAAACAGACAGAGCAGTCAAATATAACATTGCTAGAGTGGACATGAAGGTGTCTCAGTCCCGCAGCCGTAACTTCCTGTTTACCAGGACTGAGACAACTTCCACTAAGTGACTGAAAGTGGGAGTGGCTTCACCTGGGCAGTTTAGAATAAAACCACAGGTCAGTGGCCATTTTCCCTCTCTTGGATCAGGACTTCAATCAAGGAACATCTCTGAGCAGAGATGGGCTCATCGCTTGCAGCCAAGAGGGCCCAAATGGAGTCTTCTCCCACATGGAGATTCTCCACATGTGTATATACTTTCTAAGCTTAAGTCTGCCTTCATCTGGGATCTTATTGTGACCATTTGATGTCTGTGAGTAAACGTTTTTACATGCTTTTATAGAAGACTTGTGTAGTGTCTTATTTTGACGAGGGATAAAGGGGCAATTCCAGGAAATTACTTTTACAGAGGTTTAAACAAACCTGAGCAACCTTCTGCTGTGTGATTTAAAAGGGGGAATGTAACTCTGCTGAATTAGTTGGAACTTGTAAACACAAGTTAGGATAAGGATATCTTAAGTAATATATCCTCATCCACATTCCAAACATTCCCACATATGGGAGTTGTAGTCCAGCAGCCAGAGGACCACAGAGTGTTCCTTTCTGCCCTGGACCCTTATAGCCTGGACTCTGCTTAACCCTTTGCCTGCTCCTTTCCTACTTTCCAGCCACTCATCTTCACTCACAGGATTTGTTGCCTGCTGTGCTAGGCTTTAGAAACGCCTTTCAGCCAGCTCAAAGTGCCAAGGGTCATGTCTGCCAAAGGGCAGTTGGTACAGGCAAGTACACTGGGACATCAGTCAGCTTGCAGTTTTAGACTGGAACACTGTGTGGCTGGAAACTAAGATTGAAATGTTAAACACCCTTTATTTCAAAGTCTCATCTGGCAACATGATCGTGATAACAAGTGACAAGTTACATGTTTGTGCCAGGGTAGAGACATGGATCCTATGGTGATGGCTGGCCAGTTTTGGCATTACATAATTTTGTATTGCTATATATAGCATAAGTGGCAACTTCCACATATTTGCGGGAAGCAGAAATGCAAAAAGAGTTGTGGGTGACGATGGGAGGGGTTATTTCTCTGAAATCTGTCCAGATTGGGTGGGTCCCACCTTGGAAGTATCCCACCTTGGAAGCTATAGATCTTTCTTTTTTGATTAGGTACAATTTTAAATAAACAGCTTATTGATCATTATTTGGGGACTGAGTAATTACAAAAGGGGCACCCCGCTCTCTAGGAGATCTACTTTGAGATCTAGAATCTCAACCCGCCAGGTCATCAAGCTGGAGCCACCACCATAGACGTCAATCCATAATTTGACAAAATCAAGCCAAACCGAGACACTAAACCTAGTTGGTCTAGTTGGTTGTTGTTGTTTAGTTGTTTAGTCGTGTCCGACTCTTCGTGACCCCATGGGCCAGAGCATGCCAGGCACTCCTGTCTTCCACTGCCTCCCGCAGTTTGGTTAGACTCATGTTGGTAGCTTCGAGAACACTGTCCAACCATCTCGTCCTCTGTTGTCCCCTTCTCCTTGTGCCCTCCATCTTTCCCAACCTCAGGGTCTTTTCCAGGGAGTCTTCTCTTCTCATGAGGTGGCCAAAGTATTGGAGCCTCAGCTTCAGGATCTGTCCTTCCAGTGAGCACTCAGGGCTGATTTCCTTAAGAATGGAGAGGTTTTATCTTCCTGCAGTCCATGGGACTCTCAAGAGTCTCCTCCAGCACCATAATTCAAAAGCATCTTCGGCTATCAGCCTTCTTTATGGTCCAGCTCTCACTTCCATACATCACTACTGGGAAAACCATAGCTTTAACTATACGAACCTTTGTTGGCAAAGTGATGTCTCTGCTTTTTAAGATGCTGTCTAGGTTTGTCATCACTTTTCTCCCAAGAAGGAGTCTTTTAATTTCATGACTGCTGTCACCATCTGGAGTGATCATGGAGCCCAAGAAAGTAAAATCTCTCACTACCTTCATTTCATCCCCTTCTGTTTGGCAGGAGGCGATGGCACCAGTGGCCATGATCTTAGTTTTTTTGATGTTGAGCTTCAGACCATACAGGTATTTAGTGCTCTCCTTTTTCACCCTCATTAAGAGGTTCTTTAATTCCTCCTCACTTTCTGCCATCAAAGTTGTGTCATCTGCATATCTGAGGTTATTCTAATCTACTTTTGTATTACTATTTCCCAATATCAAATTAACATTAAAAATATACGGGTAGAGGGGCTGATTGCACTGTTAAGGCAACACTTCCTTTTCATATAAAACAAAGCCACAAAATTAATGAGGGGGATTTTGGAGTTGAGGTGACGTGCAAGCTTACAGAGAAACATCTCTATGAACAGTAGCCAAACCACTTCTTATAGAAGCCAAACTTCAAATGCCAAGTGACTCCTATGGATATATTTCCAAATAACCCTTCCAAAGGGATAAGCACCATTTATTACAAACTGCAAATGAAAAATTAAACACTTTAGGGCGACTGTGTCATTTGTCTCATCTGAAACTGTGCCAACTTCTTAGAAGTGTATTTATCCCTAACACATTTTCCTCTTAAGTGTCAGCAAAGTTCACCAAAGAAGCAAACTCTGCCAGACAAACTCCAACTGTCAGACTATGCAGACTGGGGCCAGAGTACATCTCTTGAACAGAGATGAGAATTAAATCTTGGCGTAGCATGGAAACAAACCCCGCCATAGGTTTTATCCACCCTGGATGTAAGAAGTAGGAGCATAGGAAGCTGCCATACCATGGGTGTAGCCAAGGGGGGGGGCAGGGGGTTATGGAAACTGTAGTCCAACATATTGGAGGACACCCTGTCCTAGCGACTCTTCAGTTGATTTTTGTGTGGATGGAAAACTGCAGCGTACAGATAAATATGAAATAAAAATAAAAATGGGCTGAATTAAGGAAACTCTTTAATGGATTTCACTTGGAAGGAAAAACTTGTGAGATTCGCTTCCCTGTTTGTAGACCACTTCTGATCTCTTTGCCCGATTCACACACACAAGAGTGTGGCAACAAGTTGATACACTTGTCTGGAACCTGTGGATGAGCTCTGAAACACAATGCTTTCCAAAGGAATGGGTTTGTGCAAGTAATAAAACTTTGTTAATCCAATGATAAGAAACCAAATGATGTGGGTGGATGTGTGAAGCTGCCCTTTGATTAGTCAAAACCCACTTTTGTGAAACTGTCTCCTATTTGGTGGATGTTGCTTTGCATAAATGGGAGTACAGAACTGGGAAGAGAGCTATAATTTTGGACTTAGTATCATCCAGAGGAGTTTTGTTATTTAACTCATTATTTATTAACTATATCTGTAAGGCCACCCAATATATGTTCTCTGGGAGCTTCACAAAAATAAAAAGAATGAAATGCAATTATTGACAATGCAAAGCAAAACAGATGTACGAAGAAACATGAATAATAGAACTGAGAACCCCAGATTATTAAAACAACAATAACCACAAGTTGCTTAAAAGTTCTTCACCAGGCACTGAAAAGTTAAGGAAAGCATCAGGTGAGCCTCTTTGGGGAGACTGTTCCATCATAACTTTAGTACCAACACCAAGAAGATCCTCCCTGCCTCGGTTCATTTAAATTTATTTCAATATCAGATGGCGATGGAGGGATTCTGTCCCTATAGGAAGAGCCATTCTGTGTGAGTTGAAGGGAGGAGTTTGTGGAACACTGGCTTAGCCTTGGTGTTCTGGAGTGAAGGATGCTCATAATGGGTTGCCGTGGGCGACAGGCTGAGGAAAGCTGCAACAAGAACCTGGGCAGAGCAGGGTGGCAGCGGCTGGGCAGCGCTGACCATGGCCAGCGGGTACCAGCTCTGGGCACCCTGGTCCCCCCTGGATGAGTCCCTGCAATGGCTGCGGGGTGCCGTGCCCAAGCCCAGCAGCACTAAGCACCCCTTCCGGGGAGGGCAGAGTCCAGCCACTGCCACTGACCTGGAAGTGCAACTTTGCTTCCAGGGGCTCAGCCTGGTGCTAGAGCCCAGTGCCAAGACCGGAGCCGGGCACCCACAACCCCCTGGAGTGGCTGGAGAGACGCGAGGATGCAGCGGAGCTGTGCACAAGCCCCAGGCCGTGCGGCTCACGGGGCTCGACTCCGTCTTTGGGCACCTCGTGACGGTACAGCCTCCGCACTGGACGGGCTCGCTGCGGGTTTCAGAGCGTTCAGCCTTCTGCCAAGTCATCAGTCCCCAGCAGCGCAGGCCCCACGGGCTCCGCGAACCACAAGTGCGCATGGCGATGGCAATGTGCCGTCAAATGCTGCGAGCCATCCTCCTGCTTTATGCTGCCTACAAGAAGTGTGCCTTTGCGTTGCAACATTCCCGCTAGGACAACCCTGCCTGGGAAAGGGCAGAGCTCAATGGGATCTTGCCTGCCCATGTGACAACCTTACATCCACAGATTCACCCATTCTCCTTCAGCAACATCCGTTCGTTCCCCAGTTCCATCTACCTGTGCCGCAGAAGTCTCCTCCTCTCCTCCATCGCCAAGCTACTTTTTTGCCCACCAAGAGGAAACGTTTACTTAACAGCTTAAGCCTGCAAGGAAAAGATCTAGAGCGGCACACAAACCTCCGATTGTTTGCAGAGAGATGAAACTAATCATTCAACGTAGTAAAGAAAAGGATCATTTTTACCTATGCTGTGAACCTATTCCCTTGCAGCGTCTGGCTCACGAATGGGGGGGGGGGGAAATATAGTTAAGGCAATTAAAAAGAATGAAAGCCTTTATAAATAAATGGACCGAGTCAACGTTGAAACTCAGATCAAACAAGTTTACACGCATCTTCAATGAGAGACAATCTTCAGAGACGCAGACATTTGTACACCATTCAATGCAAAGGTAATTTTTCAAAACCTTCCTGCCTATCGTTTTCAACATGAACAGTAAAAATAACTGCATTACAAGATGGGGCCTGTATAAACAACAACAACAACAATATTTTCTAAAAAAAAAAAAAAAGGTAAAGGACACACATCTGCAAAGCAAAGAGACTACACATTTTCGACAACAAAGAAACATTCTTATATTAATGAATGAAGCTGGAAAATAATTGTAAATTAAGCCAATTACTCCATAAACCAACAATGACTAAAGGGCAATAATATAATGAAACTCAGATAGCATGAAAATGTATGGATTCCAAATGGAATAAGTTTTGAGATTCTCTAAATGAAATCTTATTTCTCCAACCAATGAGCAAAATGTACCACTTTCCTGACCAAACATCTATATTTGACATCAAGATGAAATTACTGCATAGAAAACGCTTTCCTGTGCTATGATTTTAAAATTTTAAAACAATCATTATTTGTTTACACCAATGGATGAAGACTCCAGCAACTGGAAGTTTATTACACAAAGTTCAGACTTAAAGAACATAAACACAAATTATTATTTTTTCCTGGTGGAAGAGCTTGGAAACACAAGCCTTATGATCACTGTCCTAAAAATCTTTGTTTTCAGAAAAAGCTTGAAAATGCAAGATTTAAAAATTCAAAGCCACACAGTCACCAAATCATCTAATGATCACATTAAAGTGGTTTGAGCACTGAAATCTAAACTCATTGGGATCACTCTAATTTCATAGATACACAAAAATCACCTTAAAAAAAAATCAAAAGGTGTTTTTTTTGAAAATCTTCAACTCTGAAGAATTTCTATCTACAGAAATACTGTTATGCAGCATCCCAAAATGGAATTTAAATGATTGTTTTGATTCATTTATTCAATTTTCTCTGTCACCTCTGCCCACTTTTTTAAAAATCCATGCACTCTCTTTACAACTGATGGGTGCAGTATATATTAAAGAATTATGGATTCAACCTTCAGAAAAAGTATCTGCCTGTCAGTGATTGGTGTGTGAGATCCCTATTTAAGACAAATGAATGAAGACATTTAAAGTCAGAAGCAGAAGTTAAAATGTGCTTCTTCTTTTCTTTCCTGGCATGACTTTTATAGTGACTTTTATTCCCAATCTACTATACAATGATTTCTCCATTTACCAATAAGCAACTAAAAACCAACCAAGTTCTGAAGGAAATTAACATAAATGTTGCCACTTCAAGGTTCTGGGCTGTGCGTGGGTTGTTGTTTCTTATATCTTAACATTGCTAAACGGATCAGCAGTTCTATAGTACAGTGTACCAAAATATTCTTGAGCTTAATTTCTGTTGAGACTATTCAGAGACAAGGACCTTTGCAGCTCACTGATGGCACCTACAAGAACCACCTTACACAGCTGAAAACCAGTGGCCCATATTTGAAGTCACAAAGACCAGACTAATATTGATTCCTCTATTAATAACTTAACCACATATAAAATTAGGATTCAATCAATAGCAAGGAGACATAGCCTATTGTAAAAGTGCTGGTTGGCTTGGCAAATGAAAGGCACTTTCAATTCACAATAAATACCTTTGCTGGCCTGCAAGGAAATCCTGAGAAGATAAAACGCCATGGTTTGTCCACAACAAAACTAAGGCCTCGGACATCCTGTACTTTACACAATTTGCAGAAATCAATGTGAAATTATTTCAAGGATTAGAAGTACACCATTCCTCTTGAGTAAAAGTCCCACATCATTTGGCAAAGGAGCTTACCTTCAAAACAAAACGGGGATGCTATTGTTTGGTAAATGTCCCGTGTACAATTTGTTAATAGCTGATGAATATGAACGATAAAACTTGGAACATTGCTTTGTACAATTCAAAAAGGGAGTCCTCATTTGTTATCTGCTGAGATGAAGAACACATCAATAATTCGACTCAGGCAGTATTTTAAAGGAATTGCTAAATCTTTATCTGCCAGGTGATATTCACAGGTATCTTACCTGAATCAGTAAATGAAGATGAAGCCCAGTCACTGTGTTTAAAAACAATACACCATTGTATGCATTGACCTTAAAACAAAAATAGCTGCAACCATTGGCTTACATGAAGTTCAGATCTTTGTAAGACTATTCAAAACAGAGACTTTACAAAGCAGTTCAAGTTGACAGAGATCAGATTATGCCTCGCCATAAGCTAAGGAAGCAACTCCAACAGTGAAATGTGTGAGATAAAAGAAGCTTACAACAAGCACATTCCTACAGCCTCTGTTGCCTTGAACCTAAACAAATAACAACTTTTTAAACCCAATGCCTTTATCCAAATAGGCGGAGTGACAAAGCGGATTTTCAATGCGGTATTAAAAATAGGAATTTTTAATACGGCTTAGAAGCAATTCACCTTTGCCTTAACAGCATTTCAAAGGAAAGCCCTTCTGGTGGCTTTTATTTCCAGTAATGGAACCAGCTTTTGAAACATGTGACTTTACCTTGAAACATTCAAACTGAATTGTATGGATTTACATCCTGTTAACCTGATGCAGTTTATTTTAAGTGAAACTTGATGTTCAGAGAAAAAAAAAATTAAAAACCCTTAAGGTCCAGTGTGGTCTGAAATTTATGTGGCATTTTCTTTCCCAGCGTCTAGATTAGTTTTCATTTGATTAGTCATTATTATCATGTAAGGCCACATTGACTTGTGTTGGTGGCATACTATTAATGTAATTTTTTTAAAAAAATAAATCATGAGGGCATTTGCAAGCACTAGCATGATATATACTCAGTTGTGCTTGTCTGCAAGCAAACCAGAGTTTAATTTGCTCAGTGGAACACTTCTACACCTAAATCTTCTCTGGGGGGGTTGGAAATCCCTCCCCAATGACTCTGTGCTTCTGGTCCTACAATGCATCAACTTCCAAGCTGCTAAAGTTGGGAAAGGCCCAAAAGTTTGCTTGCACCAGATTTCACATTTTATGCTCTGTGCTGGGACTTAATACATGCATGCCAGAAAAAAAGCTCTTCTAGGTGTTGGACAGAGAATCACAGGAAACCCTTTTTCCTTTATGAATTTCAAAACAGTAAACATGTTTATAATGAATCAAACCGCTGTTCCAACTCAAACAGGCATAGTATTTAATGGTTATTTTTCAAAGAAATGAAATTCCAAAATTGTTCATGAGATGAACTGAAAGCCAATGGTTAGGTCTTTATCTGACACAGATCTTTTTTGTTTCTTTAATATTTATTTCCATGGCTATCAAACATAACATATACAGGTAGATGCATTTAAATATTTAAATAAACACCTTTTGTTTTTCCTTTTTGTTACTCATCCTGTACAGTACGCAGGTGCTCTCTGTGATAAAGTTCTTCCACTTTTTTTTTGAAAGGAAGTGAAACATTTGAGCATGAACAATAATCTTCCCATCTCAGGTAGCAGGGAATAGCTATCACCTGGCACAAAACAGGTTTGTGGAAAACGGCCGAGGAATTCTTAGGAATGGCAGGCAGCACAGTGAATATTTGAGTCTCTTGCTGCATGTGCCACATGTCCCTTTCTGCACACGTCTTGGCTGTTGTCTAGTCCAGAAGGACAGAAGGCTGAGAAGTGCAAGCAAGGATGGTCACCTCTTTTCCCTTCTGCCAACATGATGGCTGTGTTCTGTATCCACTGTTGGAGGCAATATGCTTCTGAATACCCATTGCTGAAAACCACAAGAAGGGAGAGAGCTGTTGCGCACCCCCCCCCACACACACACTAGCCGGGCGGCCATTCAGCGAGGGAGCTGGGGGTGTGGTGGCCAGGCCAGGCTGGGTTCTGGGGCCAAGAGACCCTCGGTGGCTTGGGGGTGACTGGCGCCCCCTCAAAATCGTGGGTCCTCCCCACACTACATGCCTGGTGGTTGGGAACTACATCCTCTGCCCCCATGCCTGTGGTTGGGTTCATTTAAATCAGGTGGCCAACTTCCAAGAGACTGCGATCTACTCACAGAGTTAAAAACTGGCAGTGATCTACCCCCTTTTGGGGGGGGTTCAGGTCAAGGTTGTTGACCCTTTTTTCAGAAGGAAAGCCATCCATATTTTGGGGGGTTCGGGTCAAAGTTAATAGCTGATTTGTTTTGGGGGGCTTCAGGGCAAAGATGTAGAGCTTTTTTTAGGGGAGCCAAAGTTGCTGAGCTTCTTTGTGGGGAGCCAGTGATCTACCAGTGATCTACCACAGATGTCCAGTGATCTACCAGTAGATCACGATCTACCTGTTGGACATGCCTGATTTAAATGTTACACCAACTAAAGCGATGTTCCAAGGAACGCTGGAACGAACCAGTGAGGCATAATCTCCAGGGTTCTTTGCTAAATTAAGGTGCTCTTAACAATCACCCGAGGCTGGTCTGAGGTGGGAAACCTGAGCCATCCCTGGATAAATCCTAACTTCAGATAACACCTGTTTCTTATGTATCCGGAAATCGGAATCTAATAGTAACTTTATGTGGAAATCCTGTGGCCTTGGGAGACGCATCCATGGAAACTAGGAGGCGATGACTCGGTGGGTGCTATCATGCCATCAAACACCTGCCTTATTTACACAAATGACTCACATGGCTTACAAGTGAAGATAACAGAAATGCTAATACATAAACTTTATAGCAAAATAATATACATATAATAACTCATCCTTCTATGGTTTATATAAATGATGCCTATTTTCATATGTGTGCGCACATGTATGTCTATGTGGGTATATATAGTTAAAACTAGGACTGATGCTACCATATCCCAGGGGCCTATATGCATTTAAGCCAATGTAGATGGGACAGACAAGTGAGGGGTGACCTGTTGCTTCAATGGGCATTGTGTGGAATTGTTTATTCTATGTCTTCTGGTAGAGGATTTGATCATGTGGGCTTCATGTTACGGGGACATTTGTACAGTGCTGGGGAGTGGCAGGTGCTGCCGCCATTTCTTCCGTCCTGCGATACCAAGGGTATGACCATTTATTTCTGTACACCTGCTCTCCCTGAACATGCTATTACACAATACACACACAAAGGGGTGCCAACGGGGCCAGGATTTGGGGGCAGAGGTCCAGGATCACATGTAGCAGAATGAGCAGGGATGGGTAACTTTTTTAATTCAGAGAATATACATTACTATCAAAGGGGGGGGACCCGTAATCCTGGCAAGTCCAGAGACCTTTAAAATTACCTTACCTCTCTTTCTCTCTCTGTATCAACATACACTTGTGTTTATGTTCATATATATATATATATATATATATATATATACACACACACACACACACATACACATACACACACACACATCCATATACACATATAAATATATAGGCACACATATCCCCCCCCCCACTCTTTGTGAGAGTGCTTTGCAAAATCTGCCAGCCAGCACTGCAGTCCTTCATTGGCTGTGAGCTTAGAAAGGTTACCAAAAGTTACAAAGTCCTTGTGGGTAAAAGCTAATGTCACCGCTGTGGACAGAGAATGGGTTTGATGCATCTTCCTTTGTGGTGGACTAAGTTTGCAGGGCAGTGGCAGCCTGCAATGCACGGTTTGTTGCAGGGACCAATCTCGTTCCAGTTGTCGCACGTTTTCACGCATCCAGGACCGCAGGTATCATAGACTGCACCATGTTTACACTGGGTGGCTGGAAGATAATTCAAAGAAAGAGGAATGTCATCGCTTAAAATTATACCCATGGGTTTTACCATATCCCATATCTTGTAATATTATGGCACAACAGCGCAGTGTTTCTTATTGCAAATTCTCAGTGGAACTTTTACTGTATGTGTCAAGGAAACAAGGCGAAATGCTTTAGAGGCTCAGCCCGGAAACTGTCTAAGAGATATGAGAGTCAGCTGCTCTTTCCTGCTTCTCAGAAATTCAATGAATAGTTGTTTTAACACTGCATATAGCAGGGGTTGGTAAGGCTTACCTTGCCTGGGCCGGTTCACTGCCGCGGAGCCCCCTCTGTGGGCTGGATTGCGGGCGCGTGGCACGCCTGCGATTTCTAACATCTGCGCAGATGCGATTTCCGGAGTCTGCATCTGCCCAGACGCGATTTCCAGCACCACAAAAGCGAGTCCCCACGCTGTGCCGGTTTAGCTCAGCACACGGGGGCTCGCCAAGTGGGCGGTTTGGTTTGGGGGCAGCTCGGGGGCTGGTAAAACGACCCCCGTGGGCCTGCAACAGGCAAAAGCAGTCTCCAAGTCTTCTTAAATTGCACACCAAAAATCAAGCTGCATATATTTTAGCATTATTTTTGTTCCTTCCAAAAGGGTTATCTATATCTATCTCTATCTCTATCTCTATCTCTATATCTATATCTACCTAATTTACTTCAGAACTGGAATCAATCAACACCTTTCCCCCTTCCTTAATTATAATAAAAGTTAATGGAAAAACAGAAAATCAGAAAACAAAATGGATGACACTTAAACTGGTATGTTTTTAATTTTGCCATTACAAGTTCCAATTACAGTTAATCTGAAACATCCAAATTGTGCCTTTCCTTTACATTTTCTGATTCCAATTTATATTTTTAAAAATACGATCGTGTGCTACACTACCTTTTCTCCCTCTCTTTTCATATAAAGAAATTAGGCCCAAGGATTACTTTATAAAGCAATCTATGAGGCTTTGCAATGTCTCCATTCAATGCTCTTCCTCTCAAAGTCGTGTTTGATGTTACTGTTTCATGCTATCTGACCACGGTTTTACGTTTTAAGCCATTTGTTTCTAATTTTCTCTTATTTCCCAGGACTCTGTGGCAAAGGGAACATACTCTGCCTGTGCTGAGAGCCGAGTGTAGGAGTGGGGGACCAAAGGTGGCCAAACCACTCTGGAAGAAGCACAGCAGGTGATCAAAATCCCCATCACTCTCCTACCCCACTGGAGGCTTCTGGGTGTTTTGCCATGCTTGTTAGGAATGGCCCAAACTACATAAGGGGATGGGTACAGTGGGATAGCGGGGCGCGGGTGGCGCTGTGGTCTAAACCACAGAGCCTAGGGCTTGCCAATCAGAAGGTCGGCGGTTCGAATCCCCGCGACGGGGTGAGCTCCCGTTGCTCGGTCCCTGCTCCTGCCCACCTAGCAGTTCGAAAGCACGTCAAAGTACAAGTAGATAAATAGGTACCACTCTGGCGGGAAGGTAAACGGCGTTTCCGTGCGCTGCTCTGGTTCGCCAGAAAGCGGCTTAGTCATGCTGGCCACATGACCCGGAAGCTGTACACCGGCTCCCTCGGCCAGTAAAGCGAGATGAGCGCCGCAACCCCAGAGTCGTTCGCGACTGGACCTAATGGTCAGGGGTCCCTTTACCTTTACAGTGGGATAAATCTGTTCTGTGCTCCACCAAAACTTTTTGGAGTGCTTTTTGGAGTACTTAATTGCAAGCACTTGGGTTTAAATGATTAGTGGATTGCATGACTAGTCAGTTTAATGAATAAAATAGATGCAGATCAGCTGTGTTTTTCCACCACAGATTGCCATTCATTTCTCGCTTCGTATGAAGGAAGATCGATTGCATCTGTGCTTCCACATGAGCGAGCAAGCAGTCCAGGAAATGTCAGTAATCAGCTGGAATATTTCACGATTACAGTCCTGTGATCCTTGCGCTACTCACCCCTCTGTTCTTCCAGCAGGCTCAGACAAGTGAAATAGGTACCCGATGCAAAGTTTTACAACGGGCTTGTTAGTACAAAGTTGCTGGAATCTCGCTTGTCAGACACGCTTCCTGTATTCTCTCCAAAGAGCACAATGCATGCCGGCTGGCCACTGGATTTCAGCACCTGGGAACCATTTAGCCATCTCTGCTCTAACAGAGCTGCAATACTTGAAGCTGCCAGATTGTGCATTTGGGGCAGAACTGTGTTGCAAGCCTGTTGCCTAGGGGCTATTTCGGGTAAGGGGGAAACAAAACCAGCTTTGGGATGGGGGTGGTTAAACCTTTCCCTGCCCACCACTTCTCCACCCTGAATCAGCCCCTCGTGCTGCAAAACTGCTGGCCCATGGGTTGGGTGAAGAGAGGGGGAGAATTAAGTAGAGAAGCCGAGAGCAGAAACCAGGTTTTGTTACATGGGCACAGTATGAAATGCACTTGCAGTTGCAATGAAGCAATCAGTGTGTCTCACTTACCAGCACAATTCTGCTCAGGTTTCCAGTGAACTTTCAGACCTTCCCTTTGACAGGCTCTAGCATAGGCGAGAAAGGACTCGCAGTAGCAGTTTTTATGAACAGGGCACTCACACATGTCTGTCACGCAGGACCTGTAGAGAATATCCCAAATAACAGAGAAGGAGGGAAGCGAAGGAAAGACTGGGTTTAGTTTAGTTTTTCTGCAACAACAACAACAAAATTGTCACATTGGCTTGGATCCTAGCAACTGTTATGAAGTACAGTACCCCTAAAATCCAGCTTTTGCAATGGTTGCCCATACCTGAGAAGGAAAATTCTGGTTTGGCCTAGAGAGCCTTTAGTCAGGGCAAGTTCAAGCAAGCTGACTTGCAACACCTCCTGTTAAATCCGTTGCTTGCTGTCTCCTTCACTGTAAATCTTTACCATGCTCCCTTATCATTTGTAAATCTAAATGAAACAGCATCAGGTTTCTTCTGGAAGTGTTAAGCCAAGATATGGTGACCTAAAATGTCACTCCCTCCTTCTGCCCCACAATCAGTAAGTTTGAATAGCCTGAGGCTCCTGCCAGAAAAGCCCCAAAGTTATTATGTTAATCTCGCCACCTCCTTCACCAGGACAACAAAAAGAAAGATTTTAGAAGCCATTTCCTATGGATTTAAGGCCAACTCTTCATGGCAGGCACTGTTTAAAAACTTTTAATACCTGATGTCAGAGGCAGGTGCCAGGAGCAGGTCAGTAATAACTCACACAGCACCAGTGAAGTTAAATCTTTATTCAAAGAAACAAACAGCTCAGGAGGCCAGGCCTAGTGAGCACAGCAACTCTTCCTGGTAGATCTTGCCTCGATGAGGCAGTTGTGGGGACTGAAGGTCCACGCATTCCCACAGTTGCGTAAGCCTCCTACTCCCCCAGGTCCATCCCAAGCAATCTGAGACTCCATCAACGCATCTGTCTTTGCTCCGCCCTCTTCATACCTCTTCTAGTGCTGGGAGCCCAGTGGGAGGGGAGCTGGTTGTAACAGGAGGGGGAGTACCCCTTGGCTTCTTCAGCAGCCTACTTCATCTCTGCCTCTTGGCCCCCCTCACCAGCCTCTGCTTCTGCCTGCTTCTGGAGTTCTCTATGTCCCAGCCTCTTCCTGTTCACTAAACCCTGTTACCTTTTCAGCTTCTGACAGCTCCTCCTCCCAGTCTGCTCCCTCTTCTCTGACCACTCATTGTCATCCCACCACCAATCCCCTGGCTCTGAGCCTTCTTCCCTTGGCGGTTCCCCAGTTGGTGCTTCCACCACTCCTCTGCATCCAGCCAGTCCATGACACCTGAACACTTTCAGGAAGACAGTAACATTTGTAGTCTTTATTTTAACGTTTATGCCCAACTTGAGCATAAAAAGCAAAGCTTTTCACTTTAGCCAACGGGAATCTTTTGAACAGAAACGACACCTCATCTCTCTCCATCCGACTTCTGCCCCATCTTTATCCCTTTCTGTTGCTGAAGAGGGACCCACAACTCAAAGCACATCAAGTAGCCCCACCACAAAAATAAGGAAAGGTTGTAAAAAAAGAAACTCTTCCTCTTTGGCAAAGCTATCAGCTGGTAAACCAGCATCCTGCAATCTTCTGCTTTCAAGCCTGATGAGGTCCCTATTCTTGGGGAGAACTGCTCTTTCTTTTCCCTTTCTTCATCCCATACAACATTTTCTGCTGCTTAAGCTGAGGTTATATCTGAAGAACATGTGCCCTTCCACTAGGCTGGAAGGATTTGCTTCTCCACCCCACCCCCAATTATGAATCCCCAACTATGAATGTTGTGCCATAAAGTAAGTGTAGAAAATTATACATGGCCTAAATAATGTTGGCAAATTGGGAAACTTCTCTAATGCTGGTGTGTGTGTGTGTGTGTGTGTGTGTGTGTGTGTGAATCCAGAAGCACTGGGAGTGGAAGGGTCCCATTTAGAAACCAACACATCTTTTAGGAAACATTTCCATAGCAATAAGAGACAGGAGGTTTGAATTTATATGAGGAAAACATGCAGACATTGGCTCCCTCTAGTGTTCAATATGCAAAATGTTAGACAAGTCGTTTCCCCAAAAAATCTTAGGTTTGCATCAAAACGTGACAAATTTTCTAAAATGACAACATTTCAGTGGGGGGGGGGGAATGCCAGCTGTGCGCCAATTTGTGACTATCATTCCACTATTTGGGTGCATGTATAAAAGTTGAGAAGGCATAGCTTTCCAAAGCATGTCTATATAAAGCAAAATAGATACGTTGTGAATTCAACACATATGACAATCCAAATTAAGTTTGCATTGTGTGCATAGGAATGATGTCTGTGTAGTAAATCAATCACATCTGAAGCTGCTGTGGTGCCAAGGATATATTCACAGAGACAAAGACAGGCCATGTTAAGTGTCCCTGTAAGGTTGTTTAAATTGAGAATCTCTTTTCTCCCAAGCAGGAAATGTCTGCAACGAAATCCAGGTACATGAAACATCTCACTGGATTCTGCGTTTATTTCCTTGTAGATAGGCCACAAACCCATGAAGGATCAGGTTTAGAGTGGATCTGCGTCCCAATTTTGAAGGGCCATGTGGTACAAGTGCCGTTTGGGAGAGCATGAGACTCTTAAATCTCAGGGTTGTGAGTTTGAGCCCCACACTGGGCAAAAGATTTCTGCATTGCAGGGGGTTGGACTAGATGACCCCTGCGGTCCCTTCCAGTTCTTCAATATTATGATTCTATGATTCCACATACTGTAAATATAGAAATGCAGACATCGTTTGAAAGGTGGAAGAAACATAGAAATTATCTTTCAGGAAAAATGGATGCATTTAATTCTTTTTGCATACTTTAAATATTTTCCCCCTTTTTAGCAAGTTATCTTAACCTTTGTTTCTGTTTCGCACTGGAGCAAATAAATACCAAATTGGTGAGGTATGCTGATTTATCCAAGACTGAAACCAGGTATTTGGAGGAAAAGCCTAGGATCAGCTTTAAACTCACCATTGAGATCTATGCCACTAGAGACAGGGCCTTTTCAGTGGTGGGCCCAACTGTGTGAAACTCCCTCCTTAAAGGCGCTCACATGGCCCCTACTTTTCTGGCATTTGAACATACACCAAAGACTTCATTTCAAGCTACTTTTACTAAAGGGTGGGGGTGATAGTTTTACTGATATATAGCCTAATGAAATATTCACTACTGTTTCAGTTTTCCTACCTAGGAAGGCGGCACACAAATCTTCAAAACAATCAAATAATTCTCAAAGCTCTGTCTGCTTCCAACATTCAAAGCATTTTCAGTGGCAAAGCAATGGGACAAGAGAGGCTGCTTTGCTTCCCCCTTCCCTGGCCTGTGGCTTTCCTAAGCAACACCCCTCTCTGCAAGCTGCTTTCCCCCTTTTTGTCAAGTTTCAGAGCCAGGCTGGAACTCATTGGATGCTGCGCTGGTCACTCAGGCTCCCGTGTGGATGCGAGGATGCCTCATCTGGGAAGAAGTGGTGATAACTGGATGGATATAATCCTAGCCTGTTGCATGGAGAAAGCCATGAAAAGCAAACACATCTGTCATCTGTGGGACACTCCCCTGCGTCAGGCAGCCCTGCGTTGCTCCCACATCTTCAAAGCAAACCATATGACTACACTTCTTTAGCAACAGGCCTTTTCCACATTAAACTATGGAAAGTGTCCAAGTCCTGTAAGAGGTTAAAGAAAAGGAGCCCTTTGCTTCATTTAATTTTTGCTGCTTTTATTTGGAGTGAATGCTGCTTTTGCTGTTGCTGCTGCCCTTACACAGTGCTCTGTGCAGTATTGAAAATGCAGATGTTTGGTGTCTTTCATCAAACATCTGCAGTTCCTTTTACTTCACAGTAAACAAGCGCTCCAAATCAATCACCCTAAGTGGGAATGCCTTTTGCGTTCAATATTAAGTGCTGCTCAGTTCACAAACTCAGCATGATGTAGTGCACACTAAAATGTGCAAGTTCTTCCAAGCCATGACGTTATGCAGACGAGAAGCTAACAGCGACCCGGGTAAAAAGACACAGGGACAATCTAGAATGAAGCAGATGTCCCAAAGGCCTAAAATTTAAGTAGCAAGGACTCTCTGCTCCAAGCCTTGCCATGAAACACTCTCAACCATACCCAAGTTAAGACAGTATTAGCTGGCTGCAATTGGGGGGGGGGGGAGGTCTGGGGGGCGGGATTGGGGCAAAGAGTTGCCACACGAAAGAGAAGAATCATTCGCCAAGCCTAGTGTCCTGTAAAGTGTCCAGAGGGGAAGTCCACTCACTGGAGAGGTGCAATCCAAGTTTTAGTGCTTGCCTCACCTAATTTAACAGTGAAGATATCCAAAATCTATTTGGCAGCCAAATTGGACACTGTCATAATCACATTTCAAGGCGCTCAAGTTTAATATTGTGACTCAAGACTGTGGAGTTTTGTTTTGCTTCGTACAAGAGGGAGCTCATTTTTCCTCTCTGGAGAAGCAGCTGAAGGCTGAAATGCTCAACAACTTGGTGATTCAGAGTCTTAGAGAGGGGATTTATCTCTCTGCTTAAATAGAACAGGGCTTCCCTTTCTGCCTCACAAGCAGAAATGGAATGGAGTATCCTGGAAATTAAGAGGCTGGCTATCTGGGACCCTGAATAAGAGCACTCCATGAAACAAGAGTGCTTTTTCTTAGGTGTCCAGTTATGGACATCACCTTCACTGTACTCTGAACTTTTTCAGACCATCATGTGTTGCTGTGGACACAGCAGTAGTAAAGGTAAAGGGACCCCTGACCATTAGGTCCAGTCGTGTCCGACTCTGGGGTTGCGGCGCTCATCTCGCTTTATTGGCCGAGAGCCGGCGTACAGCTTCCAGGTCATGTGGCCAGCATGACAAAGCCGCTTCTGGCGAACCAGAGCAGCACACGGAAACGCTGTGCACCTTCCCGCCGGAGCGGTTCCTATTTATCTACTTGCACTTTGACGTGCTTTCAAACTGCTAGGTGGGCAGGAGCTGGGACCGAGCAACGGGAGCTCACCCCGTCACAGGGATTCGAACCGCCGACCTTCTGATCAGCAAGCCCTAGCCTCTGTGGACACAGCAGTAGTAGCAGTGGTAAATGTTAAAGAATTCTGCAAGTTAAAAAAAAAAGTTAGGAGAATCAGGCTCCAAGCTTTCCACCCAAGATGTAAGCAAATACGCTATTTTGCAAGCTCCTATTTTGTAACAGCACATACCTTTTAACATTTTACGCAGAACAATGTTGTGTCATTAAAACCTTTCAATGTATCCTGTTAAAAATATACAGGCTTTTAAAAAAGCACCAGTGTGCTGGTATGTATATTTTTGAATCTTTACGTGAAAATGGACTTCAAGCCAAATTTGCATTTTATAGCTTCAACCAGCATCACACCACAATAATAAGATAAAATGAATAATGAAATATCCTGGAATGTTTTCTAAAACCACACAAAATAAAACTTTCGGGACTATGCGATCATAGTACCCACCTCAAAGAGCTTTATTCATAATCCTCCTTAAATCTGGAGCCATAGTTTTGAAGGCAATAAAAATCCCACTCATTTCCTCATAATATTCCTTATAATATTCTCCTGATGAAGAACACCATGGGCTCCCCCTTTGCTTTGCGTTAGGAAGCCACATGGTATGTGAATCCTTTATATTTTCAGCCCATCTTTTGGACAAGAAGAAGGGCGGTTTAGGGGCTAGCTCCTCTATCCCCATGGATAACTAAAGAGCTATATTCAAGAGCCCACAATACAGTGGGAAGTTCTCTATAGAAATTAATGAGACTTGCACAATAAACTATCCTGCTATGCAGCTCACATTCATCGTTTCAATTAGGGAGTCAAGTGCAGGAGCCAGCTTGGCCTGAAAATGGATTGGACATTGCAAACTCCTTCAAAGAGGGGTGTTGGATGTTAGAGCAGACCATTCAATAGCCTCAGCATCAGCCCCCCCCCCAAAAAATAACCTGCTCTTCCTCCAGCTCATCCCTGAGCAAAAAAATAAGAATTACCAATCTAACTACCTACGAGTATGAATGTGTGTATCTTTCAGTGAAAAAGCCCTTCGTGCTATGAGGTCTGAAGAGCTACATTGGGAACTGCTGCCCCTGCCACCTGAGAAAGCCACCTCACCTTGCCTCTTTGGTGGGCTGTTTGCCCCACACTGCTCTGAAGAAGAAGAAGAAGAAGAAGAAGAAGAAGAAGAAGAAGAGGAGGAGGAGGAGGAGGAGGAGGAGGAGGAGGAGGAGTTTGGATTTGATATCCCGCTTTATCACTACCCTAAGGAATCTCAAAGCGGCTAACAATCTCCTTTCCCTTCCTCCCCCACAACAAACACTCTGTAAGGTGAGTGAGGCTGAGAGACTTCAGAGAAGTGGGGCTAGCCCAAGGTCACCCAGCAGCTGCATGTGGAGGAGCGGAGACGCGAACCCAGTTCACCAGATTACGAGTCTCCGCTCTTAACCACTACACCACACTGGCTCTCTTTAGCAGAAAGAACAGCCATGGTTGTGGAAACAGGGTTCCTTTCCTCCCAGCTGCCACCTACTGCCAACTGCCAGGGTTAATTCTCCAGTATGCCTTGGGAATGACACTACAGTGTGATACTGCATTGTTGAGGGACATTCAGGAGGAGGAGATGGCAGTCTTCACCAGTAGCCCCCAATCCCTCTCCCCTAACAGAATGCCATTTGGAACAATGCTATCATGTAAGATAGCATTGTTCCATTGGCATAAGCAATGTCAACTTCAGGAATTGGACAGCCTTTGGGCAAGACCATCTCCATGGGGCCCCTTTCTCAAGGAGTCTGCTTCCTCACTGTGGCAGAAGTTCTCGTCACTGGACCCATCTTTGGTGTGTGGGCCCTTGCCAGATGCTTTATCATGCCAACCCTTTACACCAGCCCTAGACATTGTGTTTAATTCAACATGATGATCTGTGCTATTGAGCATTTGAGAGTGGCACTGGAGGTTGGTTTTCCTCCTCACCCTTCTCTCAAAATTCACCACCCAAAATGCAAAATAACTCCCCTCACTTTTGTTGCCCACAAATGGAGCAGAGAAATAGGGTGAAATTGGCTCAGTCCTAGATGAAGTATTAGCCAATCATTCTAAGAAAGGATGGTCTGTCAGCATCCATAACATCCCGCTAAGGCACTGTGAAATGTGGGATGTATCGCTCGGTTGGCAGTTCAGGTTTTGATGAATCAAAGCAATGCCTAATCTGTGGGCTGGTCTTGTATTAACTCCTAGCTGTGTACTGTTCCATGAACTGCCATGGCTGTTTTGCTTCAAGGACTTGAAGTTATAGTTCTTCTGTAAATACTAAAGCAGTATCTGCAGACAGTGGGGCTTTCGTGCAGCTTGTATTTGGGTTTCAAGTTCATACCAGGCATACTTGGAAAATAAGGCTAGAAATAAATTATCCCAGTGTACACCAGAAGGGACTCATTAAGACTATTTGGAACGGAGTTAAGAATGCAAAGCACATGCCTTAATGTCTCTCAGAGAACAGACCGACAGTTGTGTACTGTGCACATATGTTAGCCTTTTTCATGGAAGTGGTCCCATTAATTTCAGTATTACCACTGCAAACAAGGTTTTGGCCCTACAAAGCCATCCACAGTCTGGATGCAGGAGTTGTGCAGAGTTGTAGTTCTGCAAGGTGAGGCTTACTGCAAAGAGACTACGTATCGGAAACTGAACTGTAGGAGGGGTACAGCTGATATGGGGCCTTTTAATCATGCCCCTTTGTGCATGCCCCACAACTGCTCGGCGTTCACGCCCAGCCGGCCCTGATATCAGGCAGTCACTGATGCTGGGTAACTGAAGGCATCAAGAAACACTGCTACCACCTTGCAGGGACTCAAGGCTATAGTGGATCCTCCTGAAAAATGTTATGTACAGGAACACAGAGATTCAGCTTGAGCATCCCCACCAAGCTCTGCACAAAAGATGGAACTGCAGACAGATGAAGCATACTAGAGAAGAAGCTAGGCCTGAATGGGTCAAGTATAACTTTCTGGCCCAAATAATGGCTTCCATGTCAGGCTTACTCACTCGTCATTTGAGCAACTAGGAATCTAGAATTGGCAGTGCACTTGCAAATCCACTTACGCTAGCCACTTTGAAGCTCTTTTTAAAAATAAATTAAAAAAAACACATCTCTTCTATTTTTAATGGATGAATTAACATTTAAATTAATAAACGTTCCTGCTGTGCTTTGTACTTTTAAAGGGAAGAAAAAACACGGACAGCCCACCAGACTATGGTGAAAAAGGGAAAGACTGAAATCTCTCTTTAAACCACTGGTACCAGTAGTTACACCTGTCAAATGCACTGTGAAGTCACTGGGTAGGAAAAAACACAATATAGTGACGTATGTCTGTATGCAGCTACAGAGCGGCAATTAATTCACCTAATAGCAAAAATGTTTAACAAATAAATAGTGGGTAAAGATAATCACTACTGCAATATCTTTTTCTAAGGGATGGACAACAGTATAAAATTTCATCAGAATGAAGCAGAGAGAGAATTGGGGTGCCAGGGCCCCTCCATCACCATAAGCTCCATTTGGCTCCTCCTCTCCCAGAACTGTTTACATTCAAACTGATTATATAAAAAACAATTACGTTGATTTAAGAATTGGCGCTTGTTTGCTTGCTTGCTTTCCTCTTCCTTTCTCACCCTCTTCCTCCTTTTGTGTTGTCTTTAAGACTGTAATCCTATGGGGCAGGGACTGTTTTTATGACCTTATGTCAACTGCTCTGAGAGCCTTTTTGGCTGAGGAACCAGGAGGCAAAGCTTTATGTTTTTTAAGGGAAGAAAAAGGGATTTGATCTAATGCAAGTCACCCCCAAGGCTCTATTTCAGCTGAAGAGCATGGTAAAAATGCTTTAAATAAATAAAATGACACATTCATGAAGAGCAGTCAAGAGTGTGTTTAAGTGTGCTTAAGTCTCATTGAAACTAATACGGGTTTAGTGCAGTTAAACACTCTATTCCCCTGAACCTGAAAGCACACAGACCTAACTTTCTTTGGACTAAGCCTCAAGAGTATATTTCATTCATTCTGCACAGATGCCAAATTGCCACACCAAGCCAGACATTGAAGTATGATCCATAACTACCTGGATATATATAGAGAGAGATGCCATGTCACACATATTGAGTGTGCCGTGTAGCAAAAACACACACAGAGGAACTGAAAGAACGAGCAAGAGAAATCTGTGCACATATAAAACTTACTCAATAATGACATATGGTGTCTCCTGAGTGTCACAATTTCCTGGGATGGATTCAAGTACATGCTTGGTTCACACAGTTAAAGTGAATTAAAATCCTCTTAAAAAACCTCACAACTTACTTTTTGTGAATATGAAAATGATGAGAAATGCACTTAAAATGCAATTGAGGGGGAGATGCATAACCACCTCACAAGCAAATCAGAATTAATGATCAATAAAGACTGAACATAGTCTAGCCTCTGCATAATTACTTTCCAAATCAGGGTATAAATAATAATTTTTGGAGATAAATTATGATGGTTGGCCTCAGTCAGCCACAGGAGCTGGCCGGCTGGCCCATTATTATTATTTTAATTTAAACGGGCCAATCATGACCCTAGTGGGCAGGGGATGCTTTGGTGATGGCGGAAAAAGGTATTGGGTTGGATCAATAGTCAAAAGCTGAAGGGTGGGTGGGTGCTGCATCCCCCATAGACAGGATCGAAACTAGGGACTACTAGGGTCCAGGGGCAGAGATCTGCCCAAAATCCTAGACAGGGGCTAATGGGCCATAGAACACCCAAAATGGCGACCTGTGTGGGATGTATAACACTGGTGCAGTCAATCACAACATTCCTAGAGTGTACACAAAGGGGACTTGGTCCTCCAGGTAGAGTTTCCTGTGCCAAGACTGAAATCACTTCCTTTGTGTGACCAGAAGTGGGAGTGGCCTTACCTGTAGCTATTCAAAGATACAGGTGAGCTGCTACTCTCCCTCTCTTCCCACCAGGACTCCGAGGATGCAACATCTCAGGAGATGCTCTCTTGGCTTCCAGCCAAGAGAGGCCCACATGGAGCCTTTCTCCCTTAAGGAGAATCTCCACATGTAAATACATTTAATCTAAGCTAGCCTGCCTTTCTGAGACTGTAGAAGCTTGAAATGACTGTGAGTAAAACCTTTATACTTTTATAAGCTTATGTGTCGTGTATTTTCTTTTAAGAGGGAACCAGGGGAAATATGTGCCAGGATCTGCCTTATTCTAGAAGTTCATAGGAACTTAAACGCCACGCTTTGCTGCGCTTTATTGGGGATGAGAAACTCTGCTAGTTTGGAGCTTGTTAGCACAAGCTGCGATAGGAAATATTAAACAATATTCCCTCATCCACATTCCTCTCATCTCCCACAAAGGGTTTTGAGGCCCAGAACTGCGTATTTTGTGTATTTTTAAAGGATTGCTTTGGATTGTGATTTTTGGCAGAGTAGAATTTTTCTGTTTGTACTTCCTGGTAAGCACATGGTCTTTTGTTCTCCATTGTGCTGTGAAAGGGGGATTAGCGACCCCTCCCCTCCCTCAGAGCTCACAGACCTCAGAGGCAGTGAAGATTAGTTTGCATTTTGAGATTTTTAAGTTTTGATTTTTGAATTTTAACCATTTTTGGGAATTTTGAAAAATTTTCAATTTTTGAGGATTAAGATGGCAAGCTCAGGATTTGATAGTGAAGCAAGATCAAGCTTTATGCTGCTGAATGATCGTAATTTTGTGCAATGGAAGCAGCGCCTTTTAGTGCATCTTGGTGCAAAACAAGTGCTTAAAGCGGTGAAAGATCCCAAACCTGATTTTGCTGATTTAACCAAGAAAGCAGATTGGGAAAGGCAAGATGCAGAAGCTAAACACATAATTTTGAGCAGTTTGAAAGATGAGCATTTATCTCTGATTGACTATGAAAGTGATGCATCTCAGATTCTAAAGGATATTGAGAGGGTTTATGCACAATCATCAGAGAACTCTTATAGACATTTGTTGGATAAACTGCTGAAGTTAAAGATGAATTCTAGAGAACAATTTACAGGGCATTTTAAGGACTTTAATGAAATTGTTCAAAGGATTGCCCTAACTCCCAGAGCTTTTGATGATGCAACCAAAGTGACTTTTATGCTGGCATCATTAGGAGAAGAATTTACTTCATTTAAGAGTATAATGGACCACACAAGAGATTTGACTTTTAATGAACTAGCAAATCACTTAAGAGAGGAATGCAGAGATTACCTTGATTCTCCGCAAAGGAATCCAAGGAGGGACACAAGTTATGTTTCTAAACAATTTCCCAAGTCTAAGGAAGTGTCCAAAGAATTAATATGCCATAACTGCAATTTAAAAGGGCACATTGCAAGGAGTTGCCAGAAGCCCAAGAATAAGTCCCGCCCCTTTCAACCAAAAGGTGAAAAGAAGGGGGGTCACGAGCGTACATTTCTACTGCAAGAAAAGAGTTTAAATGTGCAAAGAAATGAAAGGAAAAGTGACCAATTTATTTTAGATTCGGGAGCTACAAGCCATTTTGCGCATAAAAGAGAATATTTCAGAGAAATTAATGATAGTGAATGGACTGAAATCCAGATTGCTGATGGAAATGTTCTAAAATCACAAGGTACAGGTTCAATGCGTTTGAAATTCAAGGTGAACAATGAATCTCTTGAAACAACTGTGCCTAACGTTCAATATGTCCCAGAATTGAATTGTAACTTGCTTAGTGTGTCTGCTTTAGACAAGAAAGGTTTCAAGGTTACATTTGCCAATGGAGAATGCAATGTAACGAAAAATGATGAGGTTTATGCTCAAGGGAAACTAATCAATGGTGTTTATGAGATTAACGTTTCAGAAAACCAATCAGCACAAGTCGCCCAATCCAAGCAGAAGCATGAAGCAGATCTGGAGCTCTGGCATCGAAGACTGGGTCACCGGGATATCAGAGTCATCCAGGAACTGCAGAATGGAGATCTTGTGAGAGGTCTACAGGTAAACAAAAGTAACACACCCACACCAAAGTGTATAACTTGTGTAAGTGAAAAAGGAGTCAAACCTTCTTTCCCACGTTGTGCAGAAAAGAGAAGCACAAAAGTTCTGGACATTGTGTACACTGATTTAGCTGGACCTATGAATATACCTTCCTTAGGAGGAAATAAGTATATTTTGATATTTTTGGATGATTATTCAAAGTTTTGTGTGGGATACCTTCTCAAAGAGAAGAGTGAAACAGTGGAATTGTTCAAGCAATACGTAAGCATGGTCAAGAACAAATTCCATCGAGCACCCACCACCCTAATGTCCGATAATGGTGGGGAGTTTTGCTCACGTGAAATGGAAGCCTTCATGGCTCAGGAAGGCATAGCACATGTGACCACAGTAAGCTACACACCTCAACAAAACTCTATTGCTGAGAGGAAATTTAGGTCCATCCTAGAGATGACAAGGTGTATGCTAAAAGGATCCAACTTGTCGAAGAAACTTTGGGGTGAGGCAGCAAATACTGCGATTTATATACAGAATAGGCTGCCAACAAAAGGCACAGAGCGCACGCCATTTGAACTTTGGCATGGAAGAGTCCCAAATTTGTCACACATACGTGTATTTGGAAGTTTGTGCTATTACCACGTGCCCAAGGAGCACAGACACAAACTTGACTCCAGAGCAAAGCCTGGTATCCTAGTTGGATACGCTTCTGGAGGAAAAGGCTACAGAGTTGTGGACTTACAAACAGGGAAAACAAGTTCACATCACGTGATTCATTTTGAGGAGTATGAAAAGGCTGACACAAGGAACACAGCAATTGACTGTTCCAATGAGCCACCAACAGAGGAGTTTGTAAGTTTTCCTTTTGAAGCCATACCAGAAACTAATCCACCTCCTAGTATTGTACCTCCTAGTGTTGTAGCACCCCCTACAGATGACACCCCAGAAGACGCGGAGGACCAGATGTCAGAAGGCTCCAGAGACGAAGAGGACCCGTATGCAGGGATGCCGCCATTGGAAGGAGATGAGGAAGCTGATGCGGTTCAACAAGAGCCAGAGGTCAGACGTTCCTCCAGGTCCAACAGAGGCGTTCCACCACTACGACTGTCCTACTTTGCAGGGTCGGCGCCACCACAGGAACCTTCCACGTGGGAACAGGTTCAACGGTTGCCAGCTGCTGAGGCCAGTCTCTGGAAGCAAGCCGCGCAGGAAGAGATGGATGCACTGCATCGCAACAAGACCTGGACCCTGACAGAGCTACCTCCTGGGGATAAGGCGGATTACAAATCCACAAGTGGTTATGTTTTTATGTTTGGAAATGCACCTATCATTTGGGGCAGTTATAAACAGAAATGTGTAGCCTTATCGTCCACAGAGAGTGAATATATTTCAGCTTCGGAAGCATGCAGAGAGATCATCTGGCTGGATCAACTCCTGACAGACTTTGGTTTGCCGAGAAAAGGACCTGTCAGCTTGATGGAGGACAATCAAGGCTGCCTGCAGCTAGCGCAAACCGAAAAGTTCCTTGCACGTTCAAAACACATTGGGGTCAGGTATCACTTCATTCGCCAGATGATCCAAGATGGACTAGTAGAAATGTCCTACTGTAATACTCAGGAGATGACTGCGGACATTCTCACGAAACCCTTGCCACGAGAGAGTTTCCAGAACCTGCGTGTCAAGCTGGGACTCTGGGTGGTTGAATAAAGTTGTTTTATGTTTGTTAAATGTTGTTCAGACTGAGAAGGGGTTTGTGGGATGTATAACACTGGTGCAGTCAATCACAACATTCCTAGAGTGTACACAAAGGGGACTTGGTCCTCCAGGTAGAGTTTCCTGTGCCAAGACTGAAATCACTTCCTTTGTGTGACCAGAAGTGGGAGTGGCCTTACCTGTAGCTATTCAAAGATACAGGTGAGCTGCTACTCTCCCTCTCTTCCCACCAGGACTCCGAGGATGCAACATCTCAGGAGATGCTCTCTTGGCTTCCAGCCAAGAGAGGCCCACATGGAGCCTTTCTCCCTTAAGGAGAATCTCCACATGTAAATACATTTAATCTAAGCTAGCCTGCCTTTCTGAGACTGTAGAAGCTTGAAATGACTGTGAGTAAAACCTTTATACTTTTATAAGCTTATGTGTCGTGTATTTTCTTTTAAGAGGGAACCAGGGGAAATATGTGCCAGGATCTGCCTTATTCTAGAAGTTCATAGGAACTTAAACGCCACGCTTTGCTGCGCTTTATTGGGGATGAGAAACTCTGCTAGTTTGGAGCTTGTTAGCACAAGCTGCGATAGGAAATATTAAACAATATTCCCTCATCCACATTCCTCTCATCTCCCACAACCTGGAGGGATAACCTCATTTGATTTGCATCATGGGGGGAATCCTTAACCCTAGGATTGACTCTGATGGAGTTCTTGTTAATTTTGTATTGCTATTGTAATAATAATTATAACAATTGTTCTCTTTAATAAAGAAAACATATATATGAGAAATGGTTCCCCCTCCCCCAAAGAATATTACAAGTGATGTCATCATAAATGTCTTGGTGAGGATAGAGAGAACAACAAAATGCCCCATAAAGTTAAGCTATAATTTGCAAGTACTATCTATTAAATGTCTATTATCTGTACTGTTATTTCATACACCTGTATCCAAGTGCATGTATTTACTTGCCAGAAAGGCCGCAGATATAACAGAATTCTAAAAAGCGCTAGTTTTTAAATAAAAGGGGGGGGGGAAGCACTTTCAGTACCCTCCTCCACGGTAACGTGAAACTACTCTTGCAGAATTAAAGACCGTGTAGAGTATTTTGCACAATTCAATTATTTTTTCCACTTGAGACTAATTTTTAGAAGGCTATTTTGGAAGCTTAAAAAACACACACTATAATGTAAACTTTGCAGGAGAATAAGGTCTTTTCTGCAAGCAAACATGGAACATTTTAATGATTTAATTAAATCAGTGCACGCCCCTATATGGAGGACAGTCTTATTTTTGTCAACTAAGAGTAGCTTGTTTTAGTTTTATCTTAATTGTAATCTTAAATTTGTTTCAAGTCAAGCCAGACTAGGCTCCAGAATAGTAAGATATTCCTGAGCAAAAATAAAAAATGGCCATACGGATACAAAACTGGGATACCCAAAAACCTTTGTGCAGCATAAGCCTAATTGTGTTTACACAGAAGGAAGCCCTGCTGTGCTCAATGGGTTTCGTGCCCGAGTCTCTGTGTTCAGGGTTGCAACTTTAAACATTTACATAGCTTTCTGCCTAATGATTCATATGCCCCGAAGATGTAGAGATGCTAAAATAGTCAAATGTAAACAATACATGTAGCTTTCCCCTTTTTTTTTAACCTTATTGTGTACCGAGAGAAGAAATGAGTCACAAGTTATCCTGGTGCTAATACTCTATACATTAAATGGTAAACAGTACATTGGACGGAACGTATGGCACTGGTCTATCCTCATCAGCTGATTCCATTCCATCTGATGGAATGGAATGGTCAAAGGCCTGGAAACAATGCCTTATGAGGAACGGCTTAGGGAGCTGGGTATGTTTAGCCTGGAGAAGAGAAGGTTAAGGGGTGATATGATAGCCATGTTCAAATATATAAAAGGATGTCATATAGAGGAAGGAGAAAAGTTGTTTTCTGCTGCTCCTGAGAAGAGGACATGGAGCAATGGATTCAAACTACAAGAAAGAAGATTCCACCTAAACATTAGGAAGAACTTCCTGACAGTAAGAGCTGTTTGACAGTGGAATTTGCTGCCAAGGAGTGTGGTGGAGTCTCCTTCTTTGAGGTCTTTAAGCAGAGGCTTGACAGCCACCTGTCAGGAATGCCTGGATGGTGTTTCCTGCTTGGCAGGGGGTTGGACTGGATGGCCCTTGTGGTCTCTTCCAACTCTATGATTCTATGATAAACACTGTGTTTTGTTTTTAAGCCATGAGTTTTCAATCTTGTTGACAGCTTATTGTGTGTGTGTGTGTGGTGGGAGTTGCCTCTCGACCCTGGTGCAGTTTGTGGGTCAACAATTATTACTATTATTAATTAAATTTCTACATTGCCCTTCATCCAATGATCACAGAGCAGTCTACAATACGAAAACACAAAATACATGCCATAATAACGAACAAAAACAATAACCCCACAACCACAATATTCATTATTTTTATTATTATGTGCACCCGCTACAACTCGTACCATCGTCGCGGCTTGGAAAAAGGATACGGTCACACACTTTGCTGAGTGAGACAAGACAGTCAGAAGGAGCAGAAAGGGTGAAACCACACACAGCCACTGGAGGAGGAAGAGGGGCGCGGGGGGAACGCACTGCCCCCGGCACCACGATCCTGGTGGGGTGCCATAGCTGCTGTTGGGGGGGGTCAGGGTAGTAGTGCTCAGGGAGGCTGCTTCTACCCCAACACAATCCCGATGAAATTCGCCCCACTCAAGCTGCTATTAGGTCTTGGAAATCCCTGTCAGTACAAATGGGAACAACAGCAGCAGCTGGAGAGGGGTATTTTTTTTTGTCAGGAGTGCTGCAAAGGGTTAATGCCCTCTCCCATAGCCCTGCTCCTGCTCTCCCATGCACCCCAGCAATGGCCATTTATGTTTTCTAAAGCACATTTTGTTGTTTACCCCTAAATAGGTACACCGGGGGGGGGGGAGCTACCTTTTTCTCTGCACAGTTACCCAGGAAGGGAGGGGCACAAATCATTATGCACTACCACTTTCAGAAGCTTTTTTGCCAGTTGTTTAAAAACAAACAAACAAAAAACAGAGAAGACGTGGATCACTTGTAAGTTCTTCCAAAACAATTTAAGTCTATTGAAAGCATGTGGAACCTTCAAAAAATAATAATAAATAAATCCACATGGACTTGGGAGTGAATGGACCTGCAAGGGACACAGGCTGGATCTAGACTGTTTCTTCCACCTCTATCTTCCAGTCAGGCAAAAGAAGAATGTCCTTTATGAAGGTACAATCTGTCTCTGTTGCACATAGTCGCACTTGAGGAGGTATTTTTTTCCTGGCTCACAGTATCTTGTTATGAGAAAAAAGAGAGAGTCCCTGCTACGAATCACACGGAACTGCACAGAAAAACAGCTGCATCTGGCTTCCTAACTTTTTTTTTTTAAGGGAAAATATATTTCCTACATACACATACATCTCTTTCATCCTATCACTCCAAATTTAAAACAAACAAAAGTACTGGTAGAAAACCTGGAACCGCTCAACAAAAAGCCATCCCTTCCAATGAAATGCAAAATGGGGGCCTGGAGCAGGAACAGTAAACTCAGGAGAAGTTATCTTCAGCTTCTGATGATGATTCACTGTATATATTTCCTAGGAGGTCCTGCGATATAATAATAAACACTCTCACTAGCTGAGAACTCTTTGCATTCTTAAAAAGTCTCTACAACATGATGGACTAACAAAGATTCTTCCTTTAGAGGGCTGCAAAACGTTGAAAAAGACATTTGGCTGGGGTGGGATCAATTTAAGAAATAGCCTGTTGTTTGGGGCCAACAATATGGAGGAAGGGAGGGGGGACACTGTGGTCTGTGGAGCTCACACCTCCGCTCAGTTTTCCCTCAAGAACTGTAATGTTTATAGACCGCCTCTGCTTTTCTGGTAGGGAGGAGGAATGGGATTCTACCAATGCATTAAATGTTAGTTTCGATGGCATATTTCTTTCACCTCCAAACCAAGTCATATCAGTATCAGAAATGCTTTGTCTGAAAAATAGTGCATAGAGAAAAATAAGGGCTGATTCCAAAGTGACCATTCCCCCCCCTTAAGATAGCCATGCAGGAATATGCGTGGAACATTTGACAGATGTATTATATGTGTACATTTCTTGCAGTTTTTGTAGGAGGTGTCCACGATACCTCCTACAATCAAAGACTGATAGGGCAAAATTGCTTGGAAGAATTTCAAAAGGAGCTAAAAGGGCATCAGTGAATCTCTGATTTTACAGTGAAGCTGTAAAGTTTATCAGAGGGCTTTCACTCAGCTCCCTTTTTAATTTTTCATTGAATTCTGCCTAAAGTGAAACCACGTGAGAAGTAATTGCAAAGGAGTATTTGGGGAGTATTTGGTCCCATCACCTCCTGGCAAATAGAAGGGGAAGAAATGGAGGCAGTGAGAGATTTCACTTTCTTGGGTTCCATGATCACTGCAGATGGTGACAGCAGCCACGAAATTAGAAGACGCCTGCTTCTTGGGAGAAAAGCAATGACAAACCTAGACAGCATCTTAAAAAGCAGAGACATCACCTTGCTGACAAAGGTCCGTATAGTTAAAGCTATGGTTTTCCCAGTAGTAATGTACGGAAGTGAGAGCTGGACCATAAAGAAGGCTGATCGCCGAAGAATTGATGCTTTTGAATTATGGTGCTGGAGGAGACTCTTGAGAGTCCCATGGACTGCAAGAAGATCAAACCTATCCATTCTTAAAGAAATCAGCCCTGAGTGCTCACTAGAAGGACAGATCCTGAAGTTGAGGCTCCAGTACTTTGGCCACCTCATGAGAAGAGAAGACTCCCTAGAAAAGACCCTATGTTGGGAAAGATGGAGGGCACAAGGAGAAGGGGACGACAGAGGATGAGATGGTTGGACAGTGTTCTCGAAGCTACTAACATGAGTTTGGCCAAACTGTGAGAGGCAGTGAAGGATAGGCGTGCCTGGCGTGCTCTGGTCCATGGAGTCACGAAGAGTCGGACACGACTGAACAACAAAATATGGGGAGAGGCATCTGGGTCAGCAATGGACAAACAAAAACAGCCATGAGCACAGACCAAAGATGCTAGTGTCTGCACTAGGTGTGCCTGGGCCAGGTGCACCTACACAACGATGACCCAGATTCTTCACTGCCTTGCCGTACCTGGGTGGAGCCTCCCTGAGTGGCAGGTGACTCTTGCTACATGTCAGAGCTCTTCACAAGCCCCTGCTGAGTTGAATGAACCTGCTCACTCCAAAAAAGAAGTGTGACAAATTACTACCCCTTTTAGATCTGTCTCCATAAATACCGCCCAAAATCTCACTGAAAATAAGCCAACAATGATTCTTGAGTCCAGTCTGTCTTGCACAAATAACTACACTTGGTTCCCCTACATAGGGAACATGACAGAAGAGGAGCACACGTGAAATGGTCTTGGTACAAATTTTGGGAAGAGGTAATGAAGGAAAATTCAAATGTCTGAAATTTCAAATTGTGATGAGTCAAATATGGATTTAGTACGTAAGCCACTTATAATTTTTTCTGTTAGTAGCTGCTCATTTGACCATATCGCTGTTGGGTTTTCCTTTAAATATTTGGTTAAATTAAGTAATGTTTATGCTCATCTCTGATAAAGCGATTTACAAATTAAGCGTATCTTAGGGTGCAGCAAAACCTACAGATTTTGTCTCTATCTGGTGGCCATTGTTTATTTATAAATATGTCTTTATTTGGTATTCATTAACATTTGTTTTGCATTCTTTCTCTACCAGGTCACCTTTTGTTGCAAGATCTAATTTACTGCGTAGTCTCTTGAGAAAGCACTGTGTTTTATGAGGTAATGGTTACGGACCCTGGCTTTGTTAGTTTTCTATACTGCTTTTTCCTCTTTTGATTTATTTAATTAATTTCATACTTCTTACTGGATTGTTATTTGAACTGCAAAATAAAGTCTTGATAGTTTTTTTTTAAAAAAACTGCAAAGTGTGATTGTTGTTTAAAAAATTGCTTGGGGTGGTGGGTAGCAAATGGACTGATTATAGAGTTAACAAGGGGGCATGGCTTGGTAGCAGACACTATGCTTTGTAGATATAAGTTCTCTTGCTTCTCTGACAACTCTACTTAGAGGTGTTCTGACAACTCCAGTTAAAGGAGCTCAGAAAGACCTCTGCCCCCAAGACCACAGAGTCTCTGGCTGCCAGTCAGTGTTCTCAGGACCAAGCCAAGTGGATGAATGATCTGATTCAGTAAAGGGTAGAACTTCATATCCCACAGTGAAACATTCACAGTGAACTATGCAAAATATGAAAGATACCAGACTAGGAGTGAGCAGAACTTTCCTACAAAATGTACACTGGCTTTTCAATGTTTTTCATGGATATTTCTCTATGGGCAAAAACATCACATCAATTTGGCTTCCTTGTCTTCATTTTCAGAAAATCAACTGCCTTATAATGGGTTCTCTGCACTGACCAGCAGCGGCTCTCTGGGATTTCAGATAAGAATCTCTCTGAGAGCTACCTGGAGATGCTGAGAATTGAACCTGGGTCCTTCAGCATGCAACAATGATGCTCCATCATTGAGCTGTGGCCTTTTTAAGATGCTGTATACAGTCTTAATATTAAAACTAAGACATGAAACTTGGTTACATCTCAGTCCCAACTAAAATCTCTCTCTCTCTCTCTCTCTCTCTCTCTCTCTCTCTCTCTCTCACACACACACACACACACACACACACACATATATAATGATATAGTTTTGTTTTCCAGTTTGAAGAAAAAAAATTGTGTGTGTGTGTGTGTGAATTCTTTTCTTCAAACTGGAAAACAAATTGACTGAAGGTTAGAGACCAAGGAGTGGCATTATAAAACATGAAGCAGAACATGGAAAGAGAAGGCTATGGATGAAGACGATGAATTTCTTCATTAAAACAACATATTTCCAGGGGACGCTAAGTCAAGTCAACCAACCAACCAACCAACCAACCAACCACAAGCCTCTGAAAACAATACGGTATAACCATCCCCAAGACAGCTGGATTGTGCCTTGCACACCTCCTTCCAGCAACTTCTGCAGCCACGCTGGTGCCAAAGGTATTGCTCTGCTTTCCTTTGGACCCCATCAGCGAGGCTTGTAGTCTGGGTAGCCCAGGACCTCCATACACACTGCCCCAGGGAGGTCACTTTGGTCCTGCTAACTCAGTGGTTTTTCACCCCCGGAGGCGCGCTCAATTGTCTCTTGAGACAGACAGATTCCCGCAACATTAGTAATAGGAGCAGCAATAGTAGTCACTGTAGTGGGAGGAGGAGGAGGAGGTTGGGGTTGTGGCTGCTTTGTCTTAAGACATGAAGGCTGATTACCAGGTGCACACTCATGTCATGCCTATATTAGGAGGCCAAATTCCCTTTGATGGATAGCACTGTCAGAGGTTTGGCAGAGTTTGCTGTCTGCCTGCCCCTTCTCATCGCCATCAGCCCTTACTTTCTTTGCTTAAACTTTAGCCAGCTGTCTTCAGCCCAGGTGCTGATCTCTTGCAGACAGAGCGACAAGCAACATGGTATATACAGACAGTTCAAGGGAACATATAGTCAGATTGGTGTTTGCTGTGTCTCACAACCAGTCCCCAAGGGCTCGTGCATGCTACATGAAGGAGGAGGAGGAGAAAAGGATGCACTGCAAAGTAAAATGGGATGGATCATAAGACTCGGTCTGAAAATGAGGTATGGCCCACCCTTGTGAGCACTAACAGCACTAAGAAATACATGGTTAAGGTGAGCGTGGTGTCTGTTCTGCCAGCGCAACACAACTTGCACAATAGTCTTAGTGTGTTCCCCCACGCCCCTGATTGGAATGTTTTTATGGCTTTGTAGGGTTTGCTTTAAAAAAGAAAAGCTTTCATCATTTGTAAGACAACTGTGAAGTGGGATATAGTATAATAAACATGTTTTACCAGCACTGGAAACTGGCTAAGCATGGGTTGGCATAAAGGAATTTTCAGGAACACGATACACTCATTCCTGTGAAATATGCACACGTTGCTGCTGTGTGAAACACACACACACACACACACACACACACACACACACACACACACACACAATGTAATGCTTGGTAGCACCCAGAGCCAAGAGTAACCTACTCTTAGATATCTTTTTCAAACCCCAAATCGTAAGCACCAGCAACCGGAACAGCAGGAGTCAGGAAGCAAGGTTCTTGATCCCATCTGGGCTGGCCATCCTCACGACTGCCAGAGGACTGCAGAAATGACAAATGCCACATGGTACTCACAGGAGAGGAAGAGTCCCATGAATCAGACACTGTGGGAATGAAAACCACAAAGGAAACGGAACACAAAAGTAGAAAGAGACGTAGAAAAACATCTGCAGGCACAGTTGTTTGTGGTACGGGGTATACCATTAAGGAGGGAAGTCTCTGCCTACGCGGCATTCACAATCTAAATAAAAAAGGTGAGGAAACCAACATTGCTAAGTGCAGGGAATGTTTTCATTGCTTCTGCTGCTTGACATTAAACAATAAAAAGAATGTTAGAAAATAGGTCTTGGGTGTCATAAAAGCAAGATGGAAAGAATATACATATGTGTCCTCATGGGAACATCTGTAGGAAACCATTAAGTAGCTGTGCAACAACACGGGAAGAACATCTGTACAGACCACCAGCTATGCTGCAATTATAATATTGGACAATCCATAATGTCTTTTATTCAAAGGTCACAGATCTTGTCCCAAATTAATTAAGCCACATAACATCCGCGTGAGAGAAGACACAGTGGGAGGAATACTTCAAAGAGCACCAAAGTCAGCTGCTTCTGGGTTAGAAACCACAGCACCTGTTTCCAACACACGACAATACAGTTTTTAAGGCAGGAAGCAAAGCACTAAGCTCAAAGAGCAGAAGTAAATCAGGACTGCTGAGAAGCAACTGATATTTAATCAGAAGGGATATTACTACTTTTTGCTACCGCAAGTGTCCTGTGGCCTCTACACAAAATAGCAGTCCTATTACAAAGGTAAAAAATTCAGTGATCTTCTTTTGACTTTTAAAAGTTCTGATTTAACACTCCTTTATAGGAAACAGAACCGTTTTCTAGAATGTCAACTCCATGTAACTGATGGGCATTACCTGATGAACCATAGACCAGCTAATGCGAAAACTGACTAAAACTGATCTCGTCCCATCCAAGCACTGTCCAAACAGCACTAATTCAGTTAAGCGCAAGTAGTCTGATTAATTATGGTTGTTGTTCCAATACAGCACAAGGTAATGTAGAAAATAACAAAATTATTCAAAATGAAAAATGAAACATAAAAGCTGTAAAAACAATATCACCAGAAAAAAATAGCAACACAAGCCTCAGTATATGAGAACAATTTAACCTGTCAACATTAAGTTAAAAGCAAAGCTACTTCATCACTACTTCTACAGTGAGTACCACTGCAGAGAAGGACAACCCTATATTGTGCTCCAGGTCTCCAGTAGATCTGACCTCCTGGACAGCAGGATTGTGGAGGAGAACCTCATCAGGCAATTTGAGGGAACAGGGGGCTTCATATCTGATTTGGGAGAAGGCACTTCCTTCTCCCAGGTGGCGCTGTGGATTAAACCACAGAGCCTAGGGCTTGCTGATCAGAAGGTCGGCGGTTCGAATCCCTGTGACGGGGTGAGCTCCCGTTGCTCGGTCCCAGCTCCTGCCCACCTAGCAGTTCGAAAGCACGTCAAAGTGCAAGTAGATAAATAGGAACCGCTCTGGCGGGAAGGTAAACGGCGTTTCCATGCGCTGCTCTGGTTCACCAGAAGCGGCTTAGTCATGCTGGCCACATGACCTGGAAGCTGTACGCCGGCTCTCGGCCAATAAAGCGAGATGAGCGCCGCAACCCCAGAGTCGGACACGACTGGACCTAATGGTCAGGGGTCCCTTTACGTTTACCTTACTTCCTAAGATACATTCAGGCCCAGGGCCCTTTAAGGTTTGCAGCAGCCCAGAAAGCTCGCTTTGCCTTTCTGTGCATCACGTATTCAGAAAAGTAGAAGGTGATTAGGAAGGGACTCCCAGCTGCTCTAGTCAACTGCTGAAAAACAACAGGAAGACTGACTTCTTTTTACACAATATGTCAAAGAAATTAGATATGGCCTACTAGCTAGATAGTATCAGAAAACAAATGCAATCATATAAACAACGGACCTTTGTTTTATTGCAATATGGCAATACTCCTAAGAAAGCACTCTATTAAGTTAGTCCATTTTTCTGTGCTTGTCACTCAAATTCTCAGCCTCATCTCCAAGGGACTGCCTAGTGCAATACATTTAGACTATGTTGTAAATACTGAAGACACCAGGCCAACACTATTTGCTTATGCACTGGACTTCTTCCCCAAAATGTCCTAAAAAAGTCCCTTGGACACCAGTCACTGAACAAAGCACAGACTATTACACTCCATACTCATTTTATTGTCTCGCCAGACATCACAAACCAACACAGCAAACAAGTCAGAAAATGCATGCACCAGGGATCTGGGAAGTGACAAACAAGTTACTATTTGTGATTTCCAGATCAGGCTTCCAGCTGTTTCTCTTGTCTTTACATCCCTTTCACAACCCTCAGAGGCTCAACAGCCTGGAACTAACCTCTGCACATCAGTAATCAAACTGAACAGGAAGCAATTCTCTCTCTTTTTTTAAATTAACCTGTGTAAACATTTCCCTCCAACTCTCTCTCTCTCTCTCAAAAATTCCCAGTGGTTGAAAATCCAACAGAAGATCAGTGTGAGCAGTTTGCCAGAAAGCAGCAGTCCAAAGAGCAAGCTTATTGCTCCACACACAAGTCGCTTTCTGCCCATTGCCAATTAGATGGGCAATGGAGACTAAGTGAGAAACCTTGTGCTGAGCCAGTGGATAATTCCACATGGATACACACAAGACAGCCAATGGAAACCATGATGTAAAGTTCAGGTCCAGGGCACTGCTTCAGCAGCTGAGTCTAACAAGGCCTTGCTGTCAGCTTTGTCATGAATGAATGAAAACCTAAGTTAGAGGATCTGAACAAATGGTACTTGAAGGATTAAGAAGTGGGATGTAAAATGACCGCTGATATACTTGCTAACTTGGTTCTTGACACTCTGATCATAACCATTTGTGCTTGAGTAACTGTCTGCAGCCCGCTTACAAATGTTGGCCTAAAACCATGTCCTGAAACAGTGCACTGATGCAGCGACTGAGCACTGGCTTACGGATGAGGAAAGTCTCACAGGCATAACCCCTTGGGGTTTAATTAGACATTACAAGAGGCAGGGAGCGCTCTCTGTGTGTGTTCATGATAACATCTAGTTTTAGATGTGAAAACATGTGATGTCATTGCTCAGTAAGCTTCCCAGTCACTGCCACTGACAGCAATGATCAGGGGAGCAGGGATGGTTTTGCAGGTAGGGTGATGATGCTATATAATGCATTGGGTAAAACCAGACATTACCAGACATAGAGGGGATGAGGGACAAGGATTAATAGCAGTTCCATGGCTAGTGAAGGGATGTAGCTCAATGAGAACACATCTGCTTTGCATGCAGAAGGTGCCAGATTCAATCCCCAGCAACTCCAGGTAGGTCTAGGAAAGATTCCCTGTCTGAAACCCCAGAGAGAAACTGTCAGACATTACTAATCTAGATGGGCCAGAGGTCTGACATAAGGCAGCTTCATATGTGAACTGTCCTCTAAAAAGGTAAAGATGAAGGACCCCTGACAGTTAAGTCCAGGCACAGATGACTCTGGGGTTGCGGCACTCATCTCGCTTTACAGGCCGAGGGAGCCGGCGTTTGTCTGCAGACAGTTTTTCCGGGTCATGTGGCCAGCATGACTAAGCCGCTTCTGGCACAACGGAACACCAAAACCAGAGCAGCACACGGAAACGCCGTTTACCTTCCCGCCAGAGCGGTACCTTTTTATCTACATGCACTTTTTGGTGTGCTTTTGAACTGCTAGGTTGGCAGGAGCTGGGACCGAGCAACGGGAGCTCACCCCGTCACGGGGATTCAAACCACCGACCTTCTGATTGGCAAGCCCAAGAGGCTCAGTAGTACACCACAGCACCACCCACATCTCCTTGAACTGTCCTCTAGTTAGACTCCTATTTCCTCTCTTCAACTGAGATGGAGCGTGAATAACATGCAACTGCGTTTTTGCACATCCAAGCCCTGCTACCTTCCTCCAACCATTCCCCCTTTCCCCCTCTGTTGTTTCCTGTCAAAGTGAAGCCGCGAGGGGCTTTTGTTACTTTGTAAAGCACTATGCACACTGATGACTTTTAAAGGAAACAAGGTCCATACTATTATACCATCCCTTCACATATTGAATACTTGTTTTAGCAGCTGCCAATGCAAATTCATCTCTCAGGTTTATGAGGTCACTCTGTCACTGCCTCTCAGCATAAGTGTTACTGTCTCCCTCAACAGTTTTATCTTCTAGCAATGGGCTATATCTAGATGGGGAGTTAACTATTTAGCTGAATCATCAGACTGCAACACAAAACAATAAGTAGTGCAACAAAGTTCTGAGCTGAACCAGGTTGACAATGTTTGCATGCACCATAACCCCGTCGGCACGTTAATTACCTCTAAATGTTTTCCCCAGTGGTATTTATGCAGAATGGATGCTTTGATACTGAATTTTGAACCTACATTTGCACCCTTAAGTTTAAAGACATTGAAGGAAGTGTCTTGCCCAGACACAGCAGTGAATAGGGTCAAGTTTGACACAGCACAAGACCCCACACTCTTGTTTTAACCCACCCAGGAAATAGGTAATACAATAAAGATTCCCAAGTACCGGTAAATACTCCATGGCTTTTTAAATACTGAATTTGGGTCACTGTTGGAGATAAGCTGACATTATAACACACTATGAAGGTACTCAGATTGATACGTTGGACAAACTGACAGCCCATCCTTTTTTCTAATATTGGACAACTGTAAGACTCTCAATATATTAGTAAAGACAGGGCTGACTTTTTACTGAAAAGCGTAACTAAACTTCAGGAACCTGGAGTTGAAAGTCTCTTATTCAGTCTGCCAGCCACTTTTACATGGGTTCATACCTTCAGTATCAGTTTTTCACAGCCACAGCTATTCCATGCTTAGGTTTCCTGCAACAATAATGATTGGTTTAACAATAGTGACAGCTGATGCCTTCCAGCAAAATGAGAATAAACTGTTTGCAGGCCATTCCAAGGTGAGGACCAAGATTCAGTCCATCCACTACCCCTCTTAAAAGACTGACCCTGGGTGGCAGTCTTTTGGAAAAGTATCCAAGACCTGATGGGATTCAACCATGAGATCACATTTTAAAACACTGCTTTTCTGCCAGAAGTGTGTGCATTGCATCAGCTAAAGTCCTTTAGGAGATCACCACGAAACCAACCCTGAAATTTGGACACTGAGTTGGAAGTAAATTAGAAATATGATTCCATTTCAGCTCCAGGTGTTTTCCTCTCTGTTTTTGCTGCCTTTATTTGATGGCAGTATTCCATATTTTATATACATTTGAGTCCTGATACGGAAATCTATCTCTTATGCTTCTGTAACTTACTGCAACTGACCTATATCTGGAGAACAAACTCCTCTGTACAATATAAAATACAATATGAAATCTGAACTGTTACTGCCATATGGTTCCTCAAGAAGCATTGCAATGCTACTTTCTGCCCATCTCTTACCATGCTATACTAATAGATAGATGAGAAAGATAATTAAACAGGCTGGAAGCAGATTTAAACAGGAGGCAGTCAATTTATAATGATGCTGAGCTACATTCTGCTAAAAATTGTGGAGGTCTGTTTTAACCTAAACACACAAGGAGCCTCATTTTAGAGAAGCTTCTGGGCAGTTACATTTTTTTGCAAACCCCATATGAACAATTCACTCTGGGAAATGGCTTGGGTGAAATATCTTTTTCTGGGCTGCAACCAGAGGGTTGTGTGTTTCAGTGTGCCCCTGCCACTTGCATTATAATTTCTGCATGATCCAGAACAAAAAGGACAGTTCTGTATTTAAATTTGCAACCTATCAGGGGGATTGCTAAGCAAAGTCTTAAAGCGGAAGCAAGTGTCTCATGTCAAACGTATTGCAGTTTTTGCTGATCTAGTCACTAAAGGCAAGTTGATAATGTACGGTATATACCCATGACTGAGACACATTCAAGAATTCCAGCCCTCCTTCCTTACTACTGTACATTAGTAAAGGTAAAGGGACCCCTGACCATTAGGTCCAGTCGTGTCCGACTCTGGGGTTGCGGTGCTCATCTCGCTTTATTGGCCGAGAGCCGGCGTACAGCTTCCGGGTCATGTGGCCAGCATGACAAAGCCGCTTCTGGCGAACCAGAGCAGCGCACGGAAACACCGTTTACCTTTCCGCCAGAGCAGTTCCTATTTATCTACTTGCACTTAGTGCTTTCGAACTTCTAGGTTGGCAGGAGCTGGGACCGAGCAACGGGAGCTCACCCCGTCGCAGTGATTCGAACAGCCGACCTTCTGATCAGCAAGCCCTAGGCTCTGTGGTTTAACCCACAGTGCCACCCGGGTTCCTACTGTACATTATTTTACTTCAAAATACATTGCAAACCTTTTTAAAATCCCAGTTTGTTGAAAAATGCAGATGCCTTGTGAATATATCTTTTCCAGTTGGGCCAATAATTTTGGTTGCTAACTGGATAAAACATTTTTTAATAAAGAAGGTATTCTCACAGCTGTTTCATCAATACCATCATGATGAATTCAACCAAGTTGCTAATACTCTTTAAAATGTATTAAATCCAGTGCTGTGCTTAGGCACTGTGTCTGATGCAGAAATGACTTCCAGGTATTCAAAAAACTGGTTCTTCTCAAGAGTTTACTCTCATCTGATGAACAGGAAAGAAAGCTGTGAGTATCTAGAGTTAAAAATAAAGGGCATATTCCAAAGAAGGCTAAACGTACTTTCATTATGCTGACAGAAATGCACAACTGTACCCTAATAACCTATTAATTGCACTGGGAATGATATTCCTTTCCCTGGAATGTTTCCTTCATTTTTTAACTTGGATGCCAATGACCTTTTATATTGTTCCCATCTATTATGCACTATCAAGTCCATAATTTACATTGTGCTTCACTGAGGTGAACATACCGGTATGTATTCTCTGCTACAGATGCTCACATAATGGAGTCACTATACATATTTTCAGACATTCAATCGAGTAACTGAACATTGGGGGGGGGGGGGAAGAAGGCGAGGATCATGACAGCCGGCCTATGTATGCTCCAACCTACATTTGAATTGCTGCAAAGAGAAATTTACAACAGTATTGTGTACTGAAGGAACCCTGAAAAAGAACCCTGAATTGTACAATAAGAGCCCCAGATTTCAAATGCATGTTAGCTGGTAGTGGAGGCAGCAGGCATGATTTTGCTCCCCTCCATATGTTGTCTGGGAATAGCTTATGTGATTTTGCTGCACCCAATCCATATACCCACAACAGAAAAATACTCACACCACATTTCATATATAACAGAATGCACATTTTCCACGATAAAAGTGTTTAACCCCAGGACAGGAAATGGTACCATCTCACATGACACAATCTAGAAATCATTACTTCAGAGAAACCGAGGACAGAAGTAACATTTAGCCACATGCAGAATTCATGTACCATCTTTAAGCACCATCTGGGGGAAAGAAAACACCATTTCCCTTTCGCCCATTTGGTGCTTGTGCCATGTAAGCTACATAGGAAGCTTTGGGGTGGTTTTGATTATTGGAAGAACCATTAACTGTACTGTAAACAGATTGCAGCAGAATGTCTCTAACACACAAACTTCTGCTTTCAGTTAGCATCTGAATTTATAGCGCCTTGGGGTAAACAGCGAACTTGGATTTTTCCCTCTCAGTCAATATTTGCTCTCAAGTCAATAAATCTTCATATGGACCACAAAACAGAAACCAGTAATTGTTTAATACCAACTTGGCTTCCATTATAAAGGGTAAAGGAAGATTTCAATCTCCCAATTTCCTTTGCATCTGGAAAAACTTTTAACCATTCAGCGTAATCTGTTTGCCTTTAGGCCCCATCTTGGTTATGGATCGTGTTCCTGCTCCATCTATAATTACTATACATCATGCAAATGGCATATACTTTGGAATCAAAGTCTGGGACAAACATCAGTGTAAGCCCAGAGCAAAGACATTGAAAATGGCATCACCTTGAATGTCACAAGACCTGTCAACTCCCATAATCTATAAGGTTGTTACTCCTCTGTGAAGAAACCTTGACACAAATCCCTTGACAGAGGAAAGAGAGTAGGGAGGAGGGGAGCTATTATTCAGTAATCAGAAAGATGGTCCTGTACAAGAACCTTAGGGTGAGAAAGAAAGGCATTCAATATTTAAATAAATGCTTTTGAATGATGGATTAAGGACATCCTTCGATGAGCAGGCTGTGGAAGAATTGTCTGCAACTTGCATGGGAAAGAGATAATACAAAGGCCCATAGTTGCAGGAATTACAGCAAGCTGTCTTCCAGTCCTGCTCAGGAACACAGTCTGTAAGATTCATTTAGAGAAAAACATCTGTCTTAATGGAACAGAACTTAAGGCTGACATCAGAAGGAAAAGTCTGAGAAGAATTAAAAGGCAAAGGTAAACCACAGTCTACAGCTCTGAGGGATCCATACTCTATACCTGCAGGATACTAGTTGTTGAGGGGTACAGAGTTTGCATAGGTAGGGATACTGGAGTAACATTCTACCTACTGTAGGTATAGCATGCCTTTCTTTGCGCATGAATAATACAGGTGAGGTTGTAAGCAGCAAACTTACAAAGTAAACAACTCTCACCTGCTGCTGCTGCTGCTGCTGCTGCTGGTGGTGCAGTGCTTCTGTCACCTTGATTCATACTGATCACCTTGCACTATACTTTCACTTTTATATTTCCTCAGTAGAACAAAATGATGAATTATCATCACTGAGCGCAAAGTTCACGAGAACCTGTCATACACAACATGTGACTGGTTTTAATCATGATATGTGATTTCAGCCTTGTTCTTATCCCCGTCGTACATTGTAAAGGCCTTTGACTATATAGTGGACCCTCGACTTACGAAGATAATCCGTTACGACGGAATCCTCGTAAGTCGAAATCACCGTAACTCGAGTCCCCATAGGAATGCGTTGGTAGAACGCATTCATAGGTCGAAAAAACCTTCGCAACTCGAGGAAACCGCATCTAAAGCGGCCGTGACTTCTGATCGGAAGTCGAAAAAATTCGGAAGTGGCGGCCGCTTTGATTCCTCGCAACTCGATAAACTTGTAAGTCGGGTCATTTGGAAGTCGAGGGATCACTGTATACAATAAATTGATTGATAGATTTATTGGCTGGTTTTAATCGGTTCTTCTATTTTCAGTTCTGCCCAATATATTGGAAATCAGAAGCATAAAGTGCTATTTACATCAGACCTTCCACCCACCAGGTACTGTACACCATTGTGATGTTTTTGGGAAAAGAGGAAGGTGATTTCTTCATTCTCAACAAGTTATGATTAGGGAATATATTGGCATATCTATATAAACAGCTGGAGTTATAAAATCTGGACAATACATGTCCAATAAATAAAGCAGAGCCAGTGTGGTGTAGTGGTTAAGAACGGTAGACTTGTAATCTGGTGAACCGGATTCGCGTCTCCACTCCTCCACATGCAGCTGCTGGGTGACCTTGGGCTAGTCACACTTCTTTGAAGTCTCTCAGCCCCACTCACCTCACAGAGTGTTTGTTGTTGGGGGGGGGGCAAGGAGAATGTTAGCCGCTTTGAGACTCCTTCGGGTAGTGATAAAGCGGGATATCAAATCCAAACTCTTCTCTTCTAACAGCTACATCTGAGCTACCAGTCTGAACATCAATTCTTATTATTAATGTTTAAGTCATCAGCCATCATCACATTGCCTTTATAACATGCTATGCCCAAGTAAAATTAACTGCACATAAAAGATGGCTTGTGGTTTTTACTATTTAATTAAAACGTATCTTCTTCTGGGAAATTTCAGTTTGCAATGCAAGTGGGATCAGTTCCTTTCTATTAATGTGAAAATGTGTTGCTTAAAGCAGTCTTTGCCAACCCGGTGCCCTCCAGATATTTTGAACTACAAATCCCATCTACCTGGTGCTCGCTGGAGCTGATGGAAGTTGCAGTCCAAAACTTCTGAAAGACATCAGGTTGACAATAGCTGGCTTAAAGGATGCAGAGAAAAATCCAATTTCTTAAAGAGGAAGTAAGCAAACTTCCGATAAAATAATAGACTAATAAACACTTGGCTATTACGTGTTCTAAATTATCGTTATTATTATTTAACTTGTTAAATATAGCAGCTGTCATCTGCACTGAAGACAATGGAGTATAGTGAGATAAACTTGCAGAAAGAGTGCAATAGCACTGACGGTGGGGAACATCAACTGCAATGCTTTTTTTGAAGCTTACAGTAGAACAGCCATGATTTTGTACTAAAAGCCACCAGTTTGGAAGAAACCTATGGCATTAGGTCATGTATGCACTTGAGATGTTTGTGTATTCTGTTTACTTTTTGAACAGAAATGCAACTCCCAGGACAGACCCTGAGTTTTCCTGAATTAACACGGTAGTCCTGGATTTCCCTCCCATGAGTCCTGTATAAATTAATTAACAGTTGTAGACCACCTAAAAAGGCAAAGCATAAATAACAGGCAGACTTTCCAAATGACCTCGATAAGCCTTACCTTCTCTGCCACGGAGCCTTCCCTCTTCTACATTTTTAAAAAACAAATATAAATATTCAGTTCCTATTCCAAACACTCACTGTCTTTGTAAACTGCATGCTACACTTGAGAGCTGACATACAAAAAGCAGCTGCTGGAATAACTTAACATTAAAAACAGTTCTCTCTTTAAAAGAGTCTTAAGAGAAGTGGATTGATATTAATTTTCACAACCTGGATTTGTAGGGCTAAGCATTACACCAGTTGTACATGGGAATTAAAACTGGATCCTGCCTCAGCTTCGATACTAGCATTTCAATTTTATCCAACCATTTTAAATTTCAGACATTTTAGCCACTGCACACAATGGCAATGGCATAAAGGCTCAGGTTTATTAATGGGTCTACTCTTGCTATTTTTCTCTTCCTCATAGCCAGGAGTTGTATTCCGTTCCTCATACATGCCTTATCAATTATTATTTTAATTTCTTACCCAACCAACACTATAAGGTCTCAGGGTGGGTTACAACAATTTAAAATGTAACATTAAAAAACAGTTTAAAATAACTTACAACCACACAAATATGTTATACATCTCAGAGGTATATTCAGCATTTGTTGAAAACTGTAAAGCAAAGTTGCCAGAATCTGTGGGGAGGCAAATCTCCAACTTAGGGGTTGTCACAGAGAATGTCCTTTTCTGGGCCACTACCACCACCCAGAGCTACTGAGGGCAGTGGAACTATCGAGATAATCCCCTCTGTTGATCTTAACACCCAAGAGGGTCTGTAGGAAGGAAGGGGTCTTTCAGATATTTGGTGCCCAAGTCATTTCGGGCTTAAAACACTTATGTGAGCACCTTGAATTGGATCTAGAAATGAACTAGCAACTAAGGCAGCTGTTTTATAACACTTCTGTGAGACCTAAATGGAGCTGCAATACCTCGAGGACCACCTCTCTCAATATGAACCGACCTGGACCCTCCTACCATCATCCGAGGCTCTTCTTTGTGGTGGGTGGCAACAGGAGAGTGGACCTTTTCTTTGGTGGCTTCCCACTTGTTCATTCCATATCTTTAGGCGCCAGGCAAAAACCTACCCCTTTGGCTAATTAAACAATCTATTTACAGGTAGGTAGCCGTGTTGGTCTGCCATAGTCAAAACAAAATAAAAAATAAAAAAATTCCTTCCATCTTGGTATGAGCTTTCGTGTGCATGCACACTTCTTCAGATACACTGAAACAGAAGTCACCAGACCCTTATATATAGTGAGAGGGTGGGAGGGGTATTACTCAGAAGGGTGGTGGGAATGGGTGATAGGCTGATAGCTGTGGTAAACCTGTTGACGACTGTTATCGACTGCAATTAGTCTTACAGGAAAAAGCAAGGGGTGAGAAGGTTAAAAATAGCTTTGTCATGTATGAGATAATAATTCAATGTCTTTATTCAGACCAGGTCTCCCCATGGTTTTAAGTTTGGTAATGAGTTGCAACTCATTACCAAACTTAAAACCATGGAGAGACCTGGTCTGAATAAAGGCATTGGATTCTTATCTCATTATACATGATAAAGCTATTTCAGTGTATCTGAAGAAGTGTGCATGCACACGGAAGCTCATACCAAGAACAAACTTAGTTGGTCTCTATGGTGCTACTGGAAGGATTTTTTTTTTTAATTTTGTTTAAACGGTCTATGGCCTTTTTTAACTGTGTGATGGGGGTATTGTTTTTGTTTGTTTTTATATTATGTATGTGGTTTTATATTGTAAACTGCCTGTGATCCTCAGATGAAGAGCAGTACAGAAATTAAATTAACAACAACAACAACCCCAGCTGCTGCATCTTGGAGTAACTGAAATTTCCAAGTCATCTTCAAGGACAGCATCACATACAGAACACTGCAAAAAGCCAATCTGTAAGTTATCACACGAGTAAAGCAACCAAGTAATTTTTGTCCAAAAGGAGCTGCTGATGGGGAAACAGACAGAGCTGGTAAAAGGCACTTCCAGTCACCGAGACCACCTGAGCCTCCACTGACATTGCTGATTCTGGGGACACCTGCAAGCTGTTGACCTGCTGCTTCCAAGTGAGTGTAGCCCTGTACAGAACAGGCTGTCTCCACATCTCCCAGACATGAGAACTCAGAACACGTAACACTTCTGTCTTCTTAGGATTTGGCTTCATATATATGTATGTATATATATATATATATATAGCCTCTCTCAGTTCAGATGGACAAAGATAGAGTGGGTGCCATGTGTATATTGACAATTCTTCACTCCAAACCTTCCGTTGACAACAGCATGGAGGACAAGATGGAACCCTGTGGGACACTACCAGACACAATTCCCATGACATCATGCCATAGCTCCCCGTATCAACTTCAGTCTTTTCTAAGTTATAAGTTAAAGGTAAAGGACCCCTGACAGTTAAGTCCAGTCACGAACAACTCTGGGGTTGCGGCGCTCATCTCGCTTTGCTGGCCGAGGGAGCCAATGTTTGTCCGCAGACAGTTTTCCCAGGTCATGTGACCAGCATGACTAAGCCGCTCAGCGCACAGAAATGCAGTTTTCCTTCCTGCCAGAGCAGTACCTATTTATCTACTTGCACTTTGACTTGTTTTCGAACTGCTAGGTTGGCAGGAGCTGGGACCAAACAACAGGACCTCACCCTATTGCAGGGATTCAATCCGCCGACTTTCTGATTGGCAAGCCCAAGGCTCAGTGGTTTACACCAGAGTGCCACCCAAGTCCCAAGTTATAAGTTACCATGGTGCTATGTAATCAGAAGGTAAGCTGATGTTATGTAGCTTCCGGCTCAACTGGTAGGAGGAATTTTACCACTCTTCTTGAGACTCATATTTCTGACCAGAATTAGATGAATGGAAAAATTCTCCTCACTATTCGGCAGAACATCCAAACTACCTCAGGGTCAGTTTGCTCCGAGTGTCAGGGACTATGGGAACTATTTTTATTCCAGTCCTCAGTGGCTTTGGAAGCTGCCCAAAAGTTGAGGTAACATCAAGGGACTAATGGAAGCATGGCATCAAATTTCCCCCACCCTCCTGCAATGCAAGTTTGAATCAGAGACCGGGGGGGGGGGGCCTGCAGCAGGAGTTGGGGGTAGGAAGGTTTTTCGGCTCCACCGTATCCCTAACGGCACATTCGGATGTGCAACAGGGCACACATTTTGGAAGAAACTCAATGTAATATTTATTTATTTCTATCAATAATGTCAAGCTAAGTAGCTTAGTCATCAATAATTCTAAGAAGGATTTCCTGTATTTTGTGCCTTAATTCCATCATTTGGCATACTCAATGCATATTTTATTTCAGACAGAGTATGTTCTTCTTCTTTTAAATTCCCTACCAGAGAATTGAACTGACCTAACAATAAGTTAAGTCCAAAACAGATCAATCAGGGATTACCAACAGCTTCCAAGAGTCACTTAGTAAAAAATCATAATGTTTAAGTTGATCCTATGTGATTTTTCTTTTGCCTCCATCCTCCCCGAATGCCGCTAAGTAATCTCCATCTCTTTCCAATGCCCCAAAAGGCATTTAACTCTGTAGTCCACAGCAATATTTCTGAAAGATATATATTTGCCTTGGAAAGAGATCCAACTACATGGCAGGCATTTTTCAAAACTTCTTCACAGGGAATGATACGCAAAGGTACTCTCTTCCCTTCCATTTTCTTCCAACTTGCACAGATTTGGAGCTTATGCTATAATATCAAGACACTTGGGCTATTTCTCAGGAAGAAAGTATAAACATTTCCAGTAAGAGGAATTCATATAAATCCGTTTCCCAAATGGTGCTTCAGCTGTTTTTGGTTGTAAAGCTTAAATGAGAAAACAAAGAAAGCTATCTTTCAGTCCCTTAGCTTCTCCAATACACAGGCAGACATACCCAGAGTACACAACATTTATTTAAGGGCTGAAGAACCACTCTGGCAAAATCACATAGGTCTGGAGTTTAACAACAGCGATTCCCTACAGTCAGTATAGGCTGAAGTGTAAACCCACTCATACCAACACACTCTTCTTCTGTTTAGTCACTGAATCTTCAAATCCAATCAGTCAGGTCATGAAGGAAAAATCTCCCCTCAGGCCCTATGAATCTGAAAGCCAGCAGCAGCCCACAGAAATAGCAAATGAGCAGATATAAGCTGTTTACCATATTCTTATTTGGGAAGATATATTTGAATTCTACTGCAGTTCAGTTACACGTTACATTTTCAGGTGTACACCTAAGATGTTTAAGTGTGCACCTAAAAATGTGACAAGCACAGAACAGATTAAGAAGTTAAGAGCATAAGAAGAGTCTGCTGGGTCAAGCCAATGGCTTGTCTAGTCCAACATATTGTTCTCATGGGGAGGAACCTGTGGGGAACCTGCTAAAGGTAAAGGGACCCCTGACCATTAGGTCCAGTCATGTCCAACTCTGGGTTTGCGGCGCTCATCTCGCTTTATTGGCCGAGAGCCGGTGTACAGCTTCCGGGTCATGTGGCCAGCATGACAAAGCCGCTTCTGGCGAACCACAGCAGCACATGGAAACGCCATTTACCTTCCTGCTGGAGCGGTACCTATTTATCTACTTGCACTTTGACGTGCTTTCGAACTGCTAGGTGGGCAGGAGCTGGGACCGAGCAACGGGAGCTCACCCCGTGGCAGGGATTCGAATCGCCGACCTTCTGGTCAGCAAGCCCTAGGCTCTGTGGTTTAACCCACAGTGCCACCTGGTTCCCTGGGGAACCTGCTAGCAGGATGCAATAACACCTTCCTCACCTTTGGTTTCCAGGAAATGGTATTCAGAAACTTACAGCCTCCAACTGTGAGGACAGAGCATAACCATCACGGCCAGTAGCCACTGGTAGCTTTTACCTCTATGAATTTGTCTAATCCTCTTTTAAAGGCATCTAAATTGGTGGCCATCACTGCTTCCCGTGGGAGTGAAGTCCATCCTTTCTTTTGTCTGTCCCCAAACCTCCAACATTCCGTTTCATTACCGTCTTTCCCCCTTTTTAAGACACCGTCTTATAATTTTTTTCCCTCAAAAAAACACAGGGTGGCTTATTTTCGGGGGATGTCTTATTTTTATTACGTCAGTATGGTATGGTACAGCCTCCCCCTGCGCGCTGAGCAGGCGGGGCAGAACTCTGCAAGAGGCGCATCCCCCCCGTGCCTCTCACTGGTTCGCTGGCTTCCTGCATACGCAGGAGGGGATGAGGAGGCGACGGGAACAATGGCGGCACCACGGCTTACTTTTGGGGTACATCTTACTTCTCACAAAGGTAAAAAACCCCTGCCATGGCTTACTTTATGACTACATATTAAAAAAGGGGAAACAGGGTAGATATTCACAAATTCTAGCACTGAGGGAAGCAGAAAAACTTCACCCACTTTCTCCATGCCATGCATAATTTTGTTAAAACATGTATCATGTTGCTTCGTACTCTCCTTTTCTCTAAAATGCCCTCAATGCTGCAACCTTTCTGCATAGACATTAGGAAGCCTGCCACTTAGTGGAGTACTCTAAAAAACACTTGCTAATCTGCATACCTTGAGTGAAAGTTCCTGAGTGAAATGATAAGGTATAATAATGTGTTATCTTGTGATGTAGTTTAGAGGGGGTTTTGTATGTAGTCAATGTGGGTGTTTCTACCCTGATTTTGTGTGTAGCCAAACGAAGAAGCCCTGGTGCTATACTCACAATGGGAAAGGGAGAGAGTGTGTGCTACTTTGCACTCTGTTGCCAATGCTGTGTTTCCCTAAGGATGAAAGAAACCTTCTCCAACCTGGTTCCCGCCATATGTTTTGGACTAAAACTCCCAACAGCCCTAGCAAGCATGGCTAAAGCTCAGGTATGATGGGAACTGTAGCTGAACAACATCTGGAGAACACCAGTTTGAAGACGCCTGGACTACAGTCAAGATTAGGTGTAGCTGACAGAGTGCAATATGCTCCAACTGAAACTACGTGACTGCTACAGTGTTCTTGGAGAGTATATAACTATTGCCTTCTGGAAGCAGGGACTCCTGGTCCTAATGAGGCTGAGAGCTCATCTGTTTTCTTGGAGACTAGAGATAGCCACTGCTTTGTAAAAGTTTGACACTGAGTAGTCTTGGGCACCTCTGTTTGGAGGTTGGATGGTCATCTGTCATGCATGCTTTAGCCAAGATTCTTGCATTGCCGGGGCCTTCCAATGACCCTTGGGTGCCTTCAAACTCTAAGATTCTATGGCATGTTATGAACCTCTGCCCTAGTCTACTTAGGCAAGTGAGGGTAAGGTAGTGTAAAGAATTGTAAAGCAGGGTTTTCTGTTTGTTTTTTTAAACTGATAATTGCTCTAGCAACTGCTAGTAATAAATACGACTTTAATGCAAGCATCACCACCAAAGGACTGGATCCATACTAAGTTGGTTAGACCTGTTTCAGGAAGTTTTTAATGCCTGATGTTTTATTATGTTTTTATATGTGTTGGAAGAAGCCCAAAGTGGCTGGGGAAACCCAGCCAGATGGCTGGGGTATAATAATAATAATAATAATAATAATAATAATAATAATAATAATAATCTGCACTTAGTGTTCAATGAAATCAATGGGACTTAGGTATAGCTAACTTGTTGCATTGATTTCAATGGGCTATAATTTAAACAAACTTAGGCTGTTACTGGCTGAGGATGATGGAAATTGGGAGTCCAAAACATCTGGAGGGCACCAGCTTGGGGAAGGCTGGCCTGATGCATGAGGCGGGAATAGAGAAAGCCACCATGACCACGAATCTTGCTGGAAGTGTATCTATGTGACAGGCAATGGCAATTTAGAAGGAAGATAGGGAATGCTTCTGAGGGTTCAACTCACTGCATGCAGGCATCTAAAGAAGTACCAATTCCCCCTTGCTCTGGCTGCCCAAACCCTTCTAAAAGTATTTCCCCCATGCCTATAGGGACCTACCCAAGTGACTCTCTGAATTGCAGGCACATTCTTCAGACAGGGAGGGGCAGCAGATGCTTATGAAACATCAGACTCAGATTTCAATGACTCGAGTAATGAACCAAAAAGCAAAAAGCTAGGGATTTCTGCTGGATAAAAATAACAAGCACACAGTATAACGAGAGAGAGAGAGAGAATTGTGTGTTCCTGCTAGGAAACCATATCTACTTAATATAGAAACATGGTACCATTGTATAATTAGGGGGGACCAAAAGGAGCATTCCTGACATGCCATCTTTTTTAACCAAGAAGAACTTCTAAGTTCTAATTACAAAATAGTATGCTTCTTCATCTGGTTTCCCTATAAATTCTTTCCCAGCTCCTGAAGAGCAACAACAAAAACCATTAGCTTCCCAAAGAGGGAGAGCATAAAGTGGGTCACAGGGGAGATACGCCATTCCTAGACTGGAAGGAAGCCATTGGGAGTCCCAGGTGAGTGATGTCTGTCCAGCGCTGCGGTCTTGTCAGAATCTGATGTCCCACCCGCACACCCTCCTTCTCAGCATCCCAGTCCCAGTACCTCAATGGGGAAAGAGACATCTGTGAATCCTCTGGCATAGTTTCAATGTTTTACAGCTGTAATAACCACAAACGCAAAGGGGGAGCAGTGGGTTTCCTCCAACTTCAAGGTTCCTGGGGTACTTTTATAAAACAGCCAAGTATAGTTCTCTGTACTGTATGAAAACCCTTATAATGGGCAGATGTTCATGGATATTCTGAAAAATACTAATCTGAGTTGAGCCCTGATATCACCTAACTGGCAAGCATAAAAGCCAATGGTATTGTTGGGTGGTTGAAAACATCTGTGACTATGTTCAAAGTACCGTATATTCCGGCGTATAAGATGACTGGGCGTATAAGACGACCCCCAACTTTTCCAGTTAAAATATAGAGTTTGGGATATACTCGCCGTATAAGAAATACAACCTGGCGTATAAGACGACCCCCGACTTTTGAGAAGATTTTCCTGGGTTAAAAAGTAGTCTTATACGCAGGAATATACAGCAATAGAAAATAATACTAAGGAAAGTTTATAAGCAATAAGTATTTCTAAATAGTCTCTATGAGCAGGACTGTGGAATAACAGAACCAAACTGTAGAGGTTGTAGGAGTGGTAGCTAAATGTTAAGTAAAAAAGACACACACCCCTTAATGCTGGTATGGTGGTTGGGTTGCCATATTTCAAACAGTGAAAATCCAGACAGAAAAGTTGGGAAACCGGCAAAAACGGCACTGCCAACATGGGCTGCCAAATGTCCAGATTTTCTCAGACATTTTACTGATTTCTGCCCAGACATGGTTGCCAACTGAAGTATTCCAGATATGTCTGGGAAATCACAGATGTATGGCAACCCTTGGTGATGGTGTTATTTCATATTTGCTGTTGTTGTCCGACTCTTCGTGACCCCATGGAACAGAGCATGCCAGGCACTCCTGTCTTCCAATGCCTCCCTCAATTTGGTCAAACTCATGTTAGTAGTTTCGAGAACACTGTCCAACCATCTCGTCCTCTGTCGTCCCCTTCTCCTTGTGCCCTCAATCTTTTCCAGGGAGTCTTCTCTTCTCATGATGTGGCCAAAGTATTGGAGCCTGTTTCAGGATCTGTCCTTCCAGTGAGCACTCAGGGCTGATTTCCTTAAGAATGAATAGGTTTGATCTTCTTGCAGTCCATGGGACTCTCAAGTCTCCTCCAGCACCACAATTCAGAAGCATCAATTCTTCGGCGATCAGCCTTTTTTATGGTCCAGCTCTCACTTCCATACATCACTACTGAGAAAACCATAGCTTTAACTATACAGATTTTTGTCGGCAAGGTGATATCTCTGCTTTTTAAGATGCTGTCTAGGTTTGTCATCGCTTTTCTCCCAAGAAGCCGTCGTCTTTTAATTTCGTGACTGCTGTCACCATCTGCAGTGATCATGGAGCCCAAGAAGGTAAAATCTGTCACTGCTTCCATTTCTTCCCCTTCTATTTACCAGGAGGTGATGGGACCAGTGGCCATGATCTTAGTTTTTTTTTTTTTTTTGTTGAGCTTCAGACCATATTTTGCACTCTCCTTTTTCACCCTCATTAAGAGGTTCTTTAATTCCTCTTCACTTTCTGCCATCAAAGTTGTGTCATCTGCATATCTGAGGTTCTTGATATTACTTCCAGCAATCTTAATTCCGGCTTGGGATTCATCCAGTTATTTCATATGCAACTTGTAAAAGAAGCTGCTCAGGCATATGAAAGAGTGAGGGCAAAAATTAGCTTAAATTCATTATTCCTAGAAAGAGTTTATATATTCTAAATGGGACTGCTGGGACCATATAACACCGGTCCTAAAAGATCTTCACTGGGTCCCAGTGCGTTTCCAAGCACAATTCAAAGTGTTGGTGCTGACATTTAAAGCCCTAAATGGCCTTGACCTAGTATACCTGAAGGAGCATCTCCACCCACATTGTTCAGCCCGGACACTGAGGCTCTCCTCTGGGGGTCTTCTGCTGGTTCCTTCACTGTGAGAAGCGAGGTTACAGAGAACCAGACAGAGGGCTTTCTCGGTAGGGGCGCCTCCTTGTGGCATGCCCTCCCAATAGATGTCAAGGAAATAAACAACTATCCGACTTTTAGAATACATCTGAAGGCAGCCCTGTTTAGGGAAGTTTTTTATGTTTGATGTTTTATCGTGTTTTTACTATTCTGCTGAGGGCTGCCCAGAGTGGCTGGAAAAACCTAGCCAGATGGGCGGGGTATAAATAAATAAATTATTATTATTATTATTATTATTATTATTATTATTATTATTACATAGATTCCTAGGTATTTAATACACTCCATATCTTGAAGGCACCACAGATAAAGAGTTGCATAAAGCAAATTCTACTTCACTCGCATGAGTCTGAATTACCAATCTTGTATACAGGTTCCTGGGACTAAGCTTCACTAAATTCAATGGGAATTACTTCTATCCTGTGCTCAGGATTGGCTGTAGACTTGGATGTGCACCCCAGGTGTCAGTCAGGCTTATGTTTGGACATAGAGAGTAAGGCAGAATCAAGGGGGGATGCATTACATTATTGTGTTCCTCTCAAAGGCTAGGGCATATTCCAGATCTTCCTGCTTAGTTTTAGTCTGAATATTTTCTAGATTAGTGGAAACGTTGTATGTCTCCATCCATGCATACTTCAATGTTAGTTATTTTTCCACAGTGGCCTCTTTTTCTAACAGTATTTCTCTTGTTACACAGGATTATTAAAGACAGATAAATTAATTGCATTTTCATCATACCAAATGTGCTTCAAAAACTGATTACATTAAATGAGGCCAACTACCACGTTGCCTATCAGCTTTTACTTTTCTATGTCTGGATGGAGGTGATTAAAAAGCAATACAGCTTTTTAAAAAACAAGGTATGTGACTTTCTTCTATGCCAACGAACATACTATTTAACCATTGTAATTAATGTGCACTTGGTAGCCTGTGACTGATTTCAGAAAAAAAGAAAAATACCTCCATTGGTGGGGACGCCTTAAAAAGAGAAGATTACACATAAAGTCTCAATTAGATTTCTTAATTTGGGAGTAATAGTTGCAGTCACATTAACTGGAGCATTGCCATAAGGCACATAAATAGGTATTTGAAAGACTAAAAGTTCAGCATTTCAATATGGAGACCTTATCTGCATAAAAGACAGCGCTTATGGAACCTCTTGCAAGTTCTGTTTCACAGAAATCTGACAAAATAACAAAATATTTAATTTTAACAATGAAATTCAAAAAATTATTGAGGGAAGTTTCAAACATTCAGGCTGCCTTCCACTTGTGGCCCACTTTCCTCCTCCCCCTCCCCTCCTTTGCTAACAACGTGTACTAGAATTTGCACACCCATTTCCTACACATTAACCTACCAGTGGACGAGCACTTCCCTGTACAGTGGTACCTCGGGTTACAGACGCTTCAGGTTACAGACGCTTCAGGTTACAGACTCCGCTAACCCAGAAATAGTAGCTCGGGTTAAGAACTTTGCTTCAGGATGAGAACAGAAATTGTGCGGCGGCGGCAGCAGAAGGCCCTATTAGCTAAAGTGGTACCTCAGGTTAAGAACGGACCTCGGGAACGAATTAAGTTCTTAACCTGAGGTACCACTGTAGTCTGATCCCACAGCACCGGGGAGTGTGTGCAACTGTCACAAGTCACAACCGAGTATGGTGTCATCATATGAGTCTGCCCTGCCAATGGTGACTCCACCACCTGAACAACCCGAATCAACACAGGGAGTACATGCTAGCGAGTCTGAAGGTGTTACCTTTGGCAATACTTCCAGAAAATACCATTTGCAGAGAGACTTTGTCTGTGGACAGAGTCATATAGATACAACCGTGCATGTTCAGGTTACTGATAAAATATGGTCTGCATTTAGACGTTACTGGCTCACCATCAAGCAGTAGATTTACTGTGGGGTAGATCTGCTCATGAATATACCTGACAGGAAGTGGAGCAGCACATACAGGAGGAGGTAGGTAGGGAACCCACACCATGTCCTTAAAAGTAGTCTAATAAGGACGCTCTTGCTAAATAGAATAATGAGTAGAAAGTAAAGGAAAGTCTAAACTTGTAATGCAATCACTGGTTATAGTTTGAAAAGGAACTAGAAGTTGTACCTTTTCCTTACATGGTGCCACTGTTCCTTGGGCACTTTTCAAACAACCTGCAACTCAAAATTTTAGTTTTGCATACATAAAAGTTAACCCAAATAGCGGTATTGCTGTATGCTTTGGATTCCTAAATAGGGAATAAATCACAAGTCAAGAAAAGAATCTTAAAACTGAAGTTAAGATGTCATCACAGAAATTGCATTGTTAACACAATGCCATAAGGTGGCTGAAATGCTTGGTTGATTGCCTTTTTTGGTATTTCAGAACGTATCATAATTTTAAATGTTCTTGCACAGTTATATTTCTCAGAAAACTTATCAACAATAGATCTCTTAAAAAGCACTGTAGTGAAAATTAAGAGAGTGTTGATGATTTGGATAAAAATGGCTCGGTGTTTCTGCACAGGTTTCAAACAGAAAACACTGGAATGGAAAGAAAGCAATGGGCCTGCCAACAATCCTGCAATCTACAGAATGTTCCTTCTTTCATAACACATTAAATCTGCAGAACAACTCAACCTCCAAAAATCAACCCGGGGCAGGGAGATGATGCTCACCTCATTTTCATACAATACAATTGCACGTCATCTATCAAGTTTGTGGTCCAAATGTCTATTATGTGCAAACCTACACTTTTTAACCATTTTAGGAAGAGCCTGTGTCTGATCCTGGCCATTGAGAGCCATATCCTCCAGGAATTTGTCTAACATCCTTTCCAAACCGCCAGAGCTTTTAGTGGGTTTTCCTTTTCTCCCAACCCCGCCTTCCAGTGAAATTCATAATTCTAGAACCAGTTATCCAACAAAACTGCATGGCGAGAGATTGAGGACAGGCAAAAAGGAAGTACTTTGGAATTTGTTACAAATTTAGTGGTGATCAGCTGATCAGCTATGTAGACAGCTTATTTATATATGTTTAAGTTTTGTTTTTTTTAAAGGGATCAGATAAATTGGCATTTGGCTGACCACTGTGGACAGGGCTGGATTTAGGTTTGATGAGGCCCTAAGCTACTGAAGGTAATGGGGCCCTTTATATGTCCAGCTGTCCTTTGTCAACAACAAATTGTCGCTGTTTTGAGCGAACCAGTGTTATTTTAGGGAGCAGGCTAGCAGCCGGGGCCCATTACTTACATCATAGGAGCCTACACAACACAAAACACTGTTGCTGTATGTAGGTTTTATTTTATTTGTTTTTTATCTTATATTTTGGAAATGTACATCCAATTGGTTTTTTCCTTTAATCTTTTTGGGGCCCCCAAGAGAGTGGGGTGCTAAGCTATAACTTGTTTAGCTTATACGTAAATCCGGCACTGACTGTGGATAACAGGATGCTAGGTAAGAAGGACCTTCTTCTGATCAAGAAGGGCCTGGATTTTTGTTTTTAAAGTCATAAATGGTTTAGCAATAGTGTGCTCTTTGAAGTAAAGCACCTAATCTTCAGAAGACATAACCTTTACAAAAATTCTGGCCACGTGTAATTTTATTTTCTATTGTGGAAAGAGGAAACTAGCTACGATAACCTTTGCACATCATTTTTTGCTGTGATGTTTGGTATCTGCCTTTGCCAAGATATAAATCACTTTTGTTCTTAGTGTCAAGAAATTTAGCACACTAAATTAATCATAAGAACCTTAAGAAGAGGAAATAGGGGAAACTCCCCATTATGAAAAGAAAAGAGCAGATGCTGTGCTTGATGAAATAAAGCCTGATTCCTCCGTACCTGGTCCTCATTTCCAGTTTTCATCACTTACCTGTGAAAAATGGCAGAAGTAAAATTAAACTATTGCTGAAATGCAGGCAACAGTTCTCCCTTGCACAAGCATTCCTAATGCTCTTTGTTGATCTAGCACAACAGAGGAAAACAAAATACCACAAGTGCCACAAAATACCCTTTCTTCTTTTTTGGACTATACATCACTAAAGACATTGCTTCAGGTTCAGTATATAATATATTGTGGTAGTAATCTTATCCTTTGCACATATTTCAGCTCTCCAGTCTGAAGCTTAAGAGTTGCTTCTGTGTGTTGTGAACCCACGGTGCAGTGGCCTTTGTGTGGATAATGTGATCACGTGAGGCCAACCACCCAAATTATGAATTTTCCGTTCAATGGAATTTCAACTGCTTGGGGAGAAGCCATGTAGGTGGGGGAAAGGGGTTCGTCTATATGATCATGCTATTCACAGGTGGGATCACATCATGTGCAAGTGACTCCCATGCTGTTGGCAGTATCTGTGAAGCCTTCGTCAAGGCTTGTTTGGGGCGAAGCCATAAGGCAGTAATAACACACGTGAATTTCCACAGATGCCCTTTAGCATTCAGAAGTGCAATACACTTTGTGCAGTCACTTTGTGATGCTGTGGTCTAAACCACTTATTTGCATGGCTGCAATTTCAGTCCCATATACCTCGACAGTATTTCAAAACTGACATGAGGTGCATACATTTTGGCCCACTGTTGACTGAAATTACCCCTTTCTTTTGCCTTAAGGTGTCTTACATAGCATAGTTACCATTCTTTACTAACTACTTGTGTGACCCTGTTCCCTCAACCTCTTTTTCATTTCCAGCGGATTTTCAGCAGGCTCCTGCTTTGCTAAGCTTACCGATAAAACGTAGTGTAGTCCACAGTTGAGTGGCACGTCTGAAAATCCCATGCTTTGAGTTTCTGGCATTCCCGATGGGCGCGGAGTTTTACTCTCACTGTTCCTTGGCACAGTTCTGGAAACTGTTTCTTTGGAGGGCGAGTACAGAATTCATTTGACTCCACACGCCACGACTCGGCAAAGTCATCCACATCAAACTTAAAATTCCCGTCGCCTCCGATCAGGTCATCTCTCTTGTGTCCATTGTAGTTGCCACATAGGCCACAGAGCCTGCCCTTAAGATGTGGTGGAGCCATGACTTCCACAAAGCTGTCTCCATCCCAAGAGATTTCCAGGCCTAAAAAAGAAAGCAAGAAGGAAAGAAGCTAACCCATATCAGTGTACATACAGTATATGAACACGTGAAGCTACCTTATATATTGAACTGGGTCATTGGTCTATCAAGCCTAGTGTTGGCTAATCTAGATGGCACCAGTTTGGGGGATTTCAGGCAGAGATATTTTCTAGTCCGAGATCTTTTAAACTGGAAATGCCAGGGACTGAAACTGGGACCTAATGCATTCAAAGCATATGTTCTGCCATGAAGTTATGGCTCCTCCTACACACACCATAAGGCAGGTTAAAAAGTGAGAAGCAGCTGCCCCCAAAAAAGAAGGCATACAGAACACTCCCCACTCATGTGCATTTAACATGTGTATTCAGCCATACAGGCATGTCAATGTTAATATAAATAAATTAATTAATTAAAAGGGGGTGGAAAGGGGTTGTGTGTCCGGGGGTAAAAACTTTGGCAAGCCCACCTGCCATTGCACCCAATGTGTTTTGACCATACGTGATTTTGGCTTTATGCACAATCCCTGGAACGTAAGCTTCACATGTTGCGGGCTTCCTGTAGTCAAACCTCACTGTTTCTGATATATAGCTATTGTGTGTTGCTATATTGTGTGTAGAGGCAATTCTCCTACTTGCCTCTTCAAAGTGTCACCTGCTCAGACATCTCAGCCTCCGCTACATCCTTAACACTTGCAGGCATGACAGCTAAGGCTGGGCCTGCATACACGACAGAATGATGTGGAAGAATAGGCGGTGTTTGAATTTAATTTTTGATGACTCTTTTTCTTCTGAATGGATGAGTTCTCCATTCATAGAATCACTGAATCATAGAGTTGGAAGGCACCCCGAGGGGAATCAAGTCCAACCCCCTGCAATGCAGGAATCTCTTGGATAGGAATTAGGATATAAAATAATTAGTCAAATTTGAAGGCAAAAAGTGCAACATCTGCCCCATCTGGAGATATACAGAATAGGACTTTTTTTTTTTTTACTGTCTTTAGAAGGTTTCCACAAATTCTGCTTAACCAGCTTGTGCCTTATTTTTTCAACTTGGCTCCTTTTGGAAATTACACCAGGGCCCCCAAATATCTTAATCCAGCATTGCTCCTGGATTAATGTGTGGATTGAAACGCAGGAACTATTTGGATTTCACACTGGTCAAATTATGTGATGAAATTCTCAGCTCAAATTTGTAGCAAAATTTATATAAAAATGTCTATTTTAGGGAGGGAGTGTGATTAAATATGCATACATTGAGAGAAAGTATTATTTATTTTTAAAAAATGCAGAATCAGGACAGAACGTGCATATGCATAAATCTGTGCAAAACTGGCTCAGAAGGGAAATAAGCTAGTTTTTCAAAAAAGATCTGGGAAACACCTGTGCCTGACACCCTGAATAGCCAATATTTCACAGTGCTTTTCTTAGCATATGAACTCAAAATGGCTTGAACGTGCCAACATGTTTTATACTGAGGCAGACTTTGGATCTATCTATCCCAGTATTGCAACATCCCAGTCTAAGCATGTGTGTTCTTGTGCAGCCACTAGTATTAGGAGCAAAGTATTAGGACGTGCAATTCACTGTGAGGAATATGAGCCCTTCTAGTTACAGGGGGAATTATCTGGATGGTAATATGCTTCAATTACACACTACTGAGTGAACCATTACATGCCATGTTTGCCCAGTCTCTGTCAAAACCAAGACAATGATGCTTGCTGTAGTTTACTGAGCTGAGAGAAGAGACAACCGGAATAACAAGAGAATCACATTTTAGTCAATTTAAAGCATCCAGAATGGTTCTCAGGAATTCAGTGGAATTTCATAACTCAGCTGGCAGTGAAGAGAGACGCTCAAGATGCTTTTAATTAGAGCTTATGAATAATGCTCCTCTTGTGAGCATTCCACAGACAGCCACAAACATTCTTCCCCCCATCTTGCGACTCTGGTGAACAAGCCCAGAGCTGAGGTTTTATTTTGTAGGGGACAAAGAAACAGGTGTATGAGTTCTTGGCTCAGCAGAATATGCTGTGATAGCCTTTAAATGCTTTCTAGATGTTGACTATGCTTCACATCAATCCTTTGGTTAAAGGAGGCAATATAAATGATCAACCGTGGAAGGCCAAGGTATGGGAACTACCATACATCTTTTTAAAAAGCACCAGGATATCTACCATACATCTTTTTAAAAAGCACTTAGAAGAGTGCAGGTGGCATAATTTATGGGGGAGAGGAATGAGGTGGCGTTTAACCATTTCCCCACCTGCCACTTACTCCAAGCCATTTCATATTCTGCCAGGATTCCTAGATATGTTTGCTGCTGCTGTGAGAAGGTTTGTAGGTCAGTGGTCAAGCATTGCTTTGCATGCAGAAGCTCCCAGGTTCAATCCAGGTAAGGATGGGAGAGACAACCTGACTGGAACCCTGAAAAGCCACTGCCAGTCAGTGTAGACATGACAGAGCAAGATGCACCAATGGTCAGACACAGTATAAGGCAGCTTCCTATGTTCCTAAAAGTGGCTGGGGGAGAGGAATGACAGGAAGGGGTGAACAGGGGGTGGTTATCTATCTATCTATCTATCTATCTATCTATCTATCTATCTATCTATCTATTTATTTTTTAAATGCACCCCACTTTTTGTCAAGGAATTCAAAGCTGCTTTTGAGTAAGTCAATCCAGCCTCCTAGATCATGCGGAAAGTTGCCACCTTAGTCTGGCAAGTAGGCACCACTTATTGGAAAGAAGCAGGCCGGGGTATTTATAATCAGAGAGTTGGAAGGAGCCTTGTAGACCAGCCTCCTTCCTTATGAGTAGATCTGCCCCCAAGCAGGCACTTCAGGCTGTATTTTGAATAAGGAGGCTGGAAATGTTGTTCATGAACAGATGTTCTTTCTAACCATCTGGTGGGTGGAAATTTGGCCCACCAAATTCAAATTCATTTCGATTTGACACCCATAGATTAAACTTTGAAAAATAAAAATAAAACTTACATAATAAAACATAGTCAAGCATCTTGAAATTTTAGGATTCAGCAACCTCAGATTTCTGTGCCGTCCCATTTACCTGTTTTCTTTAAAGTAGCTACCAGATGTTCTCCATTTCCCAATTAAATCATGCTTCAGGTTTGAATGATGCAAGATGCACATGCACACAAAAGACTGAATCCAGTTGCAAAAGCAATTCATTTAGGCAGAATGCAAACCCAGACAGATGTTACGCAAGAACACCGCACTTCAGGGAGGCACAGCAAACAGCTTTCCTTGCACACTTGGGGTTCAGTATCACACCAGTTTTTAGTTCAGCAAGCAACTTTCAAGCGGGCCATGTTGGCTGGTGAGCTTGCTAAAGCCTTCTGGATTTGTTTTGTTTTACTGAGTTTGTTTGGGTTGGACATGTTTTACTGAACTCATTCCCTACTCTACAAGCACCTCTGGCACAGTGCTTGATTATTCCTGATCTCTGTTTTTGCCGTAACTACAGCTGAGATCAGTTGTTTTCAAACTGTGTCCTGGGGCTGCTTCAGAAGCTTTTCGGGGCTGTGATGATAATCCTAAGGTTCACTTGGCAAAGTTACTGTCATTTTATAAGAACCAAACTCCACAATGGCAAAGCAGTCAATTCTGTGTTGATTGCCCATGTCCATTAACTAGGCAACCAATACCCTGGATTCCCCAGTTTAAACACCTGTAAGCCTTGACGCCAGGTGGAGGAGCGTCAAGTAGAAATTTTCTGATAATTCAAATTAATTTGATGGGGATGGGAAAGGGAAACCTTAGGTTAGCAAAAGGTTCCCTGGTTCATTTTACACAAAATTTGCCTGTGTATTGTAGCATTGTAAGACATGGATTGGTTCATCAGAGGCGGATAGACACTTTTGTCAGATCCTGATAAATTTATATTTAAAGAGGTGAGCCCAGGAAATTATCTGAGAATTTTTCCTGAGGCATGCATGAAGAGCACAGCTTCATTCCTATGCTGATTCTGATGTTTTATATAAGGATGGGGGAATAATTTTTTTCAACTCTGCATTTTAAAGCTTTCCTTGCTTGTCCAAATTATATGTGACTTGGAATACAGTAATCTATTGGATGTTGCATTTCTCTGACTTCTATGATACTTTCAGTTTTTGAAAACACACACACGATTATTTTACAGAAAAAAACGTGCAAAAATGCTTATTTTAGGGGGAATGCACTGAAAAGCACAAATTTGTATTTTGCGGGAAGAATGCGTGGAAAATGCATACTTTAGGGATCAATGTGTCCAATTTAAATATGATTTTGTGTGTGTGGGTGAATTCCCCTCTCCACAAAAAATATCCAGAACAGGGACAGAACAAACATACAAAACTGGCATGGAAGGGAAATAGGGAGATCTGTCCATCTCCTGCATCCTCTCGCTTTTGGTTTGAATTGTTTATTATTATTTTATTGTATTTTTTTATGTTGCTAGCTGCCTTGGGTGTTACTTCTATACTGAAAGAATGGGATACAACTCTAATGTAACGTAATGTAAATACCGCCTTTGTAGTTACCAGAGCTTATAGAGCCAAAACCAAACAAAAGCATCCATATGCTACATGTCACAGTTGTGTTACTACTCCGCCCTGAGAACCAGGGAACTCATGTAGCCCCACCTGCTTTGGTTGTCACTTTCAAGAGGTAGCCTTCCAAGTCGATGTGAAAGTGTGGCGTGTCGTAAGGTAGGGATATCCGTGTCCCGTTCCACTTCACTGTCAGGTGCTGGTGGAGGCTGATGGTACTGCTGCCCAGCACAAGGTCTACAGATTTTGTCCAGGAGAAAGAGCGAGTCCGTCGGGCATCATTCTTCACCAGCACCTGGAAGGGCGGGGTAGAGGAGGAGCAGTCTTTCGTCAAAACGTACTGACATGTTCCCTGAAAGTTAAATGTCCGTCCGTCAAAAGTGTTGTAGTGGGGGTCTCCAAATACAGTGCAAACTCCAGGCTCTGCAGGTGAGTGAGAAACAAAAGCACCATCATCAAGACCAAATTTTATGTTGGGAAAAGCAGGTATTAAATGAATGCAAATGGCCTTTCAACATTTTGGGCCACTTCATAAACAACGTGACTTAGGCATATATCTAAAAAAAATGTGTGTGTTTGTGTGTGAATGAGACAAACACATGAAAGGAGACATGAAAACCATGCATTTTCTTTCAAGGGTACACTCAATGAGAAACCTAGCACTGCTGTCATGAAATGGCCCGTAAGTCCTGAAATGATATACCGGTAGATTATCAGCACCCACAGTCTGTAGGATCCCCAGTATACTGTTGCAGCTATAGAAAATGGTAAGTGGAGGTAGAATCCATGAATTGTATATTGCAGCTCTGGCAATATACAGGACTGTTTGGAGGGGAGGTTTTCTCCCTCTTTCATAATCCTAGAATTTGAATGTCATCCAATGAATGGTAGAAGATTCAGGACAGACAACTAACACTATATGCAGCATTCCATGTGTAGTTGGTTTCATCACAAAGGTAAAGGAGAAGTTCTGCATTGCCACATAATAAAGGAAAAGGCAACTGCTGCTGTGCAATCTGGATTAAACATTGCTATTCTTTGGAAGAGAAGAAATTCAAGGCAATGGAATCTATTAAAGCCACAGCCCAACACAGAATTAAGTGCATTTGAAGATCCCACTGAAATAGATGGACTTTTAAGCATGCTTAATTCTGTACTGGATTGTAGCCTAGACTCTCAAATAATTACTGCCAGAACTGCTTAAAAAAACCCAAAAACAATTTATGATGTCCCACATGAACTGATTGTATGAATTGGAGCGGTGAAGAAATAATTCATAGGAAAGTCCTGGCATTTGTTTGTCTGATACATTTAACACCAATAAATCACCATAATAAAATTACAAGTGACAGTCTCAAAATCAGAAAAATGGAAGCAACTGAATCAAAGTGCTAAAAATTCAATTAGAAAAATCAACAGAAGCAGCACAGAAACCTCAACTCTCCTCAGTCTTTATTGCATCTTCAGAAGTTGAACAGAATCCATTCTGGAAATCCGTTTGACTTCCAAAATGTTTGGAAACCAAGGTGCAGATTCCGACTTGTTTCCAATTGCGCAGGTACACCGGAAGCAATAGCGGAAGCCGTGCAGGATGTTCGGCTTCCAAAAAAAACGTTCGAAAACCGGAACACTCACTTCCGGTTTTCGATTGTTCGGGAGCCAGAACGTTTTACTCCCAAAGCGTTCGGGAGCTGAGGTACGACTGTATAGTCCTTTAGTATGGTTTCTGAGGGCACCTGCCCTCCTCCTCCTGATGTTGTTGCTCTGAGCGTTTCTTCTGCTCCTCCGTCTAGCCACACATTGAGTCAATCTGTCCCAGACATGAAGTGGGTTGGACTACCTCACCCCTCACTGTGTGGCGTCCTGTCGACCTTGACAGCAAAAGGAAACTTCAGAGTGTGACCAAACTTTCATCAGGGGACGGATGGACATAGGAATCAGGAAGAAGCAGTGCTTAATTTCAAGTGGAAATGATGATTAGGTTCCAATCTTTCTGGGTACAGCCTCTGGGGTCAGGAAGTCTTTCCCTTCATCCCTGGTGTGAAGTGTCTGTCCACAGTTACCATATTTTTCCGTGTATAAGACGTCCCCATGTATAAGACGCCCTCTATTTTGGGGGACTCCAAATTAAGAAAACATCCCTCAGCACTACCCGTGTATAAGATGAGCCCCAATTTCAAACCTAATTTTTGGGTAAAAAAACCCCTAGTCTTATACATGGAAAAATACGGTACTCAATGCTGAGGGAGCTTAAGCACTTTTAAGTCTCACTGATTTGAAGGAGAGAGTGAATCACATGCTTAATTCTCTCCCCTTCAGATGAATGTGACTTTAAAATGCATGTGTTCAGTTTTGCTGTCAAAATATCCTCTGTGCTCCATTGCCTTAGCTAAACGAATACCCTTTTCCAGATTTACGAGGCATGGGGCCAAGCTGTATACCAACATATGCACCGACATGCAGTAAACGGCCATTGACTTCACATCCCCAGCACTCACAATCCCGAATCAAGATCATACAGTTTACTTGTCCCTGGACTTGGCAGTCTCAGTTTAGGAGCTCATGATCCGGTGAGTTGATACTCTAAATTACTTAGCCATTGGAAAGAGTTCTGAAGGATTCTTGGACTGTTTTCATGGTATCTAATAACCCACATGCCACAACACAAAAGAAAGAAATGACCATATTAGGAGGGTGGCCCTCTTGCATGCGGGGAGCACTGGAATTCAAGACTCTCGCACAATCTGTGCAAAAGGCAGCGGAGGAAAGATGGGCCAGAACACCAGAAGAGTCAAGTTAATTCCAAAGTGTCCAGATGTAACAGACTCTTGAGGCAGGGCTTGCAGCTAATTTACAGCAGCCAAGGAAAATATTATATAAACCATAACTAAGAGGGATTTGGATGCTTTCTGAGTAAAACTATGACATTAAAAAACAGAATGGAGAGTAATTTGTTCACACATACATAACTCAACGGGACTTGGCTTTTCAAAAACCAATAATGAAACACAGGAGACAGTTGGCCAAAAATGTGAATTAGGCTTCAGCATCAAAGCAAGCTGCAGATCCTTAAATCAAATGGGGGCAAACATTAATTTGAAAGCTAGGAATATCACAGGCTGAATTGCGTTCCTCACGGTGTACAAAAACAACAACCCAGCAACGTGTCTCAACACATTTATACAGGGTGGCTCAAAAGTAGGTATACAGTTGAATCAATGAAATTCATCCCCACATATTCTATGAGTACACTTAACTGACACAAAACATAGTTGGAAAGAATAGTGGAGTCAGATAAAAGGATTACTTTTCTTTACTGATATTGCGAATGATGACAGAGAACTTGAGTCAAGAACCTTTGGGCCACCCTGTACTAAGGATAGCTTCACACTTGGTGGACATTCACTGACAGGGATAACTTATACAGTTGTACAAGTATCTTTAAACACCCATGCATGTCTGTCCGGAATGGCCAAGGCCCCCAGGAACATGTATCCGGAATTTAAAGATGTGTATATGTTTTGCTCATCTGCAATTTACATGTTTATTGGGTGAAGATTCATTTCAATTGGGGTTGAGGCCCAGTTTTGGCACAGAGACTGCTCTGGTTGCCCTGTGTGATGACTTCTGTTGGGAGAGAGGCAAGGGAAATGTGTCTCTCTCCCTTGTGGGGCACAAGGTTATCAGAGGTATCTGCTGCTAGACCACTAAAAGTTTGATTTGTCAACAAGAACACCACAAAACAATAGGGTGGAAAAGAAAAATGAATAATAATAACTAATAATAATAATAATCAACATAGTATTTTTTTGGTTTCTGGTGGGATCCGCTGGCTGTAGTTGTGTGCCATAGGCCAAGGGACCCATTTTCTTTAGGATCTGTTTTGTTTAGGATCCAACTTCCTATTCACCCACCTTGCCTGAGGGCATAACCTGCATAAAACATTATATCTCCTTCCTGTTATTCCAAGTGCTACTGCCCTGAACCACAAGGCTTCCACAGAGAGAGGCAATCCACCATTCTGGAAAGGCCATTTTATTTTGGCACCTTGTCAGGCCTTGCTGACTTCCAAGAATAAGGAGAAGGAGAGTCTTCATAATTCTGTTAGATTAAAAACTCAGTGGTAAAGTCGGCTATTGTGATCTGAACCCTCCCACTGTCAATGGAAAAGCTTGTATTGATTTCAGTGGGCATCAGCACAGAAACACAAGACGGACCATTTTATTTCGCAACGCCTCAGATGAGTCACTTTCCCACAGCTACAAGTACAATTTGTTCCTAATGAAGCTACTGCACCACTTGGCAAATCTCTGCTGTTATTTTACAATGATGTGCCCACTGCTTGGTGGTAAAGGCGCATTGCCTCTGGTTTCTCACATGTTCAGGGCTCTTGTTTATATAATGCACCAGGGAGCATCATGCAACAATTTAAGTTAATTGTTCTTAATTCAACCAAAATTACACCCCACCGAGATTTAAAACATAGTTCTTTCAAAATTCGGTTAAAATATTTCAGAAAGAGCAACTCCTATACTCAGTGTTTAATCCCACTGACTTTCCATCTATAAATATTTTCATTATAACCCAGGAAAACTACAAGCTGCATTAAATTATGTGGAAAATCATTCAGTGAAGTTTCTCTCATTATCATTCTGGTATTATGCAACTATAAATTGCACTGTGCACTGTTTAAATCTATGTCCAATTAATGGACTAGCTGTGATTGAAAGGACAGTCCGGGTGAATATTTTTAGAAATATTCACCTGCTGTAATTCAAGCCACTGTCAATCATAACCTATTTCCAGGTTGGTGTCCAAGGAATTCTTCCCTTTTCGATGTTTATGGGCTGTTCCCTTTCCCTTTTCTCTTTTGTATATTCTTCTGTACTCCAACATATTCCCCATACACCATATTTTGTTTTTACCAGCCTTTAAATTGTACCTCTGTGCTGCCTTATAAATCACGTTGGGGAGACTTAGCATTTAGCACTTGCTTTCTTTGGAGAAAGTAGACTATTGCCCTTTCCAATAATATACATTCACACCTTCGCAAATGAACCTGGGTCTCTCTCATTTCCCCAGGAATATTTTGAAACATCAAACCCCAATCCAAGAAGTTAAGAGTTATTGACTCCTAGTTCCAGACTATTTCTTCAGTGTCTGGGCTTGTTGTCAAGGGTTGTCTTTTGTGAAAAAGCAGACTACTTGCTTACCATCTGGCTACGGTAGCTGTGAAACCAAGGAACTGGCGTCAACCTCTGGCTCGATAGGCTAGGCAAGAGTCTCCAAATGATGGCAAATGGACTAGGCCAGGAGTAACACTCAAGATAGCAGTTGTAGGTGGAAGAGTTCAAAAACTTGTTGAAAAAATGTGAAGAATGAACTTACTCACTTTCAGTGCAAATGGGACAGCATCCTTTTCGGTTGAGGATCTTTCCCTAAATGGGATAAATATAAACAATATTTAATGGTGGGGACACAAATTTGGAGCAATGGTTACCTTTTGAAAGTATAGAAAAATGTAGAAAGCATGGAACTTGGTACTTTGACTTCTGCTTCATAAGGTAGACGGAAAGCCATTCAAAACTTTCCTTCTGCAGCTATTTATCTGTATACAAATCTGCAACCAATCTACTATATATTTTGGAAAGCAATTTGTTTGTCCGTTTGTTTGTTGTTGTTCTCTATAAGCTTGGACACCTCTCCAGGTAACGTCTCCAAACTTGGCACGAGGCTTCCCAAGGTGAGGGTTGATGTTTGGGTGCTAGGACCATTTTGAATCAAGATGAAAATGTGACTGTGGTGTGACTATACCCATATTTTGGTGTAGGTTTGTCTCCCTTTCAAGATATTGTTGCCAAACCCAGCACAAGATTTCCTGAGATGTGGGTGTCAGACTTTGTCACTGTTTGACTGCCGGGTGCCATTCTGGATCAAGAAGGAAGACTGAAAGATCACTTTGGCACGACTTCACACATCTGAAGGCAGCCCTGTTTAGGGAAGCTTTTAATGTTTGATGAATTATTGTATTTTAATATTTTGTTGGAAGCCGCCCAAAGTGGCTGGGGAAGCCCAGCCAGATTTCTTGACACAGCCTCCTTTCAAGATATCAGTGCCAAACTCAGAGCGAAGGTTCTTGAGTTGGGATGGTGGTCTTTTTTTGTTGTTTAAACTACAGGAGCCATTTTGAATCAAGATGGCAGACTGAAATGTAACTTTGGCATGACTTCACCCATAGGTTCAACTGCCACTCCAGATATTGTTACTGAACTCAGCACAAGGGTTTCCCAAGGTTGGGGTCTTGACCGACATTTGAATGCCAGGTGCCACTCTGAATCAAGTTGGCAGACCAAAACATGAGTTTGGTGTGACTTCATCTGATTTTTGGCACAATGGGCCCAAAGTCACAAATTACACTATCCATTTTAAAAACACAATTTATTTATTTTTTGCTTTCTAAAAGGTCATGTCTATTCCTGCACTGGGGTGTGTATGTGTGTGTGTGTGTGTGTGTGTGTGTGCGCACTAGGTGATCCTCATTTCCATTTCCAAATCTACAATTCTATGGCTCTATTGTTTTCATAATGTCTGTTAACGTCATGCTCATATATAAAAATATCAGCTAAGACTATAGTGGCTCCCAATTGAAAGAAAGAAAAACTTCCATATTGGGGTAGTAGAGGCAAAAATAAACTTGGTTAGTATTAAAAATAATAATAATTTAAAAATACTCAATGAAGTATATTCATATTATTATATACCATACATACTAGGGGCATATTAGTTGCATTGACACATGATTCTTTAGCATTCAGCACTCAACTAGTGAACAATTTGCACAGGCTTCAAGGTAACACAGAAGAAAAGCAAAGTTAAACACTTTTGCAAAGAAAAATGTTCCAGAACTTCCTCCAGCCGCCACCAAGTCAGGACAGGGTGAAGGTGTCTTGAGGTCTATGGAGCACTTCAACTGTGTTGAAGAAAGTAGCAGGTAAAGAAAGTCTATTTGGAGCTGGCTTGCACACTCTTAATATAGTGGGTCAGTGCTTTGTGATCATGATACCTATAGAAGAATACCTATAGAAGAATAGCAGTGAAGGCCTGGTCAAGCTGGTGTGATATAAACAAAGCTTTTTCTACAAGCAAAGCTCTAGCTCTAAGGCTATGCGGAGTGTTGCGTGCCTTATGCTGGCAGGTAAAAATAGAGCAAAGGGTGGAAATTGCAAATCGCGTCAAGATCAAACGCTGACAGGTTGAAATTTGAACTGCAATAAGAAAGGCCATGGGGAGTTGGCAGAATTTGGAAGTCGCAAAAGAAGTGGGGGGAGGTCTAAAGAACAATGGGGGGTATTGAAGTTTGATATTGGGGGAAGAGGGTAAATATCATAGAGCGAGAGGGAGATTCACTCAGACACGTACGAAGACTTTTTAATGCAGGTATTTTGCCATATAAGGGACCCAGGTGGCGCTGTGGGTTAAACCACAGAGCCTAGGGCTTGCCGATCAGAAGGTCGGCGGTTCGAATCCCTGCGACGGGGTGAGCTCCCGTTGCTCGGTCCCAGCTCCTGCCAACCTAGCAGTTCGAAAGCACGTCAAAGTGCAAGTAGATAAATAGGAACCGCTCTGGCAGGAAGGTAAACGGCATTTCTGTGCGCTGCTCTGGTTCGCCAGAAGCGGCTTAGTCATGCTGGCCACATGACCTGGAAGCTGTACGCCGGCTCCCTCGGCCAATAAAGCGAGATGAGCGCCGCAACCCCAGAGTCAGACACGACTGGACCTAATGGTCAGGAGTCCCTTTATTTTGCCATATGGGGTCACCAGCCAATTTCTGCAAGCATAGGGGATCGAAGGTTCTACCATAAGAAGAGAAGTTGGAGTTTTGGTTTCAGGCAGCCATTTTTGAATGGTAACAATATCCCGTTGTAGCTAAAGCCTTGTAGCAATTGCTTCCAATTGTTGAATGGAAGCCTCGTGAGCATTTCCTTCGCTTTTTATTTTTTTTATAAAAACAAACAAACAAACCTGAGTTGTATCATTTCTTTTTGTGTGGTCTGGATTCTGTGTCAGTGCTTATCGTGAAACAGATGGAACTTGACCACCTTAATTGAAGCTAAGCCACTTCCTGGATCCAATTTGCCTATAATGTCTTTTAAAAACTGATGTTTTAGACTCTAATCCAGCAAGGGGGGGAAAGAACCTAACTCCATCACCAGAGGCTGTGAACACACTATACCTTTAAAGCAAATTTGAAGCACATTTCCCCCCTCAAAGAATTCTGGGCAAGGTAGTTTACCCTTCACAGAATTACAATTCCCAGCCAACCCTGAAGAAACTACAGTGCCCAGAATTCTTTGACAAATGTGCTTTAAAATTGGAGTAAACAGGGCTCTGTTGCTTGCAGTTTCAGTGTATGTTTTGAGGATGGAAGACGTTTTCCTGTGGCTTAGTGGAGAGTCAAATGCCATTTTAATCTCATCTGAATCTGTAAATTATTCCTAAAGACAAGGCTCAGTTCTTTATTTGATATGCTGAAGAGGCCAAACCTTTGTAACCACCTCTGGCAGGAGTAGCAGTGGCTAAATTTTTTTTAAAAAAAAACAAACAAACAAACACATGTGGTATGGTGGTTTTTTTGTTTTTGAAGCTCCAGTAAAAATATTTATTTAAAAAGTAGCTTAATTAATTTCATTGGAATTAGCTTGAATGGAGAAGATTCAAAGCGCTCCTTTGTGTGTCTCCAAGGGCTTGGGCAGGTCGTGGGATTTTTGACTTTTTTTCTTTATAAAGCAGGCTCCTTACGCCATACCTAAAAAGGCTTCTCAAAACTACCTTGGTTTTACAAGTGATTCACCATGTGGCTTAAGCAACAAAAGGCCAAAGCCCCTCTGGGTGCATGGAACTAGTTGTGCTGAAGTTTAGATCCCAGCTTATGAGTCTAATTAAGAAGTCAACCTTTGGTGGCTGGATGGCTGTGCATGAAGTCCAAACCTGAAGCTGCAATTTGTTTTGCTCCAACAAGTCGTAATTAGTAAGTCAAGAACAACCACTGGCTACGTATTGTGGTTTGCTGAGAACTACACAAAACAGAACCCTTGATTTGGGCATAATACTAAGCCAGAGAGCATGATTTCTTTTCTCCACCCACAAGTGGAGAATGAAGCAATCCAGAAGGACACAGCCAGGGTTAGCCATTAACTATGGTTTATGTGGCATATGAAGGAGGCATCTGCAGCAGAGAGAGAGAGAGAGAGAGAGAGAGAGAAAGAAAGAAAGAAAGAAAGAAAGAAAGAAAGAAAGAAAGAGAGAGAGAGAGAGAGAGAGAAAGAAAGAAAGAAAGAAAGAAAGAAAGAAAGAAAGAAAGAAAGAAAGATCTTTCTCTCTTTATAGCTACTATTTGATCCTTTCAACTGGAGATGTTAGGAATTGAACCTGGAAATGCAGATATGTCCCAGCCACTCCCAATTTCCTTAGATGGGATAAGTTCTTTACACACACTTTAGACGGGCTGTCCTATAACAGATGTTTTGTGGATAGCATACAAGATGAAAAAGAACCTTGTTTTGAATATAAAAAACCCAATTACAATAAAAATACCATAAAATGTATCAAATAAAACATAATTATAGTATCAAAAAAACCACTTTTAAAACAGTGAGTAGAGGAACATATCCCCTCGGTATTAAATCAATTAAAAACACAAAGCAGAGCAATAAAAATCCACAGAGCTAAAACTGCCCTAAACCACCTCTTAAATTAAAAAGCCTGGAGGAACAGAGAGATATTTGCCTGGTGCTGGAAAGACATTACAATTGTAGGCAGGTGGACCTCATAGTCGTCCACCACGATGCCTGATTTGGCAAAGGCACTTGCAGAAAGGGCGTCGGATGTTGACCTCAAGGAAAAGGTGTGGGAAGAGACAATCCTTCAAGCATCAAGGTCCCAAGTAGCAAAAGCTGGTAAATGTCAAATACAGCACTAAGATATGCCAGACTGATCTCTGACTGGAAGCCCTACCTTTGCACCTAAGCACATAACCCCTTGGCCATCCTTGTGTTATTCTTCTAAGCGGTGCGGAATATTTTTATTATCCACCTCCCTCCCTGGATTTCTAATCAAATACTTGCAAATTCTCCTCTTCACTTGGAAGACGACCAGCTCAGCACACAGCACGTCCTTGTAATCACCTCTAGTGTGCTGAATTGTAAGGATGAAATACATTCTGCACATGCTCACAAGCACATCCTTCTATGTTACCATGTTACTTATTTTCCAGGGCTGAGCCTTGGTTTTGAAACCCTTCGTATTAAAAACCTGCCTTCAAAGCCACTGTGATATAGCAGCTAGAGGGCTGGCCTTACCACAGTTAAAGGTAAAGGCACCCCTGACCATTAGGTCCAGTCGTGTCAGACTCTGGGGTTGCAGCGCTCATCTCGCTTTCTTGGCCAAGAGCCGGTGTACAGCCTCCGGGTCATGTGGCCAGCATGACAAAGCCGCTTCTGGCGAAGCAGAGCAGCGCACGGAAACGCCGTTTACCTTCCCGCCAGAGCGGTTCCTATTTATCTACTTGCACTTTGACGTGCTTTCGAACTGCTAGGTGGGCAGGAGCTGGGACCGAGCAACGGGAGCTCACCCCGTCGCAGGGATTCAAACCGCCGACCTTCTGATCAGCAAGCCCTAGGCTCTGTGGTTTAACCCACAGCGCCACCTCTCAACCATAAAGTTTGGTGACCTTGGATCTTAAGTCAACCGCTCTCTCAGCCCAACCTACTCCACAAGGTTGTTGTGGAGGCACCACCCTGAAGGAAAAGCAGATGATGGGGAAGCTATTATAAAAGTAGGAATATAAGGAGGGCTACATAATACCTACATAATGCTGACACCAACTCACAATCTGGTGCCCCAAAAAACCAGCCAAGGTGCTTCCTTCAGTATAAAGCACCTGTTGTAATAAATCACCTTCATGTCCTTTTAACGGGGGTGCCACAACATCCCCCCCCCCAATCACCGTATCCGCAGGGAAAGGTTTTAACTGGGCAAACTAGACTAGCACGGCTGGGAGGTACGTGGCTGAAAAAATGCCTCTCCGTTGCACTGGATAGTCTTACCTCAGTGTTTTCATAAAAGGGCTGCAGCCATCAAGGAAGCTGCAAGTGGAAGGAATTCAAGCAAAATTAGGGTATGCCAGCCAACCTGCTATGGCTGGTTACCTGAGCCACCATGCTGGCACGGGAGTCTGTTTTTGTCTTGTCGAATAAGGAAGCCCATTATTACTAACATGTGCTGCTAGAGTTCGTTTGCACTGAGGGCTCCCTTAGGAGCGGCCTGTGAGATGCAATTCCAATTTTGCCCATGAATATTTATAAGCAGACCACATTTGAGAATCTATGAATTTTGTAGGATATTTTATTCTTCCCCTCATTTTATGAGAGTTTCAGTTTTATATCAAGCTCTGTCCTTTTATTTTTCGTATTCTTTTGAAAAGACAGAACTAATTAGGGTTTCTTCCTTTCTTTCTTGGTGGTGGTGGTGTTCAATTGTGCAACAGCAGCAGCTGCTGTTGTTTTGTGCCTCATTTGGCACTGGAGTACGACCAGCAACTTTTCTTTCTGTTTGTAAGAATAGCAGATGTGTACGAAAAAATTCAATACTGTCCACATTAGGCATGGGACACAGGCCCCAGAGTATATCCGAAGCTCAAATTCGTAGGCTCAAAATGTATCCACGGAATAAATCTCGCCAAAGATTGTCATACAACACAAACTAAGCCTTGAGTTGCCGCTGAATGCAAAGGACGATGGATAGGATTTTAGTGACCTGTTTTCAGGTCCGTATCAGACGTCTGGCTACCAGCCTGGTTATCCAAAGTGGGTCCAGAAAGAGGTTGAAATGGCTCAGCCTTCCAGCAGGTCCCAGGGCCCCTTCAGATATCAAATCACTGGGCCCATAACCGCAGGGGCTTCCACTTTTGCTGTACCTCTCCTAACATGGATCATGCCTTCCCCACAGAGTCCAAAAAGGAAGAAGCACAGCAGTCTAGGCCGGGGGGGGGGGCTTCTGTTCATCTTGCACAAGTGTGGGAGTTTCCAAGTGCTCCTTGCACACTCCCCCTTTCTGGCATGTACACTGGATGACCCCTGACCCTAGCTACTAAAATAGCACAGAGCAGAGTTGGGTCCCCTATACAGACAACGGGGTCAAAGTCCTCTGGACACCAGTGCATCCAATGGCCCAATGAACATTGGAAGCTGCCTTACAATGTGTGAGTATTTCCTACACAGACTGGCAGCAGTTCTCTGGGTTTCAGACAGAGGATGTTCCATTTCTAATTGGAGATTCTAGGTATTGAGCTTGAAACCGTCTACATGCGAGGCTTGTGCCCTGCCACTCTTCCAAGGCCCTTCTCCAGAACCATCATCGGGATACAGAATGCCTACTTGCTCTAATTTGGAATCGAGTCATTATTCCAGGAAAAAGAGGGTGGGGTACTCAGAAAAATTACAAGTTGTACCAAAATTAGGAGGCATATTAACAGACATGTGTTGTTTCTCAACACTTTTAAAGAAAAATCTCAGCAAAGTTAATGAAGCTAACACTGCATCATCATTTTCAGTGCTCTGTATGTACCCAAAATAGCACCATCCGTGCACAAAAAGGAGCATCATCAGGAGAGTTTAGAAAATCAGAGGGGAGGGCATATAGAACGGAGTATCTTGCAAGAGATTATGGCTGGCTGGCTGGATCTTTGAAGAGAAGCAATCCACACTGCAATGTTTTCTATTGTTGCAGGTCCCAATTGTTAACACTACACAGTCACATTGCTACCAAACAGGCAAGCAGGTAACTTGACATCCCCAAACACCCATTTCAGTTTTCCCTAGGAAACTTGTCTGGAACAATGAAGACTTGCCAACTTTTAATTTTATAAATTTAATAAATAATAATAACCTTTAATTTTAACAATTCTGGTGAATCGACAGGACCAGGGTAGCATGGCAGCAAAACACAGTATCCCAAACTGCCTTCTACAATGAACATTATCATTGGGATGTGCACTGTGAAATTACTAGTAGCACATTCATTATGAACCACAGCGCCAACTGATTCTGCATAAAATTAGCCTCTCATTTTCATTTTTCCCCATTCATAAAATGCATTCAAATGTAATGTTATAGCTTCATCCCCCATCTCTCAAAACATAAAGATTAGTATTAGATTACTTAATGAGCCTTAACTCAAAATCAACAGGAAGTGATTTTTTTTTTGTTGGGAAGTAATCTGAGGCTGCTTCAGATGATGAAGTCCATTATGGCTGATGACATGATGCTTTTATGATTCATGGCTCTAAAGAACTCTTTCTGAAAATACTGTGAAACAGCCTGTCCATTATTTTTTTGTAAGACCACGCCTCGCTTTCTTGAGCACAGAATAAGATACATGAGACACAAGCAGATAACCGTGGACACTGAAGTATAACAGAGTTCCCAAGAGTGTTAGAGGTACAAAGTAATATAATTTCCCTTTTGTAATTTCCTCTTGGAGGGGTACCAGATAAGGTGCTTTTGAGACGTTTCTGAAGTCATTCTAATCTAGCAGGATTTCATTACCCTGCTTCAGTAACATCTACATGGCAAGGCCATAGTTAAGTACCACATTCTCGATGTACAAATGTGCTTAGGCTCACACTTGCTCATCTTCACAGAGTAGAGGTACCCTGAAACTCACACGTACACATCTGCGGATAGTTGCTGCAGCTCTGGTATCTCTAAAACTCTCTAAAATCCCCCAAGAAAACTCTTTAAACGAAGGAAGCAATTGCAGGCAGCACTGAATTATGTTTTTGCTGTTTTCGATGTGGCAGTGTTCTAATGATATTTTATGCAGTATCTGCATTTGCCACACAACTGTGGGCAAATGTCCTACTTTCTCCTTGCAAACACAGATGAATGCAAATCTGAGGACATCAGTCTGTGGGACAGTTAACAGCAGCGCCAAATTTGTCTACTAACCCTATATAAAGCCTATGCAAATGTATTTACCGCTTTCTTCACCTACACCCACCTGTGGGAGCAGCTTAGCTACGTACACTGAAATCCTTAGCACACTTGCATGCCAGCAAATTCCACTGAAATACTAAGGCATACTTCCAAGTAAGTAAATTTAGCCAGCTCCAAACATTTTAAACAGATACTTATTAAGCAAATCACCATGCCTATGGCACAAGACACCCAATGAAGGCAAGTAAAGCGAGAGAGCTATATATATACCGAGCATGAAAGGAAAGGGCACTAGTTGATGTAAAACTGGGATTAGAAGTCACTGAATCAGAAAGAAATGTCTGGAGCAGAGCAGAAGAAATGGGGGAAACATGCTGTCCTGTTCTGAATATTTCACTATGCCCCAGGACTTGGGAGTCTCATTATGGTTCTCCTTTTCCCAAGCCTGCGTAAACCGAGCCTGCCAAAGTTTCTACTGAAAAGCTCTATCAATTTATAAACAGGAGGAAAAGGACACACACTCACATGAGGGCAGCTGCTGACTGGAATGCACTGTTTCTTGCGACACTCAGTCTTGCCTTTCACACAAGCACAGATGGTGCAGTTAACGGAGGACCACATCTCTCCATCCTGCAGGAGGGAGAACATGATACAGCCATCAGCTGGGGCAGCAGAAGGAAGCAGTTCCAGTAATGCATCATCCTGTTATACAAGGGAAAAGCAACACTCTCCCTGTTGGGGAGTTATGTCATTGTTTAGTCTAAATCACTTCTGAGATGTCCATCTCCACCCAGTTGGATTAAGGATGGAAGCTCATCAGGGATGATTTTTTACTCTGATCCTTCCAGATAGAGGAGTTTTACTGTATGCTTAATGAAGACGTGTCAGAATTTTCTAGCAACATCCTGATTAGTTGCCTTTTCTCCTGAAAAACATTCGAGTTGTGATCACACAGTATCATGAACATCTCATTTGGGATGACATAATTATAAAGATTTGATTCAACATAGCCACTGTGATTGGCATGTTTAAGTTACCGCGCGTGAAAGTATTTGATAAAGATGTCAGGACACTGAAAATTTATTCCCAGATGTGGCATCGTTCTCCTTCAACCCAGGAATGTACTTAATACTGAATTCAGATTTGGATTACTTACAGTGCAAAGGCAGACATCTGATCTACTAAACATCTGAAAATGCTTATAACAGATAGAGAACAAAAAATACCCAAGAATTCTAGCAGGTACAGAGCTCTGTGACTCCAAAGTGCTGCTTCAGAAATGCCCTGGCTTCCTTCCTTATGGACTGCTTGGGCCAAAGGCAGTTCTTAAAGCATTATTTTACCCATCAGAGGTCCAGGCACTGTTCGTTTTCTATCCAACTTACAGAAGCCTTCGATTTATTGGAAGGAAATGAAGGCGGGGCAGATAGTAACAGAGTGAAAAGGTGTGTGCTGTGGATCAGTGTGATGCAGAATACAATAAAAATGTGAAAGGAACCCATTTATTTATTTATTATCAAATGCTGACAGCTTCAATGAGCCACAGGTGAGAGCAGGGTACACAGTGGGTAATCTGTCTCAAGATAATGCCCGAGTACCTGACACAGGACACAATCCTCTGGGATTTCTCAAGTTCTCTTGCAATGTACTCATTCATTTTATTTGTGGCTTTCAGAAGACAATTTCCCAGTCAACTATTCCCCAAGAGTCATTTTTCTCCCTCTGCTACTCTACATAATATTTTAATAATATGAAGAAGAGAGACACTTGAGGAATTCAATTTATCTGAATTCTGATGTGAACTGACCTGATCTGCACTCTTTAGACTAATGTGTTGTTCAGAAAATAATCCGATTTTACACTTTTCTGAACTTTACAATGCCTTTCTTGGCTTTAAAATGACCCCCCTCAGATTGCTCCGTTTATAATCCCAGTTTTTGAAAACTGAGGCAATACACCAAGAAGTAGTGGACATATGGAAAAAATAATTATTAACAGATCTCAACAGACCAAAGCAAGTATTAAAGGCAAAACAAAATAAAGGCTATTTTCCACAAAACACAATGTCTATGGAACTACAAGAAACAGAGACAACTAACTGTTCAGCCCTATACATATTTACTTAGAAATAAGTCTTATTATGCTCCATGGACCTCTCTCCCTAGAAAGTGAATGTATGAGTGCAGCCTTAGGAAATAAGAATAATTGTACACATCGACTAAGCCACTGTAAGAGGCTGGACAGTTGTTCTCTGCTGTTATAATTTTGATATTTTGTTCTGTGGAATACTAGTCTGGATCCCAATATCTGAATTTTCTGCACCTGGAAGTGGTTTTTAGACATGAGTTTCTGGAACAGCAGTCCTACCAAACCCCAGACTTCAAATGCCTATTTTGAAGTGCTTGGGCACTTGGGTTTAAAGAAAAAAGTTAATCCTTTGTATGCATGTGAAGTAGCTCCTTTGAATACAAGTCAATATGATAATCACAAGGAGTCATGTGTTTACGTGTGTGTTTGTATAAGAGAGAATGCATGTAAGTAAAGAAAGAGACAATTGGCTGGTGGCACAATGGTTTTTCTGTGTGTAAGCACCAAACTTAAAGAAGAGTAGTTCCTTTCAATTGACTGTAAACAGGGTTTCCAGGACCTACGTACAGTGCAGCTTTGTGCAATGTAGGAAGGGGGGGGGGGTTGTGAATGCAAATTAATGAAAAGCAGCATTGGCTGAGTAAATACTATGCGCATAAGGGATTTAACTTTTCATCTGATCCCACGATCTCTCAACACACAGATGGTCCACACAGTGTCAGAAATCAGTTGCAAGAGAGAGGTAGGGTGTGGGGAGAGAGAAATTATGCATGGCTTGAAAAAAACAAGCAGGCACCCAATAATATAGGGAGTGTTTTGGGAGGGAATCCCCAATGACCTTGGGTAGGAGGAGGGCAGGAGTAGATTATTACCGCATGCCTTCCCAACTCATGAAGCACTGTCTGTTTCTATAGCTGTGTACTTTATATCCAAAAAGGTGAATTCAGCTCCTATTGGCTCACCTGCGGGTGGGAAGAGAGGTTCCATTTTGGCTTTGTCTATTCAGCCATGCTCTCTACAGGCCACAGAGAAATATCTTTACTATAGCTATCAGGATGTGCTAAGGAAACTGAACCGCATCGTTATAATGCATTTTATAGCACAGTGAAGCAGCACGGCTGTCTGCCTAGGCAGAAAGGAGTCGGTTTACCAGACTGCAGAAAGCAAATCTTTCTTCTGTTTTATTTTAATTCCTTGTGTGGGAGCCTCTCTACACTGCTAAAAGATAAAACCACTGCTCTGGATTCATTGCAACCTGATGATTATTCAAGTGTTGCAATGATACCCGCGTGGGGCAGTTTCTTTTTTTTTAAAAAAAAGAGCATTTACCCGGAAGATCTTGTTGCCAAACTTGCACACTTTTGTTTTCTCTGGGGACATGTACGAGACACACTCCTTGCAGCACTGCTCTTTGCCTTTCATGCAATCTCCAGGAGGTGAGCATTTCTTCTTACACACCACAGTGGAATCCTACACGGAAAGAGGAAGGGAGGGAGAGAGGTTGCAGATAAAGAGGATGAAGAGGATAACGTTCCCTCCTCAATTAGTGACTACAGGATACATGAAGTGGTTGCTAAACTGATGCTACTATGGAGACAATGGAACCTACAGTAACACAGTAAGCATATCTACACAGATGTAATATGCATGGGGACTGAGACAGGGACAATGGCTAGGAACACTGAACCTTTCAGGCTGTGCCTACCCTACACACACACACACACACACACACACACAACCTTGTGCAAATTAATTGAAACAAAGCATTTTTCTATCTTACTCGTTATCCTGTACTCAAAACAAACACGAAAATTCAGTTGATCATTATGGCGTCGGAAGCCTGCAGCCAATAGAAGGAATGATGCGCTCGCCACAATATATTGAGGTTCCACGAAATAGAGTTTTTCCAGAGCTGGAAAAGAGGTATCCTGATGGTGCTGGGAAATTGCAGCAGGACCTAGCCCCCTGTCACACATCGAAAGTAGTGAAGAAATTCATGACAGAGCAGCAAATACAGGTACTTGATTGGCCAGGGAATTCCCCGGACATAAATCCCATTGAGAATTTGTGGGCTACAGTGGTACCTCTGGTTACGAACTTAATTCGTTCCGGAGGTCCGTTATTAAGCTGAAACTGTTCTTATCCTGAGACGTGCTTTCGCTAATGGGGCCTCCCGCTGTGCGCGCCCCTCCGGCACGCAATTTCCATTCGCATCCTGGGGCAAAGTTCGCAACCAGGAGCAGCTACTTCCAGGTTAGCGGAGCTCGTAACCTGAAGCATTAGTAACCAGATGCATTTGTAACCAGAGGTACCACTGTATATGCAAAAGTCGCCTCTGTGCTGTACGGCTATGGAGAAGCTCATTCAGGCGCTGATTCAAGTGTGGTACAGGGATCCGAAAATCAACAGTGACCTGTTCGAAACTAGTAGACTCCATGCCAAACCATGTTCAAATGCTGCTTAAAAATAGCGGAGATTCTGGAATGCAAGTGAACTTGGTTGATTAGGGCTCTTTACGTTTGAAGCATGGGAAGCAGGAAAAATTTATAATTTAAAATTTGGCAGAATATTGGGATTATTTGATATTTTTATGTATAATTTGGAATATTTAATTTGATTGGATTGGATTGTTAATGTGGAAAACTTAATAAAAATATTTGGGGGGAAATTAAAAATAGCAGAGGTCATATCCGTTACTAATGTACGTACAGTATATGTGAATTTTGTACATGTATATGTGAGTTTTGTACAACAAACTACATTATTTATTTCAATTAATTTGCACAAGGGTGTACACACACACACACACAATTTCTATACCACCCTTCATCCGAGGATCACAGAGTGATTTACATAAGAACACAAAAATACATAACATAGTAACAAACAAAAACAATACCCCCCCCCAGTTTAAAAGGCCATAAATGGTTTAATTAGTCAAAGGCATGGGAGAAGAGGAATGTTTTTACCTGGTGCCTAAAGATATATAACAAAGGCACCAGGTGAGTCTCCTTGGGAAGTTAAAGGGACCCCTGACCATTAGGTCCAGTTGTGACCGACTCTGGGGTTGTGCGCTCATCTCGCATTATTGGCTGAGGGAGCCGGCGTACAGCTTCCAGGTCATGTGGCCAGCATGACAAAACCGCTTCTGGCGAACAAGAGCAGCACACGGAAACGCCGTTTACCTTCCCGCTGCAGTGGTACCTATTTATCTACTTGCACTTTGATGTGCTTTTGAACTGCTAGGTTGGCAGGAGCAGGGACCAAGCAACAGGAGCTCACCCCGTCGCGGGGATTTGAAACGCCGACCTTCTGATCGGCAAGCCCTAGGCTCTGTGGTTTAACCCACAGCGCCACCCGTGTCCCTTTTCTCCTTGGGAAGAGCATTGCACAAATGGGGAGCCCGTTCTCATGTTGCCACCTTCCGGGCCTCTCACGGAGGAGGTAAAAGAAGAAGGGCCTCCGATGATGTTACTTTACTAAGAGATGCATCTGAAAGTCAACGGGAGCAAGCACTGTAGCCCCCAAACTATAAAAGTATCACTGCTGTACCATGAAAATGACATGAGGAAGGGTTTACTACCAACTCACCCTGCAGGTACACTTAGTGCAATTGTCGTATGCAAAAGAGGCTCCATTGTCATAAACATCGCTGTGAAAGAGGCAGCTTCCAAATGGGAGATCAAACACTTTCCTCTGCCCTGGGAAATACAAACAACAGGAAAAAGAATGTGATTTAAAAGGAGCTGCATCATCAATAAAGATAGCTATTGCTCATCTGCAAACTATTATTGACTGGATTGTTTTGTTTTAATCCATTTATACAGGATTTTTAAAAAATCCTATTTTATACTGTTTGAAGAAATTACCGATTACCTGAGGCAAAGATCGGGGACTATAAAACGATGTTGGCAAATCTCTATGAAACGTGCGCAGTGGAGGGATTCTAAACCACTGATTTGTAACAGCTTGCCTTGACACTAGACTTCAATGGGAAAAATTGTTGGTTCAATGTGAATGATTTTTGGAATTGAGGGAGGCTGAAGTTTTGTTCATTTGCTAATTAGCAGGTCAGAGTATTGCTCTGTTTATTATTTGAGTATTGTTAATATTGTTCACTACTATTTACATGGCTAGTATGTATTTTTCCACGGATGTTATATCAAATATTAATGTATTAGATGATTTCACCCCACCCCTTCCTCCCTATGGTATTATGTGCTGTATATTTTTCTTTGCTGGGTCGCTTGGAGATCTTCAGGTGACAAGCAACTAATAAGTTTAAATAAATAAATAAATGTATGGATAAATGATAATCACATAAGACTACTGATCCATCTAGCCCAGGGTCATCTATTGTGACTGGCAGTGGCACTCCTGAGGGCCAGGTACAGGGTTTTCCTAGTCCTGCTGCCAGAGATCTGTTTGAAAAATAATAGTAAACTCAATTATCTGTGTACCAGTCCTTATGTGGCCAAAATGGTACCACCCACAAGAAAAAGACATCAATAAGCTCGGTGAAACCCCAAGGTTTAAAGAAGCACAATTTATTTATATTTTTGAGGGGGAAAGAAAACAGCTAATGTGGGGAACCCAAACTGACTTTTGAGGATGAATATGGGAAACCAGAAGGGAGGGTTAGTGGAATGGAGTATCTAGGACAGGAACACTACATACTGCAACATTTAGCTGCAGGTCTCACTTTAATTAATTAATTAATTGACTAACTAACACATTTATGGACTGCTTCACAGCCTGAAATCAAAGGAAACAGTGTACAATAAGATAAAAAATTAGATAAAGTACAAACCCCCCACGAGTTCTAAAAACAATTAAAAACATCTCTACAAGCACTAAATGCAATAAAATGATTTCTACAAATGTATGATTAATATCCCATTAAAACAAAACAAAAAATGTATTGCAACAATGGAGTTGTCTTAGTTCAGGAGAAGCCAAGAATTGGACCTGGGTTTTATACACACAAAGCCCATGTTTTATGGCTTGGCCTAACTTTAAAATGTGCTTCTATGCTCTTTACTAAGAATTTCGTTTCATTTCACGAAGACCTAAAACTCTAAGGTCATACAAGACAACCCTTGAGTCCCTTATATCTGATTGCCCTCATACTTGTCACCATTTTTGACAAGCACTGCCATTTCAGTACTGAAGTACAGACAGATACAGACAACATTGCAATGTAGATTTATCCCCATTTTACAGCTTGAGGAAAGGAGGCAAAATGACAGCAGCTTCCCCAAGGGTTCAGTTACACCAGTGCTAATAAACTACCTGGAAATAAACTTTTAAATAGCTGGGCTTTCTAGAGATGATTAGCATGCACAACTATACTGTACCAATAAGTATTTTTGCTTTCAAAAGTTTCATTTCAAAATTAAGAGCTCACTCTGGACTCTGGATTTTGTCATGCTTAAAGCAGACACACTGATAACAGTAGGATTTAAATCGATCATGACTCAAGCCCCATTTATACCTATGGGTCTACTCTGCACATGATGGGAAGTCTGGATTCAACCCTCTATTAGGATTATGAATAAAATCATATAATTCCTGGGTGAATGATTACTCTGACCTAATTATTGGAGGGGTTGTTGTAAAGATTATTAAGGGTTTGGATAGCAGTACTAACATAACACACCAGGCCAATAGCCTTTACAGGTTGTCTTGTAACAGAACCATCACAACACAGCAGATGTGTTGGAGAGGATTTAGATATAACTATGTATGTAATATCTGGAAACAATTGAGAGGGGACACATTTGCTTGCCACCTCAAAACTTGTTCTCCCTCACACCTGTTTTCCAGATTTCATCCCCATCCTACTGCCTCACACAAGCCCACAAAAACATCTGCTCTGTTGCATTGGAATGGAAAAGAGAATTGGCTGCAATATGAAAAATCTCTGGGGACAGGAACGCTTGCCTCTCTTCTAAGAATCTGGAGGCAAAGTCTGAGGAAGGTGGAAAGGATCTTCGACAATGAGCTAGAAGAAGATTCTTGTTGGATTAGACCAAAGGCCCATCTCAGTGGCCAACCAGATGTTTCTGGGAAGGCCAGAGGCAGGACTTGAGGGCATTAGTCCTTCTCCACAGTTGTTAACCAGCAATTGGTATCCAGAGGCTCACTGCCTCCAAATTTGTCCATCCATTATGACTAGTGCCCACTGATAGCTTCATCCTCCATGATTTTTTCTAATCCACTTTCACATCCATCTCAACTGGTGGCAGTCACCACATCTTGTGGCAGCAAATCCCATTAACTCTGCACTGTGTGAAGAAGTACTTCCTTTTTCCTGACTGCAGACTGTTCTCTGAGCCAACTCCTGATGAAACCCAGATGCTGCAGAGTAGGCAGGCATCTCCCAGTTGGTCCTCTCTTGGCCACATGAGAAGAGAAGCAAAGAGAAGAGAAGATGGTGGCGCTAGAATAAAACTAATGCTAAATATTGTTTTGAGGTGTTCACGTGAAAAATTGAAGGGGTTTAGTCTGAGAAGCTGAGGGTTCACGTCTGATTAGACATTTAGGTATGCCATCAAGGACTAAAGGTTAGGGAACCCTCTCACTTAAAACTACATCTTTTAGAATCAAGAACACATCCCATGGAGCTTTGACAGACCACTCAGAGCTTCTTGGGAAAAGAGGCCCTCTCATTTTCGGTGCCATGGAACATTCTTCAACACTGAAGAGAATGGAGACAACCCTGGATGTGCAAAGTTCTTATATGTATATTACAGCACTTATATTCATGCTGGAGCTAATATATTTGAGCACTTGAGTCTGTGTGCTTGGTATAAGACAAGTGCCCTGTCAGAGTCTGGTTTATAGTATATTTGTCACATTTTGGTTTGGAGTCAGTGTGCCTTTAACAAATCTCATCTACTGTGAACAGACGTTTGAATAATCCCCACCTGCAATGATATTGCCAATTCTTACAACAAGCACACGTCTTTAAAAACGGCTCTGTACATCCTGCAGAACAATCTCCTTGATGTAATGTTTTGAGTTAGAAAGCAGTAATCACTAAGTGATGATGTGCACCAGCCCAGAAGATAATTCAGTACAACTTTTATGGCATGCCAGCCAAGTCTTGCAGGATATGAAAAATCCCAGTCAACGCCAAGACTGTCCTATGAAAATCAGTTCAAGATGTTCAGAAATCCCATATGGGACAACACATCCTTTGCATTGCTGTGCATTGCATGAAAGCACATTATATTGGTCTGGCAAGGCTGGAAACAATAAATGAGTTATCTAGCTTGTTCACTAACAAAGCCTCTTGCATTGTCGTATCCTCCCAAAAGCCAGTTATATCATTCCATCTCCCTTTTATACTGCAGGTACATCTAGAAGCAAGCCATTTTGCCACCTAGAGCACATGCACTGCCCAGTTCAGCAGTAGATAACAAGATGCTACAACTAGGCCTACAACTTTCATCATCCCCAGCAAATCACTGCCGATAGTCAGAGATAATGGGAGCTGTATTACAACACCTGGAAGGTGCCATGTAGGCTACGCCTGGCCCAGTTCAAGAGATGCTCCTCTGGAGTAGTGCTGGAACACTACTGCTGGGTTTGGGGAGTGGCATCAGCCATATGCTGATGTCAAGGACTCTATTTCTCATTATCACTGGAGCCACAGGGATGTCTTGCATGTGTTGGATGGGGACAGTAGTGGTCTGGATAAGGGCCAATAAACTGAGGCTGGTCCCAACAAGATGGAAGAGCTGTAGGGTGGTAGTTCTTGGATCAGGGAACTGGGTAGGCAGCCTTTTCTCAATGGGGTTAGCTGTACTTTCCTGGAAGTACAGCTGCAATATTGGAAGAGTCTAACTAGCACATAGGATGTAAAGACAATTACCATTAGCACATAGAATCATAGAATTGTAGAGTTGGAAGGGACCCTGAGGCTCATCTAGTACAACCCCATGTAATGCACAAATATGCAACTGTCCCATATGGGGATCAAGCCTGCAACCTTGGCGTTATCAGCACTATGTCCTAACCAACTAAGCTGATATGCTCCCCCCTCCAATGCAAGTTGTGGAGATCCTTATTGGAATAATGATATAATCACAGAGTTGGAAGGGATCCCATGGATCATCTAATCTGCACAGCAGCCAGCTGATTTCACATATTCAGGGAAGAATTCAATATCACACTAGAACAAATGTTCTATCAGCGCAAGCATATCTGCTTTTCTGATGGAACAACCTCCCCTTCCTCCTGCCACACACTGTTTGGGGGTGGGTGGGTTACGTAGCAGAGGAGAGGGGAGGAAGCCCTGTTGCGCTAGCAGGAGCCCTTGCTCTGCCTCTTGCTAGCAGAACTATTTAATTGACCCCAGCCCTCACTCTATATACCATTTTTGAACGCAAGGAAAGAATTCGTCCCCTCCAGTTGGTTTTGTATATTGGTTACTGTTATAAGAATGGTTTTGTACTCATTTGTGGTTTAATAAATTAAATAACTAAATAAATGAACAGATGTCTACTCTGAGGATACCCCCTGATCCAACCTTGTCACTCCATCCCAGTAACCTCAGTGGCACAGACTGCATCTTTCTAGCCTCAGATTGTTCTCCATTCATGGATACAGTGGCCTAGCCACAGCTACTCTCACCCTGGCAGCCTCCTATTTATATTATTGTAAGGTACTCTCTGCAAGAGGCTTTACTGAAAGATGGTCCAGAAATGAACATTAGTGCAGGATGCTGCCACTAAAATGTTCACTGGAGTAGCTATTAGGGATCATATAAAAGGTAAAGGGACCCCTGACTAATAGGTCCAGTCGTGTCCGACTCTGGGGTTGCGGCACTCATCTCGCTTTATTGGCCGAGAGCCGGCGTACAGCTTCCAGGTCATGTGGCCAGCATGATTAAGCCGCTTTTGGCGAACCAGAGCAGCGCACGAAACGCCGTTTACCTTCCCGCCAGAGCGGTTCCTATTTATCTGCTTGCACTTTGATGTGCTTTTGAACTGCTAGGTGGGCAGGAGCTGGGACTGAGCAACGGGAGCTCACCCCGTCGCAGGGATTCGAACCGCCGACCTTCTGATCAGCAAGCCCTAGGCTCTGTGGTTTAACCCACAGCGCCACCTGGCTCCCTAGGGATCATATACTGATCTTTAAAGTTCTTAATTGGCTCCCTATTTGCTTCCAGGCAGAATTTAAGGTGCCAGTGTTGACCTTAAACAACGTGGGACCAGGGATGTGAAGAAATGCCTCCCTGCAGCAGCCTCACCAGATTCTTCAGTCTGGAAGCGAGGTCCTTCTTTTCTCACCACCAGAATTTCTATATTTCTATACACTGGGTGGTGATAAGGGACAGTGCCTTCTGAGTAGTGACACATTGATTATGGAACATCTTCCCCAACCCACCCAGAAGTACGACTGGTTTATTTATTTATCTCATACAATTTATATACCACCTGACTGTAAAAAAAAAACCCAAGCAAACCACAACGTTGCTAATGTTGCATCTGGATGTTAGTCTGTTTCTGCAAAACATTTTCATGTGTCTTACAGTTTTATCTGCTGTAATCATTGGATAGTTGTTGCCTCTTTTAAATATTATTTTAACCCACCCTGTGATCATTGGGTGAAGGGTGGGTTTAAGATGGTCTTAATAAATAAATAAAATATCATACAGCATTGCTCTCACTTGGGGAGAGCAAAAACAGATGTGCATAATAATCTTCCAGATCCAGTTCCGAAGATCACATTTATTCTCCAAAGTAAATAGTACATCTGACATCTATACAAAACCAAATTTAAGTGGCCAAGATTTGGCCTAATTACTGATAAAGAAAAACAGAAAAAAATATGAAAATACCATTGAAACAGATATAATTTTCTAACTATATACCATTTATTTGATGCAATTGTTCTCTTTCAAAATTTTCGGTGATATATAACTATGCATAAGTTTCCTCAAATGTCTGTGAGTTGTCTGAAAGGAAACGTACAGAGTACATGCAATATGCCTGTTTAAACAACCACTCACCCAAACATTTTGGGCAACACTGTCCGGATGGAGTATGACTGAGATGCTGGGGACATGAAAGAATGGGGCAGACTTCCTGTACGCACTGTGTCCTGCCACCCTAAAAGAAAATAGGGTCAGTTAGAGAACACACAGCTGAAGAATGCAGTGCAGCCTGAGCCACACTTCTCTAAATACACTTTAATTAAATGCTAGCGTATCGAAAACGCATCCAGCAGGAAAGCGGAGATCCTCACCTATACAAACACTTCAAAAACAAGGCCTTCATAGGCCAAATCTTATACAATGCATTTCAGCATATTGTAACATCCACACCATATGAAGCACATATGAAGCACAAAGTTTCCTAGAAAGAAACCTGGGGAATTTGGTTTGTTATGGGTGCTGGGAGTCCACCTGACACTGATACAGAAACTGTGCACATATACGATGCAAAAGAATGAAATATCATTATTCCCCACTTCTTTCTCTCCCCCCCCCCCTTCTCTCTGCCCTAACCTCACAATGCCTATGATAGCAGCACCCAGTGCTTTTTTCTGGGGGGACGCAGGGGTACATATACCCCTAAACATTTTGTGAATCTTTGTACATTTACCATATTTATTTTTCCCAATTTGAACTATAGAATGGTGATTTTCTTGAGTCAAAATGAGAATACCCCTAAACTTCTTTTTTTTAAAGAAAAAAAGCACTGGAAGCATCTCATACTGAATGTAACTGACCTGCTCTTATTACCGGTAATTTTTTTTAAAGTATTTTTATTAAAGATTTCTTGATTTACAAAAGTACGTGCAATGTCTCCCTCTCATTAATTGAAAACAGAGACATTATATGTTACCTTGGTTATCCATTAAAATCTTTCTTTTCTTTTTTCATGGACTTACAAAAGGAGTTAAATTTGGTTTCAGGTTTGAAACTGTTACTTTGTTTTATTTTCAGCCATCTTTCTATAATCTTGTGACTTCTCCCGAGGGGAAGTTGGATCCAAAAGACAGGAGAGGCCGGCTGGTGTCTCCACACCAGACAATTGCTGCTCTAAATACTACCACTGTGAGGGGAAACCCAGAGCTAAAAACGAAGGCAAAAATCCCCCAATAAGCAGTAATGAAGCAGGCACTGGGAAATGAGAAAATAATATGGGAACATGAGGCCGGATTTTGAGAAAGACTGTTTTTAAAGGAATAAAGAGCTATCCTTGGGAGTTATACGGTACAACATAGAATAAAGGTCTTGGGAATAAAATGGAGAGGGTGAAGGTCAAACTGTGAAAGAAATATTGTTTTGGCCAACCCAGCCCTTTAAATGAAATATTATCAACATGTATATAAGCACAGAGAGGCCCCGGTCAGGGAGAAAAGTTCATCTGCTGGGCATTGTGCATAAAGAGAAAAGATTGTCTCTACTACCACACGGAGCTATCAGCCTAAACAATATTCTGTTTCGGTGTGGCTTTTGTTTCTCATTTCAGAAGACAATAAATGGGCGATGGCTATGAATGAATGAAAGCCTCCACTGCAGCAAAACCTGTTCTGTGTCTCCCACCAAGGACTGCAATCAACTCGTATTTAAAAAAAGAAAGAAAGAAATCTTTGCTCCAGATCGTCTCATTTAAATTTCCTGTATAGTTTATAATTTAAAGCAGCACAAGCAGCCAGCAATAAACTCTGCGCTCCTAGAGGCATGAAAGAATTATGAGTTGTCCACAGCCACATGCATTCAGGATCTCTCTCTAAACTCTCTGGAGAGACAAGTAATATAAATGCTCTAGCTCTCCAGAGCACAGAGGAGGAAGCTGTGGTGTATGATGAGTTTACTGATATGTTTTAATTCTAATGTTAATACCAATACCCAAAATAAAGCATTATCTCTACTGCATACGGACACTTTAATAAGATTTTCAGACACTGCACTGTCTGAAAAGAACACAGCCTTTCTTTCCCCCCTCCAACTTGCCCCAAGGGGGGCTGCTGAAACATCCTGAATGCACACAGCTTTAGGCCTGCGCTCATAATCCTTTCAACACAGCATCCAGGGATGCAAAGTATATTGCGGTCTGAAACTGCTGCTCTGAATTATGAATCAGTCAGGAAACTCTGAAATGATTTTTTTCCACTTAGGCAGCTCAGAGAACAGATCCCCCCCCCTTTTTTCTTTTTCAAGAATGTGCAGGTGCGGTATCAGAGAACTAAACCTACAACTTTTGAAAAATGGTACAATTGCTCACGGGAGAAGCCTAGAAACAGGCACCATGCCCAAAAGGTATTTTCGTGATGCATGAGTGATGAGGTTATCCGAAGGAGCAGGTAGGTCAAGCGAGAAACACCTTCAGTGGTTTAAAGCAGAAGCGGTGAGTCTGCGCCCCTCCATCTGGTGTTGGGGCAATCAACCCTTCTGGGAATTGTAGCTCTCAGCACCCTGCACAAACTACAGTTCCCAAGATTCTTTGGGGAAGCCATGGCTGTTTAAAGTGGTATGGCACTACTTTAAATGTATAGTGCGGATGAGGCCTTGATCAGGCAAGTTTTTTTAAGAACAACAACAGCTACCAAAACAGCTTACAACATCTTTCTCCTGCCCCAATAATACCGATGCAATATTATGAGGATGACCCAACGTTACAAGAGAATAAGCAATACTTTTGTAATTGTTTTCAAAGAGGAGCCTTAAAAAGCTGGATGCAAACTGGATGCACCTATAAAAAGTTTAGTTCCAAAAGAGGACCAGTTTGAACCAAATGTTTTTTTCTTATCTCAGCATTTACCAAATGGTGAAAAAAAAGGAATTTTTCCTCACCAGCCCAATCCAAACATATCCGTTATTTGGTTATACAGCAGCTGTAGCTATAAATCTTAACTATGTTATTATTTGTTGGTGCATACTGAATTTGAACTTAACAGTAGAGCTGAGAGCTTTTTCACACTGAAATAGAAAGTGCCTTTGCGTCTCTTTGGTGGGATTGAAGCCTTGCGTGCATGTCATGAATATGGCACAAAGGGAAGAGCAGAAATCAAATGGACAAACTCTTGCGCCAGGGCTTGCCGAGATTATTTTGATTCATCCTCCTTTCCATGTGTTATCCATTACTTGCAATGTTATTTATGCTGTTGTAGTACCTGGAAATGGTTAAGTTAAAAAAACGGTACCCTCACTAACTACACTGCTAGCCTAATAATACCATCTATTTTATTTGGGAGTGGGAACTCACAACTTCGTGTGGGTATGCTAAATCTAGATGATGTATGACACATTAAAAATAGGAAATTGCAGCATCCAAAATGTTAAATATGTTTTGGTGTTATAAATATAAAAGTTAAACATTTGAAAAAATCGTGTGACAGGACACACCGCCAGGTTTCATACAAGGTTCCTTGTCCGTGTAACGTAAAATTCTTGGGACATTAGAACCCCAAGTAATTATGCACTGGTTCCTCTTTTGGAATTAAGCTTTTTATAGGTGCATCCAGCTGCAATGAATTTTTGTACTGTCCATCAGCTAGTAATTCAGATCAAAAGGAATCCACTGAATTGCAGCCATCTTCCTTCTTAACAACCGGCAAACATGCTGAAGTGTGTGGTGCCAAGGGCCAAATCAATGTTGCTGTTTGTCATCTATTCTAGTTTCCAGGGGCTGTGCTTCCTGAGATCACAAAAATACACTTCAGCATGTCAGGCTTTTAGCCAAAGTACATCGTAATGATGTCAAAGAATTTCCTCTTAGCAAAGAAGTTCAATTAAACCTGCAACATAGGAATCCCAATATATTCCATTCACCACTGGTAACACTTTGCACTATGTATAATCTACTATTCTTTTAATTCAGTGAATTCAATAGTATTACCAGATATCACACCAAACTATGGCTTAGGACAAAACAAGACATATATCATGGACCTCATGGTTGTCATTTCCTTGTGTGCTTAAATCACTTACCCTCTTTGCACTTTGCTCCATGAATTCATTCTGTGAAGCAACAGCCTCAAGGCACAGAACAACCATAACTGCGGTTTCTTGATTCAGGCATCATGCCAATCCATAGTTAGCATAAACACAGGAATGCAAACTTGACTTCAAACCATGGTTTCTGGCTTGTCAATTCAGATATTACTTAAATAATAGTCAAAGTGTCTTAGCCGTGGTTTGGTATGGTGTCAGAATTGAGCCCATGAGCCCTTGCTCATTTCAGCATGTGAAAAAAGACGCCAATTATTAGTTTCCTTTTTTGTAATTGTTAAGACAATACAAATTGCATAATTATATAAGATAGGTGGGGTTTTCGTTTTGGCATCCTACATATGCCCATGGGTACAGAGAATAACTTCCTGATCATAACACTGAAATTCATGCTTACTAATGAAGAGCTTTCATGAATTAAATTAAAGAGGGGCACTTGGAATAATTGAAAATGCTTGATAGCCTCTAAACCTGTTCCACTACCAAATACACAAAAGCTTTCTATTTAATTGTTTTCAAGAGCCAAATGTCATATTGAGCTGTAATGCTAAACCCTAGTTCAGTGCTATGTGAATGAGCCTCAGGACTGTGAGCTCCTGTCTCCTCCTCTGGCATGACAAATTGTGGTAAGTTGCAACTATGGTTTAGGGAAGCGCTGGGCAACTTGCGACTTTAGGGCCACCTGCAGCCCTTGCCCTAATTTAATGTGGATGGCAAGGAGGAGTGGTGGTAAACAGATGGCAGAAATAGAGAGAAAAGGTTTGCACCCACCCATCTTGGGCTCCAACGCTGCCCACTTTTGAATTCAGCCCATAAGGGTATTTATCTTACACAAAGACTTAGTTAAATACTGAGTATAATGTGCACATTGACATAATATTACTTCAACATGAAAAATTACTAGAAATCAACATCTAGAAATCCTTGGCCACCACTCATCATTAATAAAGCAGGGCTTCTTTTGGATCAGGCTTCCTCAACCTTGCCCCTCCAGATGTTTTGAGACTACAGTTCCCATCATCCCTGACCACTGGTCCTGCTAGCTAGGGATCATGGGAGTTGTAGGCCAAAAACATCTGGAGGGCCGAGGTTGAGGAAGCCTGTTTTAGATGAAGAACAGCATTTTGAATGCCAGACTGTTGGCTTTTCTGAGCACTTTGACCCTAAATTAGAACAACCTTATTCTTACTGGCACCAAGAAATCCATCTCACTGTAAATACAAAATTCCCATCATATGTATGTTCACCTTCTCAATCAGTTGACTGTCTAAAATTATACTACAGTTTACTTCAACATTCTCAGAATTTGTGTTTTTTGAATGAATACTGTAATTTGTCGATTTGGATGCATCAAACAAAAAACTGGGTGCAGTCATACCAAAGTCACGTTTCATTCCACCCTCTTGATTCAAAATGGTGCCCAATGGCAACAAAGTCCACTGCCCCCACCTCGGGAACCACTGTGCCAAGAATGGGGACATTATCTCTAAAGGCAGCCAAACCTATGCCAAAAAATTAGCAGAAACATGCCAAACTGATGTTTTGGTCCTCCCACTTGATTTAAAAGTGTGCCCAGTCCACAAACGATGACAAAGGCTGCCACCCTACCTCAGGAACCCTTGTGCCAAGTCTGGCAACAATATTTGGAGAGGAGGCTGAACCTATACCAAAACCTGGGTGAAATCACACCAATGTTGCGTTTTGGTCTGCCATCTTGATTCAAAATGGCGACTGGCAAGCGTTGGCAAAAAGTGCCACCCCACCCTCCCCACGTGTGATCCCTTGTGCCAAGTTTGGCAGTGATATCTCAAGAGATGTCCGAACATACAGAAAACAAGCAGACAGCAAGAAAACCACTTTCCAAAATAAAGATTAGATTGTTAGGACTGGCCCCATCCTCCACAGTGGACTATGGAAGTCTGAATCTTAAAATGTTTGCTGTTCATGTGGAATTTTAAACAGAAAAGCAGCATGTTTGTTGAGCCGACTGAGTGGCTGCAGTAGAAACATCAGAAAGTCCTGCATCCATTGGTAGTTCCCAACACGTGTAGCTCTGGAGCCATGTTGTTGTTGTTTAGTCATTTAGTCGTGTCCGACTTCGTGACCCCATGGACCAGAGCACGCCAGGCACTCCTGTCTTCCACTGCCTCCCACAGTTTGGTCAGACTCATGTTGGTAGCTTCGAGAACACTGTCCAACCATCTCGTCCTCTGTCGTCCCCTTCTCCTTGTGCCCTCAATCTTTCCCAACATCAGGATCTTTTCCAGGGAGTCTTCTCTTCTCATGAGGTGGCCAAAGTATTGGAGCCTCAGCTTCAGGATCTGTCCTTCCAGTGAGCACTCAGAGCTGATTTCCTTCAGAATGGATAGGTTTGATCTTCTTGCAGTCCATGGGACTCTCAAGAGTCTCCTCCAGCACCATAATTCAAAAGCATCCATTCTTCGGCGATCAGCCTTCTTTATGGTCCAGCTCTCACTTCCATACATCACTACTGGGAAAACCATAGCTTTAACTATACGGACCTTTGTCGGCAAGGTGATGTCTCTGCTTTTTAAGATACTGTCTAGGTTTGCCATTGCTTTTCTCCCAAGAAGCAGACGTCTTTTAATTTCGTGACTGTCACTATCTGCAGTGATCATGGAGCCAAGGAAAGTAAAATCTTTCACTGCCTCCATTTCTTCCCCTTCTATTTGCCAGGAGGTGATGGGAGCCATTGACTATTATAAACTAAACTTCAGAGAAACACCCACACCTACCTCATGCAACCCATTATAAATCCTTTATTTGTATACTTTTCTTCTTTTGCCATTATACGGCCTGCTACTTTATTACGGAGCACTTCTACTTACAAATTTTCTGAAGCATTTTCTCTATTATGTCGTCGGTGTGCATAGACACATGCAACACACACACACACATACTTCCTGTTAAAGACTATTTGCATTCCACACTTATTGCTGATGCAATCTCCGGATATACAGGATTTCACACATTCCACTTCCTTCAGCATAGCTATCAAAGGGCTGCCCTAACAGGAAATCCTGCTTGTTCTTCGAAACACACAGACATAGGAGACTGGAAATATAATACCTAGTTAAGTAGTACACATGCTTACACAGTAAATGTTTGAGAACATCTGCAGGAAACCTTGCAAAACTAGAGCATATTTGCAGAGTCTTCGCAGACCTTTTTAAACTGCACACAGTATTATGCATCACATGCATTATATAATCTCCTATGCATCCAATATCATGGCAAGTGTGCAGATGATCTGTGTATAATTTACACTGTAATGTATTATGGATCTCATATGTAAGGTTAGCTAGTGTTGTAGTCCAGCTTTCACCATCCCCAGTCAGCATAGCCAATGTTCACCTTAACCGCAATCAAACAACCTGTCACAGTGGCCAACACCGTGTTTTGGTGGAGTCATGGGAAGGGAGACAAATATTTATACAGAATTCACATGTAGTTGGCTACAGTAGTACTTTTGACTGCTGAAGTTCACGATGAAAAGTTCACACCTAATTTCTCTGTAGCAAAGTATCTGTGTTGTCCTGGAGGTCGTAGGATTGAACGTGAAGAATCTCCAACGCAATAGTTGAAACTAAGTTTAGGTTTATTGAATTTGCATATTGTTTCCCACTAAAAAATCCTGAATCAATTTACTAGCAAGTGAAAAATGCTGTAACAACATTACAAAAACACATTTAAAACTGATTAACCATAAAATACAACTAAAAGGTAAAGGTACCCCTGACTATTTGGTCCAGTCGTTTCCGACTCTGGGGTTGTGGCGCTCATCTCGCTTTATTTGGCCGAGAGCCGGCATACAGCTTCCAGGTCATGTGGCCAGCATGACAAAGCCGCTTCTGGCGAACCAGAGCAGTGCATGGAAACGCCGTTTACCTTCCCGCCAGAGCGGTACCTATTTATCTACTTGCACTCTGACGTGCTTTCGAACTGCTAGGTGGGCAGGAGCTGGGACCAAGCAACGGGAGCTCACCCCGTCGCAGGGATTCGAACTGCCGATCAGCAAGCCCTAGGCTCTGTGGTTTAACCCACAGCGCCACCTGGGTCCCTAAAATACAACTGGTGCTGCCCAAATACCCAGGAAAACAAAAATGTCTTTTCTTGGCACCAGGTAAGCCTGAGTGCGGGGGTGGGGGGGCACTACAGAGAAAAGGAGTCTACAGCATATTATACTGTGGTTTTGTCTACCAAAATTTGACAGAGTTGCTTTTAGAGCATTACTTTTGTAATGTTATATTATTATTTTACCGTTATAAGTTGCTTTGAATACATTTGAATGAAGGAAGGTAGAAATTAATTACAAGAGCAGCACATCCAGGGTCCCCTTCCACAAACCAGGAATGAAGTATCATTCCTCACCCAGCTCACTTAATTCTGCCATCTTAGGCTGGGCTCCACTGCCTTTCATGGCTGCATAGCTAGCAGAAGTTCAGCTAATATACATTTCTGCCACCACAATAACTGTGGCAAAGCTGCTTCTTTTCTACTATTGTCAGTCTGAGACCACTTCAAAAACAGGCATTCGGAAAGGAATCTGGCAGGTCTTCTCACAAATTTGATTGATAACTACTGTATGGCAGAGAGCCAGTGTGGTGTAGTGGTTAAGAGCGGGAGACTCGTAATCTGGTGAACCGGGTTTGCGTCTCCGCTCCTCCACATGCAGCTGCTGGGTGACCTTGGGCTAGTCACACTTCTCTGAAGTCTCTCAGCCCCACTCACCTCACAGAGTGTTTGTGGTGGGGGAGGAAGGGAAAGGAGAATGTGAGCTGCTTTGAGACTCCTTTGGGTAGTGATAAAGCGGGATATCAAATCCAAACTTTTCTTCTTCTTCTAATGAAGGTTGAGAATTTCACCCTACAATTCTGGACAAATTTCCAAGCTCCAAAAATGAATTTCAAGTTCTGTATCCAAATGCCATGTCTGTAGCAGTGGCTCTTATTGTTACCCCTGCGGATCCCATTCTCCCTCTTACTTCCCTCCCTTGGTTATCCTTGCTCTGAGATGGTCAGAGCAGCAGATGTGTTTGTTGTAGTTTAGAGCTGGGGAAATGCTAGATATGGGATGGAATGGAAGTTGTAAAACCTACTTTCTATTTCTTTTCTTCAGCTGGAGATGGGGGTGGGTGGGCGAGTACAGCAAATACATCTCTCAAGGAAGGGTCAGAAGGTTGGAGCGGAGGAGATGTTCATTTCCTCAAAATGGTGAACACTCACCCAAGATAAACTAATTTCCCTCTTTTGCTCTTCAGTGTACATTCCAGGCCACAATGTTCTCAGCTGTATAAACTAGCTGAGTTTATCAGTTAGCTTTACGCTAATTCTAATCCTGCAGTGCCAGCCAATCTTTTTAACAATATGAGAAGGTGTAATCTGAAATTACTTTTAAAAGTGAAGAGTAGCTTTGCGGCCAAATAGTAACCATAGCCCGCTGGTTAACAGCCCCAAATACCTTCCACCCACAATGACAAAATAATAGCTGCTGCTATGCAAAAAGCAGGTTCCGTGTTGGAGCCAAGTGCCATGTTTATTTAGATATGTGCTTCACTGCTCTTCTAAGTGGAGGCTGATGACAGATGTGTTTTTAAGGAAAAAATATTAACTCTAGAGATGTCGGCATCTGTTCTTTTTCAGCCAAGCCTTACAGAATCGCACCTCATTTTTCAGCAGCAAGGAGAGACACATTTTTCCTACAGAGAATCTAAAAATATTGGTATAAATTAGATACTGATGCCTGACAGTTTTATTATAATGCCACTGAGCCATTCCGCTTAGAGATCTGGGCCAATGTGCAAATATGGGTGGGTTTCATCAGGTCAATTCTAGCCTACGTGGGGGCCATGTGAATTCCCCCCCACCCACCCCCTGTGAGGTCTCTACCTGCTTGTTCATATTAGTAAGCCTGTAGGGGAAACATTTTAACTTAGCCAACATACATAATTAATCATCCCCATTTTATAGCATAATCTCTGAAGCAGCCATTCTGTCAAGCCTCCATATCTTCAACAGAATTTGCACAGATGAAGAGGAGTAAGACTATGCTGCTAGCCATTAACTGTACTTAGGAGAGAGTTCCATTTATGCAGAGTTTCAATTTACCTTGTTCATCCATCAGGACCTCCTGTTTTTTATACCCTGCAAATCTATATGCTTCCATGTTATTTGCTCATACTTGGACAATGGACTCAATCGAAATATGCATCGCCTTCTCCCTGCCCAACACATAGTTGGTAGGAAGTGGGTTTCACTACACTGCATATACCATCTTGCTTCCACCAGGAGTAAGTTGAGGATTGCGCCGCCAAAGTGAATTTTGAAGTGAGGCTGAAGGTCCTCTTCTGGAAAACACATTTGAGGAATTTCAATGAGAGTCCAAAGAGTTTCAATAAGACTATAAAAATTTTCCAAGGGGGTTCCACGCACCCTTTGATTGCCATCAGATTTTGCATATAAGGAAAATCTGGAGAAAATCTGGTAAACCACCTGAAGGATTTTGAATGGAGGATGAAGAGTTTAAAATCAAGCTAGCAAAATTTCTCACTGGAGTTTCGTATATCCCTGCCTAGCATGATGTTTGTATTTGACTTTGGCAAGTCTTGCTGAAACTGTTCCACACCATAATATTCTCATTAGCTCAAGAAAGTTCTTAAGTGTTCTTGTGAGTAGCTCTTTCTCTTCCTTCCTCCAAGCTGTAGTGCAAAGCTCATGAAGTTTTGATTCTTTTTTTTAAAAAGCTAAACACAAAAAGCCACTAGATAGGTACAATGAAACGTTGTTAAAGTAAAACCTCTAACAGGAAATTTTGTAATGCAGAGAGTTCTCATGAAGAGTCTTGAGTTGTTTCCAATGTATTCCACAGGCACGTTAAGGCTAAATTGAGACCTGGTGTAAACAGGTGCTACTCCAATGAAATCAGTTTTGAAACTATAGCTACTCCCCACTTCTCCGCAAGCCCAATTAGATGTGTAAGAGAAAGGGAGAATGAGAGGCGGAGAGAAAATGCTCTCATACCTTAAGATGCCAACAAAGTGCTCAACCTTCAGGTAGACAGTGACACCCTCCATAAACTGTATCCTGTGTGCACTGGATTTCCGACTCTTAGAAAGAAATCTTTTCCTGAAAGCAAATCCCTTAAATTATACATAATGAAGCAGCAGATGTCTAGCTATTTTGAAGCTCAGAGAAACATTTCAGACATTGTCATTCAGAATATACTAAGGAATTACTAAGACACCTGCCAACAAGCTCCACTGGCTATTAAAAGGATTCTATATTTAACCAATGGGGGCCCATGAGAGCCTGTGGTGAGTACAGAAGAATGATCCACTGAGGCTTTCAGTAGACCTAGAGAAACCCTACCAGCAGCATAGTGCTATATCAGTGATGGCTAACCTTGACACTCCAGATGTTTTGGGACTACAACTCCCATCATCCCTGACCACTGATCCTGTTAGCTAGGGATGATGGGAGTTGTAGTTCCAAAACATCTGGGGTGTCAAGGTTAGCCATCACTGATATATGCTCAGCTTGAAGATAGTCATCACATGAGTAACAGACACCTGTGAACCAGATTTATAACCTTGCAATTTCATCATTTCAAATCAGTTCCTTTCTCAAATCATCTGGCCTGCCCTTTCAAACGCTGCATTTCTAAAGTAGCAATGGTATCTCTCAGAACTAAACAAAATGGGACAGTAGCTTATGAAAGGAGGGTGCTACCCTATTCCAAGTCAGACTATTTGTTCTTCTAGCCGTGCGTTGTCTCATTTGACTCTCAGTGGTTTCAGGCTGTTCACATTACCTGCTCCTGGACTATTTTAACTCCAGAGCAGGCTTTCCACCACGCTCTCCCCGAAAGCTTCTACAGTATTGAATGGGAATGTGCAAATGATTTTGCAATCAAATAGTGCCTTCTGCTCACTGTACAAAAATCACATGTTATATTACAAGGTAATGCACTTTCCGTCTGTTTGGCTAGTAAAAGCAGCAGCTATACCAAATGAATTTGCTCACTAGTTTCTGAGTACAATGAGCTACTTGCAAATGACTGCATCTGCATTACTGCAAATAAAGATTTCTGTACAGCATAAATCTACCATTTTAAATGGAGGTTTCAAATGAAATAGTTTCAGGTTATTATGTTGATGAGGACTATACTTTAAAAATTAGCCCAGCACAGGAAATGATGTTCCATGGGAAATTTTAAGACATTAGCTATTCCAGCATTAAATGTACTTTTCCATTCTCAGGCTGGCTCTTTGCCCAATTTCACAAGGTCTTCAAAAGAGGAGAGGATAAGGTGTGAAACATCAGGGAGGGGGTTCTCTCATTACCTAAAACATGGCAGGAAAGAACTAAGGGACCCATGGAACAGATGCTGCAGGAGGGTGATTTTGGAAGAGCTTGAAAACAGTCCCCATTGAAGGTGAGCTGGCCACGTTCCTATTTTATCAAAGGTCCAGGGACAAAACAAGAGTTTAAATCACTTAGCTCTTCGTTAGGATTGAGATTTAGGAAACCTGCAAATGTATCTTTCGTCTTTTCTCTCTCACTTGATCTCACAAATTTTCCGGTTTGAAGATTCCTTATCTTTATTTTTCTTTGTTCTTTATTCCAAGGTGGATTATCATATTCGTAGGAAAAGGTTTTAATTATGGGCACACGTCAAAGCCATCCTTCACTCTATTTAGAGAACGCGCCACTTTCGCCACCATTTAATTTATAGATACTGAATGCCAGCTGACGTCATATAAACTTTCTGCATGCCAGGTCAGTGGCTTGTCAATGCCTTGTGCTGAGACTTGAGGAGCAAACATGTGGAGGCACTCTTCAAAGACTCTGTTCCAGGCATATCAGAAGAACCAATATATAAATCGCTTGTCAATTTTACCTGAAATAGGAAGATATATGCAGCAGGCAACTTGTATCCATGTTGATTGCCCTGAATTTCAGTGGCTTCTCAACTATGTTCTAGAGAACCCTGGAAGCTTATCAGGGATCATGGTAGACAAGCATCCCTGAAAGACAAACTTTCCTCTCAGCCTTCCCTTGCTGTGCACAACTTCATGAAGACGCACTGAGTTTATGCAGGGCAACGAGGCAACAAAATTAGGCCTGGACAAATCTGACCATAACCAAGTGGCCATGCTCCTTAGAACATACTCCAGAACCTTCTGCAGTGCTCTGGGATTCCTGGCATGAAAGTGCTTCCTAAAAGCTGAAGATCTGAAAAGCACAAGTGCAGTATGACCCATGCAATTCAGTATCAGGAGAAGTTCCAACCACGTTTTCCCAGACATGGAAAAACTACATGCACTGTTGAAATCACTAAATTGTCCAGGGGTGGAATATTTGGAGCAGAAGTGGAACAAGGATATTGAGAGAAGGACAGGAATAGAGGTTGGTGTTTAATGTAATTAAATTAAGTCTGAAAGGACTTTCTCCATTCACTAAAGGCTGTATCTAAAGCCAAAGAAAAGTGACTCTTAGTCCTAGGCCTTCACTCGGAAAAATCTACATTTTGTTTTTTAAAAAGCTGAATATCTAGCCCAAACAAAAACTCTGTGCAACTCAGCAAAATGTCATGCATTGGACATTTGTTGGTCTATTGTTTTATTGATCCTATTAATTTTGTTCTCATGGATCAAACAACTTTCTGATTTTGTATCTGCTTGGGGTCTATGGGGAATCTCCTCAGTCATTGCTTTGTCCATGGTATGGGTCACCCACCCACCCACCAGCCCCATCCCGCACAGCTACAAGATGTCAGAAACGGAAAAGTCCAAAGAGTGGCAACTTCAGACATGGGCTATCTTATTTTTATGAGTGCTATCTTATTCTCGATAGGGAGCATTATAAGATTATCATTCTAAAATTGAAAATATGAAATAAGAGGAACCAGGTCAGGATAAAGTTATGAGTAGGTAGAAGAAAATGAGGAACAAATTAAGAGAAAACAGGTAAGAAATTTCAAAGGAATGCGAAGTGACATTAATTTGTGAGGAAAAATTAGAGAACCCACAACTACCTGTCAATTAAAACTCAAGCCCTAAATATTTGCTTTGACTAAGTTGTCCACAGGGTCACAATGAAGCTTGCAACACTGGACTAACACCACGTTTTATAATGTCATGCTAGTATATGGGTGGTACAACCCAAATACACCTTTGCTAGCATAGCAAGTCTTACCCGTCACATTTTTACAGAAACATTATGCTTTTAAGAGGTGACCTTCTTCCCATCACTGCATCTTTTCTGGTATAGTTTCAGCATGATGTCATGGGACTGGCCTCGGACTCATGTGTGTGTGTGTGTGTGTGTGTGTGTGTGTGTGTTTGCATTCCTGCACTACTTTCCATCATGCTTAGGATGAGGTAGCCCTGGCACCTCTGCAGCTTTTGAGAGCCAGCATGGTGCTGTTAACAGAGTGATGGGCTTGGGTGAGGTAGAGGTGGGTAGAAATCTCTGGCTAGCCATAACACTTATGGGGTCACCTTGGGCCAGCCATTCTCTCTCAAACTAGCCCGACTTCACAAGGGTTTTGCAGCCAGGAAGTGGCGGCGGGAGGGAATTGTGTGCGTACATCTGGCTGAGCTCTTGGAAAACTGGCAGGATAAAAAAAAAGTGACAGATGTAAACCTCCAAGAGGGAATGAACTGTGCCCGCAAGGCATGAACAAAGCTCAATGACATGCAAGTACATGGACACCAAGCTGGAGGTGATGTCACAACCATACATCTGCAGTTATCCCAGGAGTGTCGGAAACACACCGTTATAAGTTACAATAAGTGCATGTGACATTAGTCAGCAGCCTAGTCTTTCCTCCTCAGCCTTTTGAATGCTGTTAAATGGCAAAGTGAGATTCACTCGCTCCTTTAAAGTTTGTGTTTTTCAAACCATCGCTGAAATGTAGCAGCAGTAAAAACTCGCAGCCCTGCGAGTGACGGAGGGGAAAGCAGCTCACTAACATTCCAACAGCATCTAAGCTCCTTTTGTTTTGCCTTTAATAAGGCCCTGGAAAGAAATAAGGACAAAGCCCGTAAAATCCTTTCGGGTATATTTTTTTCATTACACGAGTAATGAAATTGTTAAGCATGAACAGCAACAACAACAAAAAGTGAAAGGGCCGAATTTGGGACCCATGCACAACAATTACAAAACAATGGTGTAACAGGAGAAAGTGTCTGGCTATTTAATATAGGCGCACTGGGATCCTTTAAGGCAATAAAATGCAAAATCCCCCTCCTTTTTCTGTTTTCTTCGGAACTCGCACTGAATTTAAGCAAGGAACAACAGATGATTCAAAGACTCATTTGCATTGGCGATAAAATTTGTATTAATTTTTGCTCAGCATCAGAAGGATGGCATGCATACATTAAAGCTTCACATTCTTCAAATGATGCAAAATATTTGGAATGAAATAGCAATAAGTTAGATAGATTACTGGGCTGGTCATTGGTTTTCAGGACACCCGACGGGAGCATATTGGGCTACCAGTTTTTACAATTTTTTTTAGCTTGGAAGGGTCTTTGTTTCATTCTCATTTCATTCCTTAGCCATTTCCCAGTAACATCATTTTGCCACAGTTAAAATAATGCCCTCTATTCCCTTGAGAGCCAGGTAGTTTCACATGAAAGCCACTAGGTGGTGCCAAAAAACAACATGGTTATATATAGACCATGCCTGTTTATTAGCCTTGATTCTTATACAGTACGAATATTGTATGCTTTTTACAAACAGGAAACAGATAGGTAAAACAATTTGGGGGGGGGGGAATCTATCCTCTTAATATACCTATATCCTCTAGGTAGCATATCCTCTACATATAACTATTTGGTTAACATGATATCAGGTTTAAACCATCACTATTACCGCCACCATCCTTAATTGTCTCAAGGCAATGTACAATAAAAACAGTAAGAAACATTTTAAAAAATCAGGTACATTTAAAACAAAGCTAAAGCAATACAGAGAGATTTTACTTTCTTGGGTTCCATGATCACTGCAGATAGTGACAGCAGTCACAAAATTAAAAGATGCCTGCTTCTTGGGAGAAAAGCAATGACAAACCTGGACAGCATCTTAAAAAGCAGAGACATCACCTTGCTGACAAAGGTCCGTATAGTTAAAGCTATGGTTTTCCCAGTAGAGATGTATGGAAGTGAGAGCTGGACCATCAAGAAGGCTGATCGCCAAAGAATGGATGCTTTTGAATTATGGTGCTGGAGGAGACTCTTGAGAGTCCCATGGACTGCAAGAAGAACAAACCTATCCATTCTGAAGGAAATCAGCCCTGAGTGCTCACTAGAAGGACAGATCCTGAAGCTGAGGCTCCAATACTTTGGCCACCTCATGAGAAGAGAAGACTCCCTGGAAAAGACCCTGATGTTGGGAAAGATGGAGGGCACAAGGAGAAGGGGACGACAGAGGACGAGATGGTTGGACAGTGTTCTCGAAGCTACCAACATGAGTCTGACCAAACTGCGGGAGGCAGTGGAAGACAGGAGTGCCTGGCGTGCTCTGGTCCATGGGGTTACCAAGAGTCGGACAAGAGTAAACGACTAAACAACAACAACAAAGCAATACAAAATGGATGCTCCTGGCAAAGATCCATTTATCCAGCTGGGAAAGCCTGTTGCTGTTTCCAAAAAGTGCAGATAGTGTGTGCCTGTTGTATCTCAACAGGGATACTGTTCCAGAGAATAGGGGCAGCCACACTGAAAGCCCTGCTCTGGGTTTCTGTGGAGCAGGTATCTGAGACCTTTGGGAACTCTCCTCAAGACTGCAGTGATCTACTGGGTAAATGAGGCATTAACTCTCCCAAGTAATTTCGTCCTGAGCTGCACAGAGCCTTACATCTAGGCAACAGCAAGAATATACAGCGGTACCTTGGTTTAAGAACAGCTTAGTTTATGAACAACTTGGATTAAGAACGCTGCAAACCCGGAAGTAGGTGTTTTGGTTTGTGAACTTTGCCTTGGAAGCAGAACATGAGTGAGTTCCATTTGTAAATTGAGTCCCCCGCTGCTTTGGGAAAGCACGCCTTGCTTTAAGAACGCTTTTGTTGAAGTACGGACTTCCGGAACGCATTAAGTTCGCAAACCAAGGTACCACTGCATATAGGAACAAATTAGTGTCAGTTCATTCAGCTGGTAGCTAGGTTTATAGGACATTAAATGATAACTACCTTTAAGATGGCAAAGGTCATTATTTGTTTACAATCCAACAGCAATGGAGCAATGCTTTCCTCATTCCAAACCCAGTGGTAACTGTTGCCATACTAGTGACTCTACCCAATACAGTGGTACCCCGCAAGACGAATGCCTCTCAAGACGAAAAACTCGCTAGACGAAAGAGTTTTTCGTTTTTGAAGGCGCTTCGTAGGACGAATTTCCCTATGGGCTTGCTTTGCAAGACGAAAACGTCTTGCGAGTTTCCCTGTAGTGAATTTAGCCCGTTAGAAACTCGGTCACCGGCGGCAACTCGGTCCCTCGGTCACCGGCGGGAAGTTTCCCGCGTGCAGCGCTCGCGCGCTGTGAAGAGCTGCCCCGGCGGCAGCCCCGGCGACGGCCGCTCTCCCCCGCCGCCGCCATGGGCGGCTGAGGCGGGGAGAAAGAAGGGAGCAGAAGCAGCAGCGCGTGGAAGCACGCTGTGAAGAGCTGCCCCGGCGGCAGCCCCGGCAACGGCCGCTCTCCCCCGCCGGCTAGATTGCACGGACGCGAAGCACCACCAGCGGGGCTTTGCCGCCCAGCCTCAAGCCTCAGGCTCCCCGCAGGCGGCACGCTTTTGTCGGGCGCCGCTTTCTCCGGGGTTCTCCCCCAGTTCACCTCGTTGCCCGGCGGCTGCTCCACATCGGCAGCTCCCGAGGGAGCCAGGGAGACAGCTGCCGCTGCCGCGCTCCCTTCTCCTCCCTTCGCTAGCAGGAGCTTCGCAGACCGTGCTTCGCAAGACGACAAAACTCGCAAGACGACAAAACTCGCAGTACGAATTAATTTCGTCTTGCGAGGCACCACTGTATGTCTCTCAGAGCTGAAACCAGGAAAGCGTCCTTTTGCAATGGCTCCAAAGCTTTGCTCAGCTTCATGTCATGCCGCCACAGCACAGGCCCTTTCCCTGGCATCTTTCCGCAGGGCCTGCAAGACAGAGCTGTTCCGCCTGGCCTTTGGGTTGGTTTTAACTTAACCCTGTTTGATTGGTGGGCTACTGAAAGATGAGGCTGCATTTTAAGTTTTAAATCGTATTTTAACTTGCATTTTAATTGATTGTTTTGTATGTTTTGTTGTGATTTTATGGGTGTTAGCTGCTCTGAGCCCGGTCTTGGCTGGGAAGGGCGGGGTATAATGACCGTTCCCCACAATAAAAGGGGTGCGCATTTTGCGTGGCTGTGAGCAGCCCTCTGGGATCACAGGAAGCTCCTGGCAGTTGGGTCTGGCACCGCCTTCCCAGGTTGGATACCTGTGGACTCCACCTATGCCAGCAGCCGCCCAATCCCGGCTGGGGAGGCGTTGCCAGGGGGAATGGCCAGGTAGAGGGAGGGAACACACCTTCAGGAGTCAGTCACTACCTGGGAAGCGGCCGTAGGATCCAGAGCTTCCCCACCCTCCACTCCCTCAACTAATGCTTGTTATGCAGATTAATCTTTTATTTCCACAGCCACACAGGCACGCAGACGCTGCTATGACAAGGTCGCTGTTAAAGGGCCGGAAAGGACTTTCCCTGCATTGGCAGGTTTCACCTTTCCCGTAGCAATTCGTCACAACTTTGGCGGGTGCAGGCCTTGGGCAGAATCCTTTAGTCATCTACATAAAATGGGGGGGGCGTGGGGCGGTGACCCCCGCCCCCATTGCGGCGGCGATACCAGGGTTCCCGTTAAAGGGGGTCTTAGGGGGAGGCATTGACCATACGTCCAGAGGTCGTCATTGCCCTCCCCCTCCAGCGGCGGCGAACAAGGGGGGCGGGCTATCTGCTTGAACATATGTTCTCCAGAGCTAGCCCACCCCTCACACATGCTGGATAACCCTGAAAAGTACCCAGAACCCCGGCTGGGGGGCTGGGAAGGATAAACGCCCAATGCCTGAGCCAAGGTCTCCCTACATCTGAATATTAATAAAGTTGTGGCCACTTTAATCCCATAGAACGTCGTCACGTGTCGTTATTTCCCTCAGGGGCTGCCTGGGGTTCGGGGGGACTCCGCCTAGCCACGCAAATAAAATTTTATTATTATTATTATTATTATTATTATTATTATTATTATTATTTAATGTAAAAACAACTGTACCTATTTGTCAACTAATGACTCTTTAAACATCATTATATAGCTTTTGTTTTTAAAGTGCCACCGAACAAGTAATAAGCCACTGATTAGGGAAACACATGTTCAAAAATATAAAATAACTACACCAGTTGTGAAGTAGTCCCAGTGATTTAAGGTTTTTTAAAGCTAGCTCAGATGTGGCATTTAATGAAAACGACTGTCTTTCATTCTGTCAGCTGGCAAATGGGTGATCAAAAGAACAGGGAAAACACAGTATGGAAAAAGTACAGAAATGAGGACAGACATCTGGATCCCGCTGCAACAAATATGTAACAACTGAACACTTACTGTGCAAAAGAATTATTGCCTTGAAACGGGGCCCCCACATGACTTGGTATTGTGTAAGGGCAGATCTGGAGGATGCTACCTTTGATAAGAGCACTCTAGCTAACTATTTTTGCCCAGCAGGACAAAAAGCAGATACGTCGTACTCGAGAAATGTTGGTACTGGCTTTTTCAAGCATCCCAGGGGAAACGTTAGGAAATTGCTGCTGTGATTTCCAGCAGTCATTTAACACCGAGCTACTGTGGGTCAAATGCAAATCCTGTCGAGATAGGGCACAGCCAGCAGGAGTTCATGCAGCAAACGGGCAATAATGACCAATTCTTCCACCTCTTGCGGAGATTAGAAGGGTGGTGGGTTTTTTTAACTGTAAAATCCTCAGGATTGTATTAATGTTCAAGCTGTTGCATTCCGTATTACATGCCATATTCCTTTTACACCGAGCAAAGGCAGCCATGCAGGTGTTCCGCCCACTGGCTAATCAGCCATAAGGCAGTGGGAAGAAATGTAGAGAGGGTGACTCTGGACCAAATGCCTTCAAAACACACAGAGACCGTTGTCAGTGGTCAGTTCCCCCAGTAAGTTGCAGGGGGGAAGGTGGTAGCCTGAGATGTGCATGTTTGCCTTGTTCACGTTGTGTGCATGATTTCAATGGTGGATATTCTTTCCAGTGAGGATTCCTCACACCCCCAATGACATTATAGAATAACCTTTGAGAAACTGCTCCTTGCCAAGGGAGCCAATCTTCAGGTCACTCTGCAGCTACCATGCTTTCAAAAACCAGGCTGATTACATAACTGGCACCTCACTGTGGCCCATTCTACCAATGCTAGATGTTGATCACACTGCATGATCAAACAACTTATTTGATTGCCCCCGAAAAAGAATGCGAACTAGGAGGTTTGGTGGTTCTATCAGTGTTCTGGATTTCCAGCATATATTTCATGGACTTGGGATCTCCGGGGAGCAATATTGCTTGCTGTTCCAGGCAGAATCCCTGCACACTGAACATGCTTGCCACAAAACCATAGAGCTGAATGGGACTGTGAAGGTCATCTGACGAAACTCCCTGCTCAATGCAGGATCTGCAATGCAGGATGTAACTACAGCAGCCCTGATAGGTGGCTGTCTAGCCTATCCTTAAATACTTCCAGCCTATCACCTGCTGGAGGAGTTCTGCTCCAGCTGTCAAGCAGTTCCATTGATTCAGTGGAACTAAAATTCCCATACTACATTCCTGAATGAATATTTTTTATTCCGCCCTCTACTTTTACACGTCCCCCAACTGACTTGCTTTGGAAGTATTTTTTAATTTTAATTTAATGTTTATTACATTTACTCCATGTATTTACTAGCACCCAAAGAAAATCACAAATCAAATATCTGTTTCACCAGCCCACAGTGTTGTAATGTGGATATTTTAAGGGACTGACGTGTCTTTCTTTATTACAGAATAAAATAGTAATTTTCCAGTCCTAAAATGCAGAGGTCAGAGGTGGACGTTATGTTTTGATGATGTGTACTGTCTCAGCAGTTACAGCAGTATTTCTTTCAGCCTTGTAATATGGGTTAAAGCAGATGACTAATCTTTCAAAAATGTATTCATTACACAGACAAAAATTACAAAAATAACTTGGAAAAGTAAACTCACAAACATTTGGATGGTGGTATTTGATTATGCAAAACTAAAGCTATCTTAATAATGCATCCTGGCGTTCATCTAGCAAGAGAAGACATACACAGCCGAGATTTTCCCATTGTTGGTTCTGGAGGAGTTTCCCTGGTACTCAGGGAAGGTCCATAGTTCAGTAGCAGAGCATCTGCTTTGCATATAGAAGGTCCCTGGTTCAATCACCAGTATCTCCAGTTATGCTGAGACTCCCCTCCATCCTGGAGAGCTGCTGCCAGAGTACTTCACAAGCTGGTTTTTTTTTATAAAACAACAACAAGCTTCTTAATGAATCCCAGTCTGCCATTGCTCTCCATATGAATACTGTACTAGTCCCTAAACATTTTAAATGGGGGTGTGGGCAAGGGCATAACTGTACTGTGAAATGGGTGCAAGCCAAGTTGTCAAAAGAAGCAAAACACAAGAATCAGAACGAGTATGAGGATATCGTCATCAGGACTGAACTCATGTATGAGCAGGATCATGGCAGGAACTAGAGTAGCATGATCAGGGGCTAGCTAAGCTGTAAGCACAAACGCACACAAGCAAAAAGGAGGCTTGAGGAGGAGGAAATCTGTAGAAGCAGCGAGGGGTGCCCAACTTTGGAAGAGGGTAATTTGGAACAGAAAACTAACAGGTATGTCTGTCTAATCCTCTCCCGGAGTCTCCAAACCACTTTTCTTCCAGCAGGGTTCAAATCAAGGGCAAACAGCATTTGAAACCTCATCAGTGGTGGTGATTCTGAAGCATATGGGGATGTGATCTGGGATGGAGAAGCAGGAAGTGGATTAGACATACTTGCTTGTTGGTTCTCCAGTCCAAATTATTCTCTTCCAAAGTTGCTCCAGGGTGCTTTAATGCACACATCTGGGTGTAACACATACTTATCCCTCAATTTACTAATCTATATGTTCGTCTTGTGATCTCCAAAATTTATCTTGCACTACAGTACCTTGTTCAGCTGAGTCTGCAGCTGCATATGCTGGGTGTAATCTATGTACATCCTCAACAGCTGTTTGACAGCAGACAAATCAACATATGCCTATGAGCTTGATCCTAAAAAACTGCACCATCACTGCACAGGTATGGAAATAAATCATCACAAAATATGACTGGAAGTTGGGAAGAATGTGATAATGGTACGAGAAGTAGATCAAGCCTGTGAAAACGGTCACAATTCAGAGTTGTCGTTTTCAATACAGTAATCGGATCCTTTTGTTTCCCCCCAATTATATATATATTAAAAGAAACCTACAATGGTTAATGGCTACTTTGAAGAACTACTCAACACTTCTTCTGTGGAACTTGCATTAAGCCTGTGATTAAAAGATCCAAACTAATTACATGTGGTACATAGTTCCAAAGTGCAATGTATACTTTGAAGTGTAAAGTTCTGTCAATAAAATATTCATAGAAGTGTTACAGAAAAACCCCAACCCTGTGAAAATGGGTATGAACTGAAAACAAGGAAGACAGAGAAGATTCATTTTAAAAAGTAGAGCAGGCAAATGGCATTCCAAGGCTGGAAAATAACTGCAATACTCTACATCTGTTACTGTGGACCCCCTGTTTTTCAAAAGCCAAGCCACGGACTCCCTACTTTTGAAAATGTTGATATCTCTGCGGTAGTTTTCGTTATGTGAATGGTGCCCTCCAATATGTTTCAGTGTAAAACCTGGATGTGTTCCTGTGCAAGTCACATGACCCACAAGAGAGCAAAGCACCCAAAAACGGGAGGTCCTGGACAGTTGAAGGGCATGTGCCACAGACCCTCTGGATGGGTTGCGTCATGGACCACCAATTAGGAACTACTTCACTCCATGATAAAAAGTACTCACCTGGAGCAAAAGCTAAAACAAAGAAACAGGGAAACTGAAAGGGCCACTTCTTCTCCCTGAATAAAGTAGATGCTATCATACTAGCTACCTGGTGTACACAGTGCATATATTACACCAGGTAGCTAGTAGCCAGAATGATCTCGCAGTCAGAGAGTTCAGGAATTTGTTTTATTTAACTAAATTTATATACTGCTTGAGTGTAACAAAACCACTAAGCGGTTAACATTACAACTAAAGAGCTGACATTTAACAGTGGGGCAAAAATTCATGTCCTTGCTCTTGTGTTTTTGAAAGGTGGATAAATTTAAAGCACAACTGGAAATAACAGAAAAGTAACATAACTTAATTACGCACTATTGGAGCCCTGTACTGTTGTTAGGCATCTCTTCCTTTACTTGCAAGTTTCTAAATGCAGCTTTGTGCTTGCATTGACTCATGCCAACAAGGCTGTCCCCAGGCTTTCTATCTAAGGAAGTATGGTTTTCTGCCGCTGTAATACCTGCCTGGCAGACTCCTTGTTAGAATGAACACAGCACTTGCGAGTGTTGCAGAGGGTCAGAAGACACGGCAGAGCATTTGCCTGTGTGGCTGTCACACAAAACATCTACCATCCCAGCTGTAGCATTCGCTGTGTGGCACATTTTCCCAGGCACCTCTGCACTTGCTCTTCATATTGGGGGGCTCATCATGCTGGAATATGCCTTCCCCCCCCCCGCAACCTCTCTCCAAGCAATGACATTTACGTGCTAAATGTGTATTATCTCACTGTATAATACATATAATGGTAGTAGTGACTATGTGGTAAGATGCACTGCAATACAGCTGGGACGGCGTAAATTTCGCTGTGCACTCTGCATTTTCAAGTGACCTGTCCCTGGTGGAAAAATGCATCCAAAGCTGCAGTCTGCAAGCCAGAAGGATCCTAGACTCATCATAAAACGTTTCGCAAACAAAGGCTCTAATCATTGACAAGCTGTTGCTTTTACTGCTTCCTACTACAAGTTGTGGGAATCTTCTAGACCTAAATCAATTTTTCAAACAAGTGGCCCCATGAGATACCACACACATTCCATTTGAAAGCAATTTATAAAAAGTGCCTCAGCAGCTGAACATAAATCCACTGTACTCTCTGGACATGTCTGCACTAATGTGCAATGGTTTCGTTCCCTTACGGTCATCAGGGGTTATTGTTCATTTATTTTCAAGTGGCTTCCAGAGGCTTTGTTTTTCTCCTCAGTCTTTTGCACCTCTTCCCTGGGAAACGGCCTTCTCTCCCCCCCCCCCAACACATTTTCTGAGGTGTCCATTCAAACAAATATATTTATGAACTCCAGTGAAGCCCCAAGCCAATAAAAAATGTAGGTTCTCATCAGGGGCAGCCTGTTAATGGCCCACATTTATGGCCTGAACTGTGTAAACTTAAGTCTTTGCTTGTCAGTGGAAGCAATCAATCCTGGCTTGTTAATTAGGGAGGCTTTATGAACTGGGACTTGTCAACCTTTAACATCATTATGTGTGTTCAATAACACCGCCCCCCGCCCCCCAGTTTGTATACATGCTGGGGGTGGGTGGGGGAATACAAAAGGACCCTGTCCAGCAAATGTTGTGAAAGAAACGTAAGAACAGACCCCATTGGGGCAGACCAGTGACCCATTTACCTCACCTACGTATCCCCACCAGAGCACAGACGAAGGTGATGGGGAGATGAAGATGTATAGCATTAATACTGGGGTCTATTATCTATACTCATGCTTAGAGAATTAGGATACAAGCCCAAAGCCACATCTTCCAGGTTGTTTTAAAGAAAGTTCCACAGTTGCCACTATTGTCCCTAATGGCAGAATGGTGAAAGCAGTTATTTAGCTAATTTTAATACTATTTCCATTGACGCGGGAACAGACAAAACAGCACTAACCTATACAGAAAAAAACATTAAACTGCTTCCAAGTTCGCTAACCATATTACATAGAGTAACATAGAGTAACATAGAGCACCATTTCCATTCTTGGCCATGTACTTTCTAGGGGGGAGTTGGTCATACCGCATGATGAATATGAAAATATTGTCTGTGACATTTGATCTTTGATGGCCCATTCACTTATGCTAATTATCATTAGGAATGGGAGAGAAAGAAGTGTTGGCATTTGGAGCTAAAATGTTCAACGGAAGTTGAACTTAATACTGAATCCCTGTTGAAAAAGCATGGATATGATCACACTGAGATTCTCAGTTTAGGGGGGGGAAATAAGAAAGCTATGTTTATTACCAGAAATGCATGCTTTGTAAGAAAGATCCTAGTTTTATCTAACTAAGGTGCCAGCAGAGATGCCTTGAGCCAATGAGCCATGCTTACTCTTGCATCTCAGCAGGAGAGCCACAAGAGGTACCTCCTCTCCAAAGGTGAGGATGAAGCAGAAGGAAGCAGGAAATGAAGTCAGCAGCCCCAAGCTAGCACCTGAATGAAGGTTAGCACAGGTTAGCTCAGAAATGACTATCTAGGAAACATGGAGGTTCCTCTCTCTATCTTCTCTTTCCCATGCAGGCACATCGTATGTTTGCGGAGATAATATGCAAAAATACAGGGGATTCGGGAAAACTGCTTTGCAAAAAAAAGTGTATAGCGGGCAAAACTGCATAAAGTAAAGCTGCAACTTAGGTGGCAGTTACGTTCTGGGGATCGCACCTACAGCCCAAATCTTGTATAGTCAAAACACATTAGGTTCAATGGCAGGTGGGATTTCTAAAGTCTTTTTTCCTGGGCACCTGAACAGTTTCTGTCCTCTTTTTGTTTTTTAATACTGTATTTTTTGCCAATGGCATAAAGCTGAATGTGTACAAGTTAACCGTGTGTAAGTTATGGGCTTATTGTTATATATATATGGAAATTTGGACTACAATGCTGAATTTTTATAATGACCTTTTGTTAAAGAGTTTAAAAAACAAAACAAAATCACAAGCTGATACAGAAATGCAGAGAACTAATCTTGAAATTGGAAAACTGAGAAACTGAAGCTGATTTAGACACCCATCCTTATGTATTGTTAGAGGCATCAACTAACAAACCTCCATGTGAGGGCCATGTCCAAAGGAGAGGGCATTTACCTCCTTGCCCCTTGAACCCAGGGTGTTTCAGACCACCTGTGATTCTTCCCAAGGAGCGCATATATTTCTGACCAACTAATTACTCTTGCATGCTAAGTGATTCATGTTATCAAACATTAGTTACTGAGGGTGGGCATTTCTTTATAACATTTTTTTTTGCAGTAAATTTTTATTATTTTCAGTTATTTCTTTCTAACAATTTATGGTAGAGCCTCATAAATCACTGCCCTGAGGTTTGGTAACAAGGAAGTTTATATAAATCTAACAAATTAATTCACCAGCTAATTTATTAAACCTAAAATCTAAAAATCTTTAAATGTGCCAACATACCAATTTTTTAAAACATACTTTTAAAACAAAACAAAACACCATTGTGCCAAACATTTACAATGCCTGTAAGTTTAGGAGGTGAGAGATATATCTTTTATGAGATTGAAATAAAGTATGAGTTGATCACATTTTTAATGAATAAAATCACCACTCCTTTCATGTTAATCCCTTAATACTACATGTAATTCTATTTTAGTAGTCTGTTTAAGGTAGAATGCAACCCAGAATAAAAAATAAAACAACATTTTAACTTTATTTACAGGCTCACGGCATAGACAAAGGAATTTTCCCCAGTGCTATAACTACATTGATACTGAAAAGTAGTATTTAAAACTGGATTGAGTTCTTAAGGGTGTGGAAAGATTGGTTCATCTACCTGTATCCAAAAAGGATAATTTAAAATCAAGATAAGAAGTCTGTGCATGCAGGAAATCAGAATCTCCTTGCTTGAAGCAACAAAGAGTTTGGGAGCACTATGAAGACTTTCTCCTAAACCAACATTGCCAGATATTTATGCGTGCACACCCTGTGAAAACCAAAAAAACCGTTCAAGTTCTTCACAACCTCCCCTCCCTGTGTCTTTCACTATGCCCGTTCAGTTTGTACCCTGTATCCCATGAATGACAACAACAAAAATCTGTGAAAGGTTTGTACCAGTATTATTTAAAGGTAAGAACCAGCTCAAAGCTAAGCCTAGAAGCAAATAGGAAGCCAAGTAAGTTTGTTCAGAACCAGAATAATATTTTCCATCTGGTCAGTCCGTGGCAAAAAATCTGGCAGCAGCATTTGGATCAATTTCTGGATGCTCTTCAAGGCTGTCCATGCAAAGAACATTACAGTAATCCAATCTAGAAGCTACTAAAGCATGAATGATCATAGCCGTGTCTGTCTTTTACTAGCTCCAGTTAACGTGTGCTGTTCTGCTGGAAAAAACAACAACCCACCTAGTTACTGCCACAACCTGGGCACCCAAAAGCAGAAATAAACAGCCCCCAAACTGTAAACCTATATTATGAGAGAGTTCAGCCCAACCTGAACTGAACACTCAAAACTAGATCACCCAAATCTCATAACCAACTGGATTAAATTCCATTTTGCTCTCCTGCACCTGGTCCCTCACTGCTATCACGACAACAGTTCAGGGTTTTCACTGGGATTTGGTGAAAATGAGAAATGGAGATCGTGACATTTCAGAACAGATCTTGATTTCACCAGGCAGTTTCGATGTTGAAAAGGACTGCAGCCTTAGACAAGAAATCTTTCCATGCTTGTGTCAAGAGTTCCAAGTGTCAGAATTGGCCCCAGGAGATGAACGAAAAACAGATCAGGCCCTGTGGGACTCAGACCAGATGCTCAATCGTCAGATCAGATTTGGGACCAAGACCCCCTGCAGACTCTATCTAAAGAGCTCCAGGAATGACGATGGGATGAATAAGCAGCCAGGAAGCAGACAGAGGGGGTTTCAGAGTATGTTGGAAGAAAAGGCAAAGAACCTGAAGAGGATAAACTAGGACTGCCTAAATAGGAAAATCTGGAAAGAAGAAGCAAAAGACAGAACTTGGTCACCTTGTTATGGTGTAACATCCTTTTCCATGAAGAGGTAACAAAGGATGAATGTGAGCAAATGTGCCTATAGGGTTGTTGTCTTCCCATTGGCTATTCACTATGAATTGCCTGGCACTGCTACTGTTGTCTTTTACTCAACGCTTACTTAGTGGAAATAATTTAATTTAGAGACTTCCATACTTCTACGTACCTTCAAAGTCCTCAAGTTTATAGAAATCACTTCCTTGTTTTGGGGAGCCCCATTCCTCTTCCAAACGTATCAGTATTTGACCATCTAGGTTTGCTTTTACAGGGAGCAGGTCATTGTTCTGCTGCAATGTGGAGCACTCCTGTTCAGGGTTTCCACCAGCCAGCCGTCCATGTCCTATTCCAGGATACTCCATTCCACTTCTCCTTGGCTTTCCCCTCCCCCACTAAAGATGCTCAGCATTCTGTGGCCATTGAACACATTTAATTCTCACGGAGATCTTTTGGAGCTTCCTCCCCTTGGGTTTCACTCCTAAATTTAATTGTTGCTGAAAGCCAGATGATTCCTATACATATGGGTGGCCATGTTAAAAAATAACCTTCACCCCACAAACATTTCTGATAAAAGCGAAACCTGCAACAAATTGATGCAGTGCATTCTTACTTTCTAACATCCAATTAAACTCTAAGCAGGGCATTCCACCCCACCATATCCCTCTGGGTATTCTTTTCCATTTTACATGGCTTCCTGTGGTTACTGAGCATGCTCAGTCCTCACTAGGGAGTTTTGCCCTATTAAGGTTTTTTTTTAATGGCATTTTGTATACTTCTAAAAATCTTTGCATTCTCCTCAAACATGCCGATTCCTTTCTTGTATTTTTCATTGGTGCCATTTTGGCTCCATTTCTGTCAGCACTCACCACCTGAGTTTGCTATTAAGAAGGAGAATGCTAAAAATATTTTTGGATGACTGAAGATAAAAAAAAAAACTCATTTAAATTTTTGAATAATTGGAGATAAAAATAATGTTGTTGCCAAAAGCTGGAATGGAATTCTTTTAGGTTTCCTGTTCTCACCCAAGCCTTAGGCTCAACCTCCCACCTTATGAAATTCAACTTCTTCAGACTGCCTTATGGAAAAATCAATATACATATAAATACACATCACCTCAACAAAGGAAGTGAAGGGCATCTGAAATTATTTCCATCTAACAGGAGCTGAGTGAAATGTAACAGCAGCAATGCCTGACTGTAGTGAAATGGCATTAATGCCATGATTTCTTCACTGATTTGGGAAACCCACTGCTACTGAAGCAGAATAACTGGGTTCAAAATTGAGCAGAAATACTCAAGGAAGAAAGGATTATAGACAGCCTATTAGACAGGATGCATCAATCCACAGAACCAGGTAAAGATGTTCTGAATGGGGCTGCAATCCCTCTGGAAAGAAAGGAGTGGTGTCCTGGACCCAAGATGTTAAGGGCCTTAAAAAATAATAAAGGAACTTATCCAAATTAATACATGTCCATGTCCAAGAACGGTCATAGTTGGCGTACCAGCCATACCTGGTCAAAGGCACTGATAGCCATTGAGCCTACAAAGCTGGATCCAGGTGCACCCTCAAACTCCACCTTATGCAAGAATGAGGTATTTGCAACCAGCTGGGAGCTGTTATAAACCACAGAATCCAAGACAAGCATCTTCAGGAGGCATGGACACACGACCACGTTTAAGGGCAGCAGGAATTGCAAGAGTCTCGACCGCATCATCAGGCTGCATGAACTGAAATGGGAAGCATAGGAAGGCAGTGCCTTGGACACCTTGGCTGGAACTGCAAAGGCATGTTGTTGGATGCTCACTCCCCTCACTGGGAGCCAGCATGATTAATGGTCCAAGATGATGGGAAGTGTATCCGGTCGGTGGGGAGTACAGGTTCTCTGTCCCTATCACAAGTGAGACTGAGGAAGCTGTGTATGCTGCTGGAGGAGGAATGGGATGCAAATATGATAATTAGCTATGTGATAGCTAAACCAATGGGAAATGAGGCAGGCAGTTGTTTCGCAGGACACCTGCCTGATATTCATCTGCATATTTCCTGCAGAGATGAAAGGTGACCTGTCTTTCCCCTCTTGCCTAGTCTGTTTTATAGCAGTAACCAAGTATATTCCCCACCACCACCACCACTTAATAGGCCAGCTGATTGCTTGCCTTTCTTCCGCACTCCCGGTTGGAGACTAAAACTAGAATGGTCCTTCTCTGAAGCCACTCAATAGCTCTGCCTCCTCTCCCAGCATGGCAGTACCTCTTATCTCCAAATACCTCACATGCCAGAACTCATACAGATTATAGTCTCGGTAACATGGGTATGTGGGAGACTCTGCAATTAAAAGGGCTCCGTTGTGGGCTTGGAATACTCACGTTAAAGAATAAACTTTGCCATGGTTACCATCCTTATATGAGAGCTGGTTTCTTGCCAAGTCTGCCCTCTTTTTATTATTTCTAAACAGTTACAGTACATCAAAATGGGAAATAAGTAATGAGATAATTGGATCCTATTTAATATAGGCTACAAGGAAGCACATGTGAAAGCCAAAAGTTCCAGCAACCCTCCTCCCTTGTACAGGCAGGCAGCCTCCTTCTCAAGCGCTTGCAAATCTAGCTTCTGAAGACTACACCTGATCAATGTCACCAGTCCATCAATGGAGTGAATGCCTCAAGGTGAAGGGGGGGTGGAGAGCCAAGGCTTCTGCAAAATTGGCTCCAGTAGAGCAAGTGCTACCACATTAATGCTAGATGGATAAATTATAGCAGGACAGCTGGGCTTCAGTAAGTGATCCCCATAACCCTGCCCTTCTTTCACACATAAATGTACTTCCCCAGAGAGATCCAGCCATTTAAAGGCCGCTGACTGACTGAAAGGCAATTATGTCCAGAACTGGCCCATACATTTTCATGTTTACCAGGAAACCCTTAAGCCACCCAAAGGACGAGATTGCTTGTGGACGTGTTAATGGAACAGAGTGTGTTTCAAGTCTCTGACTTAAGAATGGATGCCATCTGGAGCAGTAAGAGCCAACAACTTGTATACAACATATGGACACTAAACCTTGGCGCATTAAAGTCTAAACCTTGGCGCAGTAAAGTCAAAGCATTTTAGTCCGGCTTCTGCTGAGCAAAGGTGAACCCACCAAAGCTGTGGGCTCTGCAGAAGGCATACTGCAGGCATGTGAAAATGGAACAATATGGGGTCGGGGGGCAGAAAATGCTATTATAGATAGGAACAGGGAAAAGAAGGGTCAATGGCCATTATGTTTATAAGCCCAATACCTCGTTCACTAGGATTCTCATTCACTCAGGATGATTAGCATGGTGAGGAGCAAACTTTACTCTGGAGCAGAGATGCAATTCACAGGTGACTCGCCATGGACAGACACCCAAGTAATTGCATCAAATGGCTACAAAGCCAGTAGCAGTCCGTCTCTGTACTGAGACCTCTGCTCTCCTTAACTTGGTGTGCAGGTTTTCTCATCACCGAAACATACCAGACTCTATAAGGTTGCTTTCCCAAGTCTGGTTATCACTTGCTTGGCTGCCATAGCACTAAATCTCTCCTCAGGCCATTTTGATCAGGGTTTCCATTTGGGCAGAGAGCCTCCGCAGATATGTTGTAGGGGCAGGAGGAACGACGTGGCTTCATCAGTGGCGCAAGACACAAGTCCCCACAGCCCCCTTCTACCTATGCTTCCCTCTTCAGGGGGTAATGACTGCAGAAGGCGTCTCATTTTATGGGTGACATATCGTGCCATTGTATCAACTGCTGTTCGGAGAGCAGGCTTAGCTGCACCCTGGATCCTGCTCTAACCTTTTAATGCTGGGACTGGCAGAACAGCAATGCCTGTGCGCCTTGGTTCCTCTCTGTTTTCTAGCCCCCAAGCCACAAAGGTCAAAAGACAGAAAGAAGGGGGAGGCTAAGGAGCATGTGTTCTGCATACAAAACGTCCCAGCTGGGAAAGACTCATGTCTGAAACCCTGAAGGGTCACTGCAGCCATTGCAGTCAATACCGAGCAACATGGACGGGTGGTCTGAATCTGTATAAGGAAACAAGAGTGTAGGGTGGAACTAGCTGTTAATCCTAGCATGGAATATGCCTGAAATAGTGCTGTGAAAGCACAGGTGGGTAGGGAGCAGTCTGCACTTACAGTGTTGCCCTGAAACATATAGCTTCTTGCCCCAAGTGAGCAAACAGGTGGCACAGCTGTATTAAAATGAATTTAGCTTTCAGAAACATTTTTCCTCCTGTATTCTAATTAAGCTGCTGTACTATTCCAAGCTCTGACTGTCACAGACATTCCTGGGAATTGGAATTTATAGTTAAATTAAACAGCCTTGTGTTTTTCCACCTATCTCCCTATTGCCAAAACCGAAGGGGAGGGGAATCCTTGCAGAGATGTATCTTTGGTCTCCCTCCTCCTCCGCACTTTGGTTCTTCCTCCCCTTACAGGAGTCATGCCGAATGACTACAATCTAAAATCACAGTGGAAATCTAATTAGGGGTGGGGAAAAATACCTTTCATCTAATAAAGTCCTCACATGTTGCAGCATATCACTCACAAGCCAGTTCCCATACTATCGCATGACTAGATAGGTATCTGAAAACAAGACATCCGCCCTACTTCTCCGATAAGAAATTTGCTGCCGCAATCTTCTTTCCTTTTTTAAGGGGTTGGGTGGGGAGGACACTCCGGAGCACAGGCAGCAAACTTCTGCAAGAATTCTTCGTGATGGCTGCACAGCTCATGTTCAGTTTGCACAGGTAGAAGTATGGCCCTTATTCCAAGGCAAATAACCAGGTGAGACAGATGAGGAGGGGTAAAGAAAACAGGAATGAAGATGGCTTGGAGGAAGAGGGCTGCACTGCTCTTCAGTTTGCTGGGAGTTTTCTTTCCACTAATGCACACCTAGTCCTAGGCCTCTGGGTAGGAATGGAAGGGGTGGGGAAGGAAACACTGACAAACTGGCAGCCTATTAATTGTATTTTAATCAATGTGCAACTCCTGTTTGATGAAGTTAAGGAGGCGCTGGAGAAGAGAAACAGCCAACTACACCCCAAGGCAAAAGCAAGCATGCACAGCCAATCTGACTTCAGCTATGCCGAACATGCTGAAGGATTAATTGAAGCCATCGGGGCCCAGATCCTGTAGGTTGCACAACATGTCTGTGCCATGTGCAAAGCTGCCAATTAAAAAAAAGGGTTATAGGGTGCTTCTTCTTTAGCTTGTGCCAGCTATCACCCAGGGATAACCCTCCTAAAGGCACTTAAGTCAAGCCAATTGGAATAATCTGAAACAAATCAGATTTCAAGAAATCTCACACCACTGCAGAATACGGAATATAAAACTAGCTGCCTTGTATTGACTTAGTCCATCTACTCCCATCAACATGAGTTCACCAAGGTCTTTTGCCACGTAACGACTTCCTCAGTTCTTTTCACTGGGGTTTTTCAGATCCTGAACCTGCAAAGCACTGAGTTAGGCACACTTAATGACTGAAAGTGTGCATCACTTCTAGACCCACTGCTTCCTAGTAAAATATTAGTGCACAGCATGTTCATCTAAGTTTAAGATCATCATACATGGGACATACTACAACCGAGTCTGAGCCTGGTCAGTTATTCCCTTAACAGTGCAATCCTATCTGTATCTACTCAAAAGTAAGAGTTGTTGAGTTCAACAAGAGGTTGCTCCCTGGTAAGGAATAGGACTGAAGTCTACATCCTGTTTGTGCTTGGCGTTTTCTTGACTTTAAAGGCATTTTACCACCCATGCAATTATACATACTTTTTGCACTTTCTGCATTTGTAAAGCAAATTTTAAATGTATGTTTGATATAAGTAGGCATCTTAACTGTGGTGGATAACCAGGCAACCTGTCCTCAATCACTTGGAGAGGTATTTCACACACCACCACAACTAATGTGCATAGCAGGCTTGAAACAACTTGCCAACAAAAGGAATTTAGCCCTACCAAATTCTAATCTAGGTTTTGTAACAAATTCACTCACAGTTTCACTCATAAGGAAGAGAAAAACTGTTTTCATGTTAGAAGACATGAATACATTCCACCCCGTAATGCCACACAGTACCTCTCTTTTGGGTTTCATGTGTTAACATGTGCATAATTTTGTACACACATCATGCATAGCTATGCCCAAGCACAGGGGCTCCAAGTATGTGAAGTTCTTTCTGCTGGATGGTTCCCAATTTTTTTTATGGAGCGTGACCACTTGGAAGCATGCCAGTTTGTATAGCAACACACACTTCTGGGGAACTGAATCGTCCCTAATACAGAGGTTTGTGTAGAACCAAATCTCAAATTAGCAAGTACTATATGAGGGTTGGTCAACTATTAAGTTGGTTTTGCTTTCTAGAAAGCAAATGATTCCAGTATATTCTGTATTTTTTAAAAAAAAAGTTTTACCATCATAAGCAACTATTGACATGTATGGGACTTGACAAACTTTTGTTGTTGTACACAATTCCATGGCGCACCAACTGACTGATGGGGTGGGGGCAGGAAGAGGAGAGAATAGGAGAGGCGACATGCCAATTGGCAAATATTCCAATACAGTTTATGCCAGGAAAAGCCAAGCCTGAATTCCTAAACCAACCAATAACTTGAACCACCTAATTCAGTTCTTTATCTACCAAGTGATGTCTGCTCTAAACAGAAAACTCAAATTATGCCACAAATGTTCAACTAATGCTTTTGCTACCAGAAACTGAGTTCGACTTCATTTAATATAACGCTGTTATATTATCATGTGCATTGATACAAAGTTAAAAACTTACAACACAAGCACACGTGACGCATTTGTTCCCTTCAGGCTGAAATTCCTCACCTTCACGGTAATGTCTACCTTCAAATGTACAACCTGGGTGGAAAAAAAGAGAAAATAAGTTTGGCTCATATCTGCATCAGATCTCTCTTGCAGTTGAGCTGCAATATAAATGCAATGTGTGAAAAGTACTAGTAGCCCAAACTGTTTGCAAATAGTAGTTTCTGATAAAATCATTATCTAAAATAACATGAGCACTTATGGGAATTCCTCTTAATTGCCTTTTCATTTCCAAGCCTTTAGGGCACACCACATTATCATTTTAAATCTTATCTTCATAACCACAAAGGTCGAAGAACTTAATTAAAATGCATTAAGTACGGAGTTCATAGTAATGTGTTGTACATCTTAGGAATTCGGATTTTAACAAACATGAAAATAAAAATTGAACTCTGTAATCCTAACTGAGTACCACAATTATGTATCGATTATATCATGCGGAAACCAAACAGCCATCGCGAACACTGAAAAAGAAATCAATGTGATACCCTAGAGATGAGGAAGTGAGGTAGAGATTATTCATGGACAAGGGGGGAAATTATTGATGCCTGCTTTTCTTCTGCTTTGCATATAAACTAATGTTTTACAGCAACAAGGATGGGGGGAAAGTGTGGTGCCAGGAAAGGGGCAAACACAGAGCTAGCCAGTGCCAGCTCCATGTTTAGTGGGGGTCTTGGGAACAATGTTCTGAGTGGACCCTTCCCTCCATGGGTGGGCTTCCCTCCTCATTGCCAGTGTCAGCTTGACAGTCTATTCACTTGTCCTCTTCCTATGAGCGCAACCCATAAAACCACCCTCAAGGCAAGAGGAAGGGTATGTGAATTGGCAGCTATGGAGGGGAGGCCTCACTGAGAACATCGATGATGGCACAACTGCTTTGGCGACCAGTTGGGTTTCTGGGCTCAGTTCAAAGTGCTAGTTCTGACCCACAGAGTCTTATGCAGCTCAGGACCACAACAGCTCAAGGACCGCCTTCCCCCATGTGAACTGACCTGGACCCTGCAATCACCATCCAAGGCCCTTTTCCACGTGACCCCTGCATGAGAGGTCCAGAAGATGGCTCCAAACTTGTGGAATGCTCTCCCGAAGGAAGCTCACCTGGCACCATCTTTATCTATATTTAAGCACGAGGCAAAAGGTTTCCTTTTTTTCCTGAGGTTTTTGGCCCTTTGGAGGGTTTTCAAGCATTTGTGATCTCTTTTCAGTGAGGCAGGATCTGTAGATGCATCTTTTATTTGTACAGATGTGAGGAGAGGGGTAGATTTTGATTCTGTTTGTTGCAATTGGTTTAATTTTTCTATAGTCATAAAACAGTAACTGTGTAAATTAGCAGCAGTCCACCACAGTGAGCAAACCACAGGGGTTGTGGGCTGTGGCAGATGCTCAACAATGCCAACCCTAGGAGCTAACTGAGGCCCTGGAAGGCTTCTCACAAGCTGTCAGAGACCACAACCCTGGATTCTGAGCCTTGTATTCCACCTTAAAAACTGACCCACAGAATGTTATGCATTTTAGATTTGTATAGCACTGTCTCTTCGAAACCTTACCTGGACATGTGGGGCAGCACATTCCTGGCTGCTTTGAAGGGTTTTTGCAATGAACAATGCAGTGAATCTCAGATTCTGTAATCACTCCTTCCTGTCAAGAGGAAACCAACAACTATTTACAATCCAAAAATTAAAGTAAAGCACAGAGTACACATGGAAGGGAGGTACAGAAATAAATAACATATTATATAAGCAATTTGCACAATTGACATAATGATAAAAAATTAATAGAATGATCAGAACCTTAAGGCATTTTTAACATACAGAATTTAAATCAGATTTTGTACTTCACATCTCTGCAATGTAGCTACACTTAAAAATTACTTTCCTATATGACAACATTCATACATACTCATAAATAGGAGGGAGGTGCTCTTTAACATCACTAAAGTGCACAGTGGCCTAACCAACCTGAGGTGACACTTAGTCACATCAACTTACGCTGGACTTTTGCATTTGCAAAAAATAGCACTGTTGTTTGATGACAAAGGGGTAGAGCTATGACCAAGATGTGAGGCATTCAATGATTTTTACTATTTTATTTATTTATTTACAAAGCTCATTAAATGTGGACCACTGGGCAAGGACTGGAATCAGGATGAGTTGCAGATCACATCTGATATTCAGAGTATGCTCAGGGACACCTTGCAAAAAAAACAGTTGTTGTGGTTGTCCTTGTCACTCTGTACAATGGTCCAAACTGAGATTAATCCAAAAGTAAAATAGTACTTGAGTCTTCCTAACTCCACTTGCTAGATTCAGCTATGAGGTAGGAAACCAAGAAACCTTCTTGAGAGGGAAAAAACGATGCCACTCTTCTCAAAAGCCTTTAAGACACAGGAAACGTTAAAATAACGCTTTGATTGCAACAGACCTGATAAAGACATTCCTCCCACCCTACTTCCTTGGAGGAAAGGGGCTTATGAAAAGAGATAAAAGGTTCTCCTCCTGTGGAATGGAAGCCTCTTATCTCTGATGCTTCTGCTGATAGGGGTCTAGTAAATGATCACTTCCTGCACTCCTTGCTCCAGAAGTCAAAATCTTGGTAAATAAAATGACAGGATGACAGGATCTCTGTGCACAGGTTGCTCTTTTCTGATGGATCTATCTGCATTCCTAAGCACAGAGAAAGAGAGGTACTTTTTAAAAACAAAATCCAAATCTGAGTGCTTTAAATGGAAGCAGAATGACCCATTTCCGCATTTGGACCCTGAAAATGACAAATATACTCAGGCAAGAACTACACACCCCAAGAGCAACCTTGCATTTCATGTAAACCACAAGTGTGCATTCAATTCCTCCCTCTCCCCATAGAATGCCTGGGACAATTTATTCATATCCCGATGCCACGGTGTTGCGGGTTTTCTTGTCCACAAGTGGCAGCCTATGATTACATGGGGAGACAGGGAAAGGCCCAACTCAGTGCGATCAGGATATGGGCATGTTACCACAGGCATGGCAGACAGGGGATGAAATGTGCCGTTGTCTTTTGTGGCCACAGCCACACATCTCATGTGACATGAGCTCCTGACCTCAAGATCTAGCCCCCTTTTTAAAAAAAGGTTTAAAAATGGATATTTGATATCTTGTTCTCCAATGTAAAAATTCTCAGAGCGGCTCCCAGTATGGAATCAAATCAACAACAACAGAGTTAAACACATTTTTAACCAAACAAAAGAGCAGGAACATGGTCAGAAAAAGGCAGAGTTTAAAATTAAAGAAATAAAAGGCCTGGGAGAATAAAAAAAGGGGGTGCTCAACCCTTCTTCAATTGACGAGACAGGAGATTCAGTGCTTGCCCCTGGTGAAAGGGAGCCCAAGGCACCACCACAGAAAAGGCATATCCCCAGTCGCCATTTTCCAATAGCAGTGGAACTTAAATGCATGGGCAGGATCACATGAAAGAATGCAGTCCCTGGGTCCAAACAGTCCTCCAAACCTGCTCCGCATACAGTGCGTTCCTGTAACAACTCATTCACACACATTCAGGCTGTCTCTATCCAGAAGCGGTCACAGCTGGCACACTAGCCTTAGCTGGAGAAGCATGCTTCGTGCCACAATGGCACTTGGACCTCCAAGGACAAGGCCAGTTCCAAGAAGACATGCCTCCCTCCAGAATGCAAAACTGATCCTTTAGGGCAAATGCAACCCCACCTAGAACAGGCTGAACAACCCACCATCCAGGACAGACACGCAACCCCACCCTCTGCCTTGTCCAGACTGAGCTGCAGTTTGTTGGCTTCCAACACGCACTTTGGATCCTACCTAAATCTAATGAAGACTGGGAGCCTGGCATGCATTTTACTGTTCTGTATCCACCAAATGTATGTCCAAACTACAAAGCCCGCGTACTAAAGATATACTGTTTGGCTTCTGCTACACATGACATAGACGGAATTTGGGACAAGTAACATTTATACATACCGTGTTACAATTTGGGGATAGAGAAGCCTAAGGTTATTTTCATATTTAATATAAACATTTCAGACTTTCAGAACCCCACTCCTTTAACATCTTGAATCCATTGCTCTGTCTAAAAGTGCTTTCACAGAAGGCCCTGAATCTTTCCTTGGGGAGATCTTCATTTTCTTGCTATTTTCATAGGCAAATGTCCGAGCAATTGACTTGTACAGCAATGCCCATATACCAATGGTGCCTTCCATTCTTTACTTACCTTCAGATTCTTCATTTAATTCCCAACCCATGATAATTTCACTTTATGAATCGACACAATTTCCCCTTTATTGAGATTTAGAAACTCGGGCTTTTAAAAAAACAAAAACAAAATCCATGAGTTCTATTCCTTTACCTGACACTGATTCATGATACATGGTTTGTCGGAGACCTGCCATGACTGTGAGCTGTTATATGATTTTCCTTCAAAACTGCAACCTAGAAGGAAAATGAAAAATTAAATGAGTAGAGCAGTTCTTTTTATTTTACTAATCCACACCCACCCACTAAAAACCACCACATTCCTTCAAGGGCTGTCTAATTTCTACAGTTATGGAGGTATAGCATCCCACGGAAATTCTGTTATCGGAGGCACAATTTGCATTCTACAAAAATGTTGCCACTTACAAAATAAAGCAAGTTTCTCATCCTCATGGTTCAGAAAATACAACTGAAAACATGCAGGCTGGCTTATAGCTAACCATAACACATAAGACAGAGAGAAAAGAAAGGGGTGGGAGCCAATGGTGGTTTGGATGAGCTATAGTAATTACCTCTTTTTAGGTATTAGATAATGAGGAGACTAAAGGGGAAAGTGGAGTAGTATTTTTGTAATGTGCCATTACTAAAATAAAAGGCATTGCCATGAAAACAGCAAGAACATTCTTGTGCATTTTTCCAAGCCTCATATTCGGTCTCTCAGTCCTGTTCTCTGTTCAAGAGAGTTGCAATCGCAGAGAAGCACTGTCTTAAACCGCTTAATGCAGAACTCTTCAGAAAACCGTCTGAATGGTAAATGTCTTCCACTTTGGCAAGTTTATTCAGCCAGGTAGAATTCCACCTGCTACATGACTGAGCACAGAGCATATTTGGCACGGAAAGTAGCAATTACTGAATTCCTCACATTCAGAGATATCAGCGAAGGCCTTGCTTTCCATCCTGCTCATTACACCATAATCAAGCATTAAGACCATTCATACTATTTATCTTCCAGATGGAGAAGAAACCTTCTGGATTAAATCAAAGGGGAGGGGGGACCACGGGCTTCATTCCAATGTACTCCTAAAGCTCAGCACAGAAGGCCAAACCACTTTCATTTCAAGTGCACTTTGTCAATTTGTACCGGCTATGCGTTTACTTCTAACCTTCAGACTACTGCATTGTACTTTATTAAGGAAAAAGAAGAAGCATGAAGCTCAAACACTTCGTTCGTTTTTAGTGAGATAGTAAATTCACATTAATTCATTTCATTTATTTTATTTTATTTATGATATGCGTATGCCACCTCAATACATAAAGTTCTCTGAACAGCTTACAGTCAACCTACTTGGGCATTTTTAAAAACACCATCGATTCTTGTTTAAAAATCAGATTCCATAGGGAGAACCATTTTCCTGCCTCGTATGGTGTAGTGGTTAAGAGCGGTGGACTCGTAATTTGGTGAACTGGGTTCGTGTCTCCGCTCCTCCACATGCAGTTGCTGGGTGACCTTGGGCTAGTCACACTTCTTTGAAGTCTCTCAGCCCCACTCACCTCACAGAGTGTTTGTTGTGGGGGAGGAAGGAAAAGGAGAATGTTAGCCGCTTGGAGACTCCTTCGGGTAGTGATAAAGCGGGATATCAAATCCAAACTCTTCTTCGTATTGCCACCTCCTTTCATCATTAAAAAAGGAGAGTTCGCCAACTTTTGAGGAAGTCCGTTCCACTATCCAACAACCCTTACTATCAGAAAGTAAAGGTCAGGGCTCCTATATAAGCATCTTCCAAAGACAACTATTATTATATTTTATCACGGATGTCTCTAAATAATGATACTGAAGAAACAGTGAAACATGCCCATCACTCCTTGTAGTGTGGAAACTGCCATGTTTCTAATGAGACTTGCCCACTTTGGCCTATGAAACACATTGATGCACCGGGTTGCTAAATAAGCTGCTCACTCTTTCCCTAAAGACTTCATTCAAAACAGTCATTTCAAAACTAAGAATTCACCAGGCATTTTTGCTTATTTTAAGTTAGCAGGAATTTTATAAGCAGGTCGTTTCCTAAACTCCCAAGAGGGAAAAATTATGGTAACATACTGTATATTGGCCCCATAATCCCCTTTTCCTACGGTGGATTTTTCTAATTCTTTTTCTTTTACTCCTTACTCCTTTTTTAAAGTTTCTCTTGGCATGAAAAATAAACATCAGGAGGGAGAAAAACATTCAAGGACATGTTATATTTAATTCTTGATAAATTGTTCCTCAGAGGAAAGTCCAGACAAACTAGTGCAGAAATATAAAAACAGCCCAACAATGCCCCTTTAAAAAAAAGCATCTGTATTTCATAAACATTAATATGTAGACCAAGTTAAAAGAACTGCAAATTCTATACACGGAGGATAGTAAATGCATTGTTGCATATTTTTGTAACATATTAAAATCAAAGGCACTGCCTGGCCAAGCCCCAAAATGTTCTTAAATTATTTTACTGATGCAAAACTTGCAATAACCTAACATTAATAGGACTAGCACAGACATAACCCTTAACAGACTGCAAGGAGACTACCCCCAACCTCCCACTGTACTGTGTAACATGGTTCATCATAATGTCCGCATTGATATTAACCAAGATTCCCACATAAACCAACCGGAATTTGAAGCTGGTTACAAATTGCAGGATAGCAGTCCTCTGTGGCCAGCACTGAGAAATCATGGTTAAGGACGGATCATGAAGAAATCTTTACATTTCAGCATTGGTCAAGAGGAACCTGCACACATTAAGGCTGCGATGTGTGTTGCAGTCCAGCAATATCTGGAGGACCAGAGATTTCCCACCCCTGACTTGTGCAAAGCATGATATAAGTGTGTGTGTATTTTTCTATACTCAGCCAAACTTGGGAGCACAGGGGCACTGCAATATTACCTGAACAAAAACTGGACTCCCTAGACATTTGCTTTGTGAGTTAAGTCTGTGAGTGAATGCCTCAACATTCAAGGGCTGCTTACTAGTCAACCACACCAGGCAGAAGCAGCCTTAAAGTTCCATGCCGGACCAAAACTTAGTGAAAGGGGAAGTAGATACTGCTGTGCTGCTTCCTCTATAAAAAAAAAAAAAAAGCAAACTTCTGATTTTTATTTTTTTTTAGGAACATCATGATTTATTAACTTGTAAAGATAAAAGCAACTGTGCTCAAGGAATAATCTTTCAAGTTGGCTTCTCTGATTATCTCAGCTAGCAATCTAGTTAGTTCTCAAAGCTGGGAGATGGGGGTGCGGAGAATTGGGGTGCAAGATGCTTAAAAAGCCCCCCTCCATCTTTTAGAAGGAGTTGGTATATATTGGAGTTGCATGTCTTAATACGCAACCCCTCCCATGGCGCTTGGAATTGGAACTCAAGCCTGCTCATTGGAGGGGGGGGGGAACTGGGTGCTGTATATGTCAACTGCACATGCATTGCATGGATGGTAAATCACCACCAGCTGCAAAAAAACAATATATGTGCATGACAGAAACAGAGAGCTAATGGCATTTGAAAAGAAGGAGAAGTACACGGCTATGCAGAACTGCGGAAAGTTACCCAAACTTCTTATAGACGAGATACACCTCTTTCTGAATTAAAGTTAAATGCCAGCTTCTCTTACAGCAGTTAACTATTAAAAGAGGAGTATTCACCTGCCCTTACCAGAACCCACCTCCTGTGTTGCCACATGACCTGCTGTTATTTGAAAGGAGGCAAGCCCAAAGCAATAGCTCATGCAACAATGCAATGCTCAGTCTTCTCTGAGGGCAGCTCATTCTGCTCACTTGCTCTCACTAAAGCAGTGACTGAATACTGGTGTAAGCCACAGCTGCAGGGCAATATGTGTACACATAAAGTATTTATGGGCATGTTCACATTATTCTTCTTTTATTCTTTGGCGATCACTTGTAGCCGAGTAAGATGGTCTTCCATGAACACGGTCTTAACAGTGAGTCCGTAAGTGACTGTGGAGGCCAATTCTGGATCCACATGTCCTTCCACAGTGGGGACATAGGTTTCCGGGCGGGAGTTGTTCACATTACAGCTTATACAGCATCCAGTGTGTTCCCACTGCATTGCATTCCCATGGCATTAGTCACAATCCATATCGATCCTGCAGTTTCTTGACAAAAACTGCTGTTGGATGCAGGGTTTTTTCTCAAACCAGCTTCAATCTGATCATAGACAACTGGAAGCAGAATAAGTCATAATGTGAACATAGTCACATTATCAGCAGGAGCAGATGAGCACGCAAGTGCAGATGGCAGTTTAATGAGTAGATGTTCCATGGGGGGTGCCTGGGGGGGGCGACCAATAAGTTCATGTGCATCTGGTGAAGACATCACAGCCCTCTCTCTGATGCAAACAGCTCTGTACAAATGTGGCTTGAAATGCAAAAGGCAATGTGAATTTACCCTAACCTTCTCCAAATAGAGAACGTGTGTCTTTAGAAATTATCAATTTCCATTCAAAGGCAAATGTCACATTAATCAAAATTTAGGAGTTTTTTTCCCCAGGGGCATGCCACAGACATTGTAAAGGTAAAGGACCCCTGACAGTTAAGTCCAGTCGCGAACTACTCTGGGGTTGCGGCACTCATCTCAGTGGAATTTGCTGCCAAGGAGTGTGGTGGAGTCTCCTTCTTTGGAGGTATTTAAGCAGAGGCTTGACAGCCATCTGTCAAGAATGCTTTGATGATGTTCCTGCTTGGCAGGGGGTTGGACTGGATGGCCCTTGTGGTCTCTTCCAACTCTATGATTCTATAATTCTACGGTATGATTCTATGATCTCGCTTTACTGGCTGAGGGAGCCGGCGTTTGTCCGCAGACAGTTTTTCCGGGTCATGTGGCCAGCATGACTAAGCCGCTTCTGGCGCAAAGGAACACCGAAACCAGAGCAGCGCACGGAAGTGCTGTTTACCTTCCCGCCGGAGCGGTACCTATCTACTTGCACTTTGACGTGCTTTCGAGCTGGGACCGAGCAACGGGAGCTCACCCCGTCGTGGAGATTCGAACCGGCAACCTTCTGATCGGCAAGCCCTAGGCTCAGTGGTTTAGACCACAGCGCCACCCGCGTCCCAATATCAGTTTAGCTGTTGCTAAAGAATCCTGGAGATTGTGGTTTAGTGAATTTGCCGACAATCCCCTGTGGGATGTCCCTGGGCCACCTCTGGGAAGAGGAAACAACTAGTAAAATGCTATCACACAGTGAGTGAAAGGAAATGGTTGTGATCCTAAACTATCACTGGACACCATGGTGGTTGCCCTTGGACAAAGACTAGGCATTCTTATCTGTGGGGATCCTGCCAAAGAAGGCATTGGATTAGATAACCAGAGACCACTTCCAAAGTCATCCTTCTACAGTTCTTGGGTGTGATCTTTGCCCTGCACTCATATTGACATCAATGGGAGGTGTGCATTGGGAACAAGAACAGAGTATGGCTCACAGTTATCATAAACGTACCTTATCCATCTCCAATCCACTAATAACAAACACTTATTCAGAAAGCAAATACATGTTGTTATAGATGGAGACAGACCCAAATTAAAATGACATATCTCCGTCCAACTAAATAAGGAAAGACTGCCAAATCCATTTCTATAACAATCCGTGATCTCATATGTTTTGATTAAATATATTGAATAAATGAGAGAAGGGAAAAGGCATGTTTTGCCCTACTGCTACAACTGTAGAAGAAACGAGGCAAAAATTCATGATTTAACTCTTTCTTTAGAATTACATAAAGGTCTGCACAAATATTGTTTTCCTGTTAGGAAAGCAATTCAATACTAAGGGCTTAGTTAGTTGCACTCAGTTCCTGCTGAAACCTTTGGGACTTAATATCAGTCATTACTAACTTTTCACATTGATTTCAATGGGGCCTAAGAGCAGTTTAGTCTGGATCCAACCCCATGAGGCCCGTATTTCTAAAAAGGAGGTCTGGTATGACCTATGACTCCCTGGAAATCATTTGCCGCAACTAGAAGCCTTTTCCAGACATCTCAATGTGTCTGGGCTGGTTGTGGTTGCTCCATCACCAAGATCATTTCACTCTCCACATGCTTAAGCAACTCTTTCAGAATGGTTACTTCACATACTCTTGCACAAGGGATAAGCCTTGTATTGAAAACAGGTTTCAGGGGTAATCTTGGTTAAGTGAGTCCTTGCTACAATACAGTATGACAACAGAATGCATTGCCTAATGGGCGTCTGTGCATCTACCCATGTGTCAAAGTCATGCTAAAGAAGGTATTCAAAGAGGGACCTAAAGAAGACCAGGTGATGTCTAAGGCCACTAACAAAGCTGCAACTTTTGCTTTCGCCAGCCATAGTGAAAAAAATCTACAGATATGTCAAATCCCTACTATTGACAATAGCATTGTCTGTATGTAGTTCAGCATCTAGAACATAGCTGATTTAGATTATTTTTTAAATGTAGCTGTCTTCCTCAGTGACTGGCTGAATGCATGACTGCTTACACAAAGCCTGCCACACTGTAATTGCTCTAGGTATGTGAGATGCTCCAAAACCACATGAATTCCTCTGTCTTGTAGTTAAATTCCCTTCCCAGCCTTGATAGTCTGGCTGTAATTATGAGACATCCTTGGCAGTTTTAATCAGTTACCCCAAAGGCAGAGAATGAAACCAAAGAATGAAATCTAACCCTAGACCAGGGGTGGCTAATCTATGGCTCTCCAGTGGTTGCTTACTACAACTCCCAGCAGCCTGAGTCAGTGTGCCCAATGGCTAAGGATGATCGGAGTTGTTCAGCAACATCCTCCTGTAAACCCACCATGTCTACACTGAAGAATGGGAACAGATAGCTACATGTTTCTGCATGGAAACACCCAGAACTGGCAAACTCCATCATATAATTGTGTCACTGATGGATTATACCAACCTGTTTTGGGTTGCATAATACAAGCAAGATATAAATGCTTTCAATAAATAAAGGAGATATATCGTAAGTTGAACATATGAAGCACCTGATTAGCAGGACATAATTTCAATGCTGTGCAATGCTTAGGGCCCAATCAATGAACGGGAGCAACCAATACCCAGAGATATTAAAGGTACATGAATACAGACTATATTAACAATCAGGGTGAGACCCTGCTGAAGCCCCGTGAAATAATAAATGTAAAACAAAATAAAAAATTAGTAAATTTTAAAGGTATGCAATTTCAGTTTACATACTTCTTTAAAAGTGCTGCTGCAAACTGTAGGTTTGATTGTTTGTTTTAAAGCCAGCATTTTATATAAATTGGTGGATTCAGGTTGGTCTAGCAGGGCACACACTCAGAAAAACAAAGCTGCATGCCAGAAAAAGTGCATAAACATATCAGCCATCAAATGCTTTTATTCATCAAGGAAAAATACACATCCATATCCACCACATCTGTTTTGTCAGAATTATAGCATATTCTGTTTTCTTTCTCTTGTGTTTTCCCCTTGTATATTGATATTATGTTTGTGTTGGTTGTGGGGTTCAGAGCTCCCCATCAACATACCCCCCCCTTTAAGTTACTCCATGCATGTCAGGAGCACTTGTCAGAAAACTTTTTTGTTGTTTTTCTTTTTAAAACACTGCTTTTCTATTTTTTAAAAAAATTCCTTTTTGTTTTAAATGCAATCCTTCAAATACGCAGTGAAAAATGTTCAGTGAATCATTCACATTTCTGGAAGTCTTACCTAGCACTGTTAAAAGTTGTAGTGATTCATTAGAACTTTCAAAGATAATTTAATTGATTGGCCAACAAAATGAACTGTTTCTGTATCTTATTGCTTTATTATGGTCAATGACCAGTAATTGTTATTACAGAAGCATCAAACCTATTGATAAATAAACTATACTTTCTGTTCTAGCAACAAATAACAGTGAACAATAAATTGCTGCTACTAACAGTAAGTGATGCTTTTAACTTGTTACCTTCCCCAACTTCCTGCCCCCTTAATGTTCTGGACTACAACTCCCATCAACTCCAGCCAGCATAGCCATTTTGATATCAGTTGTTGAGCACTGCAGCAGGAAAATGAGGAAGGTCTCACAAAGCCATAGTTTGGCTTACCAATGTTGTGAGAACCAGCTCAAAGAGACAAGGCATGGTGCAATAACACCAGCAACAGTAATGCCACCAATAGTAGACAGGTGTGGACTGAGGGCATGGTTGGCACCACTTTAACAATTAGTGGGGAGGTATTGATTTATCATTTTCACGCCTCCTGTTAGTTAAAAGGCAGGTAAATGAACAAACTCGTTTGCAGTGGTTGTGCCACAGTGCGCAGCAAGGTTGGGGCTGCGGCGCACCCTGATCTCCATCCAGTCCAATTTCTGCAGCATACCAGGAAGGAGAGGAGAAGGGGTGTGGTGGCAAGGAGCACTGGATTGGCTCAGCCGGCAGGTTTGCACCATGCTGACCTTGCCACTGCAGCTGCATCACCACCGCTCCTCGCCACCCTGGGATGCTGTAGTGACTCAGCTGGACAAGGGCTGGGTGAATGACACAGTTCCACCTTTCTGTCGACTGCTGGGTGGGTGTGTCTGTGCAGGCAAATTCTGTATAGCTTTGGGCTTTATTCTGTCAAATATATATGCAATAACTTTTTTTAAAAAACAAAACCTGAGAGATAAGTATGAAGTCCACTGCACCTTTACATCGCTCGCAGCACATCCCTCTCTGCTTTATGACCAGAGCACACTCCTTAGAAAGCACTGGGCACTTCTCTCGTTTGCATGTCACTTCCTTGTTCTGTGGGGAGGAAAAGAGGAGAGCAAAATAACAGCATCAGTCTCCATTTTCTCCCAATAAGGTAGCACACCATGAAGTCAGATTCGGACAATCTTCCCTCTGCTCCACAAGGAATCTTTGGGATACAGAGAGGACATTATACCCCCTTCTTCATACAAACAGAGATGCTTTCCCTCTTGCGACAAAAATGCATCAGCAGGGAGTTGAAAAACTGGGGAGAAAGGGGGAGTGGTGGCAACTTTAGAAAGGATACTGAACCTAGATAAAGTTATGCCAAAGGAAACATGTGACTCGTTTCATACTAATGTTACTTTTTGGTATACTGTAGAAATGATAATATTTGTGTAAACTATAGCTGGGACTTTAGAATACCTGGCATTGGACTTCCTTGTGCGAACAAAAATATTTAGCCACGACTATTCAACAGGTTTGCATAGTAGAGTTAGTTTAAAAAAAAAAAAAATGAAAGTCTGAATTTCCAAACCAAATAAAGACAAAGATGGCTTCAATGAACTTCTTTCTTTCTAACAAACAATAAAACTGCAAGCCAAAGACACAATCCAGGGAACACAGGCAGCAGTAATACTGAAAGGAAGGGAAAAGTTCTTTGAATAAATACATGGTCGAATAAACATTATGCCCTTTCAAGTCTCATTGGTTTAAATTAGGAGTGACCAAGCTTTTTCAGACTGGGGGCCACATTTGCTGTTGACCAACCCTCCCAGGGCCAAATGCTAGAAAGAGGCATGGACAAGTGAAAGCAGGAGCCACTCTAGCTTGTGTGATCACTCTGCACATTCTTTACAGCCTAGCACTATGGTGACAGGGACATGGCTCTCTCTGATCTTCAGGGATTGGAAGAGAAGAGAGAGCGAATTTTCTACTCATCACAGCACTGGGCTGGGAATGAAGGTGGTGGGAAGTAAGATACCCTAAGCCCCCTGATGAACTGGCTTCTCCTTCCTCTTGCAACACCACCACTGCAAGCAGGTCAGGACACTACAGAAACAGAAAGGAGTGTGCCCGTTCTCATTTTTAATTTTGTGTTTTAATTTCTGAATTGTGCCCCTTACATTAAAAAAATAAAAATTTAATCTAATAACTCATCTCAAACTGTCAGAACAAGTCCTGATCCAAGGCTACATGGCTGCAGCAGTGTGCGAGCCACTTCCTCCTGTGATTCAGCTTGCTTCCAGCGAGGAAAACTGAGCGAAGGCAGTAATACTGGTAATAAATAACAAAACTGACGGGTGACAATCTTCTGATCTTCAAGCATCTCCTACCACTCTGCCCCACCCTAGCCTTGCACTATTTTTTTTAAAAAAAGAAATAACATTTTACTACTGGAAATTCCTTCCTTAAACACGGCAAAGGGGGGGGGGTCCTCTGCATAAAGCCCCACCTATAATTACTGGTTTGGTCCATTACATGACACAGAAGCTCATTTGCCAGATGCCACTGTCCACTTAGCAGATCATATGGCATAATTAGAGACCCCCAAAAGGAGGGGGAAATCAAAGGGGACGGAAGAATGTCAATCATAAAATTAAGTCATGAAGAGGCTCTGAGCTTCATTGTTTCCGAAGGCCCAAGCCAAGGTACTTTTAAAGGTTAGCTCAAAGTCTTTACTATAAGTGAGGAGATTCGGGCTTTTAAAAGGCGGGGGTGTATCTTCCCAACTATCATACGCCATCTTATTCCTTCTGCAGTAAGTGCAGACAATGTTTTGTTATAAGCTATGATTCATTATTCCCTCACCAAGCCAAATCTGCAATTATTTCAACTGCAGTGACTATAAAGTATGAGCAGGAAGAATTTGAGTTCTCAAGCAGAGGATCAGCTGCTGTCAGAATACTGTCTATTGTCAGAATGATTCAGTCCTCTGTTGTTCTGGCTCTTTTACACTAGTATACAATTGCAAACACTTAAGTCATAAATCTGGGTTACGTGGACTCCAGCTCATCAATACAGCTCCCCTGCACTTCTGAATTGGCTCAATGCAAGCACAGTGTACATTTAGGAAACTGGCTAAGTAATGTTAAGGCCAAATTTTGTCTTTTAACAGGGCACCATTTAAGAAAGAGGGGCGGAGAGATTTCTCAATGTAAGCAAAGATTCATAGCAAGCTTCAAGTAATATAAGGTAAAGGTAAAGGGACCCCTGACCATTATTAGGTCCAGTCGTGTCCGACTCTGGGGTTGCGGCGCTCATCTCGCTTTATTGGCCGAGAGCCGGCATACAGCTTCCAGGTCATGTGGCCAGCATGACTAAGCCGCTTCTGGCGAACCAGAGCAGCACACGGAAACGCCGTTTACCTTCCCGCCAGAGCGGTTCCTATTTATCTACTTGCACTTTGACGGGCTTTCGAACTGCTAGGTGGGCAGGAGCTGGGACCGAGCAATGGGAGCTCACCCCGTCGCAGGGATTTGAACCGCCGACCTTCTGATCAGCAAGCCCTAGGCTCTGTGGTTTAACCCACAGCACCACCTGGGTCCCTCAAGTAATATATTCAAACTTAAAATGCAGGAAAGCTGCCTATGTTAAGAGATGTGTTCAGTTTTATTTTTAAAAAAACATAACCAAGTTATCAACACACATTTATGAGTCACTATTATTATTATTAATTATATTTCTATACTGCCCTTCCTCAAATCACAGGGATTTCAAGCGCATGCCCATTTGCTTATTCATCAACAACTAGCTAGTTTGGGGTGCTTCCACACTGGAGCCATTTGGTGCTGAGCCACGGATTTTCCACAATGAGCAGGTAGTGGAACTAAAGCAGAAGCTCCAGGCAGCAATAAAGAACATAAGGACCTAAGAAGAGGTCTGCAGCATCAGAACAAAGCCCATCTAGTTCAGCATTTTGTTCTCCCAGTGGCTAACCAGACGCTTGCAGGAAATCCACAACCAATACCTGAGTGCAACACCCCTCTCCCCATCTGCAATTCCCAGCAACTAGTATTCTAGAATCATAGAATTGTAGAGTAGGAAGGTACCCCGAGGGTCATCTAGTCCTACCCCCTGCAATGCAAGAATTCCAACTGCATCATACATGACAGATGGCTGCCCAACCTCTGCTTAAAAACCTCCAAGGAAGGAGAGTCCACCATCTCTTGTTGGGAGTCTGTTCCACTGTCAAGCAGCTCTTACTGTTAGAAAATTATTCCTGATGTTTAGTTTGAATCTCTTTTCTTGGAACTTGAAGCCATTGGTTCAGATCCTAGCCTCTGGAACAGGAGAAAACATGCTTGCTCCATCCTCCATGTGGTAGCCCTTTAGATATTTGAAGATGGCTATCATAACTCCTCTCAGTCTCCTCTTTTCTAGGCTAAACATACCCAATTCCCTCAACCATTACTCATAAGGCTCAGTTTCCAGACCCCTGATCATCTTGGTCACCCTCATCTGCACAAGTTCCAGCTTGTCCATATCCTTTCTACATTGTGCTGCCCAGAACTGAATACTGTACAGTACTCCAGGAGTGGTCTGACCAACGCAGAAGACAGTGGGACACTAGACTTCTGTTGATCTAGCCTAGAATGGCATTTGCTATTTTTGCTGCTGCATCACAGTTGGCTCATGTTAAGCTTGTAGTCTACTAAGACCTCTAAAGCCTTTTTACATCTACTACTAGCAAGCCGGGTTCCACCCCCCAATCTTATATTGGTGTAGCTGGTTCTTCCTGCCTAAGTGCAGAACCTGACTTTTATCCCTACTGAAATTCATTTTGCTAGTTTTGGCCCAGTTCTCCAATCTGTTGTCATACTGAATCCAAATTCTGTCTTCAGTAGCATTGTCTACCCCTCCATTTTGGTGCCATCTGCAAATTTGATGAGCATCCCTTCAAGACCTTCATCCAAGTCCTTTATAAAGATGTTGAAGTACAACAAGCCCAGGACAGAACCCTGTATCACTCCACTTGCCACTTTTCTCCTAGGATGTCGATGAATGAGTCAACCAGCTACAAAGCCACCTAACAGTTATCTCATCCAGACAGAGCAGACCCATCATGTCTAGTATCCACTGATAGCCTTATCCTCCACATATTTTTCTAATCCTGTATTGTGGGAGCAAATCCCATAGTTTAACCATGCATTGTGTGAAGAGGTATTTGCTTTCGCCTGACCTGAATTATTTAGCAATTCCCTTCTGTACCCTGAAATAGAAGCACTACCATGAAAACAAAACACAGGATGCCCCCACAACTGTTCACTTAGAATTGCTATATTAAAAACTCATATGGGGGGAAAACCCAAGCCTTCTCCTTTGTCTCATTCTCTCACTTTAATATCCATGCAATTGTTCTACTCCCTCCCCTCCTCTTTCAAGTCTCTTCTCACCACCCACTTCTTTTGCAAATCAATTCCCAGTCCAGCCTAAGCCCTAATTATGCATCCGCTACTACCTGGGTGTCACCCCACCTCACCCCATGGCCAACCCACACTCCCTCCCTCCAGGTTACAAGTGAATTTTTCAGTCGCTTCAAATTAACTGAAACATCCAGCACAAGGAAATGTCCTGTGTAGCTCAAAAGTTTACACACAACATTGTGGTCTTAACAAATGTACTATTTTACCGTTCCTTTCTGGCCAAAAGGATTTGTCAAAGTTCCAAACGTAATGGAGCATTGTTTTATAATAGAGGTAAAAAGCAAAACAAAAAGCTGTCTGCCTGATGAAGAGGTCTATACAGGTCGAAAACCTGCATGATTCTCTGCCAGCACACAGTTGGCTCAAGGAAGATATTGCATTACCTATTCTATACTTCAAAAGATCTGCTGAATATTCATCTCTTAAAACAAGCATGTGTAATTCCACTGAAACCTTTGGAGTTGTGCCTGCTTTCTGCTCCAGCTAGATATGACCCTTAAACCATTCCAGAATATTCCTTTGAAAAGTGTTATGGTCTAACATGATTCATACCATGTAGCCTATATCTTCAGAAATGTCATGAACAGTAAAACTTGATGTGGAGGAAAAGGACATTTCTCTGTATATCATTCCACCCCCTCCCCTTTTTTTATCTTGCCCCTCAGATTAAGCAGAGTTGGTAAATCATTGTTTGGTCTATTGTAGTCTACTGTTGTAAAAGGCAGGTCTCCGAGGCCCTGTATGGATTGTAAGGAAAGGAGATAAAACCTCATCAAACAAGGAACAATTCTGTTGCTTTTTGTTTTAATCTGCCTCCCAAAATTTCACTCTTAAGTGGTGCCACTAGTCTAGTGAAATCCGTCCTGTTCTTTGTAGGGGACGAGAGGGGGAGTAGAGTAACTAGGTCAAATAAGCCTTAACCAGGAACTCTGTTGCTTCCAGTTGTTTCTTTAACCATAAAGTGCATCATTTCAATACTTCCCCCCAGCCATTAACTCGAAGCAAAAAAAGGGACAAAAATAAAGAAAAGCCAATACAGCCAAAACTCTTTATACATTGTCTACAGTGTGCTTCAGAAGCTGTTGAAAGCTCACAGATCTGTCGATAATGCTCCTTCAAAGGAAGGGGGGGGGGAGAAACCCCGTCTGACTGCAACTTTCGGAAGCCAACTTTTTTATAAGGCAAGGAGGGGAGGATTTTCTCCCTCTTTTGTCATTAAAAAAAATAAAGGACAGCGGTGTACTTTTGGCATCAGTGAGTACAGAAGAGACATATTGCTAATAAATATATAAACCATTTTATAAATCATAAAGCTAGGAGTCAGGCAAAATCCATAATAGGATCCCAAGATTCATAATAAATAATATGTAATTACAGTCATGCACAACAGTTATTTTAAACAGATGGTTTACAGATTCACATCTGGGTGTTTTTTAAATTTAGTTTTCATGCATAAACACCGGGAGAGATCATAAATATTAGACCATGGATGGTTTTTTTAAAAAAATAAACCTCAGGACACTAGAAGATCTCCGTCTGAAGTTAACAGTTGCTGTGCATGGTATAGTAGTGGGTTCCTGAGAAGCTCCCTCTCACTTCATTGTGGCTTGTGCAAGAGAACTTCCCTGATGATTCTGCAGGGTACAGTCAGGATGAGGTGGGAAGTGGTGGGTGGGAGAGTAAGATAGTGTTTCTAAAACCAATGCAGATTGACAATTGATGCAATTACACTATGATTACTTGGCCAGACATTCAGGGCTTATCCTAGAATCTCAGACTTGCCTGAAAATAAGGAATTTGGGTTTACTTGGAAGAGTCAATTGGATAATTCTATCTACTAGAGGCCCACACCTAGAGATTTTCAAATCAATACATACAGCTCCCACCTCACCCCATGCCACCTTCTTGTTTCCCACCCTTATCTCTGTAAATTACCTCTTTAGTTCCTTCCTCTCTGCTTTCTTAGAGTCCTCCTGTTTCTCCAACTTGTTTTCTCATCCAACCCTTCTACTTATCTTTCCCTTAAAGCCCCCACTTCTGAGAATACTGCAAATACTTTCTGCCACTTCTCTCAGGTATTAGGAACTTCATTTCTCTTGAGTTGCCCTCATTCCTGGCCTCATTTCACATAGTTTCTCAACTTCTCCAGCATTCTTGCTGTTGCCAGTCCCTCCCCTTACATATTCCACCTAGCAGACACACCTATCCTGAAGCCCTATGCAAGGTTTCGGTCAACTAAATTAATCTTCCAATTTGTCCACAGAAGCTGCATTGTTTTGTCAACTACCTATCACTAAGCTCTCCCTCTCAGCAATTAAAATGTTTAAGAACATTCCATAGTCTCACAGCAGCCCAGCCAATGGCTGAGAGGATCAGAACAATCTCTTCTGTAAAATTAGCAAAAGAGCTACCATTTTCAGAGATAAGGAGTGTGAAAGAGCTCCCATAGACAGCTAAGGAACAAAATGCACATCTGTGCTTTGTTCACAAATACACATTCCTTCCCCAACCAGGTCCATATCAATGAATAAATGCCATCTCCAACTCCTTGAAAGATTCCATCAACGGTGTCTCCGAAAAATTTTACACATCACTTGGGAAGACAGGCAAACTAATACCAGTGTACTGGAAGAAGCAAAGATCACCAGTGCTGAAGCAATGATTCTTCAACATCAACTTCATTGGAATGGTCATGTTGTGCGGATGCCTGACTATTGTCTTCCAAAGCAACCACTCTATTCCGAACTTAAAAATGAAAAGCGAAATGATGGTGGTCAACAAAAGAGGTTTAAAGACTGTTTCAAGGCAAATCTTAAAAAATGTAGTATAAACACCGACAATTGGGAAACACTGGCCTACGAGCACTCCAACTGGAGAATAGCCTTTACCAAAGGTGTAATGGACTCTGAAGACACTCAAACTCAGGACACAAAGGAGAAATGTGCTAAGAGGAAGGCACGCTTGGGAAATCCACACCGTGATCAACTCCCACCCGGAAACCGAAGTCCCCACTGTGGAAGGAGGTGTGGATCCAGAATTGGCCTCCACAGTCACTTATGGACTCATTGTTAAAACCGTGTTTATGGAAGACAATCTTACTCAGCTACGAGTGATCACCAAAGAAGAAGAAGAAAGAAGAATGCCCTACACAAGTAAATTAGTTTATTCATGAATACTTATGGGGTGAAGGTTACACATACCCCCTTAGTTCTGCTGACACCCCTTTCTTACAAGAAAGCAGGTTTTAAAATCTCTGCTGATTTGCAGCCCATTCACTTTGTTACATAGGAGGCCTTGAGATATAAACTCATTTCTATCCACAGAGCTTCCTTCTTTGCTTAATTTCTTGGTTATGCTAGAGGGAAGCTCTAGGACAGGGGTCAGCAAACCGTTTCAGCAGGGGGCCGGTCCACTGTCCCTCAGACCTTGTGGAGGGCCGGACTATTTTTTTTGGGGGGGTGAACGAATTCCTATGCCCCACAAATAACCCAGAGATGCATTTTAAATAAAAGTACACATTCTATTCATGTAAAAACACGCTTATTCCCAGACTGTCCATGGGCCGGATTTAGAAGGCAATTGGGCCGCATCCGGCCCCCGGGCCTTAGTTTGGGGACCCCTGCTCTAGGATGTGAGAGATACAACCCAGCAACAAACTTTGACATACATAATGAACAAGACAGATCTGATCACTTCGTTAGAGGCCCGTTTCTTTTACCTATCATGAATTACTGGACTGAAATTTCATTTTCTGTGGTAATCAAAGTTTGTGTCAACTCATTCACAAGGCAGACAAACCAAACAGAGGCTGACTTCAATGTTGCCTGTTCTGCAATCTTGCCTCACCAATAATTTATTCATCCCCAAAGCATGGCCTATATTTTACCTACCATCAAAGAGCTCTGTGTATAAAAGGCCCATTATAATGACAAATCATATCAGGAATAAAAAAAATAAATCCTTAACTCATATGGTATAGTAAAATAAAATGCCAACATGAAAAGTTTTTTTTTAATCGAAAATGTTTGGCAAAGACCTGGAACAGGATCTGTTCCAAACCACAGTTTTAGGTCAGCTGCCAAAATTCCAACAGGATTCCCTATTGCGTCTCAGCTAAAAGAAAGAAAAAAGAAACTATCAACCACTCTTAAGAATTGCTTTCTTCAACAGGCATGTGGCTTGGAACAGGAGCTGTGCTTTCTTTGGGGAATGTGGGGAGCACTCTAGAATAACTTGACTTGCTGTGTTCTGAGCCTAAAGTTTGATTATAAGGTGCAGAGGGAAAACAGCCTGTACAACTAGCACAGATGCTAATTCTCAAGATGCTAATTTCACTGCCAGTGTTACATTCCAGCTGTGTTTTCTTATTCTTCTTGTTTTGAAAAGATGTTTTCAACAGCCTTGTATTGTATTTTCAGTGTCATGCAGCTTTTCAAAATATTTCTCCTGTGCCACTTCAATAAATCTGGAAAATACATAAGCTACCCTTTGTTACATATGCTCAAAATTCTGGATAGCACTGAAGATCTCACATGGGTATGTATTCTAAAGAGCACAAGAGTAATCATCATGCTCACACACTGCACATGAAGCATTTTGTACAAGCCTAGGCTTATACAATATTTTGTTGGAAGCCGCCCAAAGTGGCTGGGGAAGCCCAGCCAGATGTGCGGGGTATAAATTATAAATTATTATTATTATTATTATTATTATTATTATTATTATTATTTCATTTATTGTATTTGCTAATCTGCTATTATTTAGACTTGCTAGTTGCTTGCTACCCAAAGGTCTCTAAGCAATTTACAGCATGTTAGATTTGTACCTGAGTTACAAATATGAATGGGTGGGTGGATAAATCTCTGTTCAGCCTAAACATCTTTGCCTCAGGACCTGCCCAAGCTATCCATGAGGTCCTGCTTCATGTTGCTGTAACCACCTGAAGGCACGTCAAGTGGTGAAGAAAAACATAACTTTTCAGCAATGGTGCTCTTCTTGTGAAACTCCTTGCATAGTGAAGTCAACTTTGTCACGGTACCAGCCCCATGCCGAATCGTGCCGACGAATCTTTCCTTTAAAGTAAATTAAGTGCATTCTCGGTTCCGACATAGCATTTGCTATATGTGCATCTCAGCTGGAACCATTCCAAAAGCACTGCTGCATCCATACCAAAACGGGCCCTGAATCTTGCAGGTTGAAAGGACCACAGTGCCCAGAGCAGCAGGGCATTGTTGATACTAAGTATGGGTGGTGTTACAGATCTGGCTACGAGGGGTCTCTGCCAACATCCATTACTCCCTTTGGCATTCCGCCCTGACCCAAAGGAGATATTAATCAAAGCAAAGGTTTGAGCTTGCACAAAGACCCTGCATAATTTACACTGCAAATTTTCATCCTGCCACCAAGTTATATAAGCAGTTCACACCACTCCCTAAAGGCCAAACAATCACTTCCTGTGGTGTGCCTGATGCTTAAACAAATTTTATCCTGTACTCAGCTGCACACCTGAGTCTTTCAGTCTGCCCTTGTGCTACAGAAATAAATGTGTGTGCTTGTACTGGTGTAAAAATAACAGAGAGAGAAAGGGGGGCACTATATCCCCATTTAAATGCAATAGTTTGATGGGATGGGAGTCCACTATACTAAACATATGTTTTGCTCTGTTTCCCTAATTGCCACTGTTTCCCCCTCATTCACCTCAATGGATCAAAGCAGTTTATGGTTTAAGCAGTTTCACTCACAATAAAAACTTGGGGTTGGATTAAAAAAAACTTTAAAAAATAAATTAATATGCATATGTATTCTTATTTTATTTTTATTTATTAAATTTGTATACCACCCAATACCCGCAGGTCTCAGGGCGGTTACAATATAAAATCACAATACAAAAACACCAAATACATAATAAAAACAACAACAACCCAATAACACCCCGCCAACACAGTTTTAAAGGGCATTGGAAGTCAATCAGCTAAGGCCTGGTTGAAGAGGAAAGTTTTTGCCTGTCGTCTAAAGGCGTATAATGAAGGCGCCAGCCGAATCTCCCTAGGGAGAGCATTCCACAAATGGGAAGCCACTGCAGAAAAGGCCCATTCTCGTGTTGCCACCCTCCGGACCTCTAATGGAGGAGGCACATGAAGCAGGGCCTCAGAAGAGGATTTCAAGGTCTGGCTGGGTTCATATGGAAAGAGGCGTTCCTTGAGATATATATGTAGATATATGCATGTATCCTCTCACATGCAAAACAATTCAAAAGCAGTTGCAAATAGCCTTCCCAGGGAGGCTTGCCTAGCACCTTCCTTGTAGTCTTTCTGATGCCAAGTGAAGGCCATTCTGCCCAGGCTTTTCAATTAACTTTGATAATGTGAGCCTCAGTTTTGTTTTGTTTTTAAAACTTTTTTTTTTTAATTTTGGGATGTAGCAGCTTCTGTTTTGTTATACTTACAGAGTTCCTCCATTTAAAAAAACAAACGACTTTCTGTTTCGCTTTGATTGTAAGTCATCCAGTCAATGTTATGTTATGGGGCAGCAAACAAATGTCAACAATATATTGTTTGAGCACCAAGGTGAAAGTATGTTACCACTGACACCACCCAGTAGATACTCGTGGAAGTCACACCAAAATGTACATATCTATTGCTAGCCACACCTCCAAGAGGCTACTTTTGCCTCTACCAGAGTACAGCTTGAAAGACCATGAAAAGAAGAGGAGGAGTTTGGATTTGATATCCCGCTTTATCACTATCCGAAGGAGTCTCAAAGCGGCTAACATTCTCCTTGCCCCCCCCCCCAACAACAAACACTCTGTGAGGTGAGCGGGGCTGAGAGACTTCAGAGAAGTGTGACTAGCCCAAGGTCACCCAGCAGCTGCATGTGGAGGAGCGGAGACGCGAACCCGGTTCACCAGATTACGAGTCCACCGCTCTTAACCACTACACCACATTGGCTCTCTCTATTTTATTTAATATAGCAAATAGAACAATAACAAAACAAAGCACAAGCCCCGTCTATTCAAGGCACCAAGGGTAAGCAGATACATTTGAGGGTGGCTGTCCAAATTTCTGCTGCTGAAGACATATATATATATACTAGTAGACTTTAAGCCCATTAAATCAACGGGCGCTAGAACATCATGGAAAGCGGCGACGGCGAGAACCTGCTGAAGTGCTCGATGTACTTGGGCGCCTCGGCCAGCGCCGAATGGCCCTTCAGCAGGCAGTGCAGGAGGCGCATCGCGGCGGCGGCACTGGCACCAGCCAGGCCCCGGCAGGCCAACTCAGCCGCCACTTGTAACGGCCGCTGCCGCTTAGAAGTAAGTCCACGCGAGCGCGCACCCGCCGCTTCAACAGCCCGGCCGCCCGAAGTCTCTGCGCTCCAATCCCTGTGCCCCTGGGGCAAATGCGCAGTTTCACCCGGCCGCCCGAAGTCTCTGCGCTCCAATCCCTGTGTCCGTGGGGCACATGCGCAGTAGGACACAGGGACGGACACAGGGACTGGACGCAGAGACACTTGCACTTTATTACTGTAGATATATATATATATATATATGTATATGTATGTATGTATGATTTAAAAACAACAATACAACGCCAGGGAGCATAGAAAGTTTCTCTTTTCCCTGCAGGAGTCTGATACTGTGCTTAATCTTTTCAGAAATCAAAATCAAGCAACATTCCTTAGCCAGGCAACAGTATCCAAACCATTTCCATCTTTGTACCATTCAATGCCCAGCTGCTACCAGAAGAAAGTTTATCAAGTCTTTAAATTTAAATTTATTATTTGGTCCCATAAATAAATATAATGAACAAAGCTCTGCTGACAAAAATAATAGTCTCTCTTGCAATTTTTAAAAAAAGTTCCCGGTGAACAGTTAGCCAGAATCATTGCACCTCTGCCTCCATAGCAGTGGTGGGCACTAGAGCCAATTTTTTATTGTTTCGGTGGCAGACTGCTGTTATAAGACAATGGCTTAATTGACAGCAGCATTACAGTTTTTAAAGTACTGGGCATCAATAGCATGTTCATTTCTTACATGTGGGATCTCATGTAATATTCAAAAGTCTCCTAATGCACCGACTACCAATTAGTTTCCAGGTCCAATTCAAAGTGCTGGTTTTGACTTACTGGTATGTCTTAAGCAGCTCAGAACCGCAATGCCTCAAGGACTGCCCCTCCCCATATGAACCGACTTGGACCCTGTGATCATCATTGGAGGCCCTTCTTCATGTGTCTTCTCCATGAGAGGTCCAGAACACAAGACTGGGTGACCCTATTTGTGTAATATGCTCTCCCCAGGGAGGCTTGTCTGGTGCCTTCATTAGATATCTTTAGGTACCAGGCAAAAACATTCATTTTCTCCCAGGCCTTTGGCTAATTAAATGATCTATGACCTTTTAAACTGGGGGGCGGGTATTGTTTTGGTTTATTACTATAGAATGTATTTTTGTGTTTTTATATTGTAAACCGCCCTGTGATCCTTGGATTAAGGGCGGTATAGAAATTTAATAAATGAGTAATGAGTAATAGGGTCTGCAATATGTCGCTGTAGGATGACACATGCCTAGTCAGGATGCATATTATCAGTCATCATTGCATTTAGAAAATAAGCTACTTTAAAAGAAAAAGAAAAATGATAGTGGTTTAACAGAGTAATGGGTCTGTGTGTCCCAGCTTGTTGCCTATGTTGATTTAGGAAATACCGTAATTCTGGACACTGAGTTTAATAGTGTGGCCAAATGTGGGACTCGATGGTCTCAGATTTATTTTTTTATTTTTTAATGGGCTAGTAATCCATCTGAACCTAGTGCCTTGGTGTGTTTTAACCTTCTCATAGCCTGTTGAATCTCTTCTTCTGAAATATTTTTATTTAACATATTTTGGTGCCTTATTGATAGGATTTATACCAGCTTCAGTTAAATACATATCTATATGATTCCTGTTGGGCTTTACTAAGCTGTACAAATTTGGGTAATACTCTACAAACATAGCATTAATCTTGGACTAATCATATGTGATAGCCCCATCCTTTTCTGTCACGTAATGGATTTTATTAACTGTCTGTTTCTCTTTTAATTTATGTGGAAGAGTTTTGAGTGCTTATTGCTTGCCTCATGGTACTTCTGTTTAACACACAACAAAGATTTGGCAATCTTATATGAGCCCAGTGCTTCTAGTTCCTTATGTTTATTATCTAGAAGTCTAAAAAACTTTGAGGAGCCAGAGCATTTGTGTTTTATTTCCAGGGATTCAATCTCTTGTAAGAGACCTTGCCTAATTGGATCAGTCCGCCTTTTATACGTAGCAGATTCCACAATGCCTTTGCCCCTCACTGTTGCTTTTATAGCATCCCAGATTGTGGTGAAGCTCATTCTTGGGGTTATATTTATATCAAAACACTCCTTTATGGCTTCTGAAATTGATTCTACTGAGAATTGTTTCAAAAGTAGTACTGGATCTAGATGACGCACTGGATGAAATAGACCTTAAGTTTTAATTTGCAATCTCACCTCTACCATAACATGTTCTGTATAAAGGATAACTATCCGCCCATGTGAGTTCCTAGGCAGGCAGAGATTAGTACATAGCCCAGCTGAGAATATAACTAATAACTCAGAAAAATATATGTGAATAAGTCTCTGACCCTCTGATTCACATGTCTCCATGCATCAACCAAATGTTAAAGGAGTGGAGCACTGGAGCAGTACTCTTGTTGCCTTGCTAGGCTCCCACTGGGACAAAGGAATTTTTATGCAGTGCTTTGCTGCATATTACAAAATTAAGATCTTCTGCTATTATCAATTGCTCTCTTGTAAATTTAATTGACTTATGAAGGGTCTTGTCTAAAAAAAAATAGTATTGATTTGAGTATTTTATTTGAAACCTGTTAAAACAGTCTGCCCATAGACCAGGATGTTTTGAGGTCAAGGTACTGTACACATACTACAAAAGTTGGATTGCTTTTATATTACTTTGACAGCAATGGTTTCCCCCAAAGAATCTTGAAAAAATGTTGTTTGGTGAGTATGTTGAGACTTTTTTGGTCCCTAATATCCACTGCAAAACAACAGTATCCACTGTTCCACAGAAAGAGGGAATGGTTGCTGAAGCAGCTGTGCGTGGAAACAATCGGGAGTTCCCTTTCAAAATAAAACCTACCAATGCCTGTAGTGAGCCCTCCAAAATTATGATAATCAGCCCTCTCTCTCTATAGCTAGGAGTGTTCAAAACTAAGTACATCTTCATAGAAACAAAACTCATATAACTCCTGAGCATATGTCACATTCAAAGAGTCCATTTTCTTATCATGCATGTTGCATTTGAGTTGCTCTTCATTTACACTGTCACTGGCCCTGTGCCCAGATAGTACCTTCTCACTTTCTCTGTTGGGAGCTATACCTTTTCCCTGATGTCACTGTGGGACTTGCAACCATGCACTGTCAAATATATGGGTACTGGGTAGGATCAAGGCAGCTGAAAAATCCCAGGGGTCTGTACCACTGATATCGAGTGCAAAGAAAAAGTGTTTGCAGTCCTACGGTTAAAAGTAACAAGATGTTCTCCTAAATACAACAACTGAATTTCTCTAGGATGCCCGTGTTTTCTCAACAAAAGAAAATTGCTGAGTTCTTTGAATAGTTCCACGAAGTTTTACCCTGCCAGTATTGTGCTTCACCTAATGATAACCTTTTTCATAGCCTTTTTCATTCCGTCACTGCTTCCACTGCAGCTGCCTTGTGATTTTCTTCTCTCTCTCTTTCTCCATCTCTCCCACATATCAAAGGTCTGCTTAGACGGTCTTTACACTGGAGATTTGGGCCATGACAAATATTACCTTGTTGGGCTTCCTTGTGGCCAGAGCCTGTACTAAAAACTCTGAACAAAGCGGCCCTTGAAGCTGTTCAGTTTCAAAAGGGTTTACAAAGCCCACTGGGCCTCCCAGCTTATTTTGCAACAAGTCATATCCCATGAAGAAATTCACTTCTATATAACACAAAAACAGAGTTAGATTAAAGAAGAAGGAAGAAAGAAAGAAAAATCCCCTGCTGATCTGTCTGGCCAGAATCATGTCTTCTACCGCTCATATCCTTTAAAGAAATGATCTTCTAGAGATATATGACCCTAATACATCACCAAACTCCAGTGTTCTCATGATACTCTATTCTTAAAAATATGACAGATGACAGAAGCAACAGGGAATGCTTTTCTTTCCATGAATGTGTGTGTGTGTGTTATCCACAGTTTTAAAATGCGAAGGGCAGGTATGTGTTACAGTGTCTTTTTTGGGTCCAAGGCATTATTTTCTTCAGTACTTTTTTTCTCCCCCTTCTGACCTTGAAATACTGAAACGTTTTAGTGAGTTATAAATTATACCGCAGATTTAAACACAAGGAAAAACATGTCAAGGAGGTTCTTTGTTGCCTTTGCCTAAAATTGTGAACCTCTGCCCAAAGAGCTTGAAAAGCAACAGCAAAATAAAAATAGTAGCCCAAAGAAAGTAGCAGCAATCTGTTTTCTATTACAAAATTATCTAAACAAGGAGGCCTCCAGACACTGCTGCCTTAAAGTACTTGCAGCTAGAATAAGAGCTGACCCTGGCTTTATTTTCTTTCTGTGATCTTGCCTGTGCTACGTATTAGCAAATATTACAAAGGAGAGAAAACAGCTTAGGCAGACCTGTGTAAACAAAGTTGTAAAAGTGGTATGTCAGTTTTCCTGGGGGGGAAAACAAAACAAGATCCATGCAGGTCTGCCAAAAAGCTACCTTTTTAGGCAATATACGACAACTTTAAGGCTGACCTAATTTCCTAAAGCCACTGGGTCAAATCTATCACTTCTATATTGCACTTCCATTCAAATAACTGGCATCACACCCTTTCTTCACTAATGAAGACCAATGAATGTTGGTGGCAATTATGATAAACACGATAACCCTCTAACATTATTAACATATTTAAACATAAATCTTCTCTACAGCCTTCAGAAAAGGCAACCAGAAGACTCCTTAATACATGGTCGAATTTTATTTGTCTTACTTTTGGGATTTTCAGATGGTGATAGGCATGTACCTATTTCCGACTCTCCAGAATTTTTTTCAAGAGACCTCTGTTGGTCCTCTCACAACTACACTGCAGACCTAGCCCTATTTCACTGCCATGGCGTATATATATAAATTAGAATCGGTTCTCTTTCATTATGTAGCTGTGAGGGGCACTGCCTGTGCAAAAGTTCCCATGCATACCAATACTCCCAACTGAGTTAAGTCTTTTCTACACACTCCAATGCTGGCAACAACAATGCAAGCACATCATGGCAGCTTCAAGTCATGCTGATGGTTTATGTCAAATACGAGTGCCTTTAATTAGTCCAGTTACCCCCGCGACGGGGTGAGCTCCCTTTGCTCGGTCCCAGCTCCTGCCCACCTATCAGTTCGAAAGCACGTCAAAGTGCAAGTAGATAAATAGGAACCGCTCTGGCGGGAAGGTAAACGGTGTTTCCGTGTGCTGCTCTGGTTCGCCAGAAGCGGCTTAGTCATGCTGGCCACATGACCCGGAAGCTGTACGCCGGCTCTCGGCCAATAAAGCGAGATGAGCGCCGCAACCCCAGAGTCGGACACGACTGGACCTAATGGTCAGGGGTCCCTTTACCCCAGTAAGAGTAAAATACAGCTGCAATTGCTACTGCCTCTTGAGAAACTGGCTTCATTCTGGAAATAAAAGCTCATTGCAGAATGATGCTGTGTTGCCCTGCAGTGCAGCATGTCCATTTGACAACAGATGCAGGCAGTCCCAGCAACAGAGGGTGTTTCCACACCTACCCACTGACATTGTGGGTGTGCGTATGCCAAAATTGCAAGCACCACTTCCTTCTGCATTCACCTGGGGAATGTGCAAGGAGGAAAAGGAGTAATTAAGGGCAGGGTTTTCAAACATATATCATGTAACCACACCCTCCCTTGTGGACAGCAGGATATAGAATCAATCTAGATGGAAAACAACATGCTAAGGACTAACATGAACCTTACATTTTTATGCTACAAATGGGTTGGTGTGTATGAAGCCAGAGTCACTTGTGGGGTGTTCTGGCTTCAGGTGATACAATAATTTGACCAGCCTTGGGTGCTAAGCATCTTGACTTTGGGGAGCAGAGATCTGCTGCTCTGTCTCGGGCACCAAAATGTAATGGGGCAGCCTTGGCTTCCTCAGCCATCTCCACAACCTTTAACTCCAGTGCCCTCATCAAGAAATCAGGATGGTGGTTCCTCCGGGTCCTAGCTCCTCATACAGTGTGCTCCAGTTTGACCATTACCCAGTTCCTATGGTTATAATTATTATCATATAAAAAACCTTTTGAAGAGTTAATTTTGTAGCAATGTGCTACAAAACATACTAGGTTGCTTCAATCAGCTCATAGAATACATTCATTGCTACTGAGTAATAAGTCACATAAACAGTTTTGTTCCCCGTAATGGGTTTACTTATTGGAATAAATGTATTTCATTATGTCCGAGAAGATAATAATAATAAGCTTCTGAAAAATCTTAACCCAGCAGGGCCAGAATGAATTTCAAAAAACCAGCTCCTATTCCTACTTCTGCACTCCAGCACATAAAACAGATTAGGGGAAAGAGCAGAGTTTATTATCCTCAATAATAGTTGACTAGGAGCTATTCAACCAGATTGTGCTTTCTTTGCTCCCTTTTCCTCCCCCACCGGCTCTGCTGGATATAACAAAAATACCTACTTTTGACAAGTGAGCAGAGCTGACATCACACATGAAGTGGCAGAGTGAAAAAGCTACATGCACAGCTCATCTGTCATTTTGACAAAGTGACTTCTGGTCACCAGTGGGACACTGTCAAAGACATCTGAATGGTTGGCCTCGACCACCAGCAATCCTTACAAGTCAAGAAGGGGCCTTGTGGGACTTGAAACACAACCTGCTTTGGAACTGGCTCTTGCAGTTACACCTCGTGATGGCTATAAAAGCTGTGTGATATATCAAGTGCCATTACGATCTTTGCAAGGAGGTTACTTTCCATAGCTAGTGACAGCAGATAGCATCTTGTTAATCCAACTAATCGTCCTCAAATGCCAGGAAACGGGATTATGCATGGCTGAAAAAATCCACACAGGAGGAAAGCCAGCTACAGATGTTTTCTCTGTTTGAAATGCCACATTCATTTGAAGAGAAGTGTACAATTCCAGGTCTGCGCTGAAATGGAATGTATAAAAGCAGGAACTCTTTGGGAAGTTTTAAGAGTGAGCAGACAACTGCACATATACGGAGTGTGATTGCCAGGTGTATTTAAGTGTTTATAATTTTGTGACAATAACCTTAAACCCTATAACCTAAACACTGTGACACCGGGAGAGTTTATTGTGATTGTTTCTGCCATAGTCCAATTCTTCCTGCAGTCTGCAGTCAAGAACAGCATTCCAGGAAAGTTTCCTAAGCTGAACAATAAAAGGTAAGGCGACCCAAGACTCATTGGGTCCAAGCGCTACCATGGGAACAGAAGATGACATCCACTGAGAGGCAAGCATTGATGGCTGACTGATGGGGTGGAACTGTAGCTTATGGGTAGAGCACATGTCTTGCAAGCAAAAGCTCACAGGTTTAATCCCTGGCACCTCTGTTATTACTGTGGTAGTAGAGGTGTACCTAGGCTCCCTTGTGCCCTTGGCAAGCAGCTGTATCAGCACCACCAAAGCCCCCTGTCCCCGGGCGCTCTGCCCCTCCAAACCAGGCACAATTTTGGTGCACCCCTGGGCCTGCTCCCTTGGTGGGGGCCAACCTGGGCAGCTCCTAGGTGTGCCCCTGTGTGGAACACCACTTTCTGAGACCCCAGGGAACCACTTCCACTCATGGTAGACAACGCTGGGCGAGATGGGCCAATAATGTACAAAACAGCTGGAGTGTTCAATAGGAGTGTTTAACTGTATGGTAGAGTTTGTGGATCCTGTCCATCATAACAAAATCCAAGTCTTTAAAAATGGTTAGTGACATTCAAATAACAATTTTCAAATTCCTAAATAGGAAAAAAAGAAGTTTATTTCATGTATATGTGAAATTACATTTCACAGTATTAGGAATTAAAGAGTTAGGAGTGAAGAGGTGTTCAGCAGGGATGCACCTATGCCATTGACGTGACGTGATTAAATGAAGACTTATCTACAAATATAAGAAATCAATGGTTTGGACCCAAAATAGCAGGTGGTTTGTTCTCTTATTTCAAAGAGGCTTTTGCACTCTGTGCATCTGGTGGCAGAATTCCAATGCCTTGAACTTCTGAATGATGGAAGACCCTCCAGATAACTTCTCAGGGAAGAGGCCCAAAGGGTTGAGTAGTTGGGGTACCACTGGTACATCGTGGGGTCAGGGGTTGGATTCACGCGAGTAAAAGGAAAAACATGTTAAGAGGGATGTGGGGTTGATAACCAAATTGTCAACTAGATTGGCCTGGGATCAGATCCAGCAATGCTCCTCACTGCTCTAACCCTCCTTTTAAATAATAATAATAATAATAATAATAATAATAATAATAATAATAATAATAATTGATTTTTTAAAAAAACAAATTAAACAGCAACTATTATTTGGGTTAAGCCTACAAACAGTACTTGCTAAGAAGAAGGGGAAACATCCAAAGCTGAAGGACAGCAATGCTACTTTAATTAAATAAAAACACCAGAACAGTGGCAGTTTCTATAGTCTTGAAATGCAAACATTTCATACAAGCTATTTTTATTTTTATGGTGCCTTTTTAAGTTTAAGCATGAATTCCTTTACCTATCCAGCTCCAGAATTGAATATTAAAACATTATGGGAAACTAAAAATAAGAGGGTCCCCCCCTTTTTAAAGAAAAATGACTATTTTTATATAGCAACATCGGCAGAATACCAGATATCCTGCAACTGAATTACAAGATCGTAATTTTTAAAAAGTCTATTAGCAACTCAATAGAAGAAACTTGAAAGCTTATAAAGGAATATGCACAGGTAACAGTATGCTTTTAAAACTGAATTTTGATATTGAACCTTCTCTTTAACAACACTGCTCTTATTGGCAATAAAGGGGGGAAATCCATTTCTTTCTTTAGCACAGACCCAGACCCATTTTGCATATAAAGCAGAAACATTCCAGAGACATTTTCAACCTAAATTACACTTTCCCCATTTAGTTTATGGTATTTGGTGGGGTGCCCTTTACAATTTTTATTATTTATTCATTTTAACTATGTGTTTTTGTATTCAGATTTCTGGAGCTCTTAATTATGCCAAAGCAAAGCCTTTGGCACTTTCCAGCTTGCTCTAGTTGAAGTGCAGCACTGATGTGCTAACACTACTACAGTATTAGTTCTCTTTTGGGAGAGTGACGTCAAAATCTGTAATCAATGAAGACTTCCAAACATTGTATTAGTTCTCATTATGATCTATTAAATCTGAAACACATTTGAAAAATAGATTGTTCCCAGCCTGTGAAATACTGCCCAGAGTGGCTGGAGTAACACAGTCAGATGGGTAGCAAGCAAGCAAACAAATGTATGAATGAATGAATGAATGATACAGGACACAGGTGGCGCTGTGGTCTAAACCACTGAGCCTTGGGCTTGCTGATCGGAAGGTTGGCGGTTCGAATCCCCGCAACAGGGTGAGCTTCCCTTGCTCTGTCCCAGCTTCTGCCAACCTAGCAGTTCAAAAGCACACCAGTGCAAGTAGATAAATAGATACCACTGTGGTGGGAAGATAAACGGTGTTTCTGTGCGCTCTGGCTTCTGTCACGGTGTTCTGTTGCGCCAGAAGCGGTTTAGTCATGCTTGCCACATGACCCAGAAAGCTGTCTGTGGACAAACACCGGCTCCCTCGGTCCTTTACCTTACCATTTTACCTATATAAATAATAAATTACTGCTATTATTGCTGTATTTCTGTTAGTTACAAAATCCTTTTATGTTACAAGGACCATTTCTCAAAATTATTTCACTCCAGAAATCCATATGTACTGTGATCTTCACATGAGAGTTCTGGGGATCTGGTGTCAAATCTGAGCTTGAAGTTCTGCAAGATAAATTTACGAGGCAGATATTGGGGCTTTCTCCTAGGACTCCGTTGGCTCACCTTAGAGCCGAGTTGGGTCTCCTTTCGATAGCAGCCAGAATTAATCTAGCCTACTTTAAGATACTGGCGTAGACTAAATGCCTTTGAGGATCATATCATCACCAAGCTCTGCTGGTTGGAGCAACTAAGAACTTACAATTAAGGCTTACAATCTCCAAAAGTCAAAAAAAAATAAAAAATAAAAAAAAAATCCTCCCAGTAGCACCTTAGAGACCAACTAAGTTTGTTCTTGTATGAGCTTTCATGTGCATGCACACTTCTTCAGATACACTGAAACAGAAGTCACCAGACCCTTATATATGGTGAGAGGGTTGGAGGGGTATTACTCAGAACGGTGGTGGGAATGGGTGATAGGCTGATAGCTGTGGTAAAACTGTTGATGACGGTTAACGACTGCAATTAGTCTTACAGGAAAAAGCAAGGGGTGAGAAGGTTAAAAATAGCTTTGTCATGTATAATGAGATAAGAATCCAATGTCTTTATTCAGACCAGGTCTCTCCATGGTTTTAAGTTTGGTAATGAGTTGCAATTCAGCAACTTCTCTTTCCAGTCTATTTCTGAAATTCCTTTGCAATAAGACAGCTACTTTGAGATCTTGTATAGAATGTCCTGGGAGATTGAAGGGTCTGGTGACTTCTGTTTCAGTGTATCTGAAGAAGTGTGCATGCACATGAAAGCTCATACCAAGAACAAACTTAGTTGGTCTCTAAGGTGCTACTGGAAGGAATTTTTTTATTTTTTTATTTTGTTTTGACTATGGCAGACCAACACGGCTACCTACCTGTAACCAATCTCCAAAAGGATAAATATTTGTCCCTTAGCTTGTGTGGTCTTAGAAAGTGGATCTTCAACCATGACACCAACGAAGGCAGAGCATCCATTATTGCTGCCCATTACTCTATTTGGTATCCTCAAAGCAAAAACAACCACTCAAGGCCCCATTACCTTAAGACACTGGCCTTTCCACAATTACATAGGGTCTTTGTTGAACTTAGGTTTCAACAGATGCCCTCAGCATCCATAGAGGGGACATACTTTAGAATAGCACACATGGAATGGAAATGCATTTATGGATGTAACCAGGTTGAGGATATCATGCACTATTTGTTCATTTGGTCTGAGTGATCCCCCAGGAACGGTTAGTTGAACTCTTAGCTGATAAATACCTACAAATTACACATCTGGTAGCCAAATTTGCTCTGGCGCCTAAGCAGCTTTGCTCCAGTTATGTTAATACATTGTAATTTCAAAATTTTATGCTGTGTAATTTTAAATTTATGTTGTGTGATTCTAAATGAATATCTTACTTTTTGCCCTGTGTTGTTCATTGTGAAGGCCTTTGGCTATATATAATAAATTGTTGTTTGAATTTTTGACTGCAATTATGCACCTGAGGAAAGGAACTGAACTTTGTTTATTTTGCTTTCAGCCAGAGAACCACCGGCATTCCGGTAATTTCTTCATCAGTTCTTCTTGCCCTGCAGCCACTGGGTCCGTTATAGAATGAAAGTAACAAGTAGAGCAGGTGGAAAACTTTTACATTCTTGATTGATTTATTTATGCATCCTTTTAATCATTAATTCACACTTACTAATTTAGCATTGGTCAATATGACAATACAAAAACATACTTCAGGCAACTCACTACTCTAAACATGATTTTTGTCTCGTGTACATTTGATGCATCTGTGAAAACATTTAAAAGGAACAGCATATGGTCCCATTTCTACTCTGGGATGCACTTACCAAATTCTGATCAAAACCTTTTCCAGCACGATGCCATAAAAGGTTACCGTTAACCACTGTGTAGGAGGGGAGGAGAAGAAAATTGATTGTACTTTACAGCAATAAAGGCATTTAAAGTGAGGGAAGATTAAATTCAGGTAGGCTCTTTTGGACAATGTACATCAACTCATGAAATTATATTGAATAAAACAGGTTTGAATGTACTGTTTGATGGTTTTCTTTTAATATGCACTATTCCACAACATTTCATCTGGGCCATATTATACCTTGATACAACAAAAATTGGATCCTGATGTACTAAGATATTGCTGTTTTCACCAAAGACATATGCCAAACAGTTGCTTTTAGAGCAGACTGAGCATCACTTGCAAATGGGGTGTTGTGCAAAAGGCTTGTAACAGGTATGTAGAGAATTCAAGACAGGTGAGTGTGGGGGTTGGTCGGCAATGTTTGTTTATTTGTTTATTTACTCATTTATTGATATTAGAAGTGAGGAATGTTAGGTTTCCTTCACTACACCTCTTCGTTCTCTCAAGCTAGGTAGAACCCAATTCTTATAACACTGAGCTTCACACCATTTTTATAACTGCAAGGTCAAATTCTACATGGCACATTTGGATATAGAAATGGAAATTTAAACTACAAAATGATGTTTCATGCTGAATAAAACTCATGCCAAGCAAAGCTCCGATTTCTCGTTTCCTGAGTGCCTGTCTCCCAACTTTTCTCATGTTTCCAACGCCAGATTACACTTTCTGGCTCACATTGGTTTCCTTCTGTTCCACATTTAGGTGATAAAAGGTTGAGAACTACAATTACTGCTGCTCAGGTACACTTGGCAGGCTTTAGGTTTGGCGGGGTGGGGGAATTGGTATGGATGTCATTTGTCAAGGTCATTACTCTGGCTTTTATCAACTGTTACTTCACTCATGGTTTTCAAAAGTACTACACAACAATACACACACACACACACACACACACATACAAAACAGAATTTAAAGCTTATCTACATCCCTAGAAGACTTGATTCAGTGTAGAGCTGTTTTAGCAGGATAATTAAGAAATGAGAAATCAGCTCTTGCAACGATTGGCTTGTAAAGATTTATGGCTACATCTCCAAGATATAGCAAGAGATCAATGTCAGATCACCTGCTTTTGAAAGTTAACTAAGGCCTAGTCCTCACTGAGATAATAAATCTCTGTGTGAGCTGTATCACATCCGACTCCAGGTAGGGGATCAAATGACTAAACACACTTCCATTTAAAACCTCCCTCCCTATGCTCCAATAAGAGCTTTTCTCCTTGACATCTAATTTTCTGTATGGAGGGATTCATTTGTTTATTGATTCCAAGCAACGGTGCACCGAAGCTGCAGTCTTCAATGGCACAAGTCAGACAATGTTTTACCACCTCAACAGGCCAAGGTGTGAGGAGTCTAATAGAAGAAAGTCAGGGATTTCTTGCAGACAAAAGATGTAACATGTCTCTGTTCTTGCATTTAATTAACTATCAAAAGCAGATTGTGGATCAGGTGCATTGCTTGCTTCTTCTTCATTTCTTTCTCTTCCCCACCCCCAGTGGTGGGCCAGGTCAGGAACAGGGCAAGGGCCTCACCAATTTGACAGGGCTGTGCTACCTTACTATCAGCCTTTCCAGGCCTCCAGGTTACATTTTAGCCATGGGTGGGTGGTGTCACTTTTGAATGGAAGGCAAGCTTGGCTCCCATCCAAAGTGACCACTCGCCATTTCAACTTACCTAAAATACAATGCCCTAGTCTACAGATGGATGGCAGTGGTGGCAGCAAGAGAAAAAGTGTGCCACATTGGAGGGGGGCATTAGTGGCACTGTGCCGAGGGTCCCCCCCTGGTGCAAGCCGAGGTCAATCGGTTTGTTTTTATGAATCCCCCAATGCCAAGCTCCATGGGGAGTAGTCCTAATTGAGGTTTGTTTGAACATGCCTTAAAATGTTCCAGTAGATTGGGTCCTATCGTATACTGTTCATCACGCAACATCACACACCTCTTTTGTGCCAGTACAAATCTGTGAGATGGAAGAGACTGTCAAGTATTTCCTGTCACCCATCCAGTTGCAGTAGTGTGCTTAATCTTTCCCTTTGGTTTGGTTTTAAAAACAAAAAATCCAGAAACAGCTTATGGGATGGTTATTCTTGGGTCCCAGCTGCCATCTGGTAAGATGCTCCAGTCTTATGCAGACAATGACACATGGGATGAAATTATATGGTTTGTTTCACCAACACCACCCAAGCTGCAACCCTCACGACCATAATCATCTCCCAACATTTAAAAACTCAATTTTTTTTAATTCAGGCTAGGTTGATCTTGTGGGGAGCACTCAAACATTTTAAATCCTGTAATTATGCACAGATCTCATTTCAGCTCTTTCTGCTATGCTGGGGCAATTTTATGCCTTCTTTGAGATAACATTGAAGCACAACATATTTTTACAAAGAAATGCTACAATATCCCATGTGAACTATTTTCAGACATAGAAGAACCAAGCTTAATATGGTCTTCTATTGCGCTTATACCAAGATTTACCATAAAATATTCCTGTTACTTTATCCCTTTTCTATATTGCAAAACTTTCATATAAAACAGGTCCCTACATAATGCCATGGGACCCAGGTGGCGCTGTGGGTTAAACCACAGAGCCAAGGGCTTGCTGATCACAAGGTCGGCGGTTCGAATCCCCGCGACGGGGTGAGCTCCCGTTGCTCGGTCCCTGCTCCTGCCAACCTAGCAGTTTGAAAGCACGTCAAAGTGCAAGTAGAGAAATAGGTACCGCTCCGGCGGGAAGGTAAACGGTGTTTCTGTGTGCTGCTCTGGTTCGCCAGAAGCGGCTTAGTCATGCTGGGCACATGACCTGGAAGCTGTACGCCGGCTCCCTCGGCCAATAATGCGAGATGAGCGCCGCAACCCCAGAGTCGGTCATGACTGGACCTAATGGTCAGGGGTCCCTTTACCTTTACCTAACCTAAGACTCACTTAGCAAGGGTGAGAACTTCTCCCAATCCTTGGCTGTGGGGCAAATAATGTGCCAGCTTATATGCCCAGGGGTGAGGGATGCTTCCCTCATTGATTCCCCCTGCCCACACTTAGCAAATGAGCTAATTTTTTACATTTTAATAGTTACTCAATCACTTAATAAGTTGCCTTGAGTATTCTTTCTGGGTGTGGGAACAAATGACAGTTGCTGGGAATCACAACTGGGGGCGGGGGGGGGGAGTGCTGTTGCATGTAGATCCTGCTTGCGAATTCCCCATACGCATCTGGTTGACCACTGTAAGTACAGCATGATGGATCAGACGGGCCTTTAGGCTGATCTAATGGGGCTCCTCTTATGTTTTTAAACCAAATATGGGCAGAGGTCAGTGGTGGCATAGCAAGGAAAGGAGGCTTAAGTTTTATATCACATTCCCAGCAATACAGAAGGAACATCAAGAACTGGGATGGTTCTACTGTTTCCTTGCCTCTTTCAAGGACTGAAATGATGGGACCTGAAAATCAGGCTATTTAAGATTATCATCGTCCCTCAACAATGGGACAAACTGCATGCCCATCACAATACTACTATGACTGCAATATTTTGGAAGAAAGCCATACAGGCTTTGCACTTCATAATGTTGCCAAAGCATGGTCACTGGATGACCAAAACTTATTTCAAAGTGGGAGGAAGTGCAGAAGCCACATGCAAAAGAATATGTGGCTCATCATACACTGAAATATAAATAAAGGGTTACATATCTGGAAAAAGTAGGTGATTTTGCATACTGCTGGCACAGAACAGGCCTGCTGTGAACCATGTGCCTGATATTAACGAGTAAAGTAGAATATTTTCACGCAGCCTGCATGCATAGTCAAAATTCACGTGATCTGTGTCGATCATGCAAGTTTTGGCTGTCTGCACAGGTTCCTGGATGTAAACACTCTGCTGTACAGATGGATGTTGGGCATCTGGAGAGGGGCACATTCACAGTTCCACCCTGCCCCTTCCATGCATAGAAAAGAATGAACACTGAATGCCTGCAGAGGGCAATATCCTTCAATAGTTGTACTTTAATTCACCCATGTACAAGTATAGTGTGAAGACAAACTTGGCTAAATACTGATGGACATAGAATAAAGAGCTCTGGAAGGCAAATAAGAATATATGTGAATAAAAAATGAAGAATTAAGAGATGCCATTGTTACACTCCAGACTTTTACTTCCAAATAGCCCTAGTAAAGTTATATACCTTGGGCTGGAATAAATGGTTTGAGAAGATAACAGTCTGTTTATTTATAAACATTTATTAACTGCATCATCAACAAAAAATAAATCTCTAAGAGGTGTACAAAATAATATAAATCAATTATCAATAAAACATAGATAAAATGAGTAAAAATTAAAAGCAAGTATATATAACTGAACGCGGGTGGCACTGTGGGTTAAACCACAGAGCCTAGGGCTTGCTGATCAGAAGGTCGGCAGTTCGAATCCCCGCAACTGGGTGAGCTCCCGTTGCTCGGTCCCAGCTCCTGCCCACCTAACAGTTCAAAAGCACGCCAAAGTGCAAGTAGATAAAGTAGATAAAGATAGGTACCGCTCCGGCGGGAAGGTAAACGGCGTTTCCGTGCGCTGCTCTGGTTCGCCACATGACCCAGAAGCTGTACGCTGGCTCCCTCCGCCAATAATGCGAGATTAGCACCGCAACCCCAGAGTCGGACACGACTGGACCTAATGGTCAGGGGTCCCTTTACCTTTACTTATATATAACTCAGTTGTATGTTTGGATAGGTTTGCTGAATTTAAAAAGTTTTCAGCTGGTGTTTAAAACAATAGCAGGGGTGAGTGCTATAATGTAAATAGCACTGGTCTTTAACTGGTGGCTCAGAACCAACTATTGAGTTGTGGCTCACGACCCATTATTGGGTCATGGCTCAGTATAAGGTGGGTCATAACAGCAGCACTCCTGCCATACAGATATATGGTTTAAAAAAAGGTTCCCTAAATGCATGTTTGTGTTGAAAGTGGGTTCTGTGTCTGTAAAGGCTGAAGACTACTGGTCTATGGCTCCTTTCCCTGCTTTGCCTTCTTGGAACGCATTTAAGCAAATCACATCTCTCTGTACGTAAGGCTCCTTGTTTGACGCAGAGTTCGTGTGAGGCTCCATTCGTCAATGTTTGTACAGTCTGAAGGGCTTGAGTTGAAGGTATTATTCAAGTACAAATTACAGCCCTTACAAAAGTACATACAGAAATGATTGTACAAACAGACGGATATGAAAGTTATACTTCCAGCTCACCAGCAGGTAACGCACAGAGACAATTCACACAACCATTTTTTACACATACCAGTCTAGACAATCCAAGTTACTTTTTTAAAATCTTACAATACTACTATAGTACAAGTGGCAACCATCTTATAAACAACAGAATTAGCATTAGGTGTTTTCACAAATGGGATCAAAGCAGCTCGTTTAAACCTCTTTGTAATGAAAATATAAAACCTACATTGGCAGGGTCACATCGGAAAATGCCTCTGCAGCTTCTCTTCTGCACTAATAAGGACCAAGTACTAACAAAAATAGTGCAAAGGCAAGTGTGAAAATGCTCAAACACCTAAGTGCAACGCATTACAATCTGATGTACCTCTTTAGTGGGAGCTGTTGTGCGGTTCCGTGCACATGGAATGCAACTTCTTTGTGGAATGATAGGCAATTCTGAAGATGAAAAATTAGCTTGAAATCTGCTAAATTTGGAATTGTTTTCTTTTTTAATGAAAAATCATTAATTTAATGTGCATGAAGTATGGCCACAATAACCCCAAAACAAGTTCATGGAGCTGAGCCAAATTTGGTATGTTGGCCTCTTGTAGCATGAAGAAGAGCTGCTTAGTTTTTGGCTGGAAGATCACATCTGGAAATGGGGACAATGTGTGGGACCTAATACCTATTTTGCTTATGAAATGACAAGTCAACCAGAGCATTCAATGTAGAGACACAAAGCAATGCTCTGATATCATATTTCATACACAAAGTATTTATTAGAACTCACATATTTGTGTTCCCCCACAAAAATAGCAGTGTTTATGACATCCTGTTCATGACACCTTAATGCATTTTGTGGACTCCTAAGTGCCATGTTCTTCCTGCAACAAGGTACCCTTCTAAAAACTGTGCATGCACATGGTTTCACCTGTTTGAATGGTGGTCTGCTTTCCTTTTTCAAAAAAAGTATATGTGATACATACAGGCAGCTGTGTTGTGTTCAAGTTTTATCAGGTTATGCAAAGAGTTAGTGATGGATGCACACGCAAGCCTACATTAATCCACAAAGTGAATTTAGGAGATTTTCCACTAGTGAGAGAGGAGGGCGAAGACACAAGGAAGCTTCAGACGTAATTGCACTTGCTCACAGCAGGTTCCAGAATGCTGAGAACCTTATTCCTTGCAGTAATGTTCCAGCAGTGAATTGAAGCTTCCCTGCCTTCTTCCCTCTGCCTATATTGAGTACTGTGAAAAATAAGGGTGTCATTTGTTCAGGAATGCTATACAGCAGAGTCCAATATGGCTCCATCTTATACTGGGCTAGACTCTGGATGGACCAAGATAATGATCTAAAACAGACCTAGGGGCAGGCAGGCACCCAAAGTTCAGTCTATAAGCCAAAGCTCAAAAGTAAGAACAGGAGACCTTAAAATTTAAGGAAGATAGTCATGCAAATGACAGTCTCCAAACTGAAAAACATGGACACACAAATATAAAATAAGTAACATAATATTCAGTTGGGTGTGGGATGGGAGGGTATCTGTTAGCAGGTTAACCTTTACATACGAAAACTGAAAGGAAACTAACATTCTTATAATGCAGCAGGAAAATAGCCAGGAGAAGAGCTATTCTGGGATTTTTGCAAGAAATATGGAGGACACGGTACAAAGGTTAGAAGCAGCACCTGTTTAACATTGTAACTTATCTTCATTTTATGTTTAAAAAAAATCAAAACTGAAGCACTAATTGGGACATTAAACATGATAAGATATGAACAACACAAGCTATATGCGATATATTCAACTGCAAATCACATGAAAAACAGCTGGCTGCAGACATCTTTGGGAAAAGTAAAACCACAGACAACTCATTATATTTCACTTTGCTCCCTGCCATCCCATTTTTTTCCACCAGTTTCTCTTCCTCCTCTAAAGTTACTATCATGAACACTGATTCAAAGTTTTGATGGCTCTCTAAATAATGGCCAGGCACACCTGCCTTCACTTAACGAGACAAACTGCAGAGCTGGGCACCTTCATAATATAAATAAAAGAGTGGTTTGGGGTTTTTGGAGCAACGGTGACCTATACCACCTGTCTCTTTTTCTGATCTGACAGATGGAAAATCCTCATTTTATGACCAAAAAAAATTCTGCAAGGTCCTGCTCCTCCCTCACTTAGATAAATGCAGTTATTCCTACTCTAGTTCCCATATGACTTTTTTTGGAGGGGGGAATCCTTTTAAAAATATCTGCTCAATTTTGTTTGTTTTCCAACTGTCAGTGATTATTTTTATGTGGCTCTGACAGTCTGGCTTGCAAAGCGTTTCTACTGTGAAACTGAGATCCCTTGCAAGAATAAGGGGGTATTTCCTTTGCTGCAGAATACAAACCAGGGTCATTGTTAACTACCAGGGAATCTGAACTTCCTGAACAAACAACAGCCAGTGTCATCCTTGGAGTGCAGTTTTTTGATAGAAGTATCATGTGTGCTGGCATTGTCTTTTTATTACAATATGTCTAGCCAAGAATGCAGAGCCTGAATGTATACCACACTGCAGTTCGAAAGCAGACTTGGACTTCTAAACCACCTGGATTTTGTTGCAGTTACTGACCTGTTATATCTTTCATTGCAACTCTGAAGCCAATTTTTAGAACTTGGGCAGAAAATAAGCAAAGGCTCAGCTAAACATCAAATCCTTCTCCTCATCCATAAGCACAAACTCTACAAGCACAAAAACCACTTAACAGTGGCTCAGCACAATGGACATTAGAGGGGAAAAGCTTCAATCACAAATACATCCTGTAAACAAGAGTGTTCAGGTAGCTTGACAATGTCATGGGCAAAGTCAGCTGAAAGATTTGTGTCTAAGCAAAAGTCAAGGATATGATTCCAAGATTACGGACTGGTAATTAATCTCTGGCGGCACAAAGGGAAAAGATAAGGAAATTTGATTACACGATACATTATTGTTTGATCTTATCAGTGGAATTCACACTTACCAGGCAAATGCACGTTATGCAAGGATTGTCTGTGATAAAGGGGATCTGTAGTACTTCTCCTTCATTTTCACATTTAGCAACAGAACCTGCAATAGATATTTTAAAAATTAATACTTTCTCCTCCCACTTTGTTCACGTTCAAAGATGAAGGTTCCATGATCAGTTAACAGCCTGAATTAACTATGCACAGACCTGCAGTCAAAAAATCTGTAGTCCTATGCATACTTATGATGTAACTTACGTGGAAGAAAAGCCCACTGAAATGAATAGGGCTTACTTTTCAGTAAACATGGGGTTTCCTTTGATTGAAGAAATGCAAGTATTTGGAATTATTACTATTTTGTTAAGCATTTGTACATTTTTTAAAATTATTGTTGTCTTACCCATCCACAAACTGTCCAAAGTAGTATGGGGACGAATGAATTGTGTAAGTTGTTCCTAGGTCTCAACAGACAGGAATGTTTTTGATCCTTTGAAACTCTTTGGGAGTGTTACTTTCAAAAATGAAATTTAGGCAACTTTGATAAGGACCTGATGTCTCTAGGTGGGAATTTCTCATTTATTTATGTGGATCAGATCACATGAATTCAACCCACGGGGGTCTTTGAAACCTAAAGACCAAGACTATAATCGGCATCAATTTGCAAAATGAGTCTGATGAGCAAAACCTCCCTGGAGACACACACATCCCCCTACACAATATTATAGGGGGGGGGGCACCATCTCTGGAAAGCTAACACTTCTCACAATGGCTAGAAATGGACTCAACATCTCTCTGGACGCACCAAGTGTCAGTAAAGTACCGGTATGCCCCCCATGAAGCAAGGGGTGGAGGAGAGCAGCTAAGGTCCTTCACCTGCCTGAAAGGCATGCAACTTAGAGATCACCTCTCCTTTTCAACATTTCCACATCTGCTGACCAAAGGCTCTCATGGACTCCCTAACACAGCTTTATCCGTGTGTTGATGCTGATCATCCTAAGTGAGAAAACGCAGCCGTTCTCACATCAGGCAACTGCACCCGACGGCTATCAGCCTGTCTGTACGCTCAGTTCCTTCTCCAGCTCTGCAAGCAAGCAAGCAACTGATCTCCGAAGGCAACATCAGAGAGTCCGGAGCACAGCCCTGTTGCTTGGTTTAGGTTTGCACCAGATCCAGATCTGACGCTCGGTAGCCGGGCTGCTCGGCTGTCTACGATCCTCACCTGCGCGATGCTCGCGTTTCCGAATGCGGGGTGCGCGCGTGCAGAAGAACCTCGCCCGCAGCAGACCCCCTTTCGGCCCATTCTGACGACCCGAAAAAACCTGCCTCCATCATGCGCGCAGCAGTCCCCGTCCCCCCCGCTACTCGCCCCAGCGCGCAACTTTCGGCACGGGCGGGCAGCCTGCGCGCGTGCCGCTTGCCCTCCCTCCTGTGCCCTTTACCTGTGGGGAAGGAGGAAGCCCCGGCCATGGGAGCTGCCCCCAGGTGGTGCAGCAGGAGCCAGGCGGCGAAGGTGAGCCCGGGGGAGCGGAGCCGCGGGGACACGGCTCGGGAGCTGCCGCTGAGGAGCCAGAGCATCGTCCCCGGGAGAAGAGGAGGAGCGGCGGCGGCTGCTACTGCAAAGCAGGGAGAGGAGGAGGCGGCGGCGGCGGCGAGCCGGGCAGGGAAGTTGCTGCTGGGGATGAGGAGGCGGCGGCGGCGGCAGGAGGCGGACTTCTCTCCCTCTCCCTTGCTGCTGCTGTGAGGCGCTCGCCAGCCCACCGGCCCCTCCTGAGCGGGATATGGGTGGGCGGACGGGGTGGGTGGGGGAGAGGCGCCGGGCGAGGCGGGGCCAGCCGGCGGCGGCGACTGCTGCTGCCGCTGCGCGAGGGACCCCCGCCCGCCTTGTGCCCTGACAGGAGCCGCCGCCGCGCCCGCGGGCGCCCTTGTCGCGGCGCCCCTCATGCCCCCTCGAGAGGCGTTGGGGGGCAGCGGCGGCCCGCGAGACTCCGCCCCTCAGCGCTCCCTCCTCAGCGCTCGGCTTCGGGGGGTTGTTTTGTGAGGGGGGGCGGCGGGAAAAGGCCCCGAGGAGAACCTCGCTCGCTGTCCCGCGTCGCTTTAGCGTTTCCTCACGTCGTTTTCCTTTTCCCTTGAGGGGAGAGGGAGGTCGGCGGGTCCGCCGCTGAGGTGAAGGGAGCCCGCCTTCCTCCTCGCACGTGGCGAGGCGTCGGTGGAGGTAGAGAAACCACGCACATTTGTTATTCATAATAATAATAATAATAATAATAATAATAATTTGGAATTAAAGACTCCCCCCCCCACACACACACAAGGAAAAGGCACTTCCTTGCCCTGCCCGTGGACCAGGAGGTCGTGGCGGGAGAGGCCTTCAGGCCCTTATTTGCGCTGCCAGCCTCACCTTCACCCTCTTATATATAGAGAGGAAAGGAGACGTGGAAGTGCAAAGACATGCGGGGAAGTCCCGTTGCCTACTCAGAAGTAAACCCCGCTGAGTTCATCAAGGGTGCCAACTTGAAGACAGTATGCTATTGGGGGGGGGTAAGCCCCGCCCTGCATAGTTGATCACATGATGTAGCATGCGCACACTTATTTGATTGGCAATGCCCATCAACTGGCGGGGGGGGGGGCTGGCTTCCTCAAATATTTTATGGGGGGGGCTGAATGGACCTCGGTCCCTAGGAGTTGGCTCCTATGGGATTCACTGGGGCGTACTTCGGGGTTAAGTGCTATTGGAGTGCCACCCGATTATGTAAAAGCATTTAAAAAAATATTAAATCTGCTGGATTAATCCATTTTAAAGATAACAAGATTAGGATGATAATGATGATGATGTATTTTTTTAAAATAGGCAAAGCTGCAAAACTAATGTAAAAGCAACCTGCAAGTAGGAAACATCATCTCACATAGTGGTTGCCTCTTTCAAGAGACCTGCCTCATCTACAAGCAGTAAGGGACAAAGTAACGCTTCTTGCTTCGGAAGTATTGTTTTTTTATGGATGTGGGTTTTTACGAATTTAATCAGCCAACTCAAACTCATACAAACAGTCCACTAAAGTTTAATCAGGTGACTGCCCTAGTAAGAAGAGGCTGAAGAGTGCACATTCCCTCACCAGTGAGGGCCTCACACAAAGCAATGTTTCTAGGCAGAATTGAGCCCCAGCATCCTTTTTTAAAAAAAATATTAAGCACTGCAGAGAGACAAACATCAGAGTTTACTAATTGCTGCAGATAAAATGGTTCAGATTAAAGGCTCAGCTAAAGAAATAATTCAAAAGTTAGCAAGCCATGGTAAGAATTCTTCAAAGGTGGGAATATTGTTCAGGAAGGGCACTTCTCCCAGAACTACTCCTATTTATATCCCAGAGCTTACATTTAAAATTGTGTGAGGTGCCACGTCTCATTACACCTTTGGCAATTCAAGGTGAGGAATGCCAGTGGTTCCTGGAGCATGCACTGCTTGATAGTCTCCCCTAAATTCAGCGCTGTTCTCTCCCTCCAGTGTGCAGGCCACTTCAGAGGACCATTTCATCCATGCACTTATGTGCCATTCCTCATGCTACCACGTTTGGAACACATACAGACATACATATTTTACTTCCATCTGCCTCACTTGTACTGGTACGTCTTCTTTTTATCATATTCATCCTTGCAACAGTCCTGTGTGATTATTATTATTATTATTATTATTCCCATTTTGACTGATGAAAAACAGGCTGATAAAAAGTGCCCTGCTCATACCTCTAACAGAGTCATGCTTCAGCTAAGTGTTTCCACATCACATTCAACCTTTTCCCACCCCACGTACCCACATTGCCCTTCCTGGGCTTCTTTCTGCACACCCATTAGGACGTCATTCACACACAAGCACAAAGTACAGTCTTAGAACATATTTTCAGTGCAGAGTTCAGACTTGGAGCATTTGAGTATTTTTTATTTTTTAAGCATGAGGAGAGTTCTGGCAGTCCTGAATATGTAGTCAAATTGGGTTGCGGGTGGGGTGATATATTTCTGCTTTCAGGGTTTTCTCCCCCCTCCCCCTCTTAATCATGGTCTTTTATCATTTGAATATATTCTTCCAATCCCCCTGTCTTGTTGTCACATACTTCTCAATATACCTACTGCTCCTTCACTTTGTCTTACCCTCCCTCTCTTGTGTTCTGTCTGCACAGGTTGATATTTAAATCACAATATACTCATGGTTGCGCAAAACTCCTTGAGGTTAGTGCCCAGGTTCTCCTTATTTGTGATTCTTGCTGTTGTGATGAGAGAGAATCATACAACATACTTTTATCAATTGTTGAGCTAGTAAGATACCTTATTGTACAAGTTCCTGATGAGGATGCTGTTCTTACCACATTTGGATGTTTATATGAATATGTTATATAAACAGCTTGCTTCTCTGATCTTATGAATCCATAAACTTTGAAGCCAGACTGCAGAAACCTATAAATATATACTGGTAACATCTTTTTAGAGAAGTTAGTCACATGCTTTGCACATCTTTACATTATGACAGCAGTTACTAAAATGCAATAAAGCAAAAACATTAGCAATATATTGTGTTTTCCGCAATATATTGCAAATGTGCTAACACTACTGATACTTCCATTCAAACACATTTACTACCATCCACCTCCTTCCAGTGCTGGACTCTTTCCATACTTTACTGCTTAGGTTTGTTGGCAGATTTTACTTAAGTTTATTTAGAAAATAACTGATTTTTTTTGTGGCATCTCTTTGAAAAGCTTATTTCTAGCAACCATTCTCTGCTGTTTCACTCTATAGAAGAATTAGCAAAAAGGTCAGCAAACGATGGAACAAAACAGGAAAGTGATTATTAATTCTCACAAGGAGACCCACCTATTGTATTCTCTTCTGGCTTCTGTAACATTTCAAATGCATCAGGAGATAATCCAGACAAAATTATAGCCTCCATCCATAGACATCTACCGGTAGTACCAGCTGACTAGGAAGCAGTAAATGCATTTTTTAATTGTTGCCTTTGACATTCCTGATAGAAGTAGGGTTATTTACAAAACAAAGGTGGCGTTTTTCTACTGATTTGGACCTGATTCACTCTTCTGACAACTTCGGTAGGAAATCATAATGCAAGGAAGAAGAAAAAGCCAAAATGGATTGAAATCTAAGTAATTAAGAGGGTCAAAAAGTATATGATATTGTGTGGTTGTACATATTTAAAGCAAATGGCAGCTGTTGTGTGAAAGTGTGTCTCAGTATGAGAGAGAGAGATTGGGATCATGGTATGTGAAGAGAGCACTTTAATCTTTTTGCCCAAGTCTGGACTCTCCCTCTCCACAATTGCCATTTGAATTTGGAGGGAAAATCCCATTGTTGCTAATTAATTGTTCTATCTCTGAGAGCAGTAGAAGGCTGAGCACAGTCAGTCTTGCTTTTGAAGATGGGGACCCAAAATGGTTCTCTCTGAGGGGTATTTTAATAGCCATGCAGGTGTGAGAGAGAGGTGCCTTGACCCTTTAGGGTTTTCAAAGCTACAACCAGCATCTTGAACTGAGACAAGAAGCAGATTATGTGTAAGTGCAACTGTTTTAAGACTGGCAAGATAATTTTCATTTGTCTGCTCCCAGTTAACTTACGTATTTTGTAAACAAACAAAAACCACACCCACCCCAAGTTTCCAAACTATTTTCAAAGGCAACACTAATTCACAACTGTTTTACAATGTGGATTGGCCTGATCCGTAGAGGGTTTCCTAGCATTCCTGGCAGTGTGAGATTCTTTATGAATGCTGCTCTGTGTCTTTCAGAAGTTGTGGATGCCACATGGCATGGGTGCCAACAGGATTTTCTGGGCCAAGTATGTGAATTGGGCCTTCTGCCACTTGAAACTTTGCATAAAATTTGCATACAGTTTGTGTTATACACAAATTTGTATCCTGTTTTGCAGGTGAAATGGAGGGCCCCATAATAAATTGGGCCACACACGAGCAATAACATTTCAGACAGACAAAATTTCAACAGATGGAGTTTTTTCTGTAATTTTATTTCCATACTAGAAAAGGTTTAACCTTTTTCATTTCTGCTGTGACAAAGCTGTTAAAGGCCCAAGATCCCCATTTCCCCTAATACCATTCCTAATACAATGCAATGAACTCATGTTTTCTTGAATTATATGACAGTTATGTTACTGTATGTCTTTTATTAATTGACTACAGGCAGGCAATACAGTGTAAGAGCCAGTGTTCGAAACTCCCATTGTTCTAGGCGCATTTTGCGACAGAGAATTTCATTAGCGCAAGCAGTTTCTGAGCTCTGGGCCCAGTACTGCGCTTAAGATTTCAGATTAAAACTGCAGAGTGGAAGGAATGAGGACCGTTTTCTGCCTCCCCACTTCCAGCTACCTTCTGAAGACTGAAGAAGAGACCCTTTAAAGAATATTAGGTGGGTAGGAAGGAAAAGGACTAGACAATGTATAAAACGAACCTAATATTTTATCTGCAGTTCATTCATTTTCAGCTTTGTATTCTTGTTATAAAAAAGCGCGCCTAGACATTCAGTTGTTGCTCCTATAACCTAGGTTTAAGGTGCCATTTAGCTCCTGGCTTTCATATCTCAGTTTCTAACACTGGTAAGAGAAGGAATGGTACTTAAGGTGGTGGAAGGTGGGGTGGGCGTGGGCTCATAAGAAATATAAGATTTATAGCAACTAAAGTTCTGGTGCCTTTGCTTAGATAAACTAAAGTTTAATTATTATTATTATTAATATTTAAATGCAGAGTATTCTGGGTGGATTTCTTGTGGTCATTTATTTAAATTGATAAAAATATGTATAAACTGCCCATTTGAATATTTAGAAAAGAATAAACTGGCCACATAAAATATTAAGGCAGTGTAGAACAATATATACCTCATAATAACTATACTTGCAACAAGTTACACCCCTCCTCATTTTTCTTTTTCTTTTTGAGCCTTTAACATAAATGTATCAATTTAAGTGTTTATACCAGGGGTTGTCAACCTGGTCCCTACTACCCACTAGTGGACGTTTCAGGATTCTAGGTGGGCAGTAGGGGGTTCTACGGCACAAGCTGAATCCTCCTTCCATCGAGCACTGGTGGGCGGTCAGGAAATTTTACCATCAAGAAAGATGCATTAGTGGGTAGTAGGTATAAAAAGGTTGACTACCCCTGATAGACGCGGGTGGTGCTGTGGTCTAAACCACAGAGCCTAGGGCTTGCCAATCAGAAGGTCGGCGGTTCGAATCCCCGCGACGGGGTGAGCTCCTGTTGCTTGGTCCCTGCTCCTGCCAACCTAGCAGTTCGAAAGCACGTCAAAGTGCAAGTACGGTAGATAAATAGGTACCGCTTCTGCGGGAAGGTAAACGGTGTTTCCGTGCGCTGCTCTGGTTCGCCAGAAGCGGCTTAGTCATGCTGGCTACATGACCTGGAAGCTGTACGCCAGCTCCCTCTGCCAATAATACGAGATGAGCACCGCAACCCCAGAGTCGGTCACGACTGGACCTAATGGTCAGGGGTACCTTTACCTTTACCCCTGGTTTATACCAACAGTTACACCCCCCAAGAATTCCCCTGTTTCCCTCCTTGAATGGGAAGCAATTCATCACCACCACCCTCATATTGGTGCTACATATCAGCAGTTCACCCCTCCCTTTTCATTTTTCTCATCCCAACCCCGAAACAATATTAGTACAGCAACATTGGACTACTTTGCAGGGCTGATGTAATATATACTCTCAGTCAATCACAATATCTCCCATGCAATATGGATATACACATGTCAGCCTTTATTTGCATTTCCATTGTATTTTTTTACATATTCAGAAAAAAATATTATTATTTTTTGGCCAAAATTAAACTTCAGTTAGAAAGAGCATGGACTTCTGTCTTTGCAGTAGCTAATTACTAAATTAGCAATTATTTCTCTGGGCTACAATCACTTCCCTATCAGGAAAGGTGAAATAGCAGTTTCAAAATGAACCGGGAATTTTTGTCAAAATAAACCTGGCACTCCTTCTCCATTGTCAGAATCTAGAGAAAAATCTAGAGTGATGTACACCCCAAGGAAGACCCCAAACCAGCTTCTGAATAAATCAGGAAGTTCCTTCTCGGTTGTTTAGAGAATGGACTTCCTGGCTCAGTTTGGAGTCTTCCTTTGTCTTTGTATGACTCTTTTAATTAGGAAAAAGTATTTTCACCATGCCCTTTGTTAAGCCAAGGATATGTTGTGTCACAGCAATATAAAATTTTGATACTATCAGATTGAAATGTCCTGTGAATTTTGTGACTTAACAGCAAGTTAGCAAACAATTGGCAATACAAAGGAAGATTTTCACCTTAGCTTACTCATTTGCATTTTAGGTTTGTAGTCTGATATCATTACAAATGCACTGAGCACATAATTACAGTTGTCATTTGAAATGGTTCCAATCCACCCACCAGTTGTTGAGCAGTGTAACAGTTTTGATCTCTACCTTGGAATTCAGTATTTCCCCTAACTGTTGAAACAGAGCATAAAACATAGCATAATAATTCAGGACACAATTCAACATTTCAAGTTCAAAATCTGCACAAGCCCTCCTGCTCCATTTCTCAGGGGGAAGAAAAGGTCTAACATTTTCATTTCCATCACTGAAATAGTATGTTGCTTGCCCAAATAGCTTCAAGAGAGAAAACCAGCTATAAATGCATTGGTCTGAAATTAACCATATGATTGACCTTTTGTTGATTGGAAGCAGTGTCATCAAGAATCATAACATAAAACCATGTCAAAGATGTATCTAGTTAAAGTGCAGTCATATGCATATCCAGGATCACTAGTCTCATAATTACATATACCTCTTGGCTTAACTCATTGTCCTCCAAATGCTATTCACCTGTGCTATTATAGAGTTATGTCATCAAAACACAGCACTGAATTTAAAGACAGAAAGACCGCAATAGCTCAAGAAAAACAATAATTTATAACGCAATCTGACATTCCTATTTAAAAGCAAGTCTCTTTGAATTCAGTGGGGCTTATTCTTAGGTAATTGTGTTCAAGGTTCAGAGAGAGAAGCTGTGTTTAACTTGAACCAAGAGGGAAAGCTCCTGAAGTCTTCCAGGTACATGGTAGGAGAACCAGGGGTATGTCTGTGTACATGAACTTGAGGTTTTGTTTTTTTATGTGAATGTGGTCAGTAATTTAGTTTCCTGTAAATAACTTTCAAAATACATTCAGATTTAAAGTAAGAGCTTGTAACATTTCAATAGTTCACTAAAAACTCTGTTAAGGCCAACATTTAGGCAAAACCAATCAAATTTAATAAAGCACTGTTTCAAGACTTAAAGCTGAAGATGTAAAATGAGAATGTTAAATGAAATGCTAGTGAACTATTCTAAATATATCTTCATTTTGTCATTCTCGGTTAAATTTATGGGTTTTGCCCCAGAATCTTGATTAATTCAGGCACGTTTTTATTAAACTACCTATTGTTAAAACACTTCATAAACTCTTATGGATACTATATCTAATATAGATATATTGTGTAGATATGACTCATAATTAAACACTTGGGTTGTTTTAGTTCTTTTCCCTTGAAACACAGAACAGGCAATTGTTTTGTATAAAAGATGGATTGCTGACTATATTTAAACACTGAAATCAGAATCCTTTAACAAAATGAAAGCAGGGAGAGGACATTCCCATTTGCAACAGTAATCCAGGCATCTGAAACCTGAACAAGTTCTTTTAATTAAAAATAAAATAAAAAATCACTCCCATATGAAGACAATGGATACTTGCACTTTTCACATCCCATGTATACCCCAGACAAATAGGAAATGCTGTCAGGTTTAGCCATAAAAGTGATAGCGGATGCCATTAAATTGGCTACAGACAAAACAAACACAACTGTATAGGCACATTTGTATTTTGTTTTGTGACTTGGTCACTGTAAACAAAATATCCTCGCAGTCATAAAAAGTGTTTTGTGAAAGATAGCCTTTGAACAGCTGGTGTAGCTGATAAGGAGTAAGTATTAACAAAGTCACTTGCTGAACAGCACAACTCAGCTGCAGTTCTTTGTCTGGAAAATTCCTATGTCCCCATAAGTTAGCTTAGCTAAAGAAGTCAGCTGGCATCAAGAACATTAGAAAGGGAGACCCTCGTCATTTTAGTGCTAATTTACAGTATAGCTTCATATTTATTAAAATCTTATAAAATAAATTGATAATTTGAAACTGATACTTTATTTTAGCTCACTTTGAAAACTCATACCGGTAATTATCAAGGTATGTTGGACTTCTAAGCAATTGTTTTGAAGGAATCACATACTGAAAAGCATTTCATGTTTGTTTTTTAGAACAACAGGCTAGCAAATCTAGACCTAACAACACCACCTTTTCATGAAGCATTTTTTTTGAAATTTGAGATAAATTGGGGGGAAATATTTATATCCACAGGCATCATCTAGCTGCTGTTAGGATTTTGAACCAACCAAAGCACCAGGAAATCATTCTCTGCCATCCAGCATTTCTGTCCCCTTGTTACAACCTTCTTCTCATCCCAAGGATAACTGCTTGAGCATCCAACCCACCTATTACATATTACTGAAGTCTCTTGAGGTACCTGCAATATTTCATTTACCCTATGACACTCACTGGCTTCTGAAGATGCTTTGCAGACTGTCCATTATCAGTTTTGTTTTAAAAATTAGGAGGAATGTTTTATGGGATTTTGCAAACAGGTCAGTCCCACTAAATTTAATGGAGTTTACTCCCAAGTAAGCATGTACTAGAGTGCAGCCATACTGGAGTGGACCGTGGAACTGGTGTGTACCTTGTGAAATAACTGTGACTCAGTGCAATCCTACCCATGTCTGCTTAGAAGTTAAATACCACGGAATTCAATGAGACTTACTCCCAGGTACATGTGTACAGTATAAGATTGCACATTCAGCAATATTTTCTGTCTGAATATTCAGGTATGACCACATGGGTGCACACTATTATTTTTAAAAAGTACCACCAAAAGGCAAACTAGGGGCAGTGTTTTACCAGGAACCAGATAATCGGAGACATCCTTCGTGAACAGTTGCAGCATTTCTTCACAAGGGGAGAGTTTGAGCATTTCCCTGCAGAAAAGACTTCTTCAAGAAAATGACATTTTTCAGATTTCCAAGACTCGTATCAACAGAATAGAAAAGCAGAAGCTTCTCTGTTTCTCATAGCTTCATATGAGAAGCTTTATCATCCAAAAAAACACTTACAATATAATTTGAGATAGGGCTTGCTTCCCTTTTACTAATTTGTTTCAAAAACCATGCAAAGGGTAGTTAAAAGATGTATCCTATTTAATGGAAGGCCAGAAAATCAAATGTACACATTAGAATTTTGTCACTTCAGTCCAGATATGTTAGAGGTACGAACAAAAAAGTCATCCCCCCCCCCACATATTCAGTTCAGTCCCATACATGTTTGCTTACATGTTAAGTGTGCATAGAATTGCAGGTTCACACATAGTCTTACGCAGAAGGAATGAGTGGAGGTTGTAGTTTTTCTCTTGGGCAGTATTCTTTGGTGTTGCAATATAACACACCTAAAATGATTTTCATGCTTTCTGCTTGTTTTGATGTACTAAAAACATTCTCCTTTTAAAATGTCAGTAAAGAGAAACTCCAGAAATCCCTCTTGATTATGCATTGTTCAAAATGATAAACCCACAGAAGATGGCCCGAGGACATATTAATTTCATGTACTGTAATATTGTTCACATTTATTTTGCTTTTATTGTATTCTCACATTTTAGGAGAGTGAGTATATTGTACTCACAACATATAATACATGTGTTAAAATTACTAAATTTTAATCTACTCAGGCTCTTATGTATATATTCCATCTTTTTCACATACTTCTTTTGTAACACTTAGAGAAACAATTGTAGAATAGTGGCTAGTTACCCTAGCTCCCTTAGAATTAAACCGTGTATGAGACTTCCTTAAAGAAATAATAGTATTTATAAGACCAAGGAATGAATAAATAACAGGAATTGCATAAAACAAGAACAGCCACCCAAAAGATTCTTCAGGTTTTAGTCAGAGAAGCAAAATGGTTGTGCGTAGAAACTGCCTATAGATGGCAGCGTTGGGAACTATCAGCCTCACAGCAGAGTAGATAAGATGTCTCAGCTGGTCCCAGCTACAGCTGTATACTTGGCTTGGTGTGTTCTAAATGTGTTAATGGGTTCTTCTAAGATGGGTAAAATTGCTTTCATGATTTATTTTCCAGAGTCACTTTCTTTGTATACTAGATGCATTTATTTTTATCCTGTATGTGAACTCGAACAAAAAATCAAATAAAGACTGCATTACAGAGATTATATCTCTGTCATTCGTTTCCAGATTCAAACTTAGCACAATTGTAAAACGATCTTTCTCTCCCCACCCGCACCCCTTAGGTGGCCGGCTGTGACTCGCATCTTTGTGGTAAGTTTTCAAAGGAAATATTCCCTCTTCCTTCTTGATGCTGACCATAAAAAGCCATCAAGGGCAGCATTAGCTTAGGGCATTTCCAGATGGCTTCTACTGTGGGGACTGGAAACCTTCAATCTGCAACCTGTAGGATGCTTAGGTACTTGCCACATGACTAACAGGGTGAAGGCTGTGATGTGCATATGGCTGCATTTCTGAAACAAATGCCCAAGGAGAAGGTGGAGAGAGTGCTGTTTTTGTGTTGTGCTTTAGAGCACATGGTCAGGAATGTGGGCAGATCCTGCTGGGATATAAGAATTGTGCTGCTACGTCAGACCAATGGCATTTTGTTTTAAATAGCAACAAGGCAGATGCCTCTAGGATCCCCTTTGTTGGGTCATAAAGGTGAAGGCTTCTTTCTGTGATTTGTCCCCCAGCATTCAAGGTATACTTCCCTTGTACAAGGAAGCTCCACTAGCTATCATTGCAAGTCATAAATAGGTGACCACTCTGTGCTGCACATATGGATAACAAAATGGTTCATTTGGCTCTCCAGAGTTTAATGAAAATATTTTGAAATGCCAAGATTCTTAGGAGGGAAATGTGAACATTGCAAAATGCAAGGGATTCTGAGGGCATAAAACATGACTAGGATTGCATGAATGCAATTAACTTGCCCAAATCCTTTTTATAAAAATTGCCACAGGGGAGCCTAAGCCATATCAAGACTTTGTGGGGTAAAAAGAGATATATTAACCCTTTCTCTTCACTGTGGTCCCAATAAAAATTACCCTATCACCTTTTTTGCATCCAGAGGGAGAAGGATGCCTCCACTGGTGCCAAATGCAGCTCCCCTCCTGAAGCAAATCAAAGTTAGGGAAGGGAATTTTCATTGAAACCACAGCAAGGGAGAGAAACTCCTTCTCCAGCCATCGTGGTCCAGATGCTGTTCAGCTGTGGCTGCTATTTGCTTAACAAAAAAGATCCAAGTCAATTGTACTCATGCATTTAACATGTCTAACTTGGCTTAGGTTCTGTTCTTGGGGTGGGGATCAGAAAAAGAAAGTGGCATGCATTCTGCTATCGTCACTTTCATTAGCCCCTTTCCCCAGTGAAAAACCTACATTCAAAATTCACATAAACCTTTTGAAATGTTTAATTAAAATTCCAACACCCATAGGAATTATTGTTTCATGTTAACTTTGGAGTATCACCCCCTCGCTGTGACTCTTTCTTTCTTTCTTTCTTTCTTTCTTTCTTTCTTTCTCTCTCTCTCTCTCTCTCTCTCTCTCTCTCTCTCTCTCTCTTTTGTAGTCTGTTTTTATGAAGCTTGAACTGAATACTGCTGCATACAAATTCCAAATCAGAAGTCCAGTGTTGCATATAATGTTTCTGTCTGTGTGAAACAGACAGAACATGACCCACCTCTGTTGTGAAAGGGCAAACTGTATTTGAAACATTCAACATAGTTCTCCTGGCTGGTTGTTAGCTCAGAACAGCCCATAGACATTTTGGCACCCAAGGTGGAAAGTAGTTTTGGCTCTTTCCCACCACACTTCTAGCACCATCACCCAAAATCTGAGGAACAGGATTATTTGGCACCCCCTTAATGTTGGCTCTATGATCTGCCAGTCTGATTGCCTGCCACCTAGGCCAGCCCTGCCTCTTTACTTCAGGAGGGAATGGAGAAAACTAGCAACAGAATAAATTAATATATTGCACCATATTTTTTATTTTTGTAATACTGGAAAGCTGTAGGAGTGAGTTTGCATTGTGTCATGATCACAACTACAAGACTTCTTTCCAAGCCAGGGACCAGCCTTCACATATCCAGTGCCAAAAGCAAGGGAGTGACTTGGGATGTGTTCACACCAAGATCACCTTTCTTGGTGTTAATGCACATCTGCAAAGACCTCCTTTCTCAAGACTGGATGTGTTCGTGTAGGGTGTAAATTCTGGCCTCCCACCAGTCTGCAGGGCAGAAAAGGAAGTTAATAGGCCAAGCTGAGATCCTAGCCAACACATTTAAAAAAGCCAACTTGTGGTAGCATCACTATGTCAAATGGTGACATGAATTAGTCCTTAGACATAAAAAAAATAGCAGGCCCTTTGAAAATTTGACTTCGTTGGGACCAATAAAAGACTTTAATAGAACTGAGCTCACCTAGTTCCTACCTAGTCATTTCCTCCAGGAACTCTTAATCTTAAAGCCCCTGTTGGGTTTGTAGCAGAAAGTTACAATGGAAAGTCCTTTTATCCAACCCTTACATTCATCTTCTGGAAACATCATTTTTCCCATTCAGAGTTGTTTCACAGAGTTCCTACACAGGTGGCATTTGCATGTGGGAATCTTACAGGCAGCTTCTCACAATGAAGAGCCCATGTGAGAGATTGACACACATTGGAATTGATGTGGTTTTCATGTAATGATTATGTAGGCATGATGTCTGAAACAGCCCTAATTCTCAGGCTAATGTAAACACAAACATGAGCATATATTAATCTTGATTGGAAATTTCCAGATACTTGGATTGCCTTAAGATCAATTAGTCTGTAGTCATGGTCAGGCTACAGAACTAGTCCAGTCCATGAGATGCCAACCACTGTCACGACCTACCCGGTATCCTAGTGTAGGGTTGCCATATTGTGAACAGTGGAAATCCAGACAGAAAAGTTGTTGAGCTTTTTTTTTAGATTTGCCCAGATTTGTAGGTAGGGTTGCCATATGTCCAGATTTTCCCAATTTCTACCAAGACACTGCTGCCAACAGCCATTTGGTGAGTGGTGGAGAACATGCAAAAGGAAGGGGAATGGCTTTGGGGAGATCATAGAATGAGGCAAAAACTTATAACAAAAGCAAGACACAGCCAGAGATTCTGACCCTGCAATGCAGGAGAAAAGAGGTACTAACAGCAGTCTACAAACTCAAATTGGTGGAGAGGATTATTTTAAACCAATCAATTTTCATGTGTCTAAACTGCCCAAAATCTCACTGAGAATATGTGACCTTACAAATCAATCTTCCTGGCTGCTGAAGACCACATGCAGGGTTCACAAGTGCCTTCCACCCGTTTTGATTTCACTTGACATTTTAAAGTATGTGCAAGAGGTACTTAGCGGATGTTGAGCCATTACCTTGATCCTTCCTGTCTCAATTTTTAATGGAGCTCTTAGGAACATAATTCGCTTGGTGCTGGATGAGTTGCTTCATTAAGATCATCCCTTCTTAATTCCTTGCATACATACACACATTATTTAGGCCAGATGTTTGTAATGGTATTGCCAAAAACAAAAGTTTATATGTTGAAAAGGTCACACACTATAATGCACAGAATTAAGATCTGAATGGAGCCCTGCCATGCTCCTGAGTATTACAGTGGCACACAAAAACTTCGGCAACACCCTGATGCAGTTAATAAATAATAGATATCACACATTAAGTGCTTGCAGTATCTCCTTCAAACTCTATGGGTCAAGACTAACAACCACTTGGCACGTGACAAGCTGTTCAAAAATGGGAGCAAGGTGAACAGAAAATTGAAGGCCATCCTATAGCCAGCAAGAATATATCTACATGTTGCTCAGACCAGAGAGCAAACCTTTTCAGGAGGTTTTATAGGAGACCGGGAACATCACATGACCTGCTCAGGTCTATTGGTGCAAAGAGGTTTCCTTGGATCTCTACCCACTGTAGACTCTAGTCCTGAGATCTGGTCGCCCCACGTTAATGTGATTCCATAGTCCCAAAATGAAGGCCCGTATCACTGACTTCTTATTAGTATTTATTCACCCATTATTTATGCTTAATCAATGTATATGTTTTAATCTATGGTTGGTTTTTGCTCCCATTTATTTAACAATTATTTGCTTAGATTCATACTGTTATTTATTTAGATGTTTTGCTTATGCTGGTCTGTGACCGAGTAAAGTAAATTCATTCATTCATTTATTCATTCAATGTGCTTCCACAGATGTGGGGAAGGAGAGGAGGTTCATCTCTACAGATGACGACAAATCACAAGCATCCTTTCATCTAACTTGTAGGCTGATGGCAATGCAACAATTACGGTAGATTTTTATCTCGTTGCAGCTCAGAGTTTATTAATAGAAATAGCATGACAAAGTCATGAAAGCAAAAACAAAATATGGCAATCACATATATGGGCAGGCTGCACTTACTCAGAGATGAGAAATAGTAACTGCACATGCTCAGTACTACTTTACGTATTCCAGTTCTGAGCCTGGATTTTGATTAAGCCAAATGTATGTTGTGGTGCTGTGGGTTAAACCACAGGCTTGCTGATCAGAAGGTCAGCGGTTCAAATCCCTGCAACGGGGTGAGCTCCCGTTGCTCGGTCCCTGCTCCTGCCCACCTAGCAGTTCGAAAGCACGTTAAAGTGCAAGTAGATAAATAGGGACCGCTCCAGCGGGAAGGTAAACGGCGTTTCCGTGCGCTGCTCTGGTTCGCCAGAAGCAGCTTTGTCATGCTGGCCACATGACCCGGAAGGCTGTCTTCGGACAAACACCGGCTCCCTCGGCCTATAGAGCGAGATGAGCACGCAACCCCAGAGTCGGACACGACTGGACCTGATGGTCAGGGGTCCCTTTACCTTTACCTTTATGTTGTATAGCAGGAAGCGGGTGGCACTGTGGGTTAAACCACAGAGCCTAGGGCTTGCCGATCAGACGGTCGGTGGTTCAAATCCCCGCGACGGGATGAGCTCCAGTTGCTCAGTCCCTGCTCCTGCCAACCTAGCAGTTCGAAAGCACGTCAAAGTGCAAGTAGATAAATAGGTACCACTCCGGTGGGAAGGTAAACTGCATTTCCGTGCGCTGCTCTGGTTCGCCAGAAGCGGCTTTGTCATGCTGGCCACATGACCTGGAAGCTGTACGCCGGCTCCCTCGGCCAGTAAAGCGAGATGAGCACCGCAACCCCAGAGTTGTTCACGACTGGACTTAATTGTCGGGTCCTTTACCGTTTATGTTGTATAGCAATGTGTCAGTCTACAAATAGGCTCCATTGTTTTGCTATACCTCTGGGTATAGGGCGGTATAATAATAATAATAATAATAATAATAATGTTGTTTAGTACGTTTCAGTTAAACACTTCATATACAAGAACAAAATGCACCAAGAGTTTGTGTATGGGCAGCAAATGCCATGTCACGTGTTTCCTTTCTTTCCTGGCAAGAGGGGGAGAAAAGTGAGCAGGGGAGAAAAGAACCCTAGAAATGCAGAGAGCAGAGGAAGCAAGAATCCCAATCTCTTTGTAATTGCAAGAATAACACCCCTTGCGGTAGAGAATCTTCTCATACTTAAGGCTTTATAAGCCGTGTATTTGTGAAGTTTCCTTCTCCTGCCTCCCAGCCATATGCTGCTCTGCTGTATATTTATTTCTTGCAGTTGTAATATATGGAAAATAAAGCACAAACCTGGGAGAAAGGAGAAAAGCATAATGGGATGAAAGTATGTTGGCAGGGTGGCTCATGTTCATCTGTACGACACAGTATCATATGATTACTTGCACATCATCATGAACCATCATCAGAGATCTAATGCTAAAATAGACATATGGCAGACACACAAGGCATCAGCCAGTCCTTATTTGATAGGCCTTAGGCTTTGTTGCTATTTCTAGAATGAGGTGTGCAATACTTAAGTACTGGGCATGTAAATACTAAGGCTTTGGGTGAAAAGAGATCTTACTATAAATGAAATTGAAAGTACATCAGAGCAGAAACCCATTTCCTCATCCTCCCACTGTGTTAATCTGTAAAATCTTGTTGCCTTGATGCTGCTGCATGCATAAATTAACAATCATATTTGTGTGTTTTCAGTAGAATTGACCCACTGCGTAGAAGAGTGAGTTGGGTGCGGACAAAAGTTCAGAGAGTAAGTTTCTGGTGACAGGCCATAACAACGGAAGCCAGGTAAGGAGGGTAGGAATCAGCTAAGAGAGAGATGAAACTGCAGTAGATCAAACCCTGCTGTTCTCTTAGCCAAGTGGCCTTTGTGGGAGAGCTTTAAAAAGGCCCTGTCCTTCAGCTGAGAGTGTGCCTGAAGCTGTAATTAGCTTCAAACCATGGCCTGTCCTACGCAAAAGGAAAATGTCACACAGTGGTGGGCGTTTTTGGAGACATTGTGGTAGAATCTGGGTACCAGCTGTTGCCTCTGGAAAAGAACTTGCTGTGGACACCCACAGCTCCGCTAGGCTGGCAGGAGGCAGATCCGGTGTTCCTCTTCCTTCACACCTCTTTCCCCTTTCCAGTTTTTTTTCTAGGCAACCCAGTGGGCAAAAAAAAAGTCTGGTTCAGGAACTTCTAAACCGGTACCAGATCCACTCCTGTGCTTCACACAGGGCCATCCGCAATCAGAACTCATTTAGCCAGTGAGGCATGTGCAAATAATTAGGGAGGGGCAGGATGTGAGACCACTCTATTTTAGACACACTCTCATTACTGTTCCCTTTTGGCCCTCCCTTGGAATGTTCCACGCATTTTGACACACCTACTGATTGCCAGATGAGTGTGTCAGTTACCATTTAGTACTCATCTGATGACCAGCTGACATTTAGTGAATGATTCATCCACACAATAGCCCTTGCTGAATTTGGACTTCATGAGCACGCTACAATCAGAACACATGTAAAGCAGGCAGACTGCTGTGAAATCTGTACAGTCCAAAGGAGCTCCTAAAAGTTTGCATTTATGAATCTAACCTCTACCTTTACTCTCTGAAACCATAACCAGAGTATGCAGAGCATACTCTGGAAAGCTGAAAGCAGCAGTATAACCAAATCCCTCTGGAGGCCAGGCAAGTACAAAACACCAGAGATCCAACGTTGATCATGAAGTCAGCAAAGTCCTGGTTCCACAACTCTTTCTTCCCACTGTGGCCCCTCTCCCTCAATCCATCCAAGTAAGGCGTGCTAAATAATAAAATAATAAAAATGGCAGTCGAGGACAACAAGATGAAGAGGAGGAAGATAAAAGGAATGTTGCCACACATAAAACAGAAACCCAGTCAGATGGGAAGGGTATAAATAATAACATTATTCTTATTCTTATTATTAAACATGCAACATAAGGCAAATGCAGCATATTCCACAGTGTAATGCTACTGGCTATCACAGTTGCCACCTTGACCTTGTAGCCAGCCAGCAACAGCCTCTCCCCAATGTACATGTACTTACCGTATTTTTCGCTCCATAAGATGCACTTTTTTCCTCCTAAAAAGTAAGGGGAAATGTCTGTGCGTCTTATGGAGCGAATGTGTGGTCCCTGGAGCTGAACTGCCCAGGGGCAAAAGCAGATGTGCTTTTTTTTAAAAAGAGAGAGAAGGGGGTGTTGAAAGGAAGCCCGCTGTGCAGCTGCTCAGCAAACGATTGGGGAGAAAGATAAGGGAGAGAGATTCCAGCCCCACCCCCTTGCAGAGGGAGGCTGTTCCCCCAGCGACACGCGACTGGCTGATTAGATTATCTGTCTGGAAACTGTAGAAATGCCTTCCTAAAGCTGCAGAACTGTGAGTTAAACCCCATAAAACAGGGTTTTTTTCCCTTTGCAAAGTAAGCTCAACAACTTTGAGCTGATCCTCAAAAAATTGGGGCTTTCCCCCTCTAAAAACTAGGTGCGTCCTATGGTCAGGTGCGCCTTATAGAGTGAAAAATATGTTAATTGTTCAAGAAATCCAAGATTCCACTGCTGGTAAACACTCTCAGCCAATAACCATCAGCTGCCTGCAGTGAAGTATAATTTCCACAATTCAACTGCATCTTTTTTTCCAGCTCCTGATAATGCATCCTCAAACTTGTTTCCTGTTGATCCATTAAGTGTCTATATATTCTAGTGGTTCATTCTCACTCTACTGGCTTTTAATAATATGCGGCTATCCTCTTGTGATAACTATAGTGGTAGCAATTCTCTTTCATCAACACTTGTAATTACTTGGTGCAGTTTTTTCTTTCCAAATTCATCCTTGAGATGACTCTCATAATCCCTTGCAACTATGATTCTCATTTAGCTGGGTGACCTTGGACCAGTCAGTCTCTCAGCCCAACTCACTTTACAGGGCTGTTGTGAATATAAAAATAGGAAGAAAAGAACAATGTATATCACCTTGAGCTTTTTGGAGGGAAGATGGGATAGAAATGTGAAAAATAAACAGTTCATCATAATCATAAATTGTTTGGGCTACACCAGTGGTTGTTAAAGTATCTAGGAAAGTAGGAGAAGAGATGGGCTGAATTTGCCAAGCTGGAGACTTGAAATACAGCTGGCTGCTTCCCTAATCCTGGAGAGACCACTGTAAGCCAGTGGGAATCTTGCACCCTTTGCCCTGAGTGGCACATAAGTGGCTGCTGGCAGCAGTGAGAGAAGAATAGGATGGGATTCCCATTGCTACCCTACAGTTTGTGCCAGAGTGGGGACTGCCCTTTTGTAACAGTGCCTAACTATTCCATCCTCAAAAAAACTAACAGTACAAAGTATGAGCCCTACAAATGGTAGGATCACTTTCAACGGTTCTTTTAGCAGTGGTAGAATAGAGATGAGCATGGCAGCAAAACTACTCTATGCTAATTTTCTTCTCTACACTTTATCTGTACATTTCTTCTCTACATTTTATTTGTACACCCAGCACATTCTGCATACACTATCCAGTGTTTCCCAACCAGTGTGCCTCCAGATGTTTTGGGACTACAACTCCCATCATCCCTCGCTAGCAATACCAGTGGTCAGGGATGATGGGAATTGTAGTCCCAAAACAGCTGGAGGCACACTGGTTGGGAAACACTGCACTATACACTCAAGAGTGGTTCACAACAAAGCAAGGGGGGGAAATGTAAATGCAGAAAAACCCTCAACTCAGGCAGCAATGGAGAATCTCCAGCTTTATAATATGTCTATGAAAAACTGATTGCTTTAGATTATTTATGGATCCCAACTGTCTCCACCCCAATTAATGTTCAGGGAAAGAAAACAGTTAACACCCTTTGTGTCTCTAGCAATTGATTTCATCTATGCTTGAAATATACTGCAGTCACTTTATCCATTAATTATTAGATTATTCCTTCTTAATTTAGTTGGATTAGCATGATTTGAAGAGCTACTTCTGAAGGTGCTTGCTAGCAGGAGGGTTAACCACAAAACATTGTTACACATACAATGCTAATACTCTGGGCCACTTAGATATGGTTCCATATCCTATCCAGTCAGTTTATAGGGCCAGCTCTTCCTTAACTCCACAGCAGAACTACTTTAGATTATTTTGTGGATTAAGGGTAGACATAGGAATACGTTTTGAAACTGTCCATTTCATCAGAATTATTAGAATCCCTTGCACCAAAGAACACTAGGTTCAGGTGCAATACAAATCCATTCTTTAGTTAGCTAAACCATTGGTGGGGAGCCTTCAGTCTATGGGACCTAATTAGACCTGGCAGTCCTCCACATTTGGCCCATGAGGCCACACCCACTTGCCCCACACCCGGCACAGGTGATAGATGCTGAGAGCAAATCCCTTTGAAGTTGTTGCCTGAAGTTGTAATGATGTCAAGTGATTGACAGTAAGGTGGCCTCACCTAAATGTCGAAGTTGGCCTGCAATGGGTGAGGGAAGTAAGGATCTAGCCCCCAGGCTGGATCTAGTTCTTAGCCCTGAGCAAAATTAAGGTTTATTTTAACATCTGAACCAAAGCCTGCCCATAAACTTCAAATCTTAAACCTCAGTTTGAAGCTGGTTTGCAAATCACTGTTTGCGCTAAATTCAGACAATTCATATCAGCCACAGTTATGGCTGCTGCTCCACCGCAGGAGCCTTCTGCACAAGTAGAGGTGAATGAACTTAATGAAATTATAAACCAGAGCAGATGGGAAACAAAAGCGGGCAAGCAGCCCTAAACTATGGTTTGGCTGATGTTTGTTGGAAAGCTCAAACTATGGTGTGGTTTCTTAACTATGGCTAGCATAATGTTTCACATTGCATCTGAACCAAGCCTTCATTTGGCTCTCGACTCAGTGAAGCTACCCCAGAATGTAGCTGTGGTTCTTACTCAAAGGAGACTACTAAGAGCTTGTGGTCAGAAGTTGGGAGCAAGAACACTATTCCCACTGGTCATACTGTTGCAATATAGCTCTGTGCTAATGACTGGACTTCCCGGTAGACACTTAAGATGTAACTGCAAACGTTTCTTCCTAATTGCCACTACAAAGCTAAATTGTTTATTTTGAAAAATTACTTTAGTAATCTTTACCTTCTTTACTTTATTGAAATTAGATAATATTGTGGTTCATATAACCAGCTCATATTTTCAGCAGCTCAATTTGGAACGCCCTCATTTTTGACTTTTTTATTTACCCAGGCATTTTAATTGACTAACCCTAAACCATAAAAGTAATTTATATTGCTATTTTCTATAATTTTTATTTTTGAACAAAATTTTTTAATGTATATTATTGTTGTGGAATCCGGATTAGATGGGCAGTTTATAAATGCTTTACATAAATAACATATCTGATCATTGTTTTTAAACTATAATAGTTTCTTTTTACTGTAGATTCCTAATCTGAATGCAGGGATTTCATAGGAAGAGATGCAGTCACCCTCAAGGAAGTTTCAGTCTGCAAGTGATTACTAGCTTATTACAAAGTCTTTTCAGATTCCCACAACTTGCAATCACCTGGGAAATACAATGGTATTTAATAACTGGTAAAGTCTGGACATACCTTCCCAGTATGTTTATTTTTCTGTATATCTTTTATTCTCTCACCCAGAGCAGATGTTAAGATATGGTGGCCAAGACACGCTGCCAGAAGATATCAGGTCAAATCACTTAACTTTGTTTTGCTTCAATCCCACAACTAATTAAATCACTTGTTTTTACATTGAACCCTAATAAAACACCGCTAGATAGCTGCACTGTGATCTCTTGGCCACACTTATGAAAAAAAATGAACACATGGGAAATCAACAATGCAGACAAAGACTTCTAAAATTCATATTTCATACCATATGTTTCATATTTTTTTAAACGGGAGATTTTTATCTGTCCTAATGTGGCTAGTAGGAATAATTACTATGGGGGTTTCTGGAAATGCTAAAATAATTGCAGTGCAATGAGAGGGGTAGATGTGCTCTTAGTCTGGCACTGCAGTCTTTGAATCTATAAAGTTCCCTTGGAAAGATTATGGAAACCAAATTCAGCAAGTCCTTTCTTACCCATTCCACCTTTTGCAGCAGAGAATTAAAGCAAGTTTATAAGGCTACTGACACATTCATTCATTCAGGGGCTTCACCCACTGGCACAACCACCCACAAATGGTTTCACTCATAAGCAGCACAAACCACAGTGGGGTTATGGGCTACACATTCCAGAGGGGATGAGGTGTGATTGGAAGGCACAATAGAAGTTCCACAGAAACCGTGCAGATTGGCATCGAAGTCAAACAATCCATGTCTCTTTCTAGCCGCAATGGGAATTTCGAACAGGTAAAGAGCAGAATCACAGAATCACAGAATCATAGAGTTGGAAGAGACCACAAGGGCCATCCAGTCCAACCCCCTGCCAAGCAGGAAACACCATCAAAGCATTCCTGACAGGTGGCTGTCAAGCCTCTGCTTAAAGACCTCCAAAGAAGGAGACTCCACCACACTCCTTGGCAGCAAATTCCATTGTCGAACAGCTCTTAATGTCAAGAAATTCTTCCTAATGTTTAGGTGGAATCTTCTTTCTTGTAGTTTGAATCCATTGCTCCGTGTCCGCTTCTCTGGAGCAGCAGAAAACAACCTTTCTCCCTCCTCTATATGACATCCTTTTATATATTTGAACATGGCTATCATATCACCCCTTAACCGTCTCTTCTCCAGGCTAAACATACCCAGCTCCCTAAGCCGTTCCTCATAAGGCATCGTTTCCAGGCCTTTGACCATTTTGGTTGCCCTCCTCTGGACACGTTCCAGCTTGTCAATATCCTTCTTGAACTGTGGTGCCCAGAACTGGACACAGTATTCCAGGTGGGGTCTGACCAGAGCGGAATACAGTGGTACTATTACTTCCCTTGATCTAGATGCTATACTCCTATTGATGCAGCCCAGAATTGCATTGGCTTTTTTAGCTGCTGCATCACACTGTTGACTCATGTCAAGTTTGTGGTCTACCAAGACTCCTAGATCCTTTTCACTTGTACTGCTCTCAAGCCAGGTATCACCCATCCTGTATTTGTGCCTTTCATTTTTTTTGCCCAAGTGTAGTACTTTACATTTCTCCCTGTTAAAATTCATCCTGTTTGCCTTGGCCCAGTTCTCTAATCTGTTAAGGTCATTTTGAAGTGTGATCCTGTCCTCTGGGGTATTAGCCACCCCTCCCAATTTGGTGTCATCTGCAAACTTGATCAGGATGCCCTCAAGCCCATCATCCAAGTCATTGATAAAGATGTTGAATAAGACTGGGCCCAAGACAGAACCCTGTGGCACCCCACTAGTCACTTCTCTCCAGGATGAAGAGGAGCCATTGATGAGCACCCTTTGGGTTCGGTCAGTCAGCCAGTTACAAATCCACTGAATGGTAGCATTGTCTAGCCCGCATTTTACCAGCTTCTTTACAAGAATATCATGGGGCACCTTGTCAAAGGCCTTGCTGAAATCAAGATAGGCTACATCCACAGTGTTCCCTTCGTCTACCAGGCTTGTAATTCTGTCAAAAAATGAGATCAGATTAGTCTGACATGACTTATTTTTCAGAAACCCATGCTGACTTTTAGTGATCACAGCGTTCCTTTCTAGGTGCTCACAGACCGTTTGCTTAATGATCTGCTCTAGAATCTTTCCTGGTATTGATGTCAGGCTGACTGGGCGGTAATTGTTTGGGTCCTCTCTTTTCCCCTTTTTGAAAATAGGGACAACATTTGCCCTCCTCCAGTCTGCTGGGACTTCACCTGTTTTCCAGGAATTCTCAAAGATTACTGCCAGTGGTTCTGAAATCACCTCTGCCAGTTCTTTTAATACTCTGGGATGTAGTTCATCTGGCCCTGGAGACTTGAATACATCTAAACTAGCCAAGTGTTCTTGTACTACCTCCTTACTTATTCTGGGCTGTGTTTCCCCTGCTGAATCATCTGCTCCATATTCTTCAGGTCGGGCATTGTTTTCTTTTTTGGAGAAGACTGAGGCAAAGAAGGTATTGAGGAGTTCTGCCCTTTCTGCGTCCCCTGTTCGCATTTCACCAGCAGAATAGGTGAGAGATGGAACATTTGCAAAACTTGGTAATACTTATTTTGGGGGGAGGGGGTTAACAAGTAGTCCGCTTGGACTACTGCAATGCGCTCTACGTGGGGCTACCTTTGAAGGTGACCCGGAAACTGCAATTAATCCAGAATGCGGCAGCTAGACTGGTGACTGGGAGTGGCCGCTGGGACCACATAACACCGGTCCTGAGAGATCTACACTGGCTCCCAGTACGTTTCCGAGCACAATTCAAAGTGTTGGTGCTGACCTTTAAAGCCCTAAACGGCCTCGGTCCTGTATACCTGAAGGAGCGTCTCCACCCCCACCATTCAGCCCGGACACTGAGGTCCAACGCCGAGGGCCTTCTGGCGGTTCCCTCACTCCGAGAAGCAAAGCTACAGGGAACCAGGCAGAGGGCCTTTTCGGTGGTGGCGCCCGCCCTGTGGAACGCCCTCCCATCAGAGGTCAAAGAGATAAACAACCACATGACCTTTAGAAAACACCTGAAGGCAGCCCTGTTCAGGGAAGCTTTTAATCTGTGATATTTTAATGTTTTGTTTTTTAATAATTGCTGGAAGCCGCCCAGGGTGGCTGGGGAGACCCGGCCAGATGGGCGGGGTACAAATAATAAATTATTATTATTATTATTATTATTATTATTATTATTATTATTATTATAACAAACCCAGAAGAGATAAGCTCAGGTGATGGTCAAGGGCCGAAGTCAAGAACCTACAACCACCTCTGCATGTCCCCTCATATTCCCTGGCATCTGGGCCATGACTGTCCATGTAGCTGCAACCTGTTTTTAGCCAAATGCCAAACATCACTTTCCTCTGATCTCCACTACATGTACAAGGTATGCTACGATACTTGGGATTCCAGATTCTCAGCTAGACAACAGAACTAAAGACATACAGTCCTGGTTTAAGAATCCATGAATGCATAACATTTAAAAAAATATTTATCTCTCTTCCAGACCTATCTTGCATGAAGTCAGGCCAATGATTCCACATTGCCCAGTACAGTGACAGCAAATGTCTTCCCCAGCTCTGCTACCTGAAAGACTTTTAACTGGAGATGTCACAACTGAACTATGACCCTTCCCCAGGAATGACTCTTCTCAGTACTTTAAAAAAAATGGGTAAAGAACTGCAAACAAACTTAGAGTTTCCCCCCAAACAGGTCATAAAGTGTGTTTCAATTGTGTTACTTAGGTGCTGTAGATTTGAACTGATCTTGCTAAATAAACTACACAAGAGTTTAATCACAGATGCATAGATTTGTTAAGGCTACAAGAAATTGGATGTAACATTTGATCCCTGAAACAGAAGCCAGCAGCTCTAACAGGATGCTGGCTTTAGCCTGCCATAAAGACAGAGCAACATCTAGCAACATGCCATGCTTAACTAAGGGTGATAATGGCTGAACAAACAAGAAGAGATAAGGTACCACCACTATCAGCCAGTAACTAGCCCACTTGATCAGTCAGGAACTCCTTTGTATTGCTAACACAACAGTCAAATCCTGAACCATCAAATCACCTAGAACAAAAGGCGTGTTTTTATTTAAACTTTTTTTTTATCAGATGCACCACAAATCTCATTCAACAACCTGTCCCCAGTTACTTTTTGCTTTTGCAGAAGACTGATAATCTTAAAAAGATTTCAGAGGCAAATAAATCCATTTCAAAAAAAAATGTGTAAAAATTGCTGTTTTGATAAAGACAATATTTTATTTAGCACAGTACATAAATAATAGTATATTTCTACTTATAGATTTAACATGAAAATTATCCTCGCCCAACATCCTTTGGTTTGTGGCAGTAAATTATTCTCCATATATAGCAACAAAAAATATCAAGTATATACCTAATACAGAACTATAGTTGACAATAAGAAACCTTGTATTATTGAAATAAAATCTAATAGAAAAAGACATGTATTACTCTTTGCCTAATACTATTTTGATAGCAAAAGCAATTTGCAGGTTTTAATGTAGTTCAGAATTGTGGACAATGTAACAATTCCATGTTCTGTCTACAAATGAATTGCTTTACGTTAGTAACAGCTCTAAAATGGAAAGGCAGACTAGAAATAGTCATTATAGCACAATCCACAAATCACTGAATGCTGTATAGTAGCTCTTAAACCTCCCTTCATCTCCCTCCACAACTTAGATAACATCATTTTAAATGCTTTGATTTAACTGATTTGTGGAGTAGGCTTTTTGTGCCATTAAGTAACTCTCAACCAACATAGATGCAATTGTGCATGCTTACCTGTTCTGTGGATCATAGCCTTGGGCAAATATTCTTCAGCAATCAAGTACTACAGAATATTCAGCTCTTTAAAGAAATCGAAATTGGACATTTTTGTTGAAGGATGCAAGTTAGAAAATACTTTTGAAAAACGGTAGAAAGTTCAAACTATACCTTGTAGAAATATCAAGTTAGCATCTGCAATGAATTGGCTAGAACATAAAACACTTTGCCCACAATTCCTACATTTATATATGCCTATAATATATTTGACAAAGACAAACATTTGTTTTGGTACAAGCATCTCATAAAAATAGAGCATACTTTTTAAATAAGCTGATGACGTTAACACCCATTCTGCATATTTAAAGCTTGTCTGATTGTAAATGAACGTTTTAAAAAAAATATTCTTATCCTTTACTGAAAATATAAATAACTAACACAAGAAAATTCAATTTACACTAAGGATTGTGACCTCTTTATTAGCCATGTAACCAACTTAATATCGCTTCAGAGTCCCACACTTGACTTAGCAATATTATCTTCACTGTGTTCAGAAACATGGGTGCTGACTTCTGCACAGCAGCCCCCACCCTCCACCCAAAGAGAAAAATGACTTAGATTTAATTTTTTTAACACATTTGGCTTTGACTTTTCTGTTTTTGGCAGTCAAGATGATCACATTGTAACAGATATTATGTTGGAGGGCATTCTGTTACATTATTATCTACGCTACAGATGGCAATGTCCTTTGAGGTACTTTCATCCACATAGCCAAGGAAAATGAAAATGGTGACTCGCTTGCACTGTTTCCTGCCTGCTAAATGAACTCATGTAATTAATTGCTCTATCTTTTCGAAAAGGTAAAAGACCTCCATGTGTTATTACTACTCATACTTTATCCATGAAATGTATTTCACATTTTCTTTATTTCTTTATAAATACTGTAGATTGCAAGATCTGTCCTAGTAGGTTGTCCTGATGTGAATGGAAACAGTGTAACTGCATGGTGTTCTCACACTATTTCTATTCACATCGGAAGCCAAGACTGCACAAATTGTGGCCCCTGGGTGTGGTACACCAACCATGTACTGAAGGCTTCCACCTGTTTTACAGATGCTGTTATCCAGTCCAACTGGGGCCATAAATGCAGGTGCTTTAGATCAAACACCCGAGGATTCACAATATACAACTGGTGTCCCACCCAGAGAGGACATCTTGTGCATGCCTGTCATAAATGTTTGAGAACAGTAAAACGTTCCTGAGGGACTCTCCTGAATTTCAATAGAAATTCCATACCACACTTCACTAACTTTATGCTTAGAATAAAAGAAAACTAACATGGATATGTATGTTACAAAACCGAGTCTGTTGGCCTGCTTCAATTTTTAAAAGCCCCAAACTCTTACTTTGCAGAATCAGCCAACTTAGCCTGTTTTACAGATATTCTATATCCATCACAGGTGGTGACCCAGTTTACAAGTTACACTAAGCTAAGCCACAGTTTGGTCCTGAGCAGCATGTCTGTAGCAGGACCAAGGGAGGGGACCTGAGACTGTGATCTTGATTCCAGGAACCCACACATTTGCTCATTGTAGTTAAACTATGGGTTGGCTTAGTGTTACAAGTGGACTGAGCTAGTGAGGCCTTTCCAGAAAATGGCCGTGCATCGTCTGATCACCTCCACTGCTTTACATGCAAATGCAGAGGCTTAGCTGCCCAGCTGAGGTAGGATTTTTATTTTTATATCTTCTCACAAACCTTGCAACATTAAATCACCCACATCCCTAGGTAGGGAGACACCCCTTTTTCCATGTTGGTGACAGCTTTTAATTGTTAAAAGGGCGTGGGATATTCCAATCTCTAATCCGGATTTAGTTGGAGCTTTCTGCTGGCAATTGTGGCTATGGAATATATTACCTACCGACTGCATTCTTTGTTCCTGGGGAGAAAATGGACATCATGGAAGTTGGTAGTTCTGCTTCTAGTCTTTCGATATGAAGTTGGGCAAAGCATTTGCTTGACCCCAGCATCTTTTGCAATGGTCTTAATGAAAGTGGTAACAATTCAACCTGCAAGTGTAGTCTCTCATGATGGCAAACTCTCACAAAAAAGCCTTTCTATATATATAAAGTTTTATATCAAGGCAAAGGCTAGACTGGAATTTTTCTCCATGACACAGTATCTTTGACATGGGGTAATATGGAGGAATGTTCAGACACATAGTGTGAACTCAAAGCCCAGACCCAAATCTACCACATCAGGGGAATGACACCAATGTAACAGACCTATTTTCTTCCCCAAGTCCACCTGTCCCACTATAGCTGGAGCGCAGTGTAGGGGAGTGTTTTTCGTTTTGGTTGCTAATTCTATTTTTTACTGGTACTTCTGTGAAATAGTGACCTAATTCTGCTGAAAAACAATGACATTTAAAATTCTAAAGAAGTTGCTCAGGAAGAAATCAAGCACCACTATCATTTTTAAAAATAAAGTAACCGCAGGCACGCCATCACATGCAACAATAAAGAGTGGCAAAATAGGACATTTTATCAGAATTATCTGGAAGAGAACTGTGACCACAAGAGAGGGTTTTAGAACTGTGTTTAATGTTTAAACTGAAGAGCTTAGGGAATTGATTAGTTCCCCCTGGATGTTCAGTGGTCCCCGAAACAGGGAAAGAGACACACACGTGCTTCCCATTAATACACAACAGGTCCATTTCATGAGTTTCCAACTTTCTCCTGCAGGAAAATGCGTAGGAAGGAATGTAGCCTAAAATTTGGGTCCTACCCACACACCCTCAAGATGAGGCCCTCACCATTAAAGACATGTTAAACTGTGACAGCCATGTTGAAACCAAGATCCAGCAGCAGGAAGAGAACAAAGCAGCATCTAAAGAGATACGACGCACAAATAAAAGCTTACCCAAAGTGTGTTGATGCTATAATCCAAACCATTCTGCATCAGAACGAGCTCTGGGGCAGCCAACACTGGACTTCAAATCCACAGGTTGCAACATTGCACAAACTAACACTCTGCAAATCTGCATCACTGATTTGGGCTTAGTCCCAAATACATCCCCCAAAGGCCTCTATGGGCAGAGAAACAGAAACCTAAATATGAGCACCTGGCTAGCCAAAAGTCTACAGCTACAATGTGAGTTACCAGAAAAAAACTGAAGTTAGCAAAAAGTGGGACAGATACAACTTCATTTTATAGCACTACTTCAGCTGAATACTAAATCAGCCACAGCAAATAGGCTACCTTAACCCTGATCTGACCAAACACAAACAGGAAGTGGATGCTGGGGGGTGAGCAGAACATTCAAAACAAGCCAATTTACAGACAAAGTGACAGAGATAAGACTGAGATGCTTTCTCCTCCAGTATTCACAGGCCAAAGAAAAAGATGAATTGGAATTGTGCCTAATTTTGCAGAAGACAAAATTCTGCAATGAGAAATGATAATCATGTAGTGATTTTTCACAGGACCCAAAATGGAAGGAAATGACAATGACTTTGGGCGTGATCCAGCCAGAATAAAGTAAATTTAAGTCCCATTTATTTCAGTGAAAGTTAAGCATATGCTTATTTTAAAGCGATTAACAGGCTGTATTTTGCCCATAACTTAGTCCTTGCCAACAATATATGCTTACTCTGAGGTGGGTCAGGTGGTACTTATCTCTGCACCCAATCCTTGATTGATACTTTCAGTGGCTTGTTCATTTTGTAATCTGGTGCACCAACTAGACCAAAACAAAAGTAGAAGCATATGCCTTAATTAAATCATGTAGCCTTGGAGCCAGACCTGAGTTATTTTCACACAATGGTACATGTTCCTGAATTAACCCTGTTTTCATCTTGACGTCATTAGTCCTTTCAAATGCTTTCTTGTGCACGATATTGTAAATAAAATACTCAATTTTAGAGCCAATGCCTGACGTTTTAGGGCTGCAACTCTCAAACTCGATTGTATGAAATCTGCTATTTCATATCCAAACACCAACATTTTAGGATCGAACCCTGAAAGTTGAGACTGGCAGATATGTGCTATGAAGTTACATGGCTAAAATAAAATCCACTCTCTGAATCTGCCCACTAAGATGCCAGATGTATATCAGATTTTGGAATTCTGTAAAATATATGGTTGAGGCATAAATGAATGATTAAACTAGTCTCATTTTTATATCCCTGAGTTTCAGGACTTCCAAAAGCCAGGTTTGAAGATTTTACTATCAAGAATAACATCAGGAGGGAGCCGGAAAAGGGAAACATGTATTATTGAGGATATTAAATGGTAAGTCCAGTAACATTGTTCATTAGCTGAAGGGGGACAGGGATATTGTTAACTTTTATCAAAGCTGTAACATTAGGGCAAAATTAACAATCCTCAAGTCAGACTGGGCAGTGAGAGGCCTAAAAATTGAGATATATGCATGAAATGTTTGTGTGCATTTCTTGGTATATAAAGTCTTTGATTGATCATCAGAATTTCTAAAGAGCACTTATAACCCCATACATATATGACTGCTTGGTAAGTGGTCCAGAACCTGTTAATAAGAAAGTGTGTCAAAGTAAGGGATAGCCAGGTGCCTGGATGCGTTTGGAAGCATTTTGCACTGTTAGTGGACTTCCTTCTTGAGGTTGGTTGTGTTCACTACAGAGGAAAATAAATTGTTCCTGCTGGATTGTAAATGCACAGATTTTAAAAATCCTCCTGAGGGTTCTCTTGCGCTTTTCATGGCTTTTCTGCTTCCTGTAATTCATCCTGTGGCAAATCTAGAGAGAAACAGAAAGAAAAAAAGAAGATTATGTCTAAATGTGGTTATACCTAGCAGCCTTGATGTTAATACCTTGCAATTCTATTGCCTGCCAAAGTCCTGAGTATCACCAAAGTCAATACTTTCCAGTAATTTAATTTCCTGGTATTCCACTACTTTGCAAATTACAGAGGCACTTCAGTCCTTCTATGCCCCTTTGACCAAGTGTACCTAACCTTAGAAGAGATAAGAGAACGAATAAACTTTCCAGAGGCATATTTTTAAAGTGCTGTTCCTTTACAACTGGCTGACACCTTGGGAGGACTGGCTATAACAACCCATTAGTCAGGGAGATGGTTTCTTTAAAATTATCTCTCCATTAATTCCGCCTTTTATGTTGACAGTGCAAGGAGGGGGAATAATAAAGCTGCCTTTGGAAGAGAAACGGGAATCTATAAATGGTGAATAGTTCAATTCAGATTCCAATTCCTCCATCCCAACTTCTCTTGTCGTTTTTGGTTCTTAAGAATTTGGTCACATGAGAAAGTGGCTGGGTGTGTTGTTAAGAAATTGAACAAACTTTACAGAGGATCTAGAGCCAGAGAGATGCAAAGCACCTCAAAGGCTAATCAAGAGCAGCAGCTCAGTGGAAAAACACTGTGGTGACACAAAAGACCAAAGCAATGAAGTTTCAGCAAGAGCATTAATTCCCTCAGGGTCTCTGAGGCTCCTTTCTCCAAAGTGTCTGCTTTCCAAAAGACAATTAAAAGGACCATGTGGAGAGTTGGGTTGGACTGGCAAAGGTCATCTTGCGATGGACCTTCTTTTGTTCTGTGCTGTTAGCACACGCTGAGGTGCTGCAGGGATCACCATAAGATGCTGTCTCATTTAATAACTTCATTAATGGCCAGGAAGAGAGAGTCAAGCAGTAGGTTAATTAAAAGGGCAGATTATAATAAACTGAGAAAAACCACAAATACTAATCAAGAGAATGAAAACACATATACACACAGACAAAGTTGTTGGGGTGGGGGATCAGTTTGAAATCCAGAAGACAAATATTTGAGAGGCACATTTACTGAAAATGGCATCATTCATTCATTCATTCATTGAGTCATTTCTTTAATCCACTAGTATTCTGTTTACTGTTCTCATGGAGGCAGGTAAAAATAAAGCTACAATATAATTAAAACTACACAAAGACAAATTATCAAAATGTACAATTTTAAAATCATGCAAATATAAAAACAAAAAAAGCAGCAGACATCGTGATTTAGAATCTAGCAAACTACATATGGTTTAATGGGCTAATGAAATAGTGAGACCCAAATTTACCACCACGACCACAAGGCCCATGGCATAGCAAATAAGGATACAACACAGCATGGATAAATAATGGCAAAGCACATTTTAAAGAGAAAGGGCTACTGGAAGATGGCTACTGCATGAAATTAAATCTATGAGCTGCAGCAGCCTCTTGTCTTCCATTATGATTTCTCAAGAGAAATATATGATGTTAATAATGATTAACTACCTGATGATAGGAGAATACAGTGAGGGGGAAACATGGAACTCAAATAAGAGCTCCATTTTCTGACACAGGTATTTTCACTTCTTGGGACATTTTCACTTTCTGCCATCCCCTTCTAAGGGAAGATTTAGCAACCATTTTTGATTCTGAAGAATAATTATGTTAAAATCACAACAAGATTCTTGTGCAGGTGGGCCTTATTTAAAGGAAATGAATTGTACATAGTTACGTATTAGGTATCTCATTGGCAAGCTGGCAAATTTCCCAGAATCCTTAAGCTACCATTATTATGATAATATAATTATGATCTTCTAAAAATGCATCTATTGTTCAAAAGGTTCACAATCACTTAACAACAACAAAACAACAACATTTTTAGTGGGAAGACCCAGCTTCCTTTTTCTCTACATATAATCTTTCTCCCATGAACATACGCCAGAAAATGTCTATTTCAGAGACTTCGGACAGGAACAAACTGAAATAGCATTTGGGGCCTGCTGAACAATACTACTGTGAGTTCATCAACTTAGGGTCTGAAAAAGAAGGAGAAAACAAAAACCCCAAGTCAAATGTGAAACTTTGCAATTTAGAAGTTGACCACAGGACAATCAAAGTTCTGTGACCATATGAGACATATTCTCATACCTTTATTGGCATATATACAAGGTTCCAGAAGGGTTCAGTAAAGCACTCATCAAAAAACCATATCTAACACTTAGGTTAATGTTGTATAATGTATAACATTCACGAATCCTCATTGTATGTTGCAGAAACCTGGCTACTATCTCCTTCTTATCCCCATCCTGAGTAAGCAATTGATCCCTGATCTCAATTTATAAGAGAGCAAGAGTGACTTGTCTAAAGTGTGTGATGAAGGTGACAGAAATAGGATTGTAAATCAGACATTTAAGAATGTTTTTATCTGCTGATAATTTTTGGTTTTTAATGGGATAGCTTTGTTTTTAATTGCTGTAGTCTGCCCCAAGTAATGCAAATGCACAAGAAGGGTATTCTAAAGAAATTTGTATGGAAATACTGAAGGGGTGTGTGTGTGTGTGTGAAATTATAACACTTTATTTAAATAAGTATTCACTTCACTTCTGGAATGCACGTTCTAAGCCTCAAAGCGCAAAAGAAATTTAAATATACTACCCTTTTGCTATGTGTAGAATTCCGTAGGCATTCTGTTGGATTAGTTGATCGTATGTTTTCTGTGCTCATTTTACAGAATGGCTGCCTAAGCAAAGATTTCTTAAGAGCCTCTTTCAAGATCTTCCTACCATAACCTTAAGGCTGGGAACATTTATCTTCAAAAGAAGCAACTGAGCAACATGAACTGATGCAAACGCAAGTCCAGTTATAAAGCAACCAGAGTATCAGATACCAGCTAATGACTTGACATTTCTGCCTCTTAAACACCTTCTTCCTGCGCCCTCAATCCAGTTTACACCACTAATGGAAGACGTGACCCGACTAGCACTCTTTGTATTAGAATAAGTCTATGCTAAAGCTATACTGAGGGTGTAAGGTGACAATACTTCCTACATTGTAGTCAGAAAGACACTATAAATAATGATCCTGGATTGCAGTGCATGTGCCAGCCACTGTTTGCTGGTTCAGATGAAAGGGCAAACTATGGTTTTGACTCAAACTAGGACTGGAGGAGCAAGTTGCCTCATGTGGGAGGTTAGCTAATGAGTGAGATGATGAACCACAAAGACAGTATATGTACACTAAGGTGGTGAAAGAACTGCGGGTGTCTTTGACCCCATAACAACTGGCTAAAAAAAGCAAAGATGGCAGCATTCAGCCCCATATAATTAAAACATTCTTTCCTATGCTTTTTACAAGACGAATTGACACTATATTGGTTGAATTACTTTGTTCATTGTTGGTTGCTTAACCAAAGAGGCGTATCAGATTGGCCTCCTTCAATAATGAAGTAAGCAACTATTCTCACCAACAGACAAAACTACAGGGGAGAATTACCTTGAGGGCAACATTTTCCAACAGTTTTATACGATTGCTTTTTTGCAAGAGCAGCCACCAAGCATCTGCCTGCAAGAAGAGCCAACACCTCTTAAAGAGATGCGAGTTACAACAACTTATTTAAATAAAGTGTTAGAATTTCATAGACAGACAGACACACACACACACAATAGCTTTCCATTCACATTGGCTGACTGCAGTTTATACATCACATCTGAAAACTCATGGCTTCCTTGCTAAAAACGACAGACCCTGCCACCGATCTACCGGTAAGTAACCTCTGGCAGTCTGAGCTGGGCTGCTAATATTCCTGTTAACTCATTATAATTGCATATGTTTCCTTTATGTGAACAATATATCTTCCAAAAAAAAATATGCTAACAAGAATAGCCTGCATCACAGGTGAAACCTACAGGTAATGTGAGAATAGTTCTCTGAACGTCAACTAGACAAAATATGAAACAATATAGTAACTGAATTTAGAAGGGGGAAATCAAATAAGTACAAAGCCGACAAACATTAGCTCTCCCACAATATGCACAAAGATCATCATGCTTCATTCCTTGCATAACTGGATTTATTTTGAAACAACAAGCACTGAATACCAATGTCTAATTAAGCAATCTGTTCCAGGTGTAGAAATTCCAATGCACACATGGAGCTTCCCAATTCATTTTAGTGGAGGGGTGCAGGGCATCAATCTCTGTGTTCAGACAAGCACTAGCTCTTGCTCTACAGAAATAAATGGAGATGCTGCATAGCAATAGGCTTCTTGCACTGAAACAATAGAAGGTAAATGCCCATTCCTTTTTGGTAGAACCTTGCTTATGACTCAATAGATGCATTGTTCTTTTTTTGACTCCAGTTTCAAACACTGTCATGACTCTTCAGTGCCACTGTGAAACCAAGGTTAAAGGTATTGCACTGTTTTGACCCAACTTGGAGAAGTACATTTTAGAATCAGGCTGGGATAAATTTGTTTTACAAGAGTTACAAAGTGCAAGATGAGAAAACCCGAGTAGTGACAGGCTGTATGAGAAGATTTCTTGGTCCCACATGTACAGCCACAAGGAAAAATCAGTTTCACAAAGAGCCTCCTAATACAATGCAGTAGAGATACACAACAATTGTTGTGACTCACAAGGGCTCCTCTTTCCCCACACAATCAGTGGGGGAGGGGGGGTATAGAAGATCTAGATTGCTTGGAGACAAGCTGAGCCAAAAGTTCAAAAAAATAACTTTTTTGCTACATCAGGGGCAGACAATAAAGGGTATATGACAAATCCTCTACCTCTTTTTTTGGGGGGGGGGTAGTATTGTTAAATTTCCAGGAGAAGGGGTGGGCTTAATCTGAAAAACAGGGTTTCAGGCTTGCTTTCCCACCCACACCTTTTAATACTTAGTTTTGCTGCTGCAATTGGCAGCAGTGCTCTTTTTCGCAGCTCCAGTGGCCTTTTCCCACCCGGGGAGCACTTTCTTCCCCAACATGGCCCAGGAAAGTGGCTACATCGCAACATGGCACCCATCCAAAAGATGCATTTTGAGGGGGATATGCAGCAGTGGCAAAACGACATCTGTAAAAAAATGTGGGAATTCAAATCCCCCTCTTTTCAAGGTAAGCCTCTAACTCTGCAAATGTAATGATATTCTTCTGCCTCCAAACATTGCAGGATTTATACCTCTTTTCTCTTGCCCCCCCCCGCCAAGTCCCTTTCCCCAGATAAGTTTTCTCCCACACCCCTGAAATCATTTCCAAAAATGTCCCCACACCGCCGCAGTCTGTGAACAGAACTGTGAAACAAAACAGGGAGTTTTTGGTTCATCTTTGTTGTAAGCTCTCTACAAGGAAGAAGCTCCATCAGCCTGGATTGGAAATAGAAACTGGGCCACTATATAGGAAAACTCTATGTGTGCATGTGTGGAAACCTTATTGCGTCTGATAGTAAACATGACTACCAAGTTGCTCTTGGAATCCCAGCCTTCATACTTATTATCCTATCACACCCAGTTTGGAACAGCTACACATTTGTTAAGTGTTGAAGAACATCTACAGCATGGGTTGGCAAACTAAGGCCAGTGGGCCGGATCAGGCCCAATTGCCTTCTAGATCCGGCCTGCGGATAGTCCAGGAATCCAGGCAGCCAGTATAGCACACACACGCTGTGGTTTTTGCGACTCAGCCAAGCTTGGGGTCAAAAGTGAGGTGTGCGGCTGCTCGAGACAAGCTCCTTCTCTGTCCGTCGCGCACACGCAACAATCTTTTCTTCCAGGGTGGGGGGTGGGGAAGAGGGAAAAGGAGCCACAGTTCGGATTTCTACCATGGAGCTGCCGGTGACTGACTTAAGGAAGGGCAGTTGTGGCCGCAGGGGCTCAGAGGCACCTCGGGAGCAACGCCCACCAGTGTCTGTGGCGGCGGTGCTCCCTGCCGGAGGAAGCGAGGAGCGCCTGGGTGGCTGCACTCTGAAGCAGTTCTGCGCTCTGCTGGGGAGGCCGCTCCTTAGCTACACTGTGCGAGCCATGGAAAGGTAAATAGCCGCCTTACGCGGGGAAAGGAACGTTTTTGCTTGAGCTGTACCGGCCTGACTTGGCGTGGCTAACGGCTTTCCCCTTCACCCACGCATGTGCACACACTCTCCAGGGCTGACAGGAATGGCGCGCTTACCTCAGCCCTCATCCCACCTTACGAGAGAAATAATAACTGTCAACACGTAAAACGCAAAGGAGGCAGCATGGGCGTATGAGGGAAACACCCCCCCCAAATCACATTTGGGCAACATTGGGGTTGGCCCCAATAAGCGAAAAATGTGGGTCATAATCATGGCAACATATAGTCCGCCCCCCCACAACGTCAGTGCTTGCTAACCACTGGTGAATAACTGTTCTTCAAATGTGCCATTTCTTATTTTAACAAGGGACTATTATAGTGTGAAGAATATAATATTCAAGCTTTCCATAAACGCCTCTGGAAATAATATACAATAACGTTTTACAATTTGATGACATTTTGCTTTGGAGCCTAAGTTGAGAGGAGGAAGCACTGGGGGATTTGGAGGGGGGGGGGAAATGTGCTTGAAAACAATAGCCAGGGAAAATTACTTTCATGTCATATTTTCCAATCTTGGATTTCACACATTGCTTTTAACCTATAGTGTGCATTTTTTTTAATGCTCTGAGACCTTTCTCCCGCAAGTAATCTCTTGATAAATGTCACTCTTGGCTATTATTCAAAAGAACAGAAAAGTCACATGAAAGTAAGAGGAAAAGCCTCAGCACTTTGCTTTGCATTTTATTGTATGCTAATTTTTGGTTATCCTGTTTGTTAGCAATCAGTGCTAGGCCATGCAAAGATGACATATGGGTTTCCTAGAGTGATCCTCAAATTTTGGAGTTCATCGAATGCCTGGAAGTGGGTGCAAAGTTACAGGAAGGAGTATCAGCTAAAAGATGCCTCCACAAGGGCACTGGCAAGCCTTGTTGTTGTTCAGTCGTTCAGTCGTGTCCGACTCTTCGTGACCCCATGGACCAGAGCACGCCAGGCATGCCTATCCTTCACTGCCTCTCGCAGTTTGGCCAAACTCATGTTAGTAGCTTCGAGAACACTGTCCAACCATCTCACCCTCTGTCGTTCCCTTCTCCTTGTGCCCTCAACCTTTCCCAACATCAGGGTCTTTTCTAGGGAGTCTTCTCTTTTCATGAGGTGGCCAAAGTACTGGAGCCTCAACTTCAGGATCTGTCCTTCTAGTGAGCACACAGGGCTGATTTCTTTAAGAATGGATAGGTTTGATCTTCTTGCAATCCATGGGACTCTCAAGAGTCTCCTCCAGCACCATAATTCAAAAGCATCAATTCTTCGGCGTCTTACGGAGTCTTATTGGGTTTGTGCGAGTGATTGCTCCCCAGCTGGCCTCATTATCCCTACCTGGTTTGGGAAGAGCTACTTCTTGGGGTTAATGGTACTTCACGGAATCATAAAGTTGTGATTTTCCTGGTATTAAGAGGGGTCAGAGATGTCTCGTTCCATTCATCTTTCTAATGCCAGTTTTAGAACATAGCCCTGATCCACAAATCTTTGCACATGCCAGCAAAGCATGTTCTGCTTGCTCTGCTATGGGATAGATTGTCGGGGCAGGGGCAAGAGAAGGCAAAACAAATTTAGAAGGGCTTGTTCAAAAGAGTTGAAGAAACGTGGTCTAAGACAGCCATCCCAAACCTGATGCTCTCCATGATATCCATGACAATTGGCCATGCTGGCTGGGGCTGATGGGAGTTTTATTATCATAAGCCTCTAACATATCTGCTGCTATTGCTGCCAACGGTGGTTCATGGCAGACAGCAGCTGTGGAAGCGCAGGCTTGATGATCTGGGTCTCCACTAAGAGACAGCCAAGGTGGTCTCTGACCTTTTCAGCAGCTTCAGTTTTTGTAGCTGGAGTCAGTCCAGGCCCCGCCCTCCCAGGCCAGATAAGAAAAGGCAGGGAGCAGGTCTTCCAGGGCTCACAGCCAAGTGGATTTAAGTGTGAACTAACAGAACAATCCTAACTCCCTGATCAGTACTTCTAGAGGGGGTTAGGATTAAGTGGATGGCCCCTCCATGGGAGTGGGGCACGATAGATCACAACCAGCCTAGAACTGGCGCAACAGTAAAAAAGAAGAAAAAAACACTCCAATTTGTCCATCCTTATCAGCAAGAGAGCAGGATATATAGAGGTGGCTTTGCTTATCCCCAGCCGCATTTAGGATTGCCCCAAGTGTAACTAATTTTGTCAGAATTCAAACGAGTATGTACATAGGAAGGAACTTCTCAACGTCTAACTTAGCACTGATTGTAATCACTTTATAGAATTAACTGACTGCAAGATGGCAAAGCTGTTAATTTCAATAAGCCAACCAGGAAGCATTCATTTATTTATATTTACGAAGGAACATGGTTTGTGTATATTGGACTCCTTCCTTAAATATTCAATGCTAAATTGCAGTTACTTCAACAGCTTTTTACAGCTGTATTTATTTCTCACAGCTTTCCTAGTATGCACAGATGATTGAATTTATGAACACGTTAGATTTCTCAATTGAAATATGAGGCAATAATTATGGCATCTAAATGCAAAATAAAAAATGTTTTCTGGATTGCAGTGTAAAAGGAACTCTCTCTCTCTCTCTCTCTCTCTCTCTCTCTCTCTCTGTGTGTGTGTGTGTGTGTGTGTGTGTGTATTTTCTTGGAGGTTGCTCTCTGCTACACTATGAACTCCTTTATAGCTAAATTTAAGACTGTCAAATGGGTCAGGGCTTAGGTATGCCTATATTTTTGAGCAAAATTAATCAGCCCCCACAATTCAAGGAACAGGAAGCCCATGCCACAATTTCAGTATCTTACATGCAATTAATTGTGTTAAAGTAACTAAGGATTTATCAGACGTTGACTGATCCTAAACACATTTTATAAAACTGGATCTCAGCCCCCTGCAAAGTAATTCTGACAATTATCTGATGATTGGCTTAGAAAACCATTGGTTGAAGTCAATGAGGCTGCAAATAAGTCTTAGGAGGGATGAAAGGAACATTTTAAAATGCAGTATGGTTTTCTAATGGGCAAAGGAAACTGTAAAACTTTAGTAGACGTAGCATGCTTGGGAACAGTAAAACTTTCATCCGTTTACATGATCTGGTGAGAAATAAGCCCGGTTATTGCAGAAGCCCAAAGCATGGCTGAACAAAGAGACTTGATGCTTGTGAATTTGAAAACAGTGATTGTAGCTGGTAATTTGGAAATTTTGTGAAATGGCAAATTATATGCATAAATTCTTTTCAACTGATATTCTTATTCACTCAAATGATTCAAGCACAAAGTGCTTTAATTGACATAAAGGTGTGAGAAAAGTGTGGGTAAAACATCCCCAGCAGAATACACAGTTTTCACAAAGGCATTCAAAATTATTATCTCACATATCAGTTTGTGTTTCTTAAAACTAAATCCTAATTCTCCTTTATTCAAAGCACTGAATGACAGGCTTGCTATTGCAACAACGGATGGGCTACTGTGCATTCTGGTGGGCTATTGCGCATTTTCCTATTATGTGTATACTGAGTTGGACATAGGCTATGGCTGCTTTTTTTGGACCCACCTTTAACTGTTTGAAAACCTGTTACTATGTAGGTTACAGTTATACACTAGAAGAACTCCCCTTGCCTCCTTTGATTCTGCCTGGATTCCATCAACCCCTTATGAAAAAGAAAATAATAAAAATGGCCTTTGCTTTCCCTGCCGCAAGAAGTAGGACACTAGGACAGCCACTCTGCTGCTCCACCAGTTCCATGCAGACATGCTCACAAATTGGGGGACGGTAGTGTTTTGTTTGCTATTATGTTATGTATTATTGTGTTTCTGTACTGTAAACTGCCCTGTGATCCTCAGATGAAGGGCAGTATATAAATGCAATAAATATTACATGTAAATCCAAAAGCACCGCCACTGCCTAGCAGGTTAACAGCAGGGGTTCAGTGACTGTCAAGTAGGAATGTCGGACAATTCCAATGAAAACAGAAATGGGAACAGAAATTGCTGGTGTTTGTCCCAATATTCATCCCATGTCTGGAACAGAAATCAATCCAGCTAGTATGATCAGTATTTGCTGGTTTTGTTGCTTTCAATCCATAAATAATAAGTAATTAATTATGTTTCTCTCCCCCCCCCCATCCCATTTGCAGTGTGTAATTTTGCCATGGCAGACAGCAGATAAAATGGATTTGGGTGGAAGATGAAATGTAGCTGAACGGAAACTGTTCTGCATGTCACAAATACAGGGTAGAACATAAAACAACCCTATTGGCCAGTAGCAGCACTAGGCGAGGGCCTTGATGGTGGTGGGGACAGCAGCAGCAAGCAAAGGCGGGAGAAACATTTAAATTGTTGGCTTGAAAGTGCATTTTGTCTTTTGAGGGTGAGAGAGGAGCAGAGAACCTCTCAGATGTCATTGCATGCCATATTGGGGAACACTCTTCTAAGCAAAGGAAAACAGAAAAATATATGGACCCAATGGCCGTGAACTAACATGAAGGTAAACATTCTCATTGGTAGAACATTTCTGAGATTTTTTTCCCCCAAGTCCCCTGAAAGCACAGCTTTCAACTAGAAAACTAAAACTGGGTGTATTCAACACAGCCCTAATTTTCACTTCAGGAAATGAAAATCACTGATATTTAATGCCACCCTAATTTTATGCACAGTAAGTTTAATTTCCTTCTAGCAAAAACAAATATAAACCTATCACACCAGAGCTCCAACTTGAGAAGAACAGTAGCAAAAGGACACTGGATTAACTCAGTTCTGATCAAAGCCCAGTAAATAATGCAGCTACCCAGCAAGAGTCCTAAAATATATGAATAACTGGATGAATAAAATATATATTTACACTTTGACTATCAATGAGCTAATAAACATTTTTGAAAAGTTTTGATTACTTCATATATATATTTAAAAAGCTTTGTATAAAACTTGATGACATAGACTTGAAACCAAGCAATAAATAACCATGTTGCATATTGGCTGCACACAGCATTGTGCTGTTTAAAATGTTTCTTTCCCTGGGAACTGCTTTTCTGAGCTCTCCAAACTGTTCTCAGAGGACCTTCTGGTTTTACACAAGGCATTTCAAGACATTCTCTGCAGGAGACTTTTTACAACAAAGTTCACACAGAACACCAAAAGTGCCACTAGAATCTTTCCAGGTGACATTTCAGGAAGAAATGTACATAGCTACATTATGGAGACGGGTTTGATGATGGCCAATCCCAAAGAAAAATACAGTATCAAAACTTAGCAAAGGGAGCAGCCCCCAAAGCATTTGACCCAGACCTCCCTCCTGCTGCTGTTCTCATGTATTATAGGTTGTTCCTCTCAGCAAGAAGTGACTGCGATTAGAGACTCTGTTGTCTTGTATAAAACAAAACAATAATAATATTAAAATATCATTTTAGAAAGGAAGTTGAGAGAGTCAACTATTAGCAGACGGTTTTAATAATCTTCAGCGTCAACTGAAAGCTACTGTAAGTAGCGTAGTGGGTAAGAGACTGAGCTAGGAATTAGGAAGCCCCGAACACAACTTTGCCTCTGCTAAAAGTGGTACAGTTAGGTCATTTCAGATTCCGAACTTACTGGTCTTAGAAGGCCCTCCTATTCCTGCTCAGTAGGGCCCTAGATTTCTGCCCCAAAGCCTGCCCCATTGTCTCCTATGAACTTGTCTGAGGCTCTGCAAACTGCTTCTCAGCTGCTTATCCTTCAGGATAATAAGAACTTACAGTAACAGGGCTATAATAAAAGGATTAATGAGATATTTATTTAAATATTACAACCTGCACTTTCATAAAGAATATAAAGGCGGCTTATGATCTACAAAATGATAAAATCAATCCAAAATATAATTAAAAACATCCATAATCTATGTCCAAGGCTTTTGGCATCTTGAATCGGGTAGCTTCAACCTTTTCAGATCCAGGGCCCACTTTTAACCCAAACATGCAATTGGGGATCCATTTCTTGAATTTTTTACCATATATCTGCATGGTGGCCGTGCTCCTGTTGCGACCCACCTAAGATCACTAGTGGGTCCCAACCCACTCTAAATCACAGTATGAATAGTACATATCTGTCTGCTTCCTGGCCTGTAAAGCTAAAGGAAGGTATCAACACACAGAGGCCTGCAGAAGTAAAGGAGACAAGTGGCTAAGGAAAAGATGAACAGAAAAAGGTTAAAATAACAAGGACAGGAAGATCATAAGGAGCTATGCCAGCGTCCCAAGCCACAGTTCCCTCTGTTGATCAGATCAGCAGCCTCCAGTGGGTATGGGGATTTAGTGCACAGTTTGCAGAGCCTAATAGTGTCTGGAAGGATGACTGAAGGATCTGGAAAAGGCTGGCCTTCCTTTCTGGGGAGCAGAGATGGTCCTCAGTAGAGGCTCACATCAGGCTTGTTTGGGGAAGAAGCAACCAACTGGGCTGTGCATTTGGCTGCGGTAACTGCCACAGGCAATACATAAGTACATGTGTATACACACACACACACACACACACACACACACACAAAGGAAGAACTTAAGAGAGGCAGCTACTTTTAAAGAAAAATAATAATATAATTAGCACATTAAATGAATAATAGCTTTTGATCATCTCTGACACAGAATGTGAAATCTCTCATCAGCTTGCAAGTCAGAGTAGAAGTGTTCCACCTTGTTCGAAAGGCTAATTAAAAAAGTCAGCATGTGTTCAAATCCTGACATGCGCTGGCATCGGGGCTGGGAACAGAAAGTGGTCACAAAGTTCAGTGATATATGAGTCAATTGAAGCCATGAGTCAATAGCTGCCTGTAGCTGATTGAATGGGCCTCACCAGTAGGTGTTACTTCAGCCATTAATGAAGTTTGCTCTGTGGACACAGCAATATATATGCCTGCCAAGACACATAAGAGATATCCAAACCAAACTCAGATCTGCCAGATTCCGAAAGTACCAGATATATTTATAAAAATGCTGTTCTCTATCTTCAACAGCATCCAAAGCAATGTCTGCCTGTGCTGGCCGCAGCCACACCTAACCGTATGTTTGAAACCACACTCTGACAAATCACCACAGTTTTCTCATTCATGGCCACTTCAGTTAATCAGTCAAAGTAACTCCGGGCATTTTGAGGATCCTGATTTAATGCAGCAATAACAATAATTCCAACTGTGGCTTAAACCATTCTCTGAAATTCCAAAACTTTTATTAACCTTGGCTTATGGCTTGCTAGATGTTTTCATCACAACTAAATATCAAAGCTCGTTCTTTGTGGGATAAGCCAAACCTCATCACAAGGCCTCTTTTCTTCTATGAGGCTTCACTTGTACCACCATGAGAGTAATTTTTCACTCACATGGTCCTTTCCTGAAATTACTCTTAAATTGAAGGGGTGTTATTCCTTGCAGATGTACCCCACATCAAGATCTTCTAATACTGGGTTCAAGTCCCAAGCTTTGTATGGGGTACCTTGAATAAAAGGAATTGATAAATTCCTTGGGTTTTACAATGTGTAATTACATGATTCAATTATTATTACAATAACACACCCACCCAACATAGTTTAAAAGGCCATATATTTTTTTTAATTTAGCCAAAGGCCTGAGAGAAGAGGAATGTTTTTGCCTGGTGCCTAAAGATGCAATGAAGGTGCCAGGCTAGCCTCACTGGGGAGAGCATTCCACAAACAGGGGAGCCACTGCAGAAAAGGCCCCATTTTCGTGTTGCCACCTTCTGGACCTCTCATGGAAGAGGCACACGAAGAAGGGCCTCAAAGGATGATCGCACAGCCTGGGCTTGTTTTTATGGGGAGAGGTGGTCCTTAAGGTATCATGGTCCCAAGCAGTTTAAGGCTTTATAGTTAAAAACCAGCACTTTGAATTGGGCCCAGAAACTAATTGTAAGCCAGTGCAGTTGGGTCAGGATCAATATAATATGCTCAAACCATCTTACCCCGGTGAGGAACCTGGCCAGCTAAAGTTTCCAAACCATCTTCAGAGGCAGCCCCATGCACAACGCATTGCAGTAATCTAACCTAGAGCGTTGACAATAGAAGTTAGGCTATCTGTGTCCTGACAGAGGTGCAGCTGGGTCACCAGCCAAAGCCGTTGGCAGGCATCCCATTGCAGAAGGAAAAACAGGCTAGAGTATGAAAAGGAGGATGGCCCAGGGTCTAGGTTTGTAAAGAGCTAATAGTTTAAGACTTAGTTAACAGTTTTCAGGATACCCTGAAGGAAGGGGCTTATTTGAGGGTCTTGGGGTCTTGAGCAATTTCTTACTCTTTCCAGGGCAAAGTATGCTTATGGGATCATGTGCCTTTGAGGAAAAATACAGGTATACTTGCTGTTTCAGGTTGTTCAGCTTATTACATCTATGGTCTCATTCTTGATTTTGTACAGCCAAAATTTACTAAGCTGTAGTATGGTAAGCATGCAACTTACGGAGGGGTTATGTTCCCGGGGATCACACCTAAAGCCAAAATTGTGTATAGTCAAAACCCATTGGGTTTCAAGGGTGAGTGGGATTGCCAGTCTTTTTCTCCAGATGTCTGTCCACTTCCCACTCCCTTTTTATTTTATTATTATTTTAATTGCTATGCATGTAAAGCTGCATGTGCCCAAGTTAAATGTGTGTTAAGTTGTGGGCTTACTGTAACAGAAAAGGGCCTGCAAGAGGTATGTAAGAGTCTGAATCTGTTACTATACTACTATAAAACATTTTCACCAGCTATTCATAAAGACAAAGAATGTTTAGGATGTTTCCACAGTGATAAAGTGAAGTACAGCTTGACGAACACAAGAGCCAAAATTAGGTGGCTTTCGAAGACAAAATATTCCAGCAGCTTAATTTTACACTAAGAATGGCCTCATCATATAATTGATTCATTTCCTTTATTTTATTTTTCTGGGCTAAAACTTCTCTGTGTACACAAATACAGTAGGTGAAAAGGCAAAAAGCATCCAGTATTTCACCTACATGTAACATGAAACAAGAGCATTTCTTTTGGAGATATTTGTACTGTAAATGCAGTGTTTATTAAAGCAGATTGAAAGCAGGTGAGTTTCAGTCCAAGTGTTTCTGATCTGTTTCACCCATAAACTTCAGTTTTTCCCCGAAATAATAAAGTCTCTATGTTACCATGACCTCGCTTTACTCAAGCTACTAAAGTGGGGTAAATTATGTGTTGTCCAATTTCAAACGAACTGAAAACACTAGAGTCTTTGGGCAATTTAAACAGTGCTGAATTTCTGTGTTTCCAGGACTGAAAATAGACACTATCTGAAATGAAAGAAAAATAAACAGATTTGAATTTTTTGTTGGATTTGTACCAAATTTTTCTAAGTACAAACAAATCTTGTTACATCCAAAGGATAGATAGGAGCTATTGAGAATTGTTGCATCCGACTACAGCAAAGCTGTAAATCAGGGTTGGCTAACTTGGGGCCCATGGGCTAGCCCACTTAAGACCCCCCCCAAAAAATATTGTTTTCAATTTTATTCTACTAACTGCTCCTGTGGATCCCTGCTAGATGCTATGTGATGCTCAGATGCCCCTAGCATTTTTCATTTTAAAACAAATATTTGGCCCTACTACAGGTGCCACATAATCCCGTTCCACATTTGTAAAAATTTGATTGTTTACTGTTCCAGCACCTACACTTTGGAACCTGCCTATTGAGATCACCTTCACTGTCCTGTTTCCAGTGCCTGCTAAAAATATTCCTGTTTAGACAATCCCACCTACATGAAATATGACATAATCTTCATCTGTTTTAGTATTTTAAATTTTAAAGTAGGGTTGTAAATATTTCTCAAATTTTACTATTTTATCTTTTGTAAACCGCTTTACAAAAAAAAAATTCTTTTACAATCAAGCAATGTATAAATTTTATGAAATGTTTGTTTGTTGGTTTAGTGGGTTTTTTTTACCGGTTACCCTCACAGGTTTCTTGCTCCGATTCTCTGAGGCCAAAAGGTCTTTGTGATCCACTCCAAGACTGTTCCAGAATTTGCCCTCCTTAAAAAGAACTAAAACTGGAAGGAATAATGAATGATAAAAATGTTTTCAAATCGCATGGACTAGCTGATGGGAAAGGAACTTGGAAGGCAGCCTTGAAAACTGCAGTTCTCACTATACACACTTTCACAAAACTTACTTTGACATGTGTCACCTACTTTCTTGACCATATAAATAATAATAATAAATAATAATAATAGTAGTAATAATAATAATGCATAAATGTAGCTCTCGGCTTAAAGGGGATGAGCCACCACGGCTAAAAATCATGATGTTACATTTGTGCAAGAGAACACCCAGGATATTCTCACTGGTGCAGCATCTCAGGGGAGTTCGACTATGGCTATGAATGGCTGGGACAGGACAGGAATGCTACCATTAAGCATAATGCAAATAATGCAAAAACTCCTATTGCTACCCTATTTTAGTTCTTTAAAGGGAAAACGGGGTGTGTGTGTGTGAAATGGGAACTACTTTTGTGCCCTTGCTACTGCTGTGCTGTGTAAAGTGAAGAGACGGCAACCTTTCTAGGTTTTTGGATAGCTGTCCTTAATTGGCATTAATACCCAGTTCACATTCCTAGATCTAGTCACGGTGCCCTGCTGCCTGGTCAAGACGGTAGTAATAAGGACTGAAAGAAACTTTTTCATTCCAGTCAGAGAGGGAGTTCTGGTCAGCTGAGTTCTTATTTAACAAGAATGCTGCCTGTCTCTATATTGGCTTGCTTCTTCCCAGGGCTGCTGTTGTAAAGAAACAGTTATTACAAAATCACAGATGGCGTACTCTCTCTTTACGCAGCTACTGAACATATAACGCTGTCTTCCCAACACCATACCCATCCTCTGCCCAGGCAGTTTTGAGGAAGAGGAGCTCAAATATTGGGGGGGGGAGGTGTCCTGTTTGAAGTCCCAACTGGACAGGGGACACTTGTCCTAAAAGGGGATAATTCTGTTTTTCTAGGGATGGGTGGCAACCCTACTGACTGCAGGATTATTATTATTATTATTATTATTATTATTATTATTAGAATTTCTATACCACCCCACACCCGGAGGTCTCAGGGTGGTTCACAGAACAAAATCACACCACAAAACCACAAAATACATAATCAAAATAAAAACAACCACAACTCAATAACAACAACAAAAACCCCACCACATTTTGAAAGGGCATAGGATGTCAATAAAATCAACCAAAGGCCTGGTTAAAAGGAACTTTTTGCCTGGTGCCTAAAGGTGTATAATGAAGGTGCCAGGCGAACCTCCCTGGTGAGAGCATTCCACAGATGGGGAGCCACTGCAGAGAAGGCCCCGTTCTCATGTTGCCACCCTCTGGACCTCTTGAGGAGGCGGCACATGAAGAAGGGTCTCGGAAGATGATCTCAGGGTCCGGGTACAGTCATATGGAAAGAGGCGGTCTTGAAGTATTGCAGTCCTGAGCCATTGACACCATATATATAACAACACGTAAGACACACACATCCAGAAAGCCCCCTCCCCCTGTTCTTTTGATCAGTAAAAAGGGGGACTTCCTTCCCTCCCAGCCAAGAACTGCAATGTTATGTCAATGTCTATGTTTCCCCTGTGATGTAATGGTGTTCTTTTTAAAGGTCAAAATATGCAATATTAAACCTTGAAGAAATATTTGTATTGGTCGGCAGGGGCCAACAATCCATTCAAGAAGGCAATACTCTGTAGCCTTTTGGTTTTCTTTTTAACAGCCACCTCCACAAGAAGTAGTCTTGCACATTGGGAAACATTAATCTGCAAGACAAAAACCGCCTGTCTACAGTCATATTCTCAAAGTGTTTGACATGCAAGATTCATATTGAATATTCTGTTTCAGTGTTTTTAGTGTAAGGTAGGAGGGTTCACCTCACTAATTAAGAAATCGTGGAGGTCTGCTATGGATAGCAAGCCAAAACAAGTCACTATAAGCATCACCTGGCTCCAAATCAAGGCCCAACAGGAACCAGGACCAGATAGACCAAGACCAGTGTGGAGGAACAAGGCAAATGGCCAGCAGACGCAGGCAGAATGCCACAATCTCACTGTGTGGCATGCACAAAGATGTGTACTGGCAAAGAAATGAGAAATGCATCAGAGACCTACCACAGCAGCAAAAGTCTAGGATTTACTGGCAGACTTCTCACTCCTTTAATAAGAAAGGAGGGTGGATAACAGTAAATATAAACACAAACATGAAAAAATGGAACTGGGCTATAGGCACTGTGGCTAGCCATATGTTCTCTTGTCCCCACAGGCTCTAATTCATGCTCGGCCTTCATCTTCATTGCGTGCTCTCGGGAAAATCACCGCCTCTCAGTTTCACCCACCGTACAGGCTGACACAGGGATGGCAAATTTCCATCCTGTGGGCCTAAGTAGGCTTGTTTGTCCTCCTAAAATGGCATGCGATACCATTTTAGCCAAGCCACAGCCAGCCTATCAGGCTGGGGGCAGGTAAAGATGCATCAAGGCCAAAGGGCTTGTAGGCAAAGCTTTGTGCACAGCAGTATGCAGGTCCTGATGATCAGTTGATTGCCAAAGCTTTCATAGCTCTGTGCACAAAGCACCTAAGCCCAGACCATCAGCTGATTGTCATCATGAGCAAAAAGGAGGCATTTGACATCACTGTGATGTCAGGTGATTGACAGCTGAGCAACCCTACCCACCTGTCAAACTTGGCCTGCAGGGGAAATATGAAATAAGGATCTGACCTGGTGGCCAGATCCAATTCTCCACCCCTGGGATAATACACCAGTCTACATCCCCTGACAACAACTTCCAGAGAGGTACATTCCTAAGAGAAATCTTAGGAAACGTGTCATGGTGTGAACTGAGCTAGGAGTTAATCAGTTCTAACTGGTCGTTCTAGTGCTCTACAGAGCCTTGACGTTGGTACCAGCATTGGAAGGAGTAAAAGAAAAGGAAACAGGGCATGTACTTTGGTCCAGTCTTACCAGATAATAAATCTTAAAAGGTAACGGTAAAGGTACCCCTGACCGTTAGGTCCAGTCGCGGACAACTCTGGGGTTGCAGCGCTCATCTCGCTCTATAGGGCGAAGGAGCCCGCATTTGTCCACAGACAGCTTCCGGGTCATGTGGCCAGCATGACTAAGCCACTTCTGGCGAACCAGAGTAGCGCACGGAAACGCCGTTTACCTTCCCGCCGGAGCAGTACCTATTTATCTACTTGCACTTTGATGTGCTTTCGAACTGCTAGGTTGGCAGGAGCAGGGACCAAACAACGGGAGCTCACCCCATCGCGGGGATTCAAACCGTCAACCTTCTGATCGGCAAGCCCTAGAGTGTGGTTTAGACCACAGCGCCACCCGCGTCCCAATAAATCTTACCATGGTGGAAAAAATTAGAGAAGGGCATTTACAAGGAAGGAAATTCCTACAAAGTAATTGACAAGTGCAGAATTTCAATTTATCACTAAAGCATGCTGTAGGCAGGAATTTGCTGCTGGGTGGAAACAGCAATTTAATCTTCTATGTTTACAGAATATTAATGGGAGCTCACTCCATTCAGTACATTTCACTAATGGTAATAATCATAATGACATGAAAGTCCTCTTTCCAAATGATCTGTCCAGTGTATAGAATGCTCTAGAATACTGCTATTAGTCTTCAAAATAATGCACTGGTAGTTTCAAAAGTAAATCACACAGCAGCACACTTTTAAAAACAAGGAGTTTTGGACCAGGGCTGTCAAACGTTTCTCATACTGAGCCTCCATCAGCCATATTAAAGCACCAAATGTTGCTAAAGAAAACAAAGGTAGACAACACAGCTGGAAGCACCAGCTCTTGTCCCAAACCAGAGGATGGCATATCAAAGGCAGGATAGGGGTGAGATGGGATTGCATATGCCCTAGAGCAGCAAATCTCTCAAGAAATCTAGACGGGGAACTATTGGCCCCCAGAACCTTTGAACACTACTTTTAAATGGCAGGAAAATAGGATGCACAGTTTGTGTGAGAGAGGGGGGGCAAGCCTGAAGTGGGATGGACATCTAAACAACTCTGGAAATATGTTAGACTTTTCTATTTGGGCTTCAAGAGCCAAATTTAATGTTTGTATGATTGTAGCCAAACCATTTGGTGTATATTTCATGCTGAAATTAGGTTTTGCTTGCATGTTTTAATCTATTGTTATTTCACGATGGGGTGGGCTACCGTATCAATTATGTTGATGAATTGTCTTATAACCGTAGCCACAGAAGCCTCGGTATCCCGAGCAACCATCTCCCTTTAAGAAACATCTCCATAAAGCCAGCAAAGTACAGTGATCAAGTGAAGACCAGTGAAAACTGCCACCATGAATGGAAAAGATTTGTGACAAGACCTGCTTTCATTTTCATGGAGTTCAGAAATACCCAGAAGGGCTTTGCAGTTTGAGCCAGAATCTTCAGTAAAGAGTTTGTCCTAAATGAAGTTGTGAGGAAGCCTCTTTAAAACTAAAATAATACAGCAGAAGTCATCTGGTCTCAATTCCAACAAGGCGCACAGAAATTTACCCGTAATACCTCAATTTGGCTAGTAATGTAAGTGAGCACAGGAGTTATACATTAAAGATCATCACAGTGGGGTGGACGTCTTTTGCAGCATTCAAAGTCCTTCACTCTGTCCATTTAATTGGGAAGGTTCAATGGCAGTTGGAGAGAACCACTGCCCTTATTGTCCTGGGCAAATTCCTGGAATGGTAATTTAGGCTACACACCTAGTTTCCCCCCTGTAGTTTCGATTGGATACAGATTCTTCTTTGCTTTATCTCCTAAAACTGTTGTGCAGGGTTGCTATGCACTTGCTGAATAGTTACCACATTCTCCCCTAAGGGTGGCTAAATTTCAATGCTGGTTGAAGTAATCCTTGTTTAAACATTACTTAGCTCATGAGAGTGCAACAGAACTTAATTAAATTAATTTCTTTAAAGTGCTTTGGGTCTTCAGATGAAAGGTGCTATAGAAACCCAGAGTGCTATTAACATTTTCAGCTTGGTGAAGCATATTTGGATAAACATCCACATCGGTCTTCGCCCATCACCCAACCCTTCAATGCTTCAATTATCTTACTCTGTGTGCTTTAAAAATTTGCAGATTCTTCGCTTCCTGGTTTCCCCTTCAAGTGGAAAAAAATGTAAATACAAATGGCTAACACAAGATATAACTGTACCTAAAATCCTTCTCAAAAACAGAGAATGCTCTTTTTCTCCTATAGCATACTCTGCCTCCCCCCCCTCTTAAAAATGTGTATAGCGAAAGGCATAAATATGACAAAATACAGAGAACAGGCATTCCTGTGTTATGCAACTGGCAACAGTGGGGGTTTTCAATAAATCTACAAGGTAGCAAATTCAAATCTGATCAAAGGAAACAATTTTTCACACAACACTTAATGGGAGCAGGGAATTCAGTGTCACAGAATGTGTAGAAGTCAAGAATCTGGCAAAAACCAAAGGTGGAAAACATGAACTAAGCAAAAAGGGAAAGAATTGCCTTCTCAAGGTGGCACACTGTAAGGAGCAACTCAGGAGTGCCTTAGCATATACCAAATGATTTTAATAAAGTAACCTAATTTCAGCAGTCTACGTTTTTCAAATGTGATCTAATGGTCTTCCCAGAAGTTGAGAGTTGGGAGAAGGACCTGCCTCAGGATATGTGCTCTTGAATACAGGTGTTTGAGGCAAATAAAAGGAACTGTAAGAATGGTATTCTGGACATGTTTAGACGAGGAAGAAAAATATGCTTGACTGTTTTAGTGGATCCTTTGCAACGTGGCTGTCAAAACTCCACAAGATTCTCCAATGGAAACATGTAGGTTGAAACCCACAATGTTTCATAGAACACAAAACCCTGAGAAGGCTTTAGAGCTGGGATAGCTCAGTCAGTAGAGCATGAGACTCTCAGGGCCGTGGGTTCAAGCCCACATTGGGCGAAAAGGGGGTTGGACTAGATGACCCTTGTGGTCCCAACTCTATGATTCTATGAAGAAAGCCCAAGGACCTGTATCCACCTAAGAGAATTCCAAATTCCCACTATTTATGGCCCTTTTCCACTTTTGCTGAAATACCAAAAGTGGGTGGGGAAGAATTGCTATCTTCACTCAATCTACTCTTCCTGAGCCCTAGTCTACCTGAGTGAGTGAACTGCTGGAAGAGTGAGAGTCTTGTGTGCTAATATTAGTGAACTCAGAAACGAAGAGTACAGGTAAGGGGGAGGCAGAATCAGAAATGATGGAAGACTGGAGGGAGAAACAAGAGAAGGAAAAAAAGGATAAGCAGTTGTAGAGAGATCTATGGTTATACAGAGAGAATGCTACCAGATGCAGGTAGGTAACAGGAATGGACTGTAGAGAGATCTGTGGATCAAGAAACAGAAAAATAAAGGGTTTTCATGATAGAAAATGAGAACCAGCAGTAAAGAGCAGTTAGTGGAATTTTACAATAATGATTTCATTTTGGATTGGGGGCGTACCTGATTATCACCTGTGCTGTCTCTGTCCATTATTTACATTCCTGTAGAAGAGATTATACTAATATGCCCACTTTCTTTCTGCATGATTCTTTATCTTCCCTAATCTTAAGCATCAGGGCTGATATGGCCACCCTGCTGTTCCAGCCCTATCATGTAGAATATTTTTATTTTTTCAAACTCTGTGGGATGAGAGACTAAATGTATTCTGAAATTAGCTCAACCACAGGTAATTGACTTGTTGTGGCAGGAACTACTGGGCAAACACCGATGGCCTTTGTGAAGGATATTTCACAAAACCATCACACCAATGTTGCTTCTGACACTAAAATCCCTGTTTGTGGCTGAGCGCTGATCAAAGGTGTTTAAACTGATCCAATAAACTATAGGATATGAGATCATCTTTAATATGGTCTAATGTGGGAAATCATTTTTTAAAACCTGGTTATGATTTGCTTTGGTGTTTTTTTGTATGCTAATTTACACAGGGGAAAAGAATCTTGATTTTTATTTTATTTTTTAAAAATGACTTGCTTTTGTTTCGGCTACAGTCTGTTTCTACAAGTTTGCATCCTGTCTGATAAGCCATATAGAGAACTAGACTTTAAAAAAAAATCACTGTGTTAATACATTAATGACACTGACTGTAGAACAAAGCAGAGACAATGAGGACAGCTGAGAAGATTCCATTCAACACTGCATCAGTCTTTCCAGTGTCTTGTTATGATGTTTCTGGCTGCTGAGAGTAGATGGGTTATGAGTTCTTTGTGATGTAAGTGGGCATTATTGTCTTGGAAGATGTTTAGCAAGACCAATTCTGGGGTGGTTTCTAGCACTTGCTTGGTTATCTTCCATATTTCTCGTATGGTTGTTCTCCAGAATGACACCTTCACCAGAATGACACCTATGGTTCCCCTTCATCACACACACAGCCCAACAAGACAATGACAAAAATCTACCAACAGCATACAAATCAATATGGCTAACCTGATAAAAATTACCCACCCACCCCACTCACACAGGAAACCAAAGATCACCACAGCCAACCACAAATAAACATTCACACCCTACGCCAACCCCGACCTCTCTCACCGCCAATGGAGCAGAAGCGAACAACAGAGAACCTACACAAACAACGCTGACACCAAACCCTACATATATTAAGTAAAACAGAAACATCCCCACCCCACCCCACCCATCTCCCCATCCCACCCACCTCTTTCCCCCTTTTCTTCCTAATGTCTCAACAAACGAAACTGATCTGCAAAAATGTTACATGGAAAAAATACGAGAGAGCCACTGCACACACCTTTGTAAATCAAGAAAATCTTTAATAATAATAATAATAATAATAATAATAACACTGCATCAGTCTTTGGACTCTGAACTGTGCTATGCATTCAGCATGTCCCATAAGGAGGGGAGTCCAAGCCTGTCTCAGGTTGAGACTGCATCCACAACAGCACCCAAATGCATCTACGAAAAGCAGATTCCTAAAATCCAGTCCAAACATCCAGGTTTTGTAGAGTTCACCAGTACGTCTGTATGTAGGAAGAGGTGGGAAAGGATCTACCATCACTGTGGCTATGAAATCAAGAAAACATATGTCCCTTAAAAAGCTGTGATGCTTTGGAATAAGACATAGTCTGTTGAAAGACTTCCATTGTCTGGCAGGTTAATTTGTCACTCAAACGTAAAACAAGGAGTAAATGGTGCTTGTGAACATGGTACAAAATGTTCTGCTTAGCTGCAATTTTAGAAGTGGAACACAGATGTTATTGATGCAGTGGTTTACACACTATATTGTCTTAGGGCTGACGCCCTGGTATGTTCTGCCTCTTCTATAATCTGGCATGTCTTTCACTTTCGTGTGCCTTTGTGGCTGGCAGAACATTTGTAGAAAGACAGGATATATTAGGAAGAAACACAGGCTCATCAGTCAGAGTGGAATGACAGGGAATGTTATTGTTATTTTGCTCTTTCCCTTTCCCTGTGATTAATACCATTCGATCAGACTTCCTGAATGTCTGCCTATTTAAACATGTGGCTCATTACCCCCATGTGATTTGCATATTCCTGCAAACAATAAACCGACATACCTGCCTTGAACTAGCTTCTATTAGAATATCTTATTTTTTAGAAGTTTGATAAGGATAGAAATTCCAACAGACTAGTGCAACCCTCTTTCCTGAGTCTAAGTAGCTCCTTAGATCCTGACCTGATAGTTTAAGAGTGCATTTCGCTGAAACACACTGGGTGTGACCGTTTTGAGCAACCTAACAGTTGGACCACCAAACCCAATGGATTCAAGATTTTTGTCTATCTTATCTGCCATTTATAAAAGCTTCATTTGTAACTAATACTTCAAGGATGTATAGTTTCATCCAGTGCTTTTTTAGGGGGGGCACAGGAGTACGCATACCCCTAAACACTTTGTGAAACTATGTACTTTTGTCCATTTACTGTATTTATTTCCCCCGATTTGAACTACAAAATAGTGATTTTCTTGAGTCAAAATGAGAGTACGTACCCCTAAACATTGTTTTTTATAGAAAAAAAGCACTGGTTTCATCTTTTTAATGCTTAGGCAGAGTATTGTATCGTATTCTGTTCAGTTTGATGATCATGCATATTTCTATTGTTATGTTTGTATTAGCAACAAAAAGTCCTAAGTAGAATATGGAAGTCAAACTGACCTAATGAACTTCAGATAGCAGTCCTCTGGAGTTTAAATGGTATTTACATTTTTCTTCCTTATACTATTGTAAGGAATGAAATGTAATTTTGTGTTTCATCTTAAGCATCTGTGCAGTTTCATCAAATTTCAGAAGAATGCATGCCTTTGCAGCATCCAATATTTAAACATGATGGGTGGTATTCAGCCATGTTTGACACAGAATAGACCTACTGAAATGAATGACCCAGTCTTTGTCATGTTTATTAATTTTAATGGGTCTACTATGAGTAAACCTTAGTTGAATACCACCCATAGTAGTGTACAGTGGCTTAACTAAAGAAGAAGGCATATCATTTATTTTTGTTACTATTACATCAGCAGATTTCTGCAAGGACAAGCAAATCAAGAAAAACATTTAGTCCAAAGATTCCCTTCTACTTCGTAATTTCTTGTGGTTTGATTAAATCCTCAAAAAATCACTTTTTGAAGGGTTCCTAGCCCTCCCACTTGCAAACTGATGCACTGCTTGATTGTAAAAGGGTGAGGGTGATCACAAATGAATGGCAAACATTTTATAAATCACAGGGTTGATGCTTGTGCCAGTCTTGATCACCAAGTCCAGTATGTACAAAATACAAATCCTATTTTGTCAGTGCCGTAGTACATTCTTTTCTAATTAGAATTAGATCAACGGAAAAGCTACTTTTTAATATTTTAATATATTATGTCACAAAGTTTCTAGTAAATAACTTTGCAATTGTTACCATACGGCCTATTATGTTTATGTGTTTTTTTCAATGGGAGAGCAGACCAGGCACGGCCCAGGATGGTGCAAACATGCCTTCTTACTCCTCATAGAATCACAGAATTGTAGAGTTGGAAGAAGAAGAAGAGTTTGGATTTGATATCCCGCTTTATCACTACCCGAAGGAGTCTCAAAGCGGCTAACATTCTCCTTTCCCTTCCTCCCCCACAACAAACACTCTGTGAGGTGAGTGGGGCTGAGAGACGTCAAAGAAGTGTGACTAGCCCAAGGTCACCCAGTAGCTGCATGTGGAGGAGCGGAGACGCAAACCCGGTTCACCAGATTACGAGTCTACTGCTCTTAACCACTACACCACACTGGCTCTGGAAGGGACCCCAGGGGTCATCTAGTTCTCTGTAGGTCCGCTCCCAAGGGGAAAGCTGTGGTAGGGCTACTGGTGAACAATACTGGAAAATAATATATACTTTTGACAAAGTATGCATTTCAACAATCATCCTTAGAACACAGGAGGTGCTCCATTTTTAAAAACCACCCTTAAGACTCATTCTTGACAGATAAAACCTGAAAATGCGATAACTCTAATCTCTATGGAGCCTTTCTTTTTCAAAAAAAGAGAAGAAGTCAATGTTGCCTTCCACAAAAGTTTGCAAATGGAATTATGGAAGTACACTGTGGATATGACAGAGATGTGTAAAAATCATGCAACCTTTTGATAATTATATTGAAACCAGTATGGACAAAAAAGCTATGTGTCAGCTCTCTGCACCACAATAAGTCATAGAATCATAGATTCATAGATCATTGATACTGCATAAATTGCATGCCTTGAAAAGTTTCATACTAAGGAAAATTCTTATTGTTCCTTGCAAAATTTCATGAACTAAAAAAAATAAAATCAAAAAAATCCTGCCAAAGGATAATCAGTGTACCCTTGTGGAATAAATCCTGCTTTTTAGCATCTGGTTAAGATGCCTCAAGAACTATTTTTGACACTGTACCACAAAGGGGAAAGATTTGACTATTCTGTCAACGATAACACCAAGCACCGGTCTAGTCTTGTTATTACATGGTCAATGATGAAATGGGCTAAGTATATAACTGATGAAGGAAATGTATATCGAGAGCCTTCAGAATGGGGTGTAGTCTACTGCTCTGCACCCATTTCTGTCTTGCCAACTGACAGGCCTCAAGCAGAGCCTTTGAAGAGAGCGCAACTACCCTGTCTCAGTTCAGGGAGAAAGGCAGACAGATGGCGGATAGCATAATTATCATAGCACCATTACCCTCAACAGCATTCACCAGCTTGAAACACTGCCATTTTCAAAGCTTATGAGGGGAAAAAACAAAAAAACAGAAGCACGAATTCCTGAAAATACTTTGTGTTGCACCGCTGTACAATCTGAGACCATATCTGGTATCATGTTCGTATTTTTCTTCACAAACTTAGGAAGAAACCACACAAATGTAATACATCAATTAAAACAGCTTAAAAAATAAGAGAAATATTCCGTAAAGCCCAATTCCTAGAAATGAGCATGCTCACTTTGTGTGTTTCTTCAAGCATACAAACAGGCTCTGGGAATATTTTTGGCACGCACACACACACACACACACACACGGACACTTCCAAGTACTACATGCTTCATTCATACCTGTGCCTTATTGGAGCATCCCACCCCATCTGCTTAGCAACCATAAATAACTTTTTTATATAAGTTCTGTGTAAGATAAATAGTGCTCTGTCTGTGTGAAAGCGTGTGTTGAGTGTGTAAGGGGCATTTTTGTGCTTACAATGAAGGGAACCGGGTAGGAGATTGAAGAAAAGGAGAGACACAACTGTCATTCATTGTTCCTGACAGCCTTTTGAGCTGAAGATGGAATAAAAATGCTTTAAATAAATGTACAAGCACAGTGTGGCATGTATTGCCCAGACTGACCTCTGGGTAACTCCGGGAAAAATGACCATGGCTATGAGAATAGCTCCTGTAGCCCTGCAACCAGTCTTTGCAGTGAACTGGTGGTTGCACAACCCCCACGAATCTGTGCCCAACAATGGTGAACTCCTCAAAAGCTAGTTATGAGGAAGGCTAAGATCCCCAACCCTGTCCTAGCAATCTGGGAGTGAGGTAACATTCCTTTCCAGCTCCATTTGGCAGCCAACCGAAGTAAGGTTCAAGCTGCGTAACAACAAAATCCAAACACCATCCGTTGAAACCAGGCATAAGGCCATTTTATAGCAGTCACAGCCAGATAGGAATAGTGAGTTGGGGATTTCTGGAATTTCTCCCACCTCAAAGTGGGTACTATCCTGAAGGGAGAACCATCGCTTTTTTATGTCACATAATTTCCTAAAGTTATTATTTTGCTATACAAAGCATCACACACACATATGCATATGTATATTGCATTATATACATTATATTAACACACACATATTCATACACACAATCACAAATATACACAAGCATTCTATTTTTTTCTTAATTTTAGTCATGTTGCTATTGCTTATTCTATCTAACATACAAACTCTCTAACAAGTGTTACTAAGCATGAGTTTTTTTGACTGCTATTGAGAAGTTGGCAAACTTCTGCTGTTTGTTATTCATCTTGAACAACATGTCGGTCACTTTAAGACTTTGGTAATCAAGTCAATATGTGAGTGTTCTTTTCTTAGAAACAAAAAAACACAATAAATTGGAGAGATATGCATACACAACTAAGGCAAATGTAACCACATGTATACCATTCTAAGTATCTTATGAATTGGGCCCATAGATAGTCTAAGTAATATTATCATGAATCTCAAAGAGATTGGTTTTTATTTTAAAAAACACAATTATGCAGCATACAATCTGATTATAATCTAATTTGCCTTGCAGTTCATGGCCATATATTGCCTTTATTTATCTCAAAAAGGCACACGTTTCAGATCATGCTCAAAAATATTTGAACATGCATACACACTCTTCTGTGGGTAGAGATGGCCATTCATCACACAGAGGTCACTCCCTTGGGGAGCTGTCACTGAAAGGAGGCATAGGCCTGCAAGTTGGTGCAACCACTCATCCGGGAAGGGGCTAGAGATGTAGTAATGGAAAGCTGCAGCCACGAGCAGCTCTATACAACACATGGGATGTCCTTTAGCGCAGTATGTATGTGCTGATATGTTTTCACCCTGTTTCTGCATTAACTAGCATACATAAGTGCATTTTAAGCTTCTTCAAATCTAGAATCAGAAGAATTTTTATTTGCATCAGTCACTAGCCATAGCAATAAAATAAAATGTACTGAAGATAGAGGTAAAAACTTAACTACGCAAAATACATTCCGGAGGTTTACATCAATAATCTGAAAGGTGCATTCGATTCAATCTCTCAAGTAAGACTGTGGGGTAAGTTGAACTCTTCAAGTATAGATAAAAGATTGTTGATCTTGATTAAATTTCCGTATAAAACACTGTGCTGAAAGTGTGCTGCTCTACAAATGGGCAGCTCACAGGATCCGTACCACCACAAAGGGAGTTAAGCAACGTTGTATCCTAGCTCCCACACTGTTTAATTCATATATAAATGATATTGTCCAGAGTTTAACATCCCCAGAGTATCATGCCCCTAAACTGGCCACAAAAGCCATCTCTATACAGTATTACTATACGCAGATGATGCGGTACTTCTATCTCAAACAAAAGTGGGCCTAAAAAGATTGATGAGGGCATTCTTAGGATATTGCCAAAGAGAACAGCTGGCTGTGAATTACAAGAAAACTAAAGTCATTGTGTTTTTAAGAAACTATAGGGCCCATAGATGGTATATGGATAATCGGTTGATCGAACAAGTTAAAGTCTTTAAATACCTCAGCCTTCCTCAAATCTATTTAAATAAGCCTGCTGAATTGGCAGTGGTGGTGGGAAAAAGCACAATACTTGCGGCAGCCCCTAAGCTTTGGCCTACTTCCTACAACTATGAGGCAGATTCAGGAGTCTGCTTCTTTGCAATGGCCAGCTGGCCTTCCATGCCAGGCAGGCTTGCTATGGTTAGTTCTGTTTTATTATTTGTTTCATTGCCAGCTTTTGGTTTCATCCTGCCCTCCTGCAGGTTTTATGATTTTATTTATATTATTAATTTTGTAACTGCAGCCCACTTTAAGAATCCGATTGGCTATATATTGCCTGAATACATTGTGACGGCTTCTGTAAGGTAATGCTTAGTTAATTGGCTGAAACAATGAACAGAGGGATTGTTTCATTTCAAATTGGATGTTTTGCAGTAACAAAGAGGAGTTGGCCCTCTTTGCATTCTTCTGCAATACAGAGTTCTTCTATTAGAAATACAAGCTCTGGTCAAGAATGACAGCTCATCTCCCCTGCATTCTGGCATGTTTTGGTAGGAAGCCTGCAAAACTGTAAAGAGCTTGGAATTATATACAACATAAAAATATGACAAAAAGGGAAGCTTTCATCTCTCATGGCAGAAAGGGCTGTTTTTGTTGATACATATGGAAAAAATTAAGCCCAATTATATGTTGTGCTTTGGCACTGAGGTTCCAACTTTACCACAAACTTCGATCCCCGACAGACACATACATACACACACACACACACACACACACACACACACACACGATATACCATTACAGTCAATTCCACTCCTGAACATTTGAACTCAAACGTTGTAACACAGTCATTTTTGTTGTTCAAAGACTGCTTGAAATGAACTGTGTTACAGTGATACTGTATTTTGGAGTCTTTTTAAAAAAAGGTTATCTTGGGGTTATCCCTGTGGATAAGTATATATATATTCCTTCAATTGTAACTTGAAATATTCTGTGAATAAAGTATACTCCAAAATACTGCAATTCCTGGCTTTACAGACTTGTTTGATCAGGACTTTCTCTATATCCCATGAACCTATAATCCAAGGATTTCCTTCAAGCAGCCCATTATTCATTTATTCAACACTGAGTATTCATCAATAGAGTCTTTACTATGGTGAATACATTTTGCTTGGATGTTACATTTTCAACAAAACCCAAAAAAGGATACATTACTGAAGTAAACTAACAAAATTATAGCAAGAAAAGTCAGAAAGCCTGGGATCTTACAAAAGACTCATTTCAGAATCCATACCCTATTCAGCAGTGAACAAATGCAGATCTGCACTTGCATTCTCAATACGATAGAGAACCTAGCAAAAATATAGGTAAAGGTAAAGGGACCCCTGACCATTAGGTCCAGTCATGACTGACTGGGGTTGCGGTGCTCATCTCGCATTATTGGCCGAGGGAACCGGCGTACAGCTTCCAGGTCATGTGGCCAGCATGACTAAGCCGCTTCTGGCGAACCAGAGCAGCGCACAGAAATGCAGTTTACCTTCCTGCTGGAGCGGTACCTATTTATCTACTTGCACTTTGATGTGCTTTCGAACTGCTAGGTTGGCAGGAGCAGGGACCGAGCAACAGGACCTCACCCCGTCGAGGGGATTCGAACCGCCGACCTTCTGATCAGCAAGCCCTAGGCTCTGTGGTTTAACCCACAGCGCCACCCGCGTCCCTCTTAGCAAAAATATACCTGTGTGTTAATGCATGACATTGTACAATCACACTATAATAGCCTAGATTCTAGGCACACCCAAAGTCAAAAATGAATAAGTTCATATATACACAGAAACTGCTAGGGTGGGAACTTCCTCTTTGGGATGCTACCGGTAAATGTAATTTTTGAAATTGACATACGATAATATTTTAGATAGGCATACTCCTGCCAGCTGATCCTCTGATGACCTTCCCTGTGACTTAGAACATCCATACAGTAATCATTTTTCAAGCTTTCTGATTTCTACAGGACCAAAGTAACAGATGCAACATTTTAATCATTCCCAAGTGCAGTAATGGCACAACTTGCATTTTGCCAGTATATTCAGCACTTTGTTCTGTGAGCTGGCCCCATATGCCAGTGTTAAAGTCAACTTGAGCTGTATAAACTGTGTTATTGCGCTGGGAAAATGAAGCAGAAAGCAGCCGTGAAAGGCAACTATCAGATAAACGGTAAATGTAACACAACTGAGGGCATGTCCACACTTGTCCTGCGCCAAAAAAGCACAGGTCTGAGTCATTTTTTGTTTGTCCTCCTGCCGCTTTCCTGGGGAAATCTGCTGTTTGCCGCTGAAGCAGAACAAACATCTATCTGCAGGGGGGGAAATGACTGGCGTTTGTACCCTGATTCAGTGATAAAGCACGTTTTTCTGGAGGAAAAGTGGAAGTGTGGACAAGCCCTGAAACTAGAATGAGGAAAAAGGGTGATCGTTAATGGAAGGCACAACATACCAACAAGGCAATACCATATTTATTTATTTAATTTTTATGCCACTTAATTTAATTTTTTTTAAACCTCTTGAGTGGTTTACAACAAGAAAACTGTGGTAGAAAAAGGAACAATAACATTTTAAAAACATTTCCTATAAGCTAAGTAGAAACAGAACAAACATATATCACACATATAACTAAACATATCATAAAACAGAACTAAAATTAAGAGTCGGGGTTCAGGAAAGCTTGGGAAAACAAATACATTTTTAAAGGTTGTCCCTTCTGATGAGGGGATGCATACTAGAGTGTGGGCACTGTCACCAAGAAGGCCCTCTTCCACATTGCCACCAAGGTGACAATCTGCTTGTTGTGAGCACCAGATAACAAAATAACAAAAAATAAACATATTCCTGCTACAAAAACCAAAAAGTGCAGCCCAAGCCAATAAATGTTGAAATTTCAATACAACATTAATAAGATAATATCACAAGAAAGAAATATGATGATATACGAGCCAAAAAGAATGTGGTTCATACAAAATATCCAACTTCTAATAATGTCCTCCTTCAACTCTCCCCTGAGACTAAAAGTCCAACAAAAGTGCAATTCATTTCCTTCAACCATAGTTCAAAAGAGGAGTCTAACTGTGAGGAAATTTACTATTTCAATGGGAAGCTGGCCCAACTGTCTATTTAAGCCAGTGCCTTTATTCATGAGCATTCATTATTGGGGGGAAATGGTTTTCAAAACAAAATTAACCACAGTACATGTTCTTTCGCAAAGATAAAATGCAGTGAATAAATGAATAAACAAAAAAAAATTGCTTTATTTCAAGGTGGCCCTTCATCTGACTATCACAGGGCAGTATACAATATATAAATGTTTTCCAGAAATAAAAATAAAAATTACCATATAGAATAACATATATTTTAGAAAGTGGCATGCCTGTCTGTCCATTTGTTTGTTTGTTCTCTATATGTTTGGACGGCTCTCAAGATATCATTGCCAAATCCATCTTGAGGGCTCCCAAAGTGGGCGCTGTGCTCTTCGTCGATGTTTGGACCACTCTTTTGAAACAAGATGGTGGACCAAAACGTGATTTTGCCGTGACTTCAAACAACTTTCAGCATGGTGGGTACAAACTCACAAATTACACTATCCATTTAAAAACACCACATATTGTTATTTCTAAAAAAAAAATCACAGGCAGCTGAACAGCTCCTTGCTGATGCAGTAATGACAGAAAAGTAAGCTTGGTAGCCACAATTATGGACTCTTACCTGCGTCTGGCTACATCTGCTGCCAAATTTGCACCACCTGCACTCCAGCTGTCTTCTAGCCTGCTTCATCACTTGGTGCTCCTCACAAACCAGGTGGTTTTTTGAATACTATGGTGCTGGGGTGGTGAGCTCAGGAGAAACCATTTCACTTGCTTTCTCCACCTCAGCATTCCACAGCAAGACTGGGGTGTTGACAGGAGCACCAACCACGCCAGTCAAAAGCTCTCCCAAAGCATGCAGGGATTTCAGTGTTTCAGTAAGTCTCTGGGGGTCACACCATCCCAAACAGTCCCCCATCCCTGAAGGGGGGAATTGCCACCAATAATCCAAACCTCACCAGGAATGATCCATCCGTGGCAAAAGGGTAACTTGAATCCCGCCTACAATCAAATCATTCCCAAACCATCCTGATAGGTTATGAGACGGTGGTATAGAAATACTTTTATAAGTGAAAAATACATAACTGTTCTATAGTAAAAATAAGAAAATGATTTGCCACATGTGTTGACCCCATGGTATACTGAGACAGCCGTATGATTGTTATGGCAACCATGAAAACCTCAGCTGCCCCAGCAAGGATATAAAAGCTCTCTAGCATCATAGGGCTAGAGCACCTGCTCTTTTCTAAGGGCCAAACAAGATGTGACACTAATTACATTATTGGTTTTTGTTCTTTTTTGTCCTTTTCCAAATAGATGTAGCCTACATACCGTATGCACCTGATCTTGACTGGAGACCACAACATGGAGGAAGGAGTTTTAAGCCTCTGCAGCTGCTATTTGGCCAAGGAGGAAAGCTGCTTTCCTTCCATGGCAAATAGGAGCTGTGGGTTGTAGAGGTCGTCTGGATCAGAACCATGACAGGGGCAAAGGCTTACAGCACTATTTTCCCACTTTACAGTTACAACTGGGAATCCCTTCCTCCACACCTGCTACTTATTAAAACACACACACACACACACACACACACACACCCCAATCCCAGAAGTCTTCCTTGGGTGTTTCTTTGTCTATGTGATTAGAGAAAGCAGAAATTAGCATGCTCCTTTCGGTCTCCTCCATCACATTCTCTGAGTTGGAGGGTGATGGTCTGTAGTGGGGAGCTGCTTAACTCATGTAGGCTCTCCACACATTTTAGAACTCTGGAAAATTAGGGTTTTAAAATGTGTGGACTGCCTACACAAATGACTGGCAGGTGGGTGGCTCTCAGTCCACCTGTCCAAAGTAGTTTGCAGAGGGGTCCACTCTTGTATCCCACCACCTGCATTTGTTGTGGGGGAGGAAGGGAAAGGAGAATGTTAGCCGCTTTGAGACTCCTTTGGGTAGTGATAAAGCGGGATATCAAATCCAAACTACTCCTCCTCCTCCTCTTCTTCTTCTTCTTCTTCTTCTGCATAGAACTTAATGGGAGCTGAGCAAAGCAACCGTCCTTTGCCTAGTTCCATTTCTTCAGCCCCACCTCAGGATTTCAGCTGAGGTCACAACATTATCTTCCTCTCTGCTGAGGCAAAAATAATTACGCCTCAACCACCATTGAAAGATGTTTCTCTAGCCACCTTTAGACTTCCAGTAAAAGTATTAAAAACCCATTCCGCTAGTAAACTTACATTGCTTGTCTGACATTTAACCAAAACCTTCCATTCTACAGCCAAAGACCATTATAATGTTTTTTTGACTAACACACAGTAACCTGATTGTAGTGAACAATGGCTCTCTATCCTTTCTAATAACTTTAAAAAGTCTGTAGCATCGCATTATTGACTCACATTACATCTGCGAGCCACTTGTAACAGACCACTCCTAAATGTTGGCAGGATGGCCTCCCTGGAGGACCAGGCTCCCCTAAATGTTATAATTGTCTCAGCTGCAAGTACCAAGAGAACTGGGAGGAGACCTTAAAACCTGGGCCAGAAGGAAAAGAGGCAAGCATGTTGTAGCAAGGCAGCTGGCTATGAACGGGCTTGTGTAGAGATGCATGGTGCTGTTCATCACCTCAAACTATCCAGGAATCTTAAATGCACCATAAGAAGTCTCTCTAAGTTAGAGTTCTCTAAGATAGAACTCTAAGTTGCACTTTTGAGATACGGATTCACTGCTCTTCACCATATGGAGATTTTTTCTCCCAAGGTGAAATAAAGTGTTATATATGTCATTAATATTTATTATGGTGACCAACAAAGCAGAGATACTGAAGTCTTAAAGCAAAACGCATTGGCTTCCATCTTTTTCAGCTGCTCTGATGTGAATCAATGGGTGCAGTAACCAAGGAAGCAGTTACAGAACACAGCTATCTTAAACACTGACATTAATATTATGTTTGCACATGCTACTCCTCAATAACAATGTGAAATATTATAGATGTTTATGTGGAAATATTGCTATCACTTGAATCCTACAGCACAAGGTTCCTTTATTTAATGATCTGCTAAAAAAGAGAAAACCTTTCCCATCAAATATTTTTCCTGAGCAAGGGCTTCCATTCAGGATAATTTTTTAATCTATTGACCATCATCATAAGAAGAAGCATTAAACTCAAAGCCTTTTTCTGAAACTATAGACCTATCAATGAATGAAACTCTTGGTCATGGTTCATTTCAGAAGCTGCACTATATTCACTGCCCCCCACTACAGATTCTCTTTTCCTTATTCTCACTCTTCATAAATGCAAACAGATGAACTAAATAAAACACAAGCCTACAGAATTATGGCTTCCTTTATTCTTGTGGTAAAGCTATTTATACACAATTGGCACATCATTTTATCAAGTGGTTTCTTGAACTTAAAAAAAAAGGAACCATTCAGTTTAAGAAGTGAATGGTATCATTTGAAACAACCCATCATATGTTTGGTAGTTAACAAATATGAATTGACTGTGTGGTGCTGACCTGTTATAACATCCAAAACTCAGGAGACCAATGCGGCTCAAGCCTGGAGTCTAGACTAGCTTAATGGAGTGAGACAACCAGTGGCTTATCAATAAAGAGAGAGGCAAAAGAGAGGGGCCAAATTTGTCACTGCGGGGGGAGTATAAACCCCCAAACTAAATTCCATTCAATAGAGAGCAGAGCTTGGCTGTACATCTTGCAATTCAGTGAAGTATACCATTCTATATATTGGGGTAGTTACAAGTCAAACTTTATTTAAAATACATGTTAAACTTTAACATGTTGATCTCCTACTACCATATGCATGCCAAAAATTGTCCACAGACCTATTCAGTTAGGTTTTGGGTCAAGTACTACCACTATTAGCCAACATTTTACGTATTCCATGGACAACTATAGTGAACGCCAACTTCAATAATTGACTGGCAGGCAAATGTAATATATCCAGTGCTATGTTTCTATTAAGCCTGAATGAAAGCAAACGTTGTGAAAAGGAAGGGTCTTTCATGCTTGGCTTCAGACAAGATCCTCAGCTTGTATTACTGAGTGTGACTCCACTGACTTCCAGAGCTCTGCCCTTGTTTTTTTTCCAGTTGATGACTTAGGCATGTTTGTATTGGGGCCCTGAATTACCTTTATGAAACACAACACGGTCATCCTACATAGAACCAATTCTAACTAAATAAACAATTACATCAGTGAAAAGAAAGATATACTCGGTTGGTTCAGGTTAGTTTTGCATGTGGCCTTAGGCAATTTGTATTGGAAAGGCAACTAATAAGCGAATAATACATAAATAAAAATAAATAAATAATAAGCAAATAATGTATGTTTTTCCTACAAGGTAGGGTGGAAGGAAAACAACTCCCAGGCCCCCTATTGCATATTGTTTATAGATTGCAGAAAGAAGCAATGGTCCATTCTATGCAACAGTGTCATGAAACAGCGCATCATTTGAACAACTCTACAGAATTTGTTCAAAAATTAGTGATTGCTTTGTCCTCAGCTTTTGTTTCTAGTTAGTTATTAGCTGCTTAATTTGTTTCTCATTGAGATCTGCATAGGTACAGTATATACTTCTTAAAATGTTTTGTTGTTTTAAAACAGTATAATGAAAAACATGCAGATATTTAAAAACCAGTAATCCAGTAATGGCCTATTTAGACTTGTCATATTTTCCTCCTTTTTCATTCAGTTCAGAATGTGGCTGCTAATCTTCTCTTCTCTCATTAGGATCATTTCCCCTCTCTCCTTAAGCCTTCTGCACTTGTTTCTCATATTAAGTTCAAGTTCTAGTCACTGACTGGGACTGAAAGAGCTGCTTTCAGCATGCCCAAGAGTTTGGGCATGCTCAGTGGGATTTTTTGAAAATATTATTATTTGAACAGCAGACCCCTGGGCTATATTATAAATGTTTTTTGAAACTTCTGACTGCTTCAGAAACTGTTTGTTCTGAGGCATGGGGAAAGGGATGCTGTTCATGAAACACAAGCTAGGGTAACATGGAACTAACTGTGCAGTTCTTTGGATCCTAGTTCTTATAAGGTTTCTCATTTACCCCCATTGGTGCATTCGCTGCTCAAACACTTCTCCTGCAAGGCTCCTTTCTCCCACCTCAAGCACTTAGCATGATTCTTCTTATTCAAAGAAGGATCCCCCATGTCAAAGCATCTTCTTTCTCTTAAATGTCTACTCAAACCCAAATTCTCTTGAAAAGCTGTCCCTGGATTGTAACCAGCATTAAGCATTTTCTGTGATACTACACCAAACAAGCATGAAATCTGATAATATCCACAAAGTAATCTATAAGATACATTGCCAACTATGCAATTGCATTATTAGTCTTGCAGCCATTTTAAAGAATAAATTACCAAATAGCCAAATTGACAACATATGACTCATGTCCCAACTCTATTTAAAACAGACTTGAAAGCATGTACCCAGTGCTTGATGAAATCTTACAAAGAGGAACAGGGAAGCAGGATTGTCTGTGGTCGGGCTTGGGACTTTAGTGGCAGAACAAGTGGGATCCGTAACAACCAAAAACCCTGCAATGCTAGCTCATTGATGTTTTATAGTGCAGATGGGCAGGGTCTTGGCCTTAGAAGCTCACAGTCTAAACTCTGATATAGGAAACAACAGAGGAAGAGTAAGGAACTGGGAGCACAGACACAATATATCTTTTTGCAGTTACACATTCTCAGGTAGTTACAGGGTTGAATTGGAGTAGCGAAGGATGGAGAGCCTGAGGCCCTCTAGATGTTTTTGGACCATAGTTACGACCATCCCTGATCACTGGTCAAGCTGGCTGAGGATGATGGGAGTTGGAGTTAAACAACATCCAGAGGGTCATCTATTTCCTGTCCCTCGAGTAGGGCATAGGAATTAGGGGATTGTGCCAAAAAAAGGTAGACTTTGAGGAGGGAGTTGAACTGATGTGGGTAATTGCATAGTCTATAGAGCTATCTTGGAAACGGAATCTGCTCAGGCTTTGGGGTAAGGGAGGATGAAAGGGAAAAGGTCATGTTTCCACTGACATCCTAACATTCCATTCACAACTGCTCTCAGACATGGAATAAACCATGTGTGGGGAACCTCTGGCTTTCCAGATGTAGCTGGACTTCCATTTCCATCCTCCCTGGCCATTGGCCATGCTTGTTGGGCTGATGGGAGTTACAGCTCAGCAACATAAATGGCCAAAATTTCTTCACTGGGACTAAATAATAGGATGGCTTAGTCTGTCCATCTGCTTGTTCCTAATTTAGACTGTTAGGGTTGTTGTTTTTTGTAAGTATGGAAGGTCAGTGGTCTTTGCCCCACCATTTTTTGGTTTTTAAAATATGTTTGTGCATCATCAAATTATACATTTTCTGTAAAGTAGTTGTATTAGTATAATTTTGGGTGAGGAATCTCAAGTGCTGTTTCTAATTATGAAAAAGCTTTTAAAAGCTTTAGCTTCTATCCGTATTCTTTTTGTAAAAAAAAAAATGAACTATTTAAAATTACAAAAAAATGTGAAAACATTGTGTGTGGGAGAACATGAGAATCCTACATCTCACTGTGCATAGGTCAAGCAGCCATTTACATCCTGTATTATAATGCACACCTTGTTGTGTGGTATAACTAACAGAAAATATTATTCATTGAAGGTTTATAACAACATACCATTAGCACTAAGATAATAAACAGTATTAACAAACGTTCTATAGTTGCCCAAGGTCATTGCTCATTTTTTACGTTAGCCACTGTCATTTCACACAAAGGTTCACTTTTTAATCAGATAGTTTACATTCAGAGGATTACAGACTTTTGAACTTTTAGTTTAAAATAATTTTGATGAGGAAAGCAGTTGAATGTCTAAAAGTAGACCCCTCTCTCCATTTTTTTTACAAGCGCAACATATTAACGTTATACGTTTCAAAATGCTCTAATTCTTTGCTTTTGGTTCTTTAAAGGCGGATTGCTGGAAACAACCACGAGAAAAGTATTATGAAATTCAGATAGTGTGCAATTTGCAAGAGGATTTGCCCAGTGCGACCAAGGTAAAAAAATAATCTTGCTTTATATGAATCTACTTAAAAGACAGAGGCGATCATTTCAAAACAACAGCAAAATAAAACTATAAGGAATTCTCAAAAATTACTGTCCTCAAAAATGGCTAAAAAGAAAAAAAGCACTATATTTTAATACAACTTTGGTAATATTCCATATCAGTTTGTAGTACTAGGCTGGAAGAGTGCTGGACTTGAACCAGAGATAATTATGTTAAAATCCCAGTTTAGTTAGAATGCTCAGAAGACTGCCTTAGGCATATCACTGTCTCTCGGTCTACTCTAGTGCACATGGTTGTTCTGAGGATAAACTGATATGACCCCATACAAACTGCCCTGAGATCCTTAGAATAAGGAAGGGATACAAATGTGATTAATATTAAAAACACATTGTAACCAATCATAATTGTAGCAAAACATGAGTAAACATACAATAATCTCATAGGAGCATAAAGAATCAATGCAAAAACCACAAACTATTAGACCTTGGGGTTTACAAGGCCACTGCAAAAACCATTGCACTAGTCAGTGGTCTCTCCTCCTTCTTTACACGAATCAGCTCAATGGCCTAGTAAAATGCAAGAAATGTCTTTTGCCACCATCACCCCCGACAGTATATAAATTGGTATGCATTGCATTTATATCTGATTGTTTATCATTTTATGCTCTATTCTCCCCGAATATATATTTTCTTTGTTTGATGGCAGAGTTATTGTTGCATTATGCCATCCTAAGTTGTTGCAAGGAGAAACACTGTGAGGCACCTATCCATCACACCTGGCTGTGACTCCAGTTTAAGAAATATCACACACACACAACTTAATCCTGCAGCTGCTGCAGTCAGAAGGAAGAAAGGCACCAATCTTACCTTGGGTATAATTATATAAACTGTTTACAGCAAGCAATCATTACTCTATGCTGTCACATTGTTGAAAAATGGCTGTGTCTGAGGTCTATGGGCAGGTAATGAAGGATAAAAGGTCTTGGACATTATTGCAAGGTATTTTGAAAACTTCCGGGGGGGGGGCAGTGTAAAAAGTCAGATTTAATAAACTAATAAATAAGTCTCGAGTAATCTGGACCAGTTTCTATTTCATTATTTCTGTTACATTGGCTGGGGAAACCCAGCCAGGTGGGCAGGGTATAAATAATAAATTATTATTATAAATTATTATTACATTTGCTACTAGTAACCAGTGAATTTGGAATACTCTACGGTAAAACATGAAGGGATGCATAAACTGCATGTCAATTCAAGTTCTTCTGACTGCATTACTGGATATCCTTACGCAGGGGTCAGCAAACTTTTTCAGCAGGGGGCTGGTCCACTGTCCCTCAGACCTTGTGGGGGGGCAAGACTATTTTTTTTGGGGGGGGGAGATGCAAGAGCACCACGAGCCCCGGTGGCTGCTTACCTGTGTCTTGAGAGCAGCAGGGGCTGGCGGCAGTAGTGGAAGGAGGATGAGCCACACACAAAAGGGCTCCGGAGAGGGGCTGCTTTAAATGGCAGCCGCTCAAGCACTGCTGCTGCTGGCACCAAGAAAGCCCAGCCCCCTTTCTCCTCTAGGCAGGGCAGGGAGAAGCCAGGAGGAGGGAGGGAGGAGGCGCCGCCACCACCGCCGTGTGAGGGAGAGGGAGGGAGAGGGAAAGAATGCATGCGCTGGTGATCCACACAGCAATTCCCGGACCATCCGTGGGCCAGATCCAGAAGGCAATTGGGCCTGATCTGGCCCACGGGCCTTAGTTTGCCGACCCATGTCCTTACCTATCTGGAGAGAAAAGTCATAAAGCATGTTGCAGCAATTCTGAGTTGGGTGACTGCATCAATCTAGTTAGTTTACTTGAATAAATGGTGCCTTTAAAATGCTCCTAGGACTGGTGCTCAAAAACAAGGTGGCATATTTAGACTAGCTCTTGGCCTGCGATCTACAACCTTAAAGCCAAGCACAGTGGCAGGAAGTCAAGTAGTGAGAAAAGCATGTGTAGATGGATTAGGCACACATATCTGCCTTAAAAGGCCTCATGTTTGCTGGTGCAAATCTGGACACTTCTAATGTGGCATGTTTTGTCCGGACTTTCAAAAATCTCACTGCACAATTATGTAGATCATCTGTTCCTGACCACTTTCTGGTTGCATGTTTTGCTAACTCCTTAGCATGCTAAGGGTAGATATTGTGATGGTTGACAGATCCTGGGAAAAAGGAGAGTCACATTTTTTCTCTAATTTTGCAATCTTGTCACGCCAGAGAACATTCAGAATAAATGTTCCCAACGTAAATACAATAGAGAAAACTCACACTGAGGTGACGTTATCACTTCAAAACATGAGAGCGGAGTTCAGATGTTGTTTTACAACTCTTCATTATCAAGCACTGTGACTAATAATCACATCCACTATCATTGTCACTCTTCTTAGTGGTCAATAAGAACATATTCATGATACCTGGGAAATTTAGTCATCAGCTACACAGACATTAAGAAGTGGTTTTAATTACACATTTACAATTTTACTTATGTTATAGGCAACATATCCCTATAATGTAATAACTACAAGATGTCTGATAACAACTTTAACCCACGGAACACACAAGAATTGAAAACAATTTCTGAAGAATTGGGGACATTGTTACAGATTGGCAAGTACACACTAGAGCAAGTCACAGCCTCTGCGGAGCCACTCAGATATGGGTAAACATAATCATGTATGAAATCTTTGAAAAATAAGTCCCCATGGTACATTCTTGATGTACTTGACTGTGAGGACTATATACAGCAAGCAGGACTGTTTCATGCTGTTCTTAGCTTCACGTCCTCTCTGTTTATTTTTCATGTGTCCTTTGGCTACATTGTAGAGTAAGTGATGAGTCATGTCTAGGCTGCCTTATTTTACCTCTTGTTCTTTGAGACTGATGGAGAAGGAGACCAGTCAAGTGTGCAGTCCACAGAGTAACAGTTAGCCTTTGATTTCTCACATAGTAGTTAATCAGACCTATTAATTTAAGGCAACCATTCATGGACAGCTTACACTGGCATTGACTTTAGTGGGGCTATGCCAACATACGTAGTCAATTTCACCATTTTAATGATCCAATCCACAAACCGGTTAAGCCAGAGTATTTGTACTTTCCCTATCTTCTATGCCCTACCAAAACTGGCAGTGCTCTGTTAAGCACGCTTATTCAGAAATGAGTCCCGTTAGGTTCAGTAGGCATGCTCGCTAGTTTAGGACTCCAGTCCAAGTCTGTAACTAAGCTTAAGTGGGTGTTAATGAAATAATTGCATATGCCCCCCTATTTACACCCATCTTCATTTCCATCCTCTTCCTCTGTCATTCCCCCATGTTGAATTTGAGTACTCTGAAAAAGTACTTAGGGTACTAAAACAAAAGCAACAGTGTTTAACCACACTGACTTCAATTAAACTAACAATCTAGTCTAACCTACATTTTTTTCCATCACAAAATAAATGCTTAGGCTGGGGTGTAATGTAGCAAATAATTCTAATGGCTTAAGGAAAAAATACTTCAGTACTTTAGCTAGATTTGCTGGCATAAGTATTCAGGCTTCATAGGTCAATTGCCTTAATCTGAAACACTTCAAATTAATTAGTTTATGGCTCTATTGGCATTATTAATTTTTTATACCTAAACAAATTAGGTAATGCACAAATGAGTAATTTCCTGGCTGGCAATTCATTTTACTGCCACGACACAGTGGGGATGGATTGTCAAGTTTTGTTTCAATCAGCCTGCTGGCAAGCCCAGCCACCACGTACACGATCGCTCAATTTCTTCCCCTTTCCTTTAATGGTAGTCACAAAGGAAATACTAGACCTTACTCTCACTAGGATATCCCAGCCTCAATCTGCCTTCTCACCCACCTTCCCCAAAGGAAAAGGTAGAGGCCCCAAATGCTTGCATTAAGGGGCTTTGCCTCTCAGACGCATCCTTGGAACTTCCTTTTCCCAATAAGTGTACATTAAAGAAGGAAATGGACTTGGCAGTAAGGGAGATAGGAATGGCATCTCTCTGAAACTGCCAGTAGTTGAGCACATTGTCAATCTATATAGTAATATATCACTCCTTCACCACATGGATGTATAGATGGACTGATCAGTCTGTTTCTAGTCAGTGTCACTTGTATATGTGTTCCCATGTTCATTAATTTGAACCTCTTCCTGCATTAATCTGCACTATAACTTTGCACTCAAAGACTTAAACAGATATTTCTAAAATCATTTTTCTCAAACTATGCATTTTTACTGCATTTTCATGCATTTTGGGGGCAGAGTTCAAGAGGTGCCCATCTGTTTAGTTTGTATCAGAATTTATCAAAAAAAGAATGTATCAAAAAAAGAGTTCCCCAGTAATTACTAAAATGGACATCCATGTTAAGGCACCACAGAGCTCTGACACTTATTTCATGTGTTCACAGATGTGCATAAACTTGCAGTGATCCAACTTCAGCAACTGCATTACAATAACAACCACCACCACCAAGTTAGGTGATGACTCCAATTTATTCAGGATGCAAAAACAAAAAGGGATCATGAAGATCTCCAGCCTGGATGCATAAGCATTAAAATGGCAAATGTGGTTCAATTTAAGTAAGTGTAATGAAATGCATGTTGGGGCAGAATACCCAACTTCTCATGTATATTGATGTGGTTTGAACTGGTGATGGCTGACCTGGAAGAAAACTTGAAAACCGCCAACATTGTAATGGATTTATACAAATCTATGTCTGTGCAGTTCTGTTTGCTGCATATCCAGAGGAGTATCAGAGCTCTTTTCATCTGTTTGCAAATAGATTTCTGGAAGATGATTGGGCCACCCATTGGACCAAAACAGATGAGATGTGGAAAATCCACAATTGGATCTTTTGGCTTGCCTAGTTGCATGATGAAGAAACCTCTTACTTCTGCCTATTATTATTATTATTATTATTATTTGCCTCCCATCTGACTGGGTTGCCCTAGCGACTCTGGGTGGCTTCCAGTCAAATATAAAACCACAGTAAGACATCACACATTAAAAACTTCCCTACACAGGGCTGCCTTCAGATGTCTTCTAAAAATCAGATAACTGTTTATTTCCTTAACATCTAATGGGAAGGTGTTCCCAAGGGCAGGTGTCACTACCGGGAAGGCCATCTGCCTGTTTCCCTGAAACCTTGCTTACCTTCCCCCAACTAGGCAAACATTTCAGCATGTCATTGTACAATACCAAGCATGATAAAATCTTATTCTTTGTACCTCTGCTTCAGTCTTGTATTACATAACAAATATTATGATTTCCCTCTTTGTATCTGAAACGGACTTCCTTTCAGTTGCCTTGAACTCCTTTAGTATTTTTGGCTATGCAGTTTAATCCAAGTTCCAATGATAAGATATAAAGTTATCTTGCTTGTGTATCCTTGTTTCTCAGTTCAACACACCCACTTGGATGCCATGAACAAATATATCCTGGCCTGAGCACCATCTATCTTCTCCACAGATTGAGACATCCTAGTAAGGAAGTATCTAACATTAACATATCGATTTCCCACAAATGCTCCAGATAGTTGCTAGATTTTGACAAGAGATTCCTGCATCACAGGGGTTGGACTAAAAGACCCTCATGGCCCCTTCCAACTCTCCAATTCTATGATGCTATGATTCTATGATTTCCCACACAATGACCTGCAGCCTACCTTAAGAGAACTTCGCCAATTACTTTTGAAAATATCAGAAGACAAAAACACAGTTGAGCCTTTTGTTTCAAACAAGTGGTAAAAAGTGAGATGCTATTGACTCGAGCTAATTTCAGCTGAATAAATTTGAGGCCATTTAGAATTTGTTTTCAACCGTCTTGGACTCTGCAGATGTATCATTATGGTATATCACAAGTAAATTTAGTGGCCTCTTCACAAACTGAACAGAGCATATGTGAAGAGTCTCATGAGCTCAAACTACATGTAGATCTGAAATGGTGTGTTTATTCCCAACCCATGTGTTCCATATAAACTGTTTAATACTCTCTGGAACCTTAACTTATGGTACTTACTTTCAATGACAATCCAAAAGCTTTATGCTTCATTTTGAATGATGCTACGCTCTTTCATGTTGGTGGGTCAGTTCTCTTCTCTCTCGCTTTGGCATACTACCTACTCTCTCACCCATAGCAGAATTATATATCTACTCCTCATGCTTGTCAGCATATATGAAATTTACTTTTTTTGTAACAAATCTGAACATAATAGTTTGGAAAAAGAGTATTTGGACTGAAAATGACATTATAATCTGTTGCTGGCATTATGTGCTGAATTTTTAAAAAGCGATCTTTAAAAAAAAGCCATCTCCAAATATGCTGCCTAAATTCAGGAAAAATAGAGACAAGTGTATTTCATTATGTCCTTGATTTTTTTAAGCCCCGTGCAATGATACCTGTCAGAAATCAATGATACAGTTTACGAATGTATGGAATTTGAGTTGTTTTGTGACTTGGATAAGTGTGTAGTGGGAGAAGACTACATATCTACAAGAAAGCAAGTAGATGACCTTTTGGGTCCCTTCCAACTCCATGACTCAATGTTATTGTGGTTAGTGTCAGACTAAGACCAGGGTTCAAAGACTCATGCAGCCATCAAGCTCATTGGGTGATCTCAGCCAGTCACCACACTGGCTTGGCAAGCTTCTTTCCTGCCCATATACCATTGCATGAGTGACAAAGCTAGATTTTTGTTGTTGTTTTTTAGTTTATAAATACCTTTATTAGGATCAACTAAAATGTCACAAACTAGTGGTTAAAATAGTTTTCCTTTTATAGATGTGGGCAAAGCAAGCATCACAAAGCAAGGATGTGGGCACTATATCACAAAGGAAGGATGTCCACACACTGCAACCTATTCTAGTTGCTACCCTCAATTCAATTTATTTTATTTATTTCAGCTATTTGCCCATATATAAACAAAACAAACGACACAAAACAAAACAACCAGACAAACCAAGCAAAACAGCAATGCAAAATAGAACAGCGAACAACCAGTACAGGAGAAAACCGTCAACGTTAGGCAATCAACCCATGGTATTAATTCAATGCTACCATTTCGAGGACAAAACAGGGGGCTCGGGTTTTTGAATAGAATAGTAATATAGCTTTCAATACTCAAGCAGCATTCCAGTACATCTCTTAATCGAAAGGACTGCAGTTAGGAACCTTGCGACCTGGAGGGTTCTATGGGGGTCCATGTCTTGCAGCATATAAGCTAGATGCGCCTCGACAGGCTTATCAGCTAGTTCCTGTATTATTGAATTTAATATACTGGTCCGCGCTGATCTGTACATGGGGCTAGTTGCTACCCATAAGTGCTTGTTTCAAGCCTAATTTCAGTGGAAGAGTTGGAGATAGTCTCTGCTCTAACTACAGCACCAAACTGACTCGGCGCTACGTTTTCACTTCAGTAGCAGCGAGGAAGGCGGTAATGACACCTTTCGTCATCCTTTTGAGACGCACAATGCCTTTGCTGGTTGGGCTTCTTGACGGAGAAATAAATGGCAGAATCAAGCGACTAAATGAATCGGAGAGAAGAGACAAGATGATCTTTCTTCTTCAAAAGGGACGCTACTCAAGTCTTCTTGAATTGGAGACCTGCCTGCTTCTTTCCTGAAGAACCTGATTCTCTGTCACCGAAACAATTTCTCATCGGTGCCGGTCATTTGTCACATGATGAAACAGAGCAGATACCATCCGTTCCTTTGTTCTGGAGGCACCCGGATCTGTGCCGCCTCCTCCTGGTAGATGAGGGAATGGACTTTAGGGTTGCGACAACAGGTCAAAAAAGAGATTTTAAACCTGAAAGAGTTGCTCTTACCACATTTTCCTGGCAAGCAAGCCAGCAGTACGAGGCGTCACAATGGAGGACATGTCATCATGTTTCAGACAGTGGATTCCAGCAGTGTTGATAATCTTGTGGTCCGTTCCTTTGTTCTGATACCATCCGTTCCTTTGTTCTGGAGGCACCCGGATCTGTGCCGCCTCCTCCTGGTAGATGAGGGGATGGACTTTATGGTTGCGACAACAGGTCAAAAAAGAGATTTTAAACCTGAAAGAGTTGCTCTTACCACATTTTCCTGGCAAGCAAGCCAGCAGTATGAGGCGTCACAATGGAGGACATGTCATCATGTTTCAGTCAGTGGATTCCAGCAGTGTCTGCTTTCCTTTTCCCAAAGCTAGCTTATTACATGTCGGCCTGGAAACTATAGTTGATGGCTTCTAAATAAGCCCAGGGTATTAATCCATGGCTTCAAGTTGGCTTAACGCAGGCATAGGCAAACTCTGGCCCTTCAGATGTTTGGGACTACAATTCCCATCATCCCTACCTAACAGGACCAGTCGTCAGGGATGATGGCAATTGTAGTCCCAAACATCTGGAGGGCCGGAGTTTGCCTATGCCTGGCTTAACACTTTGGCCTGTTTGAAAACCATTAGCCATCATTTCTGGGTTTGTGTGTAACAGGATGCAAAGGTTAAGTGTCAGATCCTTCTTTTTTCCCTTTTGCTACAAAGAGAAGAGAAGAGCAGAAGAAAAAAACCTTTTGTGTGGTTATATGCTCCTCGTGCAAATCCTGATTTACTAACACCAGGAACTGAGCATTACTAAACCAGAAATTGATCATCGGCCATACACTTTCTGCCTCACCTATCTCAGAGAGTAGATGTGCTGGTTAAAATGGCACAACACATCCAAAATCCCAAGTTCCTTGGAAGAAGGGTGAAATAACAGAAATGTAATAAATTCTTTAAAAATAGTGATGATGGGGAAATGGTTGACTAAACCCAAGAGAAATTTAATAAACAATTGGTATAACTTAGGTACTATATATATAATGCAGAAAAACATACTTCATAAGATTTCAGCAGCTTGTTTGGAATGCCTGTTACCATTTAAGAAAACTATAACCTTTGGAGTTCTTCCTGTGTGCTGTAAAGATCTTTCAAATTAAGTATCGGACTTGCACCTCTATTGCAGTGGTGACATACATTTATGTTATTATAGCACAGGCATGTTTCTCTGACATGTCAAGAGTTAATATTTCCTGTTTCTAACAAAAACAATGGCTTCTGATTACCAGTCTCCCATAGATTGTACTATGCATGTTAGCACCACACACACAGTGGAACAGCCATGCCATTATATGCATCACTTATATACATCTTAGAGCAGTGCCAATGTTTTCATTACGTCTGGCATTTGTGCTGTAGAATTTTATTTATTTGTTTTACGCACACTCCCCTTATAGATTTTCCCCTTGTTTCATAAGCCAGAAGGACTCTGTAGATTTCTTTATTTGTTCCACAAATGAGATCTAAGCATACATTAGAAAACATGGCTACACACAGCCCTCCTTTTTTTTTTTTGGTAGAATTTCACCCAAAGGTCAACTATGCTTGTTAAGATTTTTTAGGTGTCTGTTCCATTTAAATCAAGTTTTCAAAAACGGAATGGAATCCACTTAAGAGGGAACAATCCTACATCAATGAAAAACACGTGCAAATGTTCAATAGGTCAGCTATGTAAAAATGTGTTATATACCGTGGTTATAGGCGTTTCATTCACAGACAAGGTTGGCACTTGTGGTTTATTGCTTTTCTTGTGCACATACACGTTAATCTAGTGATTTATATGTCAAATCTTTTTCATATATATGAAAGATGGAATGTTAGTGACTATCCGAAATGCTAGATTCTTTTTCTGTTTTATTTATAGCAGATCTTGACTGGAGATTGACTTTTACTATGGAGACCACTGCATTTGGAAATAGTCCCTATGGATGATGGATGAATAATGCTCTATGCTATTGTCAATCTACTTTCCTTCCCAGCTGTGAACACCTCTGAGGTCTGGAGCTGTTAATGTGAATTCTGATCTTCATTTCCCCCATTTGGCTTCAACTTTAACCAGAAATGAATGGCAATAGCACTCCATGGAATAATTTGGATCAGTGACCTGCAGTAAACATAGAGGAGGTTCTTTTTCTTTGTACATGTACACTGAGCATTTTGGAGAACTGTATAGGACTCAAGTCATTCACAGAATGAAATATGCTGAAATCCAATTAGCTACTAGCTTTTAAACTCAGAAGTGACTGGTGGGAGCATTTCTGAAATGTGGGAAGCACCATGTACTGCACTAAATCCATTTCTATCCAATATTGTGATTTCCTGGACAAATCTGATTTTAGATTGTATTTGTACCTTTGAATTGAACAGGCCGATCTTTGAAAAAGCCTAACCCCAAGCAACCATCAGGGTTTTACTGGTGTATCTTCTGCCAGATTTTCCATGTGGACAACAATAAAGTCATACAGAAGTATTATTGCCCTCCAATAGCACTGATACTAATAAACACAGGGATTTGTTTTAAATGGGGCTTAAAAACCCACATTCTTTCCTCCCCATTTGCTATTTATTTTGAAGCCACTCAATATTCCTGTATAGCCAGCAAAAATCCTAACTATTTCAACACTCTGCTACAGTGTTGAAAATTTTAATATTAAAAGCACAATATTTCTGAATTAAATCACCTTATCCAAATGGGAACAGGTAAACACACACCATGTATGTATATTTTTCTTTTCAGACTTGCATTTTAACGTATGCCTTTCAGCTGCAAATCAGCAGCTCCTATCATCTGCATCAAAGCCAAGTTTGTAATGCCACCACTCCTATTTCCTATATCCTACTCTCCTGAATGAACCTTTCAGTAGTGCTAAGGCTTATGTGAATAATTAAAAAGAAAACCTTTAAAACCAGGATTTTGGTTTATAATACATGCAGAGTGCCAATTCTGAAGTCATGTGGTGTTTATAAATCAACACAGTAGGAACTGGTCGCTGTTTCTTTACATTCCTCGGCCTCTGGCTCCACCTATGCAGCTTGGCACACAATTAGCCCACTTTATTGAAGGTGGGTAGCTGCCGATTGGATAGCCGTTGTCTATTTAATTATTTTGTGCTTTCTACTGTGTGTGTAGGTGAGCACAAGTTGCACTGAAGTAGAGTTATCGGCATGTGTGAACTAAGAAAAAACGAGTGCCCCTTCCCCTTGGCACTATCACCTATGTATACCAAGTCTGTTTTGTGCGTAAAGTGACTATAAATTTCTTTCTTTAACTTGTATGCTGTTTTATAGTTCAACAGAGTTCTCTTAAGAAGTTTTTACATAGCCTCCAAAAATCAAAATTTAAAAGTACAACAAAAAGTGGCAGTAATGAATCATAGAATCATATGGGTCAGTGTCTGGCTGCTAACCAGAATTGTACAGTTGGAAGGTACCCCAAAGGTCATCTAGTCCAACCCCCTGCAATGCAGGAAACTCAGCTAAGGCATCCATGACAAATGGTCATCCATACCACTTTGTGGACTAACGTGTTTCTTTTGTAACGTTTATTTTTATTGGAACTTTTTAGCATAGAATACAATAAAAACAGATTAATCTAAATAAAACTGAAGAAAAAATCTCATCATGTTGGGGAGAAAGGTTTAGGAAAGATTCTTACACTCTCTCTCATAGCAGTTAAGCACAATGGCGATTCCTCCAAGTGCATTTAAGCTTGGTTAAATTGACATCTGCCCTCATCCACCTTTAAACAAATGTACGCCATGAAAATACTTAACCTAGAATATATTGCAGCCCTTTACCTTTGTGAGTGTTTTACTCACAGAGTTTCCAGAAGTAACAGCAAACAAGTTTCCATCTGTTGGCAGCAAAAATGAAGATGAAAAAAGGTGTGGTTTCCTTATAGAAAGAATCATGCAAAAATACAGGCTATAAAACCTCATTTTAAAGGTATTCTTCATTCACAGGCTGCATTTGCTGAGTTGGGAGCAAAGCCGCATAGTTCCTTCTTCGCTTCTTCCAGGAAGCATGAAAAGGGGGGGAAAGGATAGGAGAGATTAAATAAAGGGCTGCAGGGAACCTACTAAGATGGCCAAGAGTGCAGGTCCTTTCAGCAGGCCTCAAAGCACTCACCTATTTGAGCAAGAGTGGGAAAATCATTGGTCCTCCATATGTTGTTGGACATCCTATCAGCCCATGCTAGTATGGTCAATTGTTGGAAATGATGGGGAGCATCTGGAAGGCCAAAGGTTTCCCACCCTTGTACTTGGGGAATCTTACATCCTTTCCAAAAATCATTTGTCAGCTCACCTTCTCAATTATCATCTCTGCTTCCTGTTTACACTGTAATTCAACTGTACTGTACCGGGGGGGGGGGGGAATGCTTTGCTGCCCACACCTTTTCACATCATTGATCTACTACTGGATCACTAGTCAAGCATATTTAATTCTGAGCTGATAAGATTTCTGGAGGAATTCAAGACTACAAAGGCATGATTTGTGCTCTCAAAATATAACATTTCCACTAGCTTTTGTTATGGAAATCCTATAGGGCTGCTACTATATGTACTTGGGCTGATTTAATGCCTCTAAAGTGTAGAGTCTAAACACCTCTCTTTCTTGCAGGGAGACAATGCATCTGGGCTTTGCATTTTGTTCAGCATCTCTTTCAACGAGACTGGGCCAACTGCCATGTGTCAGCTGCCATGGTGGTTTACTCATGTCTCTGCCCTGATCATGCATAAAGATGGGCTGGGAATTAAATTATAACATCAAAAGGGCTGAGCTCTTGGAGGGAACTAAATGCTCCCACTACCATCACCTTACCTTTCTATGGGCTATTTACCTGGGCAATCTTCTCCTAGGCTGGCTGGCTTCCAATATTGGAACTTGGTGGTGGATATATAAAGAGTTCAGGCAACACATCATGGTGAGATAAGGCAAAGAAGGATTCAGCAACCCTTACCCATGTGCTCCTTTTTATGTTCAAATTACATACACTTCTTTAGCGTGTAAACAGAGCAGTCTTGAGAGCAACAAACATGTCTGCTGCCATCACATCTACTTTAGTCCTTAGCACTTAAATAAACTTTATAGGGAAACTCGTTTCTCTGTCCTCAGCCATTACGTTAATAGAATCCGGTTGTCTAAAAAAAAAAGTAAATATCCCAGGCAGCTAATATCTCAAGGAATACCAGTAAGAAGTAAAATTACCACTAATATCTGGGGACTGACTTCACGTTGTTTTGTAACATAAGCACTTTCCACCCAGAGGGCAGGAGTCAAGGAGGGTTTGATTGTGGAATCAAAATAGTCCTACCACTCTGTTATTTTAGCCTCCCTTTCTTCCTCCTGATTACTGCACTCAACATAATCTACAGTGCTTGGTGATAAACCTGCTGGCACACAATTTATAGAGAAACAACACTTGTCTCTATTCAGCCCACTTATCTTTTTGACCAGTCAAAGAAAGCTATATATATAGTGTCTGCCTGGCGTCTAAGCTTTCTTTCTTCCCAACCCCGCCACCCTTTTATTTTTGCATAAGGAAAAAACGGCGAGGCTTTGCGCACAGCAAGAGAGAACAGTTATCCTTTCTGCTTCGACATAATGCATGCCTTTACACACAGCTAGAGCACTTCCTGATGCAAGGCTGACTGAAAAAGTAGCTGCCAAGTGATAAGATCAAGTTGTCATGCAGCAGAATCTTCACATTCCGCATTTTCAGCCAGTCATAATAGAGTTTGCAGCAGCAAAAGACTGGAGCCATGAAGTGAGAGGCAGCGATGGCCTTCAAAGAGTGGAGCTGCTGCAAGTCTCACCTGACTTGATAGGCCACTCCTATCACCTTTGTCTCACTTTCAGCCGTCCAGAGATCCTCCTGCGCAGCTTCAGTTGGGCAAGCCAACACATATCAATTTTGAAATGAAAGAGGGCTGCCCAGATATACAGTAGTGTTTCTTGCATACTCAGGGGATAAGCTGGGTACACAGAGGAACACTGGTTAGTACATTCAAAGAAAAAATAAATACTATGATTCCTCTCCACTCTTGTCCCTTTCTTCCCTTTAATCTGTCCTTCACCTTCTCTATCTGCTTTCTATTATTATTTTATAAAATATAGAAAACACACACAATAAAACTAGTTTTAAAACAACAGGAAATCCAATATGCAGACAAAGGAACTGTCAGTACAGACCTTTCTTCTGTGTATGGAAACAGCTTAAGTTGGCTCTCACATACACAGGCTATGGCAGACAATGAGTTAGGAATAAATATCTATGAGATTCATTTATATGCTTTTTATAAAAGAGACCATTAATCTAGAGGAGATCACACAGACCTCACTGCCTTAAATCTCTAACATACATAAAGGCACAGCTACAGAAAGATGAAGAAATAGTTGCAACACTTTCAGCTTGACAAATGAGCAGCTCTCGGCTCATGGATGTACGCAAGGCGCAAAAGCTATAAATCAGCAATTTGAACTGCAGAGTAAAGGAAAACCTTTCATTCACCTAAAATTGTAAGTAGTTTGTGTCTGAAGCCCCATAATTAGTCACCTCATTCAGAATTTACCTCAATGAGATCCATTCAGTATTTGTCCAGAGAATTGGATTTAAACTGTGCCTGAACAATATCTATTCATCATAAAGAACAGAGTCTTGTGACACCTTAAAGACAAACACATTTATTATGATATAAACTTTGGTGGATACAGGACATTTCATCAGATGGATGAAGTGTTATCCTGCATTATAGGCACGTATTAGGCACGTATTTACAGTATGTGGTTGGGGGAAGGGGGCAGAATTGTAAACGGTGAGGTCAGAAGGAAATGAAATGCAGAATTGAACAACTGTGATAATTGTAAGATTAATAAGTGTATTCCACAAAACAGTTGTTGATAACTCACACATCCTGGTATTGGTAACCTGACTAACATATATAATGTGCTAAAAATACTTGATACTTGAACAGTTCTAACAGCTCTTCAATAAGTTTCATGTCACCATCAGCTTATACTCTGGTTTCTCTTCAGATCGTATAAGTCACCATCAACCTGAGCCTAAACCAGTCCACATAAAAGTCTGCTTTCTGGATATAACTGTGTCTTCCCATCACCATGTAAATACATACCTGTAACTCAGGGTAACAGTTCATGCATGTGATAAAGTGGAATGTAGTGCGCAAAATTCCTCTCTGAAATCTATCAAAGAACCAAGGAAGCAATACATTTTAAATAGATCTTTAAAATAATCCACAAAGTTGACAATTGCTAATTATCATCTTGGAAGTCTGCAAGCTTGGAATGGCCTTGAAAACACATCAACATCACCCTGACTCCTAACACCACTTCAAACATTTAAGCTTTTAACAAAGAGCTGCTGACTGCTTGGAGAGAAGCCGTATTTTATAATATATACTCTCCATAAACTTAGCTAAACTGCTAAATTACTAAATAAACAAACCAAAATGAATGTACGTGGATTCTGGACAGCAACCTGAGAGTCTACTCCAGTATGCAGCAACAGTATGTGGCACAGTCCTTCCTGGACTGTACCACATCAGACCTATTCATGCTTCCAATCCAACATTGCCTTCTTGTGTCTAATGGCAAATTAATTCAGGCTTTCAGTTTCAGGTGCCATCTACTAAATGCTAAAATCTTTGGGTGTCCTGGATGTCATTAAAGAATAAAAAACAAATATCATTCTGTGTTGCCCTTCAGCCAGTTAAATCAACACACCAAAACAAGAAGTGCATGACTTAACTCAGTTAAGTTTTTCTGAATTAAATGGAATTAAATCAAATTAGATTCTGGTACTTTGACATAAACCGGTCCTGAACTGAGCAGACTTCACATTTGCTCTTAGAATTAGCATTTAGATAGTTTTTTCAGCCTGGCAGCTATATAAAGCCAGGTCTTTTTGGTAGTGGCCCAGACAGGGTGCAACTAATTTCAAATAGCATTCATCTCTTTCAGCATTAAATAAATGTCTTAGAACTCTCTCCTCCTCCGCGCCACCCCCACCCCACATACACTTTGGCTTTTAATGGGTGCTCACATCTTGAATGTTCCCTTGTAACAGATAGATAGACAGAAAGATTTTTGCTGGTTTATCTGTGGTGTGTTGCATTTTATATTTGAATGTTTGGGTGGAGTTGAGGTAAGAAAGTAACAGTGTGCTTAGATTCACATGGCCGAGTTGGGATTTGAATTAATGCTTTGATTTGGACAATCCTAGCTTTGCTTAATAAATCTAGGTATTAATTACCCTTTTGCCTGCATACATAGCTCCTTCAATCCTCCCTCCAGATTGTGAGGAACCAAACCAGGAATACTTTAATGACTATAGTTTCCAGTTTTGTCCAAACAGGAAAATTATGCTTCCCAACTTCAGAGCACATCAGAATAGTAGACATGCACATTACTCCAACTGCATTAAGACCACTGTCAACTGTATGTGTGAGTGACTTTCCCACAATGGCCATAATATCTATCCAGTGTGTTTTTTCCTGGGGGTACGCAGGGGGATGCATACCCCTAAACATTTTGTGAATCTTTGTACTTTTGTCCATTTACTGTATTTATTTTTCCCAATTTGAACTATAAAATGGTGAGTCAAAAATGAGAGTACCCCTAAACATTTTTTTTTAGAAAAAAAGCACTGTATCTATCAGTGATTACCTTTAGATCCCATATCGCTCCAACATATGGAAAATCCTTACACCACTACCAGCTATCAATAGAAAGATGCTATAATTGATGGGGTCCCAGACATTTTTTTTAAAAAAGAGGATTGTTTATAGAAGGGTAAAGATGTCTAGGATTCTCTTTCTGAATGAAAGATTTGTCACAAACACTAGCAAGCCTCAAAACTCTGAATGAACACTGCAGCTTTAGGTATGCACTTTCTCCCTCCATCCCCCCTGCTTGTAATAAAATTATCAGAGTGTGAAAATCCCTCAGATTTCCTGTTTAAGTGCCGTTATGAAATTGGCAAGGCAGCTAACACCTTAGCTTAGTGAACCTAGTTTCCACCTCCTTGACAATCTGCTTCCGTATTTTAATTATTATTGAAACCTGCAGGAGGTGTTGTACGCGGAAGATTTTCACGAAGCTGTCTTTTTTCTTGCGGCTCTTTTTTCCCCCAGACTGTGAAAGGAAGAGCTCTTGTTCTCAGTAGCAGCATGTTAAGTCAGCTGAACTTTGCCCATCGTCTGACATAATGTGATAATAAGAGTGCTCACTAAATGGCGACAGGCTGCTCTTCCTATCTTTGATGTACTTGGGATTTGTCAAAACCTTACTTCAGCACTCAGGAGAACTGCTATTTATTCATCAGTTGAGCTCTCTTCGTCTGCAGCAGCAAATGGCAGGGGAGTGGCAGCTACTAAATTCAAGTTCAAAAGAAGGTCAGGTAGTAGTAATTCTCCCTGGGAAGGAAAGTCTGCTGGCTCCAGATTCTTATTATGCCACAATATAGCAGGGAATTCCTCTGTCTCTTCTCTCAATGGGACAAAGAGCTTTGTTGTTTTTAAGTCAAAGGTGACCAGAGCCTTTCCACAATTAAACCCCAAGGGATTAACTACTATGAGAAGATGAGCACTTGATTGAAGACATAATGGGCGATACTGGCAAAATATAATGATGTCATTATTACCACAGGGCCTCATACAGGCTGAAAAAGGAGAAGCCATGCCCTGGAAGCTGATGACATCATGCTGGTGGCTTTGGGTGGCTTTTAAAAAGCAAAGCCAGAATCAAACCCAAAGCCTCTTGGACACAGTTCCAGATAAAGTGCTGTTGAAGCCAAAAGAGCAGCAGTCACGCTGGAGATGAAGAAACCATTTTCCTGACACTGTAAACAGACAGCAGTAGCACAGAGAGGGTTTGCACTGATGTGCCTGCCTCGGGGATAAAATTAGTCACAGATAAGCATGCCAGCTGGATTCAAATGTACGTTTTGGAAATTAGTTCAGCACAATGATCGTTGCTAACTATTGCTGGCACAACATATATTAATATTTAAAAGCCTTTAATGAGCCATTTAGTGTGCCCTAATGTTAATTACTGAAGAGTAATTAGAATGTGAAATGCTAACTCCACATAAAAACCGAAATAGTGCTTACTTTTTTTGTCGCCACTATAAAATGATATCTAGATTGAGTTTCAAAGAACAAGAAAGCAACCTATTTTCATTGGTTCTCTCTGTGCACACGCACGCACACACACACACACACACACACACACGATGGGAATTTAACTTATATGTGATTTTTAGGAGCCTTCAGGAAATTCTCAGATTTGGAACTGCAAGAGCCTTTTGTCTCATGACTAATAATGTGAGCCTAAAGAAATTTACTTGAAAGTAAGGACTGACTCTGAATCTGATATGAAACTTTCCTCTCCAAGGGTGCTATTGGAATAGTTATCTGGCAGCAGGGGGTTTGGGTGAGGGTGAAGCGCAAAGTACACATATGATGGGAGGGGAGTTACTGTACATCTTCTATTTTGACAGAAAGGTAGCATGACTCTTAAAAAAATAAATAAATCATGAGCTCTTCCAAAAGCTGCTTAAACAATTTAAAAGAAAATATCACAATTGGTTCAAGTAATCTGGGTCTATCATATGTCACGAGATGAGTAAGCATAGATTTTATGCTACACAGCAAGTGATTATGGTCTTTGTCTATGGCTTTCTAGAAGAAGCTGTGGCTTTTAACAGGTGATCCAACTCTCTTACCACTGAAATCAATTAAAAATTATCCATTATTTCAGTAGATCTGATTTATACTAGAAGTGTATGTTGGGTTATCAAGCTCAGATTCACCAGTAAAATTGCTTAAGTGATACCACTTATGGTAAGCTGCAGTGTTGGGCGATAAAAGCATTAAGTATTATAAAATACAGGCATGTACCACTTCAAGCTTTTGGTGCATCGCCATGTTAGCATTCCATTAGCACCTGCCTTAGTACAAATCTGCTATGAGGTGGTTATGGCACTGTGATCCAGAGCTCAAAAAATGAAGAATTGTGTGTTTATATAGCTTCCCGTAAATGCATTTTTTATTATTTATTTATGCAGTGCTATCAGGCTACACGGCACCTTACAGAGTTACACAGACATCAGAAATAGGTCCCCATTTCCAAAGGCTTAACCATTTAAAATAAGACAGTGTTAGAAAAAGAGGGCGGTGAGAGTGTGGGTAGATTCTATTCTACAAAGTTACAGGAAACAAGGACTCAGAGGATAAGCCAAAGGCTATACAGAAATGGAGCTTTGATGAGAGATTTGGATGAAGGGAGAAAGTGGTGGCACTACATTTATGTTACAAGTTCAGAATCCAGAAATTTACCTGGACATGAATTGGAAGGTCATGCAACATAGATGTAACATATTCTCTTTCATTAAGGCCCACTTAGAATTCTGTCAGCTTTGCACCAGATGTAATTTTTATACAGTCTTCAATTTTTATACAGTCTTTTATACAGCCCAGTACAGTAATCGAGCCAAGTTTTATTTAAGCATGTGCAACTACCAAATTCTGACCTTCCAGAAGTAGGCACAGTTGAAATATCCTGCTAAACTGAAAAGAGAATTCCTGATCACAGGAATAAGATCCAAAACTACTGCCAACCTGTGCACCTGGTTCTTTGGATGAGTGTGACTTTTTTTTTTTTTTGAAGATCACAAGATCCACCACAAAATCTGCCGTAGCCCGCTATCACATTCCCTGTGTTTTTGAAGGATGAAACCAAAGAATGATTGTTGTCTTTTGAATATAAATAAAATCAGTATTTTATCCCTGAAAGGTGTCTAACATACCACCTTCAATTGATTCAGGGAAACTATTAGTCAGATACAGCTGGCAACATTTTCCATCTAGCTTTCAGCTTTGTCTGGCCATGTGTTGCTTCACCTTTCAAAGGATTTTTGAAGACTATGGAAAATGTCTCAGTTGTTCTTTCAACTCCATGTACCCTAACACCATATTGGAAGCAATTTTGGAAGGCTTAGTTTTAGTCTTTCTTCTATTATACAATCAATTACCTTTCTTTGTTGTCTCTCTCAAACCTTCCATCCATTCAAACACTCAGACCTTTATTCCATTCCAACACCACCAACTTGAGCAGATGAAAGCCCCTCTCCCCCCAACACACAATACAACAAAAAAAGAGAATATAGCACAGATGCCTATGAAGATTTTTAAGGTCATTAAATACAACTCATTCTCAATGAAGAATAGAATGGCACCATTCAATGTATCTGCACATTTCAAAAACAGGGATATATTTCTTTTCATTGTGGCATTTCCCGTTGCCAGCACCACCCCATATCCAAATAAAACACTAGCTTCAGAATGGAAAACAGCTCATTACTTTAAGGTATTTTAAAAATAGCAATCTAATTTCACCATGGATCAAAACAAAGAATCAAATCATAAACATACTATTCAGACAGACAGAACAAAACAAAAATGTTAACAATAATTTTAATGAACTACCGCTGAGGGCCAAACAAGACATGATACCACTCATTCACACAATTATCGATTGCTTGAATTATCTATTAAAGGATTAGCTAGCAAGTCCAGGGTTCCCGTCCAGACTGGGACCTTGACAGGGGAAATGGGGGCTCCAACACATTGCTGCTGCCCCCCCCCCCAGCTACAACAGGAAGATACAGATTTGGAATGACAAAGGTTAAACCCAATACCCTCTGAACTGTGGTCCCGATATATATTGCCTACTGTTTTGTTTACTTAAGCAAATCAAAAGATTGCTGATAGCCTGAATAATGTCACCCTAAAATAAATCACACTCTTTATTCAGCAACTGGCATTCTGTTTTCAGAGGGCACAACTCAGAAAACATTAGGAGTCACATTCTGCCAAATTCCCCCAAGCAGTTGTGTAAGGAAAAAACAACAACATTCAAAGAAGGCATTGCAAGCCAGCCTTCATGTTTTGTGCCATGGGTTGTTGGAAGTTGTGCATCCGCTGTCACAAAAATAGTTTTTGACTATTGATTTATTTGATCTATTTCTGTAGTGCATTACAGCCCAAAAAAAAATCTATAGGCAATGTACAACAAAATCAAAACACCACAATTAAAACCAGAATTGGTCAGTGTGATCACAGCCCAATTTACATGATATGTTATTTTCTTTTCTTTTTATTTTTGTACGTACACAATAACAAATACAGGAGGAGCACAACAAAAGCAAAGAAAAAATGTTCCAGGAATTGGAGTCATACCAGGTATCATTTCATCAAATATAGAGAACACACAAAAGTGTGATTCCAGGCAAAGAATTATAATTAAAGATACCGGTAATGTACAAAAGGTTATTCCACACAAATCCTTATAAACAGTGAGGTGGCAGTTTGGCATGTACAGGGAGCCTCCATTACTGTTCATATAAGCCATGAAAGGTTGTCAGATTGTATAGAAAGCATCTGGTATGTCCTTTCCCTTCAAATGGTATATCTGATTTTTTTTCTGACAAGCAATGCTGTACTGCAATCTCTGCCATGCCAGTTATCTAGAGAAGTGTCCGATAAATTTCCAGTGGAGTAAAATTAACAAATGGAACATGGGTGGCGCTGTGGTCTAAACCACTGAGCCTCTTGGGCTTGCCAATCAGAAGGTCGGTGGTTCAAATCCCCGCAACGGGGTGAGCTTCTGTTGCTCAGTCCCAGCTCCTGTCAACCTAGCAGTTGGAAAGCACGCCAAAATTGCAAGTAAATAAATAGGTACCGCTCCGATGGGAAGATAAACAGCATTTCCGTGCGCTGCTCTGGTTTCAGTGTTCCACTGCGCCAGAAGCGGCTTAGTCATGCTGGCCACATGACCCGGAAAAACTGCGGAAAAACGCTAGCTCCCTCGGCCTGTTAAGCGAGATGAGCACCGCAACCCCAGAGTTATCTGTGACTGGACTTAACTGTCAGGGATCCTTTACCTTTATCTTTTTTAAATTAACAAATATTTAATTGATTTATTGTGCATAATTGACTTGGAAGATGCCTCAGAAACTTCCACTGGTCTGAAATACTGCTTTGTTAGCTACATTAGCAATTACATGCTCATTGCTACATAACTACCAGCACATTGCCACCTTCATTTTCCTAGTGAATACGAGCTCTTCAAAAAGGCAATTCTGAAGAGGCAGCATTCAACGAGTTAACGTATTTTCTAAAGGTGAAGGGTTTTGCTGACCCAGTATGAGAAGGATTCAACAAAATTCAGTTCTGCTGCAGTCAACAGGAAAGTAGAAAGGAAAATAGGATTTAACAAACAAAGCATAAAAAATCCACAGCAGGAAATCATTATTTGGGCAATTGTTCACTTTGTTAAGATCCTGGACTGTATTAATATCTATCAGGGCACACTGCTGTGTTTGTGGTTTCTCTTTAGTGCCACGTCTACTCTAATTAGGTACAAACTGGTGGTGCAGGCTGGAGAAATTTGCAATTGTGTGGGGTTTCTGAGAAAACATATGTCATAGATGCATACTCTGGCACAAGCTTATCCTGGTTAAAGCTGGAACAGTTGGCTAAAATTGAATCAGTACTAAAGGAAGTCCAGAGAATGCCAACAGAAGTGGTTTACAGAAATATTTCAGTGACCATTACATCTGCAATAGATTAAGCACATTAAACGGTTCAGTTCGAGTTAACATTTATAACACAGGGCTGTATGTAAATAAATGCAACCATGTATTTCGATCACTTATTTGCAGTTGAAAGCTTGTAAGAATCTAACGTTGGCTCTTAGAAATGCATTGAATTTTATTTATTTATTACTTCTGAAAAGTTCAAAGACAAATAGTAACACTGAAGATCTTCAGGCTTATGAAAACTGCATGTTTTATATTTCATCCTCAAACATGGATGTTTGGAATGAATATTCCTGCAACCTGCTAGAACGGACTGAGATCCTATTGTGACAGCCAAAATGTCAACAATTTGAAGTAGACTTTCCAGATGTCCAAAGACCCAAACCTTGAGACTAGCTTCCAGCCCTGCATGAAGAGCTGATGAATGCAAGAATAAGACAGTAATAAGCAATAATCTGCTAAAGTTCATGTCAGGCTGAATATTTATCCTTCATCATGATAAATCATGACAGAAAGCCAGAAGTGTATTGCTCTACAGATAACATACATTTTCACTTCAGCTCCATTTTGTAAAATAAAGGTAAGTTTATAGGTCAAGCTGTTACAAAAACCACAAAGTTCTTTTAATTGTGTTCAAGGACAAGGTAGTTTTGAAACTCAGGTCTTAATGGACACATTGCAGGTGATGAAAGAGGCTCATGATGCACTGTCTCTAGAGTCTATGATATGATCAAACTATATTAAAAAGTGCTACATCAGTACAACAAAATTAGACTTCAGTTGAGGGTCTCTCTCTGAGAGAGAAAAGAAAGAAAGAAAGAAAGAAAGAAAGAAAGAAAGAAAGAAAGGGGACTGTCTGAATGAGTGTTTGTCAGCCTGCCTAAGTGTGTGTGTCTGAGTTTGCACACAAACTTTGCCAGGTCCATTGCTGGTAAGTGAGGCCCTCATCCTGAAAAAAAAATTAGCCATCCCTGGCTTAAACAAACCCAAGTTATCCCCAAGTTCAGAGGCCATGGGGAAGTGTGGTTAATTTAAAATCAAAAGCAGCTTCCAATCTCCTTGTTAGCAGAAAAGAGGGGTTGCAGGAGGGTGTGTGTGGGCAAGGTAAAGGCCCACTGTGGCATGTTTTAGGAGAGAGACACCATTATTTCCTATTACATCTGAACGCGGCCAAAGGTGACCTTTTCACATTACAGTGATAGCGATAATCTTCTCTTGTAATCAATCAATTTCAATCCCCTCCTGATCCGTTTTAAATCTAAAACACTATACTAATGCTATTTTTAAAGTGCAAGATAGTTCCATTATAATAGGACACACTTACGGGTAAACTGCAGAGCACTAAATGTTTGATCTCTATAAATTATTACTGAGAATGATTTACTTCAACTATAAATAAACTTCCAGGTGGTGTACTGTAGCCATTTATAAAAGCAACACCAGCTTCTTGGTATCAGGCATCCTGCTGACAGTATATATATTGATAACATACTACAGAGAATTCTGAAAGGACAGAGGATGACAAGAAAGAAAGAAAGAAAGAAAGAAAGAAAGAAAGAAAGAAAGAAAGAAAGATCGTACTTTTGGTCTGTTAAGAACATAGGAAGATGCCTTATACAGAGTCAGACTAGCGGTCCATCTACCGAGTACTGCCCATACTGACTGGCAACAGCTCCTTCAGACACAGGACACTCTAATCTCTATTTGGAGATGTTGGGGATTTAAACTGGGACCTTCTGCATGCAAAGCAGATGCTCCACCACTGAGCTGTAGCCTACAAAATGATGTTTCTCCCTTCCTATAAAACTTTACTGGTGTTTGTGGCACTATCATTTTGTCATTAACAAAGCTTTCATCACCACGGGAAGGAGTCCAATATGCTGTTGAAACCCATATTCCCCGCCAAGCTCCAAATTAACTCAAGATGTTCCGCTCCAACATCTTTCACCTACCTTTTCATTAATCCTCTCCCCATCCCAATTTGTTTCAGATATTCATTTTAATGGCTGGTAGAGAGGCTCTTCCTCCAATGTCTCGTGAGAAGGAGTTACGTTGTAGTTAAAGCAATGAAGCATGCTGTCATTACTACCTTGGGGTGCTGCTTATATGCATCTGGAGATATTGTCAAGACCTAAGGCGAGGGCAAGAGTCACCATGTCCCAAAGTAGCTTGGATGCTGTCTTCTTCCACAAAAGGCTATGTAAGATTCCTGGACTTCCTCTATTCTACACTGTGTCCAAATTACAGCCCAAAAGATCACTTACTTACAGGAAGACCCCAGGATGAGAGAAAAATGTAAGTAAGCAAGCCCCCAACGCCCCAGGAATCAGTGTAATCTAATTCCTTCAACATGGCTATGCTGGCTGCTGGAGAGTTGACAGGCAACCTAGCCATCATTCACTCTGTAACTCATCCAGTTTATAAATGAAAGCTCCTGGCATTAGAAATTACTGTTGTGAACCAGAGAAGGTGGGGCAAGAATGGTGTCTGGATATCTGTCTCACCAGAGTGGTGCATGCTCTAGTTATCTCCCGCTTGGACTACTGCAATGCGCTCTATGTGGGGCTACCTTTGAAGGTGACCCGGAAACTGCAATTAATCCAGAATGCGGCAGCTAGACTGGTGACTGGGAGTGGCCGCCGGGACCACATAACACTGGTCCTGAGAGATCTACATTGGCTCCCAGTACGTTTCCAAGCACAATTCAAAGTGTTGGTGCTGACCTTTAAAGCCCTAAACGGCCTCGGTCCTGTATACCTGAAGGAGCCTCTCCACCCCCACCGTTCAGCCATGACACTGAGATCCAGCGCCAAGGGCCTTCTGGCGGTTCCCTCACTACAAGAAGCAAAGCTACAGGGAACCAGGCAGAGGGCCTTCTCGGTAGTGGCGCCCACCCTGTGGAACGCCCTCCCATCAGAGGTTAAAAGGATCAACAATTACATGACATTTAGAAAACATCTGAAGGCAGCCCTGTTCAGGGAAGTTTTTAATCTGTGATGTGTTAATGTATCTTAATGTTTGCTGGAAGCCACCCAGAGTGGCTGGGGAGACCCAGCCAGATGGGCGGGGTACAAATAATAAATTATTATTATTATTATTATTATTATTATTATTATTATTATTATTATTATTATCATCATCTCAAAATTGGTTATGAACCAGGTTCTTATGAACACACTAAGAGTAAATGGGTAAAATCCAAAGCCATTCATTTATATAAGGGATGTAACTTGACTATTTTCAAGTGAGTGCACTCTGTAGTTTCTTCAGCATGTTCGAGTAGCCACTGGTTGGTACTGGAGAGCTAGCGAGCGATTTGCTACTGAGATATTAGGGAGATTAAAGCCATCCTGCTCTACTGAAAGCTGCTGATTTAATATAAAATATGTGAGCCGGCAGTGGGAGGAGTTAAACTCTTCTAGGTGTGGGCAGATAAAATAATTGTACTAAATATCCACTCTCTCCTCCTACTAATGTATGCTAACCTTAAATCTAGCATAAGAGAAGTTATTTAAATTGGCATAAGGCAAGTGGGATCCTGCCACCATCACATCTAGCTGATGCGATATACCAAAAAACTGGTTTTGCTCTCCAAATGTTTCTCTCGGTCTGTTCACCAGCTTATCAAATGCACAGGCTTTTCCTCCTCTTCTTCAGATGCCACATATTGAAACAATGTCTAACATGTACAGCAGTCAAGGAAGCACATGCTGAAACATATCATTATAAGACGCCATTGCTTCCATACCAAGCTATGAAACAGAATACTGTGTCAACTGGGTTGTTCCAGAACTACACTCACACACTTCGGGTGAATGTGAAAAGTAAATGCTATTGCGTCACTATTTCTCATCTTCAAAGCAGACATGAGAGCAAGGAGGACTCGTTCTCCATTTCTGAACTTCAAAGACATTAAGACCATTGTTCCTGGGGTAACTCTATTAATTCGGTTCACTGTGATTTTCCCTGGGAAATGCACTTTTCTAAAGTTCAAGAATTAAAGCAAGTCTTCCTTGCATTTTTATAGAAGTTAAGGCTCTGTTATAATAAGGTTTTATTGGCCTTTGAGAAGCCACAGTGTATGAGAACCGTTTAGGAAAATCTTTGGTACAACCTATTAAACATGGTTTGGCAACTTGTGCTCTCTGTCCAAATCGTTTTAGGTTCCTTCCCACGGGTGCCAATTTTAGGTTGGAAATCTCTGTATTTTGACGCTGGTGATTACAGTTCCCAGAGCAGATGGATGAAGGAATGAAAACACAGGAAAGAGAAAAGATGGAAAGGGAGGAAAAAGAAAGGACATGGGCTATGAGGAGCAAGGAAAATAAACTTGAAAGTATATTATTTTGCTGTCTTGTGTCATCCCCGCCAAAAAAATGTTATTGAAACTAGTGTTACAAGAGTGGAACAGTGGCTTATAATAGTGTATGAGAAAGACCACACAGCAGGGTGAAATCACAGAGCTATGGCCTGTGCCAAATCCCAAGGTTATTTGCTTAGCCAGATTATGATGGTTATTCCTCTTAGCAACCTTTCTGTTAACCAAGCTCACCAAAAGAGGGACACGGTTTTTGGTTTTTGGTTTGTATTTAACCTTAAGTGGCCACATTAAAAAAACAAAAACAAAAAAAAAACATTTAAATGATAGCCCAGCATGGAGAGCACCTGCAGAAGGGGGCAGAGATATTTATTTGGAAGCTTCTTCTTGCTATACCACACTCTAGTGCTACAAAAGCTTGTGAACATTTTACCAAATTTTACCAATATTTTACCCATTTGGTAACATTTACCAAACCTATCCAAGAAATCATGCCCCAAATGTTGCTAATGTTTAGTCCAGTCAAAACATAAATTTCATAGCAAAACTAGAAATGGAAAGTGTGTGATAGTTCTAACATGCACAAGATATTTGAAGTATATATTCACAGTGAGAACTGTCATGTATTGTGCCCTAACAGGTGAGTGACACCAACTTCTTCTAGGTTTGGTTGTTTGTTTGTTCATAGGCTAGAAATATAGGCTGTAAACCCTTTAAAATATGCCTTTCCATGTGAGTTCCAAAATGGCCCCTTAAAAGATTTCTTTCCATGTTTCTCTCTTCCCCCAGCACAGGAAAAGACCACACATTTGGTAACATAGAAAACTGTTTTCTTACTCTTCTAAGGTCACAGAACCAACATTTAATAGAGAGTGGGACATTTACAGAGTATATCTAAAAAAGCATTGTAAAAATCTAAATTCTTTGGCAGGCCTGGGTTGACTTCTGTATGAAATTAGAGAATTTTAGAGAATTTTCAAAGGTCAGATTCACGTGCTTCAGAAAGTTGCACAGGAAGTAAAACTTGGCTTAGTGACAAAGTGGAGAAAGTTTCTAGATTATTGGTACAGGAACTCAAGAGTGGCTTTTGAGAGCTGTGTGAATGAGCTAGAGCAATCTACTCAAACCTCTTCAAACACTGAGCTTCTCAGGTAGACTGGTGGAAAACAAAGGTTTGATTACCTAGTTCCCCCAAATCTGAGAGGAAGTGGGCATAGCTGGCAGGGCAGCTTACTCTATGGTATTAACCCATTCATGCATTAATTAGACGAACACATGTTGGTTATATAAGGCTGGTTATCCCACAAGTAGGAGAGCCTAGCCACTGCATTGTGCACTAGCTGTCATCTCACACAAAGCACATTGCAGTGATCCACTCTTGAAATCACCAAAGTATGGAATACTGTGGCTAGGCTACCTCTGCCCAGGAATGGCCACAGCTGATGCACTAGGTGAAGCTATCAAAAGGCGTTCCTAGCCGCTGAGGCCACTTGTGCATCCAGTGAAAATAATGGATCCAGTGGCCCCTGGCTGAACAACTAAAATGACTGGTGAGCTATACTAGGCTTTGTAGGTCACAAATTTTGTAGGGATGCTTAAAGTTAGGTAACTTCAGAAAGACTGCCTTGATTCATGACTCAGAATGATTAAATACAGCTATATAAGACTAATAATCTTACTGCTGAAACCAGCCAAGAAAAGCTTAACATGAGGGAAATTCAGATAAAAATTAATTGGGTGTGATTATGAATTTTACCAAATGCTTAATACATTTTCCCTTCAATGTATCTAAAGGCAGGGGCCATTAAGTAATTATAGTACTGTATACATAAATACCAGCGTTAAAAAACCAGCTGGAAAATCACATCTCTATTACTCTCCAAAAATAGATATGAACTTCTTCAAGCCACTTTGCTAGAATGGATTCACAAAAATCATTTCAAAGGGTGAAAAGCAACTTCTTCATCAAAGTTATCTTTCTAACTGACATATTAGCCTTCCTGAAAGTATTACCAGATATAGAAAAACAATTCATAATCAGAAAATACAGTTTCATCAGTTAATCCCATTCAATAGCATTCATACTATTTCAATTGAGGAAGACATCTAGTTCTTAACTCTCCCTTTTCTACTTCATATAATTACAGTTTGGGGGGGGGAATTTGGTCAAAATTCAAAAGAAATGATTGTGGTTCAACACAACTTTGGAAGTAAATCTGAATCCTGCCTTGAAAAATCTGAGAAACACCTGAGAAGTAACAGTATAGACATCTTTCCATCTTTGATGCGAAAATGTATTCAGTGGCAAATACACATGGGAGAGGAGGGTATTCCATAATCTAGGGCCAGTCTCACAATCTCAATTGAATTATGGGGGCTGAGCATAGGATGCTAGAAAGTTCCCAGATTTAAAACTTATATAAGTTTTTCTCCTGATTAATAGTGGTTTCTTGGAAACAGCAACCTGCCTGGATGTAGAATTGGACTCTACTGTGGAATATGGCCCAGGAGTGATCAACCTGTGTTCCTCCAAATATAGCTGGACTCCAAATCTCATCAGCTTCAACCAGCATGGGCTTGGCAAGGGATGATGAGACCTATAGTTCAACATCTTGTTATCATCTACATCATGAGTCCCAAAGAAGCACACACACACCCAGACCTCTTTGCTGCAGTGAACTATGCATGTACTCTGAAATACATGACTCTGCTCAAGAAATTTAGTCCATCATCCATGTCTGTTGCAGAGGAGGGTAAGAAAGCCAACCACTCCAGAGGTTTGCCATTTGGGGGTGAATGGTCATGTTAGTTCATTCTGGGAGGGAGGGAGGGAGGGAGGGAGGGAGGGAGGGAGGGAGGGAGGGAGGTTGATATAGTATTGTTCTGAGATTTTTTTGGTATTGTTTTTAATTTGGTTTTAAAACTGTATTATGATTTATTTGTTTGTATATATTTTTGTTACCTGCTTTGATATATATCTCATTTATATATGGGGGAGAGAGGAGAAAGTTCTAGTACCAGAATTGGCTTTTCCTCCCTCCCAATCCCTTTTCACTGTGGCATGTATTTTAGATTGCAAGACTACTGTCTTATTACTGATCTTTGTAAACTGTGCGGGTGGCGCTGTGGTCTAAACCGCTGAGCCTAGGGCTGCCGATCAGAAGATCAGCGGTTCGAATCCCTGCGACGGGGCAAGCTCCCATTGCTCAGTCCCTGCTCCTGCCAACCTAGCAGTTCGAAAGCACGTCAAAGTGCAAGTAGATAAATAGGTACTGCTCCAGCGGGAAGGTAAACGGCGTTTCCGTGTGCTGCTCTGGTTCGCCAGAAGCGGCTTAGTCATGTTGGCCACATGACCCGGAAGCTGTATGCCGGCTCTCGGCCAATAAAGTGATATGAGTGCCATAACCCCAGAGTCGTTCGCGACTGGACCTAACAGTCAGGGGTCCCTTTACCTTTAACTTTGGAAGCCTTTTCAGCTGAAGAAAGCGGTAAAAAATGCTTCCCATAATAATAACATCTGGAGTTGCCCCCTGCTCATGTCATGCTAGCAGGGAAAGTTTCCCTTAGAGAAGTTCTGAGCTCCTATCATATTTGGTCACCCAGAGCAGGTATAGGAACGCCATTTTCAGCCCCACATACCTTAATGCTAAATACAGTGAATCTTAAGGGCCAGAAGCTACCCAGGATAAAGCCTACTTGCTGGAAGAATTTTAATTTATTTTTTTCATTTTGCACTGGAGAGTGAATATGAGTGTTAAGGGACAAGGTGAACTTTGGTATGGTGTGCTCTTATAATGAAAACACCAGACAAAACTGAAACTGTTCTTACCAAGTATCTCACACTCAATCATTTCTAATTTAAATATATATATTTTTATGAAGGAAAAACTTGGTTGATATAATAGCCTGATTCATGCATTTGCTTAACTTTTAGACAGAACACTACCCTAAGAATATTTAAATTTAACTAGGGAGCAGCAACATGGGTGAACTGCTTACATAGGCTGAGCTCGGGTTTATGCATAATCACAATCCAAGCCAAAAATAAAAAGTTGGCTTAGGTTACATTTATGTACTCACCAAAGAGAAAAAAAGAGAGAACTGCATAAAGTTAATACAAAACATAAGTGATTATTTTATCATATGTGTATCTTCAGTCACAGTTTGCCTGGTTGCGCATGCCACCTCTCTACATTTCCCAAATCTTCAGCCCAGATTCTAAGTTGCCAGTGGTTCCAAGAAGGGAATCTGGTAGCAAGGGAATCTGGGGGCTTACTCTTGAGTGAGGAAATTGCTGGTCTGATCGTTGCTGCTCTGCAGCAACACCCGGATAATGGCTAGATTTCAGCCCAGCTGCATTGAGATGATTTGGGAAGTTAATAGGGGACTTGTTGACATTACTTAAATGCTGCCTTAGGCATGGCTCCCCAGTGGAATTAGTTGCACTAGCCCCATTCCATCCCCATCTCTGTTCCGTTTCCTTGTAATGATTATGTATTTCAGAACATATACAAAATATACAAAATACTGAATTCATCACAAAGAGAATGATTGCTTTAGTTATCTTAAATAATTGCTCTACATCTTTTAAAAGAGCAAGGTTTTTGAAAGGCAAGCAATCTTTCCTTGTGTGAAATTGAGAAATGAGATTTTGTTACTGGACTACAATTTATTACTGGCTTTGAAAGTGACTTTAAATTAAATCCGTTATATTTCAGGTCTGCCAACACCACACTCCTACACAGTCTACAGTGTTATCTAGCCACCTCTGTAAATCTTTTTAAGTTACAAGGATAAAAGTACAGTCAGTTGTAGTTGTTTATTATAGAAGTCGTGCAATACAGGATCTTCCTTAATGCTCTTTTCTTCCCTTTCCCATTAAATCTATCAAGAAAATTATTGATTAGTTACCACATCACCTTCTGTCTAAAATTTAAAAGCAATATAAATATGCCTGTGCCTCATAAAACCATCCACCCTGCAAAGGATAGGTCTCTAGAATAGGTCTCCTAATTGTGTCTATTTACCTCAATGCACTTTGTCTTCTGTAGCTTTCAGAAGTTCTTAAGTGGTTGTACTTACCTTATTTATTTGTATAACCCGATCCATCTTTAAGGCTCTAAGTGGTTAACAGTATTTCTAAAACTTATGAAACACACAGAAATATAAAATATATGTTCAGTTTATTTGTAAAAAATACATATAAACAAACAAAAAGAACCCCAGGCATGCCTACCTCCACCACTTAAAACCAGTCCAAACAAAAAAGTCTTAGAGTGTTTCTGGAAAATGCTAATAATCTGGTAAACCCAAGGGAAACCGACTTCCCTCAACAGCGGGGCAGCCAAGAAAATGATTTCTTGAAGACACAACTACAGCCAGGCCTGGGTCTTTATGGCCTAGATTTGAACATCTTCCAGCTTTACACAGCCCCCCTTTTTCATCTGCCAACTAAAGCCTTTTATACTCACCCCTGTAGTGTTCTGTTGATACAGTATGAAAAGGGTTGGAATGAGAACATTATTGCCAGTTCATACTGTGGATAGAGTGCTTAAAAGCTAAATTCCTCTGTCTAACTTGTCCATTCTGAAAAAAGTATGGCCATTATTGTCAATTCCAAACAGTAGGTCAAAAGTAAGGCGGGTTTAAAACAAAAACAAACTGTACACAAATAGGGATGTCAAATCAGAGGCCTTATAATTTGAGACAGAAGCATCAACAAATGAAGGCGAGTTGTTTTTGGCTTTTTAAAATGCACAGTTTCAAGGGTATTTTCGTGCTTTTTCTTGAGGGGAAGGGTGCTCCATTTTCCACATTTCACTCTGAAAAACTCTTAGCTTGGCATTGAGATAATAGCTCTGTTCAGGCACTCATAATAAACACACAGAAGGTGGGATAATGTCCCACTGTCCCCATCTCTGGCCTCCACACATGCACAGGTCCCCTGAACACAAAGCATATACCCAAATACATACAGAGTAGTTGTACATGTGATCTGTACCTACATTTTCCATGGCATCGGTTGCACAAACTGAAAGCTAGAGGCACAAAACTCACAGTGATATGGAAATCAGGAGAAGTCCAGCAGGCACATCATTGATTTCCTCCACCCATGCAACAGTGACTTAATTTTGAATGCCTTAACAAGAATAATGTCTGGCTTAAATGTAGCTGAAAATCCCTTTCCAGATCTTTAAGTGATCTCTCATCTTCCTCACAATTAAATGACTGAATTAGCTGAACATAATTTTTGTAGGTGTCAGGGTGGCAGCAGATAAGTGAAACTTCCAGCTTTTTATTAGTTTTGAACTGCTCAAAAATCACCTACTTTGTAATACATTTCATGTTTTACACATTCTTCCCAGTGACTATCAGAGTTGTTCAGCGAGTAAAATTAAAATAGAATAAAATTGAACTAAAATACTTTATGCTGTAGGCTACTTATGGATGGCACTTATGGAGAACAGCCAGGAAATTCTCTCATCTAAGGTAGTATCTGACAATTTATTCAAGACGGGAGGGTGGGTGGGGGGGACACCCAGAGACTCACTGATTTATAAGATAGCAAAGAAGCTTATGTTGTTAGCGTGTAAGCATTCTATACATATATAGAAGATCAAAGATAAAATGTTAGGAGTCTTTAATTAGTGCAATATACAGATGATGATTAACAATATTCTCTTTGAAGATAATAGAGAAGTAACATTATAGCATGTCCATGGGCATGTAGCCCAGGTTCAGAGGGTATACGTATACAGAATAACTTATGGGGAAAGGGCCAAGGAAGAGAGGAATGTATAAATATTGCTTAAGTGCAATGGGTGGTGTTTTGTGTTTGTGTGTGTGTGTGTGTGTTTTGGAAGTTTCAGGCCATTAAATGTAGTCACTTGTCCTGGCTCCCACTCTCGGATTCAGTACTGTCAGCTCAATCATTCCTGAAGGCTTTACCGGTATTTTACAAATCAGTTCATGGTTTAGACATAGATCAAGATACAAGTTACAAAGTTCAGAAGTCCAAAGCAGAGGTCTATGGTGCAGGACCAAGCACAAACGAATGCCTGGCATGCCTCTCTGTTCTTCTTTTGAAGAGCAGGGCAGACACAGTCATTCACGCAATTGTTGCCCTAAGTGATGGGACTGGGCAAGTAAGTGGGCACTTCTGCGGGTTGGCTGGGTCTGCTCACACCGGCACATCCAACTGCACATTCCTAGAGATGAGGCCTGAGTCTGCCAGCCCAATTCAGGCTCACATACCTCCCCAGTTGCCAGGGCAACTTTGCTCACAGGAGGAAGGGCAAGGGGCTGGCTCACTCTGCTCCCCCGTCTCTGTTGGGGCATCAAACAGCAGCAGGGTAGGGACATCATCTAGTGAACTACTCCCCGCCAACAGTCTCAGAGATCTCATCCTGTTCCTTCTCCTCCACTGACCAAGCCTGCCAATAAGTCTCCACAGAGCTCATGACATCATGCCCCGCACCCATGGGCCTCCATACACCTGCAGTTCACAGGCCTTGGTTTGCCCGGGTAGCGTCAATGAAACGGATTGACTATGTCTGAAGCATGAACACTGGAGGCACTGTGAACATTTTTTGGGTTCATATCCTTTCCAGTCAATCAGGTGCTACACCAAACCAAACTGACACTATGAGTGCAGTAACTGCTCCACCTCAAAGTCTTGCTGACCATTCACCAATAGTGAAGATTCTGGTGGTCTGTCTGGACCTCGATGGGTTATTGCACCACTTAATAATAATAAAGGTAAAGGTAAAAGGGATAGGGATGCGGGTGGCACTGTGGTCTAAACCACTGTGCCTCTTGGGCTTGCCGATTGGAAGGTTGGCAGTTCTAATCCGTGCGACGAGGTGAGCTTCCATTGCTCTGTCCCTGCTCCTGCCAACCTAGCAGTTCAAAAGCACGCCAGTGCAAGTAGATAAATAGGCACTGCTGTGGCAGGAAGGTAAACAACATTTCTGTGCACTCTGGTTTCCGTCACGGTGTTCCGTTGCACCAGAAGCGGGTAAGTCATGCTGGCCACATGACCCGGAAAACTGTCTGTGGACAAACACAGGCTCCCTCGGCCTGAAGCAAGATGAACACCGCAACCCCAGCCTTTGACTGGACTTAACCGTCCAGGGGTCCTTTACCTTTACCTAATAGTAATAAATAATAATAACAACAACAACAACAACAACAACAACAACAACAACAACAACAACAACAAATTTTATTATTATTTATACCCTGCCTATCTGGCTGGGTTTCCCCAGCTACTCTGGGCAGCTTACAGCACATCTAAAAACATAAAAACATCAAACATTAAAAATTTCCTGATACAGGGCTGCTTTCAGATGTCTTCTAAAAGTTCTGTAATTCTTTACCTCCTTGACATCTGAAGGGAGGGCGTTCCACAGGGAGAGCACAGGTGGGATCTCCAGTTCTGACAGGGAATAGATCAGGCTAGCAGGGATTTGCGACCCTGGTGCCAGTTGGATGGCACATTCATAGGGCTGATGGATAAGCAGCTTGTTGGCTTCTTTCTTGTCAGGTTTTGCCGTCTGATTTACATGTGGATAAATGCCCCAAATTGTCTTCCCAATTAATTGAAGGAACATGTGGGTGTTTCTTCACAATTAATGGGTGCAATTCATGCTTAGGCGCAAATATTGTTTTCCTCTTTCCACTCCTGCCAAAACAGGCAAAGCTGTCAAACAAAAACAGTTCCTAAAGGGAAGAAAGATTGCTAAGTCTTTCTGTGGAACATATGAACAGATAGCTGCTTCAGGGCATTTCTGTTGGGAGGAAATTTGAAATAAACAAACAAAAATATGAAAGAGACCTGTGGTAGGTATACTGGTAGGAATTTTCATTTTCCTTTTATCTGTGGTACAGTTTTATAGTGGCAGATGTGATCCAACTGAGCCAAATTAATCTACAAACCAGATTAAAAAGAAACTCTAATTGAGGCTTACATCTCTTACTTTTGGGATTAAAGTTATTAAATTACTTGTCCCTCCCCCATGTATAAATACACTTTATTCTGCTTTCAAGCCAGAAGTCCCATAAATACACGAATGCTTTGCATAGCCTTTTAGCAAGTCCTAACGCATGTAGTCACCCAACCTATCTCAAGTGAAGAGCAGGAAGAGAAAGAAAATACCTCCCTTCAGCCAAATCCCTAATTTCTGTCAAGAGCTATGAAGTACTATGGTGAAGTTAATTAATTATAGAGTCAATTGGGGTTTTGTACCCAGATATTTTCCTGATGTAGGTCTTTGAAAGTCTGCCCACACTAAGCTCATGAATCAGTGTCATTTACAACATGCATTAAGATAATTGAACATTGTAAGGAGGAAATGTATACAAGAGAGCTAATATTTCATGCAGGAAAGCTCATTTTATCACTGCTAGAGTGCATATCAGACCACCTCACAGTTGGCATCATTTGAACAGAGCTTAACAGTAACTTGCTGTGCATAAATGCTATTTATTTTTTGCATCTATTTCTCAGTGGATCAAAAAAATACAGTGAAAAAAATTGACTGCCACCCGTGCCACAACAGGAGTACAAAATGGCCAAGACTTAATGCAGAAACAGCCAACAGGATTTTAAATTTTGCTGACCATATGGATCTACTTGCAGAATTACTTGCATTGTAAACAAGAATGTTAAGCAGGAGAAATGTGTGTACTTAAAAAAAAAAAATCAACAATGATCCTTCCAAGTAACAATGGCTATTGTCCACTATGGGTTAGAGCCAAAGAATGGTGAGTGGAACTAGCTTTGTTCCACAAATGTCCATGGAAGAGTTCAGCCATTCTTACAAAACATTGAACGTGACAGTTGGTATGTTACCTCTTGTGCAAATGGAGGAATATATTTGGATTTTGCTTCACTGTTCTTTTGCAGTGTTCGAGCATGAAATTTTGGGACGCGGGTGGCGCTGTGGTCTAAACCACAGAGCCTAGGGCTTGCTGATCAGAAGGTCGGCAATTCGAATCCCCGCAATGGGGTGAGCTCCCATTGCTCAGTCCCTGCTCCTGCCAACCTAGCAGTTCGAAAACACCTCAAAGTGCAAGTAGATAAATAGGTACCACTCCAGCGGGAAGGTAAACGGCATTTCCGAGTGCTGCTCTGGTTCGCCAGAAGCGGCTTAGTCATGCTGGCCACATGACCCGGAAGCTGTCTGCGGACAAACGCCGGCTCCCTTGGCCAGTAAAGCGAGATGAGCACAGCAACCCCAGAGTCGTCCGTGACTTGACTTAAAGGTCAGGGGGTCCCTTTCTTAAACAGTCCTCATATGAGCCAAACACGACTTCAGTGCTCAGAAAGGTGCCTTTGGATCAACTCACAAGTGTTTTGCTTCACTTATCTTAACAAACTGAAGTTTCTAAACATTAGCCCCTGCCCATCTGCTTTCAATCTCTTCAGTGCTAACTTAACATGCCTTACGATTTTGCACCAGTGCATCAACTGGTACAGCACACCCAAAGCGCAGGGACCTAAACACGGTTCTAGGTGTGTTTGCTTATTGCTAAGCCCCAATATGTTCCACAGAGCTTACTTCCAGGTAAGGATGGACAGGATCGCAGCCTTAACCATTTTAGGATATAGCCAGGCTTACATTTTGATTTGTCAGTTATCCTAACACATTCAGATAACGCACACATTACTGAAACACCCAGGAAGTTCAACAGAGCCGAGAATTCACACAAGGTTCTCAGAAATGCCTCTTCTATTCACACTAAAAAAAAAAAAAAAATCACAAATGAACAAAATAAGAAACAAAGAAAGAGAAGCCGACTAGGTTCCAATCATCACAATTACTTAAATGACATCATGTGAGGTTGGGCTGATTTTAAATTAGTTATGTTATGAAAATATTCCCATGCAAGAATTTGTCAAACGTCCACGAGAACACACACAAACTGTCCTCTGGCATCTTGAATGCCAACACATGCAGGGGGCACAGGGCTGAGCCTCATCCCACTCCAACACTTCTGCTAACAGAAAGACATGCAATGGGGCTGTAAATATTCAGCTAAGCATGCTTACTAATCTTCCTGTGACTGGGAACACTGGCTGTGTGGGCTTCCTGATCACGCTGAGGCTTCTAAAATTTGAAGCCCTCTTCAGATCTTCCTGCTCAATGCATGGAGGTCAGGGGTGGAGGCCCTGTGTCTCCTACATGGTTAGACATTTATAATGTCTGAAGAGGACTTCTCACAACATACGAAGTTCTAAACACAAGAGACTACTATTTCGTCTATTTGATGAGGCAGTCTAGTTTCCTTTAGTATCACTTTACTAAGTGTTTGTAGCCTTGAATGCAAAGATGACAGAACATAAAAACCAAACACGTTCAGATAAGGAAACTGAATTAAAGGAGTGCCTGTTACTACAAAGATTATATTCTCTTGACAGGAGAGCCTAGCTACTCTCAAAAAATGTCTAAGGGAGAGTGTTCTTGTAAGCTTACTTTAAATTAACTGCTTCTTTCTTAATTGTGTCAAGATAAATATTGTTAAGCACATAAATCTTAGAAGTAGTGCAAAGTTTTAGCACATTTCTACAGATGCAAACTCATGGAATGGCACACAGTACTAACTGTAATAAAAACTGAAATAATGGCACTTCAGAACTTTATGCTTCCAGTCCCTCCATTATTGAATGCTTGCAATTGTTATACAAACACAAAGCGACCGTTTGGAGTCTTCATATCTATATTTATACATAAAATATATTTCAAGTGCTATATACAAAGCTAGAAAAACACTTTTTGAGTAATAAAAAAGAAAACATTTGGGATTTGAATATCCAGGTCCTAAATATTTGCACTAGTATGTTTATTTGGAATGATGTCATAGCATCACAATTCATTTATTATCTTTTAACATTTTATATCTCACTTCAGAGACCCAAGAATCTCTCAAAGTAACTTCCTTTGGTAACTTCCTTCCAAGCAGAGCAACCAAGAAAGAGGTATTGAGGGTACTGATGTACCAAACCACAGCCAGCAGGGACCTCACACCTTGAGCTTTCAGCTTATTAAAGTATCTAGCCCTCCTAGAAAGTAAGTTATGAAACAAAATGTGCAGCTACCCTACTAAGCTGTTTCTTTGAGATGAGCTAGCCTGGCTGCTTCCAGCTTTCAACACCAATAAGTGAAGTCAGAGCTGTGATTGATGAGAATGTTGTTTGGACACCAAACAATATGAATCTCTGAGGACCTAAAGAGCTGATGTTTCCCCCTTCCATGTTGTGCACTTTCATTGCTTCTGTCTCATTTTCTTGTCCTTGAAATCTCTGTAGTTTGCCCTCTTTTTGTCCTACAAACCAGGATGCATCCTTCCAGTGTTGGATTCAATCAGGTATTCCATAGAACAGAGCTTTCCAGACTTTTCATGTTGATGACACACTTTTTAGACATGCATCATTTCATGACACAATAATTCAGTTTTACTAGCAAACTGGAGGTTAAACTAACCCCTTTCCAGTCCCAGAAGGAGTGGGCCAGAGGGCCCAATTCACATGGTGTTGGAAATGCTGCTTCCAAGTAGCTGTGCCTTCTGAGCAACTCAGAGACAAGAGAATGGGGCTGGGCAGCTGGAAGCTGCTCTCTTCATACAAGGGATGATTTGCATGATTATAGTTGAAAATCTTTAGCCAAGACAATTTTAGCTTTTCTTTTCTTTTCTTCTTTCTTTCTTTCTTTCTTTCTGTTTTTGCATGAACATTTAGCAGGTTCAGGCATTTGGATATTCCAATTAATCAACCAATTTGAATTTAATTATAACTTTTTAAAGTGTCTTAAATGACCATAAAATGTCGTTGGAAAGGAACAAGGAAGCAAGGGCTTTTCTTTTCTTTTCTTTTCATTACTTAAATGGTGGTCTGAATAAGGAAGAGCTTGATTTTGGAAAGATTTGAGATGCATAGCTTTTTATATTAAAACTGTAATTTAAATTTTCCTGGTACTATTTCAAAAATGGAATACAACTTCATATAATGTTATGAAGCTGTTGTTTATCATATATATATATATATATATATATATATATATATATATATTCCCACACAAGCGATTCTATCAGACAAAGGCATGTTATTTGGGACAAAAGTAGAGCATGTTAAAGTTTAGTTCAAATCTGGACTTCATAAATCTTTAAATACAATTTAATTCTATTTTCCATATCTATCTTATGAACTCAAAAGCTGCCAAATTTCATTTTAAAATGTCAGTTTGAATGCAAGTCAACTACAGGAAATAGCAAGAAAGAGGAATAATGATATCCTTTGAGCTCTATTGAACAAAGCCCTACAGAGGACCCAATACAGTGTTGCAAACCTCAAGTAACTTTGTTGAAGTCACTGAGCTACATGCCAACTACATAGAAGAAAAATTATATAAGCAATATCTTTGTAATGAACCTTCAACCTGGCTAAGCTTACATCAATTTCTTGTTGCATTACTAGGGCCACTTTGCAGCCGATTAAAGACCTGAATTTTAACAGATTAATAAATTGCATTCAATAATTTTGCATATTACCAACTCCATAATCTAAGTGCTTTTGTGAGATAACTTACAAATCAATAAATGAAAACTATTAGTACTGGCTCCAGATTTTTGTGGGGTGCGGGTGTCCTTGGGAAGATACCCTCAATGAGCCTCCTTCTTACTGAGGCTACCCTCTTGCTAACACTGATGCCAATTCCTGCTACCCTCTATCTTGCCACTGCTTGCCAAACAGCACCAACAAGCATGAAAGCCACTGACACTCCCTCCCTCTCACCACTGCTGCCAGTGGCATAGCGCAGGTTGCCAGTGCCCAGGGTCATGTGGGGGTGGGAGGGAGGGAAACGGATGGAGTATGCATGCACAGTCAACTACCTAGAGATTGCAGCTGCAGAGATAGGAAAAGAAGAGTTGTTCCATTGTCTGTCAAGTCCTGGTTTCCACAGAGAAGCCATTTTCAATGGAGCCCAGTGACGGGAGCGCACAGCTGTATTGAGGGAGCACCGGGTGTTGAAATTTTGCACCCCTAACAATTTTGTGCTGGGGGCAACCGTCCCTGTGCACACACACCCATGCTACACCACTGACTGCTGCTGTTCCAGGCCAGGGTGAGAGGCAAGTGACTAAGTAGGCTCCATGCTGAAGAGAAGGACACACTTCTGGGATGTGGGTCATTGGCAGATGTCTATGCTGATCCTCAACACAGGCCCTGAAAATCATCCCTCATTGTTTGAAGGAAAGGCTAGCTATAATATTTCCTTTCTCGTTTCTTATTACACTAATATAGCATAATAAAAAGCCAAAAATGCATGTGTGCCTTTAACTTACAGCTCCACTGATTAAAATAGGCCTTCCAATTAATCAGCTGAAGTTGCCCCACTGCTTGTGGTTATTAGTTCTTCTGCCTTTAATCAAACTCTGTATATCTGATGACATACTTTATGCGTTATGAACTTACAGGCTAGCAAGCCATCAATATTCTCAATAAAGAGAAACTATATTTTCTAAAATATGTCAGCCTGATCCAGTGTTTATACCCTACTAATTCACAGGTAGTGAGTTGCTAGTTTAGCCCAGAAGGCGATTCAGATGCATTTTACTGTAAAAAAGGCATCTGTGCAATTGCTAACAGGCATTGCAGCTAGTTTGGCCCTGTTAACACAGACTCTCAGAGCCTTAATAGAAGCGAACATGAAGGTGATGCCCGTCTGGATTGGAACCGAGCTACCTGAAGGACTGTCTCCTCTTAAGTGAGTCAGCCCATCCATCAAGATCAGTCGTTATGCCTCTCTTGCATGTGCCATTGCCTTCTGAGGCACATTTCTGGGAACAAATAAGAGAGCTGTTTCTGAGGTGGTGTCTTGTACGTGGAACTCCTTGACTGAATGGCTAGTTTTTCTTCCTTTTTTGTATTCTGCTGGCAACTGAAAGCTTTCCCTGTTAAACTAACTGTTCTGTTGTTGCTTTGTGTGTTGATCGGTAGTGCTGCTCCTTGCAGTTTTGCTTTTTTGCTGCCCTTTTACAATTCTGTTAATTTGTGTTTAAAAGTTTGGGTTATTTTTGCTTCCATATATACAGTATATAGGAAGAACTGCAGGTGCTTTTTTCCCAAACAAGTGATAAGACATTATTTCCATCGTCATTTAGTATCCATCCTGCCTCTCCGCAAGCTGTCATAACACTCTTATCGCAAGAAAATTAAAGCATGTGCTTGATTATTTAATAACTGAGTTTAAACTAAGAGACAATGTTTGCTTAAACTCGTGCTTCCAAACCCATCACCTTCCAGGATGAATTCAGAGATTAGAAACAAAAGAAAAGAAAAACAGAAGATGTATTTTGCAATTAACACCAACATGAAAGAAGGTGGGTTCTGATACATAAAATCTTTTCCACACAATATTTCCCCACACAATGTGGATATTTTTAGGAGAATACTAATAAGTGACCCTGTGTATCCACTGTTACTGCTATCTAGGAGTTTCCAGTGGTTGTCATAACTGAAAAATATCCTGCTACTACTGCAGACACGGCCACTGGGAAGCTGCAGGTGCATCTATGGAAATGCTAGAGCAGGCATTACCATTCTCTTTGGAGACAGCCAAAGTATGGTCCATGGAAAATAGATTTTTAATATCTGAACTGGCTCAGGGTTTCTAGTATCATGATTGTATCAAAGATTATAGGTATAGGGAGCACTAAAAATTAGAAACATATTTTAATGATAACGTTATTAATAGAGATGATATACTATTTTGAACTTAAGTTGAAAAAATGAAATATGTGTGTATCTCATCCTTTGGTTTTTAACTTCCAAGGTTGCTTAGAGTAACCTTAGTTAATCTGGTTGCACTTTCCCTAAACAAGCAGGTGTGTAACTTGGGGGTATTCTGGATCTCCAAGTAACCTTGCTGGGATCCAGCTGGGATCCAACCTGGACAGAGATAACCTAGCTTCAGTTGTCTATATTCTGGTAACCTCTAGGTTAGATTATTGCAATGCATTAGAAATGGGGCTGCCTTTGAAAACAGTTTAGAAACCGAGCATATTACACCAATTCTGGTCAGATTATGTTGGCTGCTGCTTAATTTCTAGGCTCAATTCAAAGTGCTGGCTCTGACCCAAAATGACTTATGTGGCTCAGGACCCAAATCCTTCAAGGACTTTCTTTCTGCACATGAACCAGCTTGGACCCTGTGATCTTCATCAGAGGTCCTTCTCTGGGTGCTTCTGCTGAGGGAGGTGCAAAGAGTAGCTACACAAGAATGGGCTTCTTCAGCCATGGCTCCTTCTGTCAGTTTTTAGGCACCAGGCTAAGATTTTTTATTTATCCTGCCTATGGGTGATTAAGTTGGCCTCTACTATGCTGCTCATCTTTTAGTGAGGTGGGATAAGGTCTGTATTGTTGGATAAGCATTTTAGAAATTTGTATTGTACGTGGTTTAAAATCTGGCTTCTCAGTGATTTTATCTGTTTGCATTTGATCTTGAGTCGCTTTGAGATTTGTTTGTATAAAGCAACTAACAAATGCTATGTATGTGTATGTATAATACATACACATTTATAATTGCTATGCATATTTCATTTTTACTAGATACGTTCTTGTTGATATTTCTGTTGTACTGTATATCAGTTTGGAAACATTTTTGGGGAAGAGATTAATTTATGTATTTATATACTGCCCTCTCTCAAAAAAATTGTAAGCAATATAGAACAATAATCAGAACGGTTTTTGTAACACAGTGGATATATGGATTAAAACGGCAAGAAACTGTAAACTATTTTTTAAAGAAACCCGAGTAAAATGAGTTGCATTAACAAAATTTGTCAGGCACACTAAAATTAGCTAAGTATTATGTGAAAAGGCCTGACCAAAAATGGAAAGGTCTTCAGCTGGTTCCAATACATAAAAGATTTGCTACCAGGCAAGCTTCCCTGGGAAGAGTATGCCACAAATGCGGTGCTAAGTAGACACACCTGCCTAACCTGGAAGGCAGTAATGTAACTATGTCTTAACCTGCATGAGGTTTTAAGGAAGGGGAAACTGTAGTCTTCCAGGTGTTGTTGGACTTGTGAAGGCCCTGGTATCATTGTAGAGCAGCAAAAATGGAGAGTGCCAGTGACATGATCACTCCAAGATGCCCTCTCAGCTGCTGAGGAATCCACATGGTTTCTTGATATACTAGAGAGTTGCAGGGAAAGTAGCAGGAAGGACAGTGGCTAATGTCTAGGTCAGGGGTAGGCAACAATGGGTCAGGGATGTGGCCCAATCGCCTTCGCAATCCGGCCCACGGACGGTCCGGGAATCAGCGTGTTTTTACATGAGTAGAATGTGTCCTTTTATTTAAAATGCATCTCTGGGTTATTTGTGGGGCATAGGAATTCATTCATTCCCCCCCCCAAAAAAAATAGTCTGGCCCACCACATAGTCTGAGGGACGGTGGACCAGCCCATGGTTGAAAAAGATTGCTGACCCCTGGTCTAGGTGGTATAAATCTCAAGATGTATCTGAGCAAATTACTGTGACCATCATGTGGCAAGGATAGCAGTAAAAAAGGATTTCTTCTCCAGCACCATTGCATTCTCAAGTAGCCATCGAGTACTGAAGTGCATGGCCTTGAATGAGAGAATTTTATCCAATTAGGATACACATAATAATAAAGAAATAGAATAGATTGTATGTTTTAAATCCAGCCATAAGGAATGAGCAGGAAATCAATTTTTAAAAGTTTGCTATATAAAATGATAGGTACCAAGCAGCTAAACGGAAATACAAAAAGAAAGAAAGAATGAAGAATAATTCAAGCTGAGACTACCTTAGGCAGGCAGCTGGTTCACACTTAGATATTTGGAAACCCGCCAGACAAGTGGATTTTCAAATGCAAAGAGCTGACTTACAAGTTTACAACCTGGCTGCAATATTTTAGTACTTATTGATTTGTACTTATATTCCACCAGAGTGTGAGTAACAGCAGGTTAAATATAAAGAGCACAGCCAATTTTAGAAAACAATAAAATGTCTGCCTTCTGAGGAGAGTCGAGCGCCACATCCCACTATCTTGAAGAGGTACACCTGGTAAGAATGTGGGGCAGACTGTATGTAATGCTCCCTCCCACAAGAGATTCATCTGTCCCCCTCCTTATTGACAATCTGCTAACTAGTGAAGAATGTCCATGATGTTTATTGATGTTACCTCTGCTGTAAAGGATTCTATTTTAAACTTTTTACTGTGTTTTATGTGGTTTCTGAATACCACTTGAAGGGCCCTTTTTGGGTGAAAGCTTTGCCCATGATTTTTAATATAATAAATAAATGGTGATTAAAATGGAAAAATATTGAAAGTTATCTTTCCTTCTAACAGTGAGTTGTAACATTTATTGATTGATTTCTAAGTTATCTTGCACTTCCTCTCAATATACAAATATCAATATTTTCAAAGTCTCAAAAAGGCACCTATATTGAAGATATGGCAATGTGCAAATATGTTGAAAATATAACAATGAATTAATTATAAGAAAAGTAATTATTATTTTCCCCTAGGTTTACTCGGACATTTAAAGTGCTACATTATCATTACTTACAATTGTGTTGCGGTGCTTACATAGAAATGGTACAAACTAGACTATTTCAAGCAACAGAATCCAGAACTTAGGCAATTTGCAAATTTCTGTTGTGCAGTTAGAGACAACGCCAAAGCAGATTGCCAACACATTTACTTAACTGAACTTTCAAATAATATTTTGACACTACCTGTTTGAAAATCAAGGTTGAGATTGCCTTACAAACTATGCATATATAATAGACCATGAACAAAGATGTGAATAGCCACTGATAAAGAAATTTTTGGTATCTCTGCTAAGAATAAACAATAGGAGGACATGAACTTAGTAAACTTCATAATAAATTTGCCCAAGTACACTTCTCGATCTTAACTTAACACCATTTCATAGTTCCCAAGAGCACACAGTCTTTGCAGACATTGTGTCATCAACATTGCATTTCCTATCTTAAAATAATAAACCTGTTTAAGCATTCGTCACAAACATAATGATTCTGTTTTTATTCACATAAACCCCAGCAATGAAAAACTTAAATAAACTGAGTTGCCTCCACTTTCACTTCTCCATACTTTTCAACTCGGAGACAGGTCAGTTTTATAGTCATGAGTTGCCCTCAATTGATACAGTGTGGTTTACTGGTGCCTAGGGCAGACATATGCACATGCATGCCAGGGAGCATGGCGCAGAGAGTGAACCCGCGCCAGCCCAAGCCTCACCACCAACACCGCTGGAGCAACCCACTCCCATTGGAGCCAAGCGGCGCTGTGCTGTGCCTGCCTACGCAAGGGGGAGCCTGGTTGGCCAAAGAGGCCCTTGGTATGTGAATCTCCCCACTGCCTGTGGGCAGGGTGAAATGACGCAACAGTCATGCACCCTTCAATCCCAGCCTCACAAAGCGAGGCGTTGTGTCCTGCCAGCCCTGCACCACTTTGCGAGTCTGGGAACTGATCCTTCGCAAAGCGCGGTGCAGGGCTGGAAGGGCGGCAGGAGGAGCCAAATGCACAGCGCCCCCTAAAAATGTGTCTCCCTCCCGCCACACATCATGCCCCTGAAGATGGCGAACCGAAACATTACTTTAACATGACTTCCACAGTTTTGGGCATAGGCTTGGCCACCTCTCGAGATTTTGTCACCAAACTCAGCACAAGGCTCCCTGAGGTGGGAGACAGCAGACTTCACTGATGTTTGGACAACAGGTGCCATTTTGAATCAAGACGATGGACCAAAATGTAACTTTGGCGTGACTTCACCTGTTTGTGACATGAGGATCCCAACTCACAAATTACACTATCTACAAATCACATTTTTTGGTTTCTAACAATTGCTGGGCAGCACTGGGCACTCCCCACTAGTGGTTATATATTCTATCCATTCTGCAATGAAAAACCACAACATTTGAATAAATTGCATAATGGATCGAATAGAAGACTAAAAGGGAAACACTCCAAAGCAATCTAGAGTTACTTTGAAACAAAGCTGACATTCCATATACATGCATTCATAATCCATACATACAATATGAACATATTTCTCTTTTAGCTAATATAAGGAAATACATTATCCTCTTACCAGTTTCAGTCTCCTGCTTGGTGAGGTGCCTGTGGTTGGTAAACAATGTAGTGTCTGGTGAGGGTGGTCTTTCCTCTGGGATGGTAGTACAGGCACCTAAGTTGCAAATGAAATATTTGTAAACTAAAGGAATATACATTGGAAGGAATATACATATAAAACAAATTAAACTGGTGTTTTTTTTAAACCACTCCAAATGCAGAAAAATTATGAGTGGTTAATTAACTGTTAGACAAATACAACTGGTCGTAAATAAGAAGGCAGCAAAGAGAAAACTGATGGAGGTTAGTGGGTCAGTGCCCTATTCACGCTCATGGATTGGCTTCCACTGCTAAGAATATTGCTTCTCGAAGCAACTGTCTTAGTTGCTAGGCCAGTCAACTGTCTGACTGGGCAAGGAATTCCTCAAGATGGGATGGGGTGAAGCCACCACTTCAGGCTGTAGATTCAAATGCATGTGATGAAATATTCACCCAGGGAGAAGGAAGATTTCCATACATGGAAAGCTAGTATGGTGGGGAAGAGACAAGGCTGCACTCTTCTCTGACATCTTGTTTTCTACGTCAGTGCATTTTTAAAAATGAGGTTGCATTTAATCATGTGAACCCCAACCTAAGGTTTAAAGTGGAACAACATTGTCATTTGTTCCAATTCAGTTTTCAAGAGTGGGCTTTCGCAGGAAAAGCGTGGGGGGGGGACAAGCACGAGGATACGGCGCTTTAAAGCATGGATCTGTGTCTAGAATGCGCAGGGCAAAAGAAAGCAGCTCTTTAAAACAGGCCTGGAAACCAAAAAGGAAGATGTGCACTTAGAAGAGAAACTCCATCTTATGTACAGAGTGTATCATTTCACAAAAGAAAATGGGAAACAGCGATAAATCATGGATATCTTGCAGTAGCCTCAATGTATGCAGGGATATGTACTCATATGGTAGCTTTAATCTCAGAAAAAGCTCCAATATGCATGGAAAAGTCCAGTGCCTAGGACATTTTCCATCATGAACAGGGAAAAATGTCTCAGCACATAGGGGGATTTGAATCATGCTCTTTGGCACGTGCCCATTGCCAAAACCGAGCATAAGCTATATCTGCTGCTAATTCTACAGCAATGTAACATTTAACTGACAGCTACATGAACACAATCAATTCCTGCGTTATATATTTTCAACTGAACGCAGGACACTCCTTTCTATGTGCAAGAAAGCTAAAGAAAAACATGAAAACTATTTCACTAAGCTTCTTATGTATGCAACCCTTGTTTCTCAGATAAAATCCAAGATTAAACTTTGTGAACATAATAAGCCACTAAAGTTTCATTGAAATAATGCCCTTTAAACAATATTTCGTAACACTGAAATTATGAGTAAAATGTCACGTAGCCCATTAGCACATATAAGGTTTCTGCACATGAGTAAAAATTCTGAAAGCTTATTTTCAAAACTAAAATCCCAAAGGTTAAAAAGCCTTGAAAATTAATACCTTTGATACAAACTATTTCATTAGGCATCAGCACAACTTTTCCGTCCAAGGTAACTTAATCACTGTCAAAAAATGTCACTTTGCCATAAGGCACCTCATGCTATTGGCTGGAAGTAAGTAAGACATCCTGATTTTGGTTTTGATGTCAGAGGTGTGTTAAGATCTACTTGTCAACTTGCACTGTTAAAATGTAGCAGTATTAAAAGCAAGAGTGATTTCCCCCATTGTATTATTTTCCTTATGCAGGCATACAATTACTGTATTTCCTTAAAGAAAGAAAGAAAACAAGGGTGTTTGCACGCATAGGCTAAGAGCTTGAAAAGGACAGTGGAAGATTATACTGCAGCTACTTATTTATCACTACAACCCTAATGTTTTCGCTATTTTTTTTTAACCACAACATACTAGCAATTTTGCTCCTCTGTGAAGAAGAAAACAAGTCACATTTTCAAAGGCCTTCTAACCCCCTTCCATCCTTGTCATATTTTACAACCATTTTGTCTAGTGGCCAGGTTCTTCTTCCAGATGCATCATGTACTTTATGAAGCTCCAAAACTTTTTTTTTTTTTTTTAAAGTTATGTTGGCCAGGTTCATATGTAGCATTAAACCATAGTTTAAATAAATATGCATACTAGGTCGCACAACTAACACAGTTTTCTCTTCCCCTGCTGACATAAAAACAGGAAACATGCCAAGGTTTTGATTTCTTTCTTCCAAACAAACCATGATCAGAAGTCAAGGTTTGTTCTTGGCATACAGCTCATGGTTACTTTGGAAGAAACAAACCATGAACTCTGGTTCAGACATCACTACAAGCCAGCCTCTGGCTGGCTTACAAGTGGCATTGTAGCAGCAGGACTAGGGAAAAAGTGAGCCCTGTATTACACTAACTACAGTTAAACTACAGTTTAACTCTACATGAGAACTGGGCCATTATATGAACCCAGGGGTATCCTCTAAGCTGGAGAAAGCCAAAAAAAAAAAAAAAGGCTTCCTGCCTTTAAAAAACCAGCAGTTCACACACTATAGGATTTCTCAACACACCAAATCTCAAATATGAGGTTTTCAAACTAGAATATCAGTATCTTCCCTCACCCGCACACTCATCTTGGGTTGAGTGACTCTTCTGAAGTGTGCTTCTCTGAGCTTGCCTTGCCCGCCCGCCCCAACAGAAGCTCAGCCACACATCCTCACCGCTACCATATTTCCTATTCTTCCCTATTGAGTTCGTCCCTGAACTAAACATATACAGTAGGAGCAAGAACCTGTGGGAAGTGCCTTTGTAAGGTCAGCAGCCAGCAGGAAAGTGTTAGAAATGGGCTATGGAAGCGACAGCTTTAACCATGTTGATTCACAACCATCATGATAGAGAGAGCTACGACTCAGAGGTTGTGGCACGTTGCCCACCTTAAGAATGGAAAACCTAACCATTCCTTTTACTGCTGAAACACAACATCTAACAACAACAAAATTCTCTTTTTCTACTTTTATTAAACAGCAGGACACGCAATATGCCCTTCCTTTCCCCTGAGCCAAGTGAAGTCAACCCTGATTTTTGTACTTCGCCTTACAACCAGCCCGTGTGTGGGTAGGTGTGCACATATGCAGAAACATAGCTGTGTGCTCACTTTCTTGACAGCAAATATGCGAATATTTATTTATTTCCCAAACTTCTGCCCCACCTTTTGTTCAAAGACCCCAGGGTGGGTTACATTAATAATAATTACACAAAGCATCAGACAGTAAAATCATGAGCAAGGCAACAAAGTAAGAACAGTCCCTCAGTTTCCTCAATCTAGGTATCTCTCTAAAATGCCTGATGGAAAACTCAAGTCTTTAGCAGGTGCCTAGATGCAGGTGGCGCTGTGGGTTAAACCACAGAGCCTAGGGCTTGCTGATCAGAAGGTCGGCGGTTCGAATCCCCGCAACGGGGTGAGCTCCCGTTGCTTGGTCCCAGCTCCTGCCAACCTAGCAGTTCGAAAGCATGTCAAGTGCAAGTAGATAAATAGGTACCGCTCTGGCGGGAAGGTAAACGGCATTTCCATGCACTACTCTGGTTCGCCAGAAGCGGCTTAGTCATGCTGGCCACATGACCCGGAAGCTGTACGCCGGCTCCGTCAGCCAATAAAGCGAGATGAGCGTCGCAACCCCAGAGTCATCCGCGACTAGACCTAATGGTCAAGGGTCCCTTTACCTGTACCTAGAGTTCGACAACTTTGACCCTGGCAGAATCTCTCTAGAAGAGAGCACATTTGGCAATTAGGCTGCTGTTACTGAAAAGGCCCCTACAATAGGTTAGATTCCCAGGCTTCCCCCAAGGCTGGGACTCCCCAGCAGACTGTGAAGGCATGGGCAGGTTAATATGGGGAGTACTCCCATAGGTATCTGGGTACCAATATTTAGGGCTCTGTAAACAAAACATTGACTTGAGCTCTATAGTTAATTGGCAGTCAGCGCAGATCTTTGAGGACTGGTGTTATATGGTGCCTAGGCATTAGACCAAGCAAGGACAATATTACATGAGTTCTGTCTCTTTATTACAAATGCTGCTGCTTTATTGCTTTTTGCTGGCTGTGATGTAAGAGGTTGTCCAAAATGCAGTTAAATCCTAGAAATAAAACACTTCTGAAAATAGAACAGAAAAGGAAATTGTAAAGATTCTATTCTTTAGAAGTAAGGAAAACCATACTACGGCTAATTACTAATTTTCGGGGGGGGGAGGGCCATTTCTCTTCTAACATATAGAATTATTTTCTCCGCACTGTGAATCAAGGCCAAATTAGACATGCGAGTGGCAAACCCGTCAAGGTAAAATCCCTGCCAAAGCCCTATAAAACTGGGTGGGAGAGAAAGGGGGCAGCTGAGCCCTCGCCACCTGTAAATTGCCTTTTCTCAGCTGTTTTTCTTCAAGTTAGACATTGAAACTGGGAGAAACTCAGAGGAAAAAACAGGTAGGGATAGGTGGAGGATGAAAACTGATTATATTGCATATTTGCTCATCGTTAGCTGGATGTTATAACGGACCGTACTCCTCCTACGCAAGTAAAATATTTTCTTTCTACAGATTTGGACTAGAATAGGAATGTGGGTACAATTTAAAGCTTTTAACGTGATATCTGAATTTTAACATGACACTGAATGAATAGGAAAAAAATAAACCATGTGGTTGCTGTGTTTAAACCAGGATACCTTGCCTACATGAGCATGTCAGAAATGCATGGCCCAGATGGGTATGCTGGAATGCCAGTGCTGTAGATGAGGCCCCAGTAGAATTTGCTCCATACAGTATACTAGCCACATAGAATGCTGCATGACTTTGTTTTCTTCACTACATGGGATCACATGTAAGTTGGGTCTTATGTTGTCCAGCACTAAAAATATCAGACGTATTATAGTTTCAGCAGAGATCTTTCAGGAACTCAAATGGTAATCATTGTGCTTTCTTTTCCTGTGTTTCCCCCACTGCTATCTAAGAACTTTAGCAGTCTACTACAGAGAAAGATTTCTACCCAAAGGACTAGAAAATAAAGCCTAATGATTCACATCCGCTGATTACTACTACTTAAAGCAAGTTGTATCAAGAACAAGAGAAAAGCTATTTGGAGAGGGGGGCAGGGGAATGGCACATAAATCCGACACGTTGGAAAAGGTTCAAGTTGAAAAGTTCTCCAGATGTAAGTCTGTAAACAGTGATTCATAAAATGAATTTCCCCATTAATTGTTGGCAAGGAAGGACAGCATCCAGAATATGTTATTGTATTATGACCCATTCTTTTCCCCTTTTCTGTGTAGCTACATTCTTGCTTGACACCACAGATCTTTTATCAGTTGAGATAAATCGAGCCAGCAAGCTGTGGTCAGCAAAACTGTTTGATAGCATATAACATTCATAAAATTACAGCCAAGTAATTGTGAATTTTATTCATCGAAGGAAATGGGGCTCCTCTTGTTTATTTTCACTTACTGTGCTCAACACGTGTTGTTGGTTTTTTGTTGGTGGTGGTTTTTTGCTAATCTTGAAAAAAGACACATCTACAGAAAGTGAACTACATATTCTGCATAAACGGACAACTTTACTGCAGGTTTGTAACAGTGGGTTGGTTTTTTAAAACACACCTTAAAAGGTAAGGGAAGACACTACCGATAGGACAATAAAAGCTACATGCACACACATTTCAGACTTTATACGGAAACAAAGGATAGACTTTGCCGCCTCTCCGTTATCCTCTGATTTAACACTTAAGCACCTTCTGTCACAGAACGCTAGATCTCTGTCTGAATCTCCCAATCATACTTGAGATCTGAAATTAAATCAATACATTGGTGACTTTGTCAAGTCGTTTCACAATCAGGTTCAGAAGAGATATAGAAAATATGTAGGCTGAAGAGATATAGAAAATATGTAGGCTGATGAAGACACTGGAGGAGCACCAACAGCAGTGGAATTAACACCTAAGGGTCATGTGGTCATTTTACATATTCATCCCACATCACCCCAGTGTCTTTATTTGTTGCCATAGCTACTAGAGACTGTTCAGTTGCCTGTGTACCCCACCTCCAGGGACTAAAAAAAATGTGCTGCTACCTGGCCTTATCAGCTAGGTGGTAGCACACTTCCAGAAAGGCTATTTTGCCCTTTGGCCAATGTGAAACCATGAAAAAGCAGCATCTTTAACAGCAACAGCCATAAGATTCACTATCCGAATTGGTTTATATGCCACTCCCTTCCAGGAACTGTGTCCTCAGTGTCAGTTCCAGCCAGCAAACCTTTTCAGCAGGGGGCCGGTCCACTGTCCCTCAGACCTTGTGGGGGGCCGGACTATATTTTGAAGGGGGGGAGAAAAAAAGAACAGATTCCTATGCCCCACAAATAACCCAGAGATGCATTTTAAATAAAAGGACACATTCTACTCATGTAAACACATGCTGATTCCCAGACCGTCCGTGGTCCGGATTTAGAAGGCAATTTGGCCGTATCCGGCCCCCAGGCCTTAGTTTGCCTACCCATGAACTATATGATTAATTATGTAACTTTAACTAAGAATTCATACTTGAATTTGCTTGCTGGGTTTTTTTTATTGTTGTTCAGTTTCGGGATTTTGTAAAGATTACAGTTATTCTTGCCACAGCATCCCAGTCTTTCGGGTTTTTATCTGTCCTGCAAGTTATGCACACGACAGAAGACGCACACTGAAAACTTCATGGAATTTTTTTTGGAGAATAATTTGTGCCTACTTGGGTGGGCTTTTTTATGCACATGGGAATGGGTATCCCCTCCTCATCCAAGCCAATGGTTTTTTTTTTTTGGGGGGGGGGCAGATGTGTGCTAACATGTTCCCTTGCCAGTGCTGTTTCAATATGTTTGATCATTGGTTCATGTGGATTAGTTAGAATGAAAAGAGTCAAGGCAAATGAATGGAAAAAAAATATGCACATGCCAATTTCAAAATTAATTAGAACTTAATTGGCAAAGAAAGAGGAACATGCAGCAGAGCCAACTCACAGAAAAATAAAGAAACTGAACGGCTGAAATCTATTCATTCCTAGCATAGGAACAGCCTCTTTGTGGTATCTTAGGAAGGCACCATCTGCTCCCATCAGCATAGATATGACATGTCTTGATTAGATTATGGCAACATACTCTAGATGAGGTTGTATTTAAAGAGTATTCGAAAACTTCAATTGCTTTGGAATGTGACAGCAAGAGTGTTGACATGAATGAGCCCATTTCCTGAATCACTGAACGCTAACTTAAAGGTAAAGGTAAAGGTATCCCTGACCGTTAGGTCCAGTCGCGGATGACTCTGGGGTTGCGGCACTCATCTTGCTCTATAGGCCGAGGGAGCCGGCGTTTGTCCGCAGACAGCTTCCAGGTCATGTGGCCAGCATGACTAAGTCGCTTCTGGCGAACCAGAGCAGCGCCCAGAAACGCTGTTTACCTTCCTGCCGGAATGGTACCTATTTATCTACTTGCACTTTGGCGTGCTTTCGAACTGCTAGGTGGGCAGGAGCAGGGACTGAACAACGGGAGCTCACTCCGTCGCGGGGATTCAAACCACCAACCTTCTGATCGGCAAGCCCTAGGCTCTGCGCCACCCACGTCCCTGAACGCTAACTTACCTTCTTCAATTGTTCCCTGACCCTCGGGGTCCCTTCTAACTCTACAATTCTATAATTCTATGATTGCTAATGCTCTAAACTAGAGGGGAGAAACCTGTGTCCCTCCATATGTTACTGGACTACAACTCCCATAATCCCCAATTGCAGCCCATGCTGGCTGGGGGTTAATGGAGAACGACAGAGGTTGCCCACCCCTCTTCCTAAACGGAGATTGGGATATTTAAAGGGCTACCACCTTCCTATATATGGCAGTGCTCTGTGTCCCACCACCATCTGAGGTAGGGGGTAGGGGTGTGTGTGTGTAGGGGATATTTTTGTGATGGTGTCCATAGTCTGGAAGCCTTTGTCCCAGGAGGCTGATCAGGCTTTTTCTTGTTTGCTTTCAGGTAACAAGCAAACAAATAACAACCAGACCTTTATATTATATAAAATATTTAGCACATTGTAGTCAATTATGATCTAAACTATTAAATAACAGTTACATTATCAGTAGATTAGTAGTTGATAAAATAGCAGAAAATCTGTGATTTTGAAGCTCTGATTCCTGTCATCATTGGTAAAGAAGGTCTTTAATAGGAGAATTAAATTTTCTTTGGTAATTTTCTCAGCAGCGTTAATGCGTTTATCATTGTTGCCACGAGAATGCAGGGAAAAAATAATGGACAAGGCAGGCTGGTGTCTCAAATAGAAGTTTTTTGCATGCAAATCCTTCTTTGAAATTGCCAAACTTTTAACATCCCTGACAATGAAAGATAGTGCAGCAGTTAAATAAGTTTTCAAGTCCTGTTGGTCTTATTTCCAAAATGAGGTTCAGCACATGTGGTATGCGACTCACAGAAATGGCACTGAGAAACAGACCACTAAATAACAGATTTAACAGCTGATTTCTTTAGAGACACAATGTCAGTACAAAAAACATTCAGCAGAATCTCAGCAAAACATGGCTGAGTGTGGAACAACTTTTATCTTTCCGTTTCAAAGACTACCAAAAAGAAAAGTCCTCCTCACCCTTAATAAATTATAAGCAATAATAATGTTGCATGATTCTATCATCCCCTAAACAATTATAAGACACTGATCTGTTATCCCCAGAACTCTGATTAGAACAGAGGAAAGATTTACCTAGCTATGCAAGATTGTGGGAAAGTTCCATTTCCCCTTAGCTCATAGGCATGAAAATCACTTTACATTGAGGCCTTTTCAAGCAAAAGGATCAGCTCGGACAATTTCATTACAAGCTTGAAGCATATTTTATAAATTTAAAATTGTCTGAAACCAATGGCCGCTACTTTATTGTTATCAAATTCCATCATCTAACATACTTTGGCTTTAAGTAAATTCTAGTACAGTATAATTTGCACTGATATATTAACATGCATGGCAATAAGGTAACAAGTGTTTAGCCACCCACATACAATTACGAAACCGTATAACCAAGTGCTTTGAAGCTCAGTGAAGCATATTTAACATGTTATGAATCAATGTTAATTTGGATATTTATTGTGCTCGTACAGGGCCTCCCGGCCTCATCTTTTCAGCAGTGACATCCTCAATTGCAACCTCGGAAGACCCTACAAAATGGATAATCTAAAACGGCATTGCATGAGATGAAGCAGGCGGCGGGGGCTGCTGCTAGAAGGGAAAAGAACATGCACATAGCTGGACCTCTCTGGATCCTGGCCCATAACCTTTTTTTAATGTGCAGAAGTGGACAGCATAGACTTGCCACTGACAATTTGTTCGAGGGAAATATTATGCTTAGCAACTGTTTGTAAAATTAAAGCCCGGTGTCCAGTCTCTAAAAGAGACTGCCACAGGAGAAGAAGAAGAAGAGGAGGAGTTTGGACTTGATATCCCGCTTTACCACTACCCGAAAGAGTCTCAAAGCGGCTAACATTCTCCTTTCCCTTCCTCCCCCACAACAAACCCTCTGTGAGGTGAGTGGGGCTGAGAGACTTCAAAGAAGTGTGACTAGCCCAAGGTCACCCAGCAGCTGCATGTGGAGGAGCGGGGAAGCGAACCCGGTTCACCAGGTTATGAGTCTACCGCTTTTAACCACTTCACCACACTGGCTGTGGCGTGAGTTTAAAGAGTGCACACTTGCTTGCTCCCTTCCTTCCTTTACCCCACTTTCACTTCCTCCTCCAGCCTGCCTTCTGAATGTATGCTGCCTAGTGGGAGACATCAGGAATATGAAAGACGAGATAAATTTTGCTGGCAGGTATTCAACAGCAATAATCAAAAACAGTATTTGCAAGGGAGGAAAGAACTGCTTTCTTTACTCCTGAAATACTACTACAGAATAATTGAAGCTGGTGAACTAATAAATAAGGAATCTAAATCTCCAACTGACAAATCTTCCTCTACTGAATCATTACAGACATTTACGTAATGCCCTCTCGCCACTAGGAGCAAAGACTTAAGTCAAGGGCATGTCCTGCTCTGTGTATACCTTGTTCGTAGCTACTTTGCACATGAGGACAGTGCAATTATGTAGCTGCCTTCGAATATAAATATTTTAAACAAATGAGCAATTGTTCTTTCTTATTTATTTATGTATTGCTTTATTAATTCAACAAATTCACAGGCTATCTTTTAAGAAAAACCTCCGCAAAGCAGCTTACAAATAACACATCAAAACATAACTGATAAGATAAAATGTAACCACTTAAAACATCTACTTCATAATCCTACTAAAAAGTAAATGAGGGCATTATCCAGAATAACCTGTATATGCAAAAAGCAGACTAGAGTAATATTTCTACAACCCAGTTTACAGTTAGCCACTGAAGGATACAGTAAAAAAAAAAGGGGGGGGGAGATTTAAGGCCTATCTATAATTATCAAGGGATGGGGCCAGCTTGATTTCAGGTGGGATCAAATTTCTTTGCTTTCTGATAGCAAGTTCTCTCCAAGAAAGAGTTCAATTGTAAAATTCTTGCTTCAGGAAGACTAAATAAATCAATCACTTGCTTTCAAATAGCAGTAGTGCCAGCATGTTTGCAATATATGCTTTTCAATGCTAGTATTTTATTATCAGTTTAGGTCACAATTTGTTATTTCAGTTGTAAATTCACATAAACAATGCAACTTGGAATATTCCAGCAATGCCAGCCTTTTGTCCAGTAGTAGCTTTTTAGCAGTTAATAATAATAATAACAACAACATATTCTTTTCTGACAGAAGAGTGCAACTCCAGATGACCTCAGTTTATCAGAGGGCAGAATTTGATTGGCAAGCAATGTTTGAACTCTGCTACTAAGCACAAGGCTCAGCTGTCCCGTTCTAAATGCCATCCACTTTGCCAGCAAGCACATTTTTATAGAAGATCTTTAACAACTATAGTCTTTTTGTATTAAAAGCAGATGAAGTGACATCTTCTAACAGTTCACTGCTTGATTCAAATCAACAGACTGACCTGAAAGGCAAAATGAGGCAGAGGTTCCAATTTCAATTCTACCAGGAAACAAGAGAAACTCATTGTTTTTCTTCAGTTTGTAATAGAATAGACTATTATGCCGCGGTACAACTCATAATGAGGTGTTTGAGAGGATAAAGCTGTTGGTCACTGCAACCTTGGAAGGTCCCCCGAAAGGCCAAAAAATGTTCCATGGAAAGTTCCGAAAATAGTTGTTTCTCAATAACTACCAATTTAAAATATATTTCACCAAAACACAGCTATACGTTTTCTGCAGCGCTCTTTTAATGTACACTGCTGCATTTCATATTTTAGGCAAAGGAACTAACTCCTTATTTTCTGTGACTTCAGAAAACCAACAAAAGCACAGGCGGAAAAGTAGAAGTAAATGGCAACTGATCTGATGGGGTTTTTAAAACGTCATTTTCAAAGTGTTCAAGATTAGCTCAGATTCCCTTACTTAGAACTAGTACTTCCCGGGGGCTTTATTTTAACTTTCTTAGGGTCACATATCAGTATGCTTTTAGTCTTAATACTGAGTCTATAAAATCAAAGAAGTGTGTGACATATAATGTATTATTCCGTATTATTGTCATTCGACAGATATGCCTTGCCCAGAGTGGCTGGGGCAACCCAGTCAGAAAGGTGGGATAAGAATAAGAATAAGAATAAGAATAAGAATAAGAATAAGAATAAGAATGGAATAGGACGACCCTATTTTCATCGGAGAAATGTTGGAGGGTATGCAGTCAGAGACAACAATACTGAGCTAGGTGGACCAGTGGTCTGACACAGTATAAGATAGCTTCCTGTGTTTCTAACTATTAGTGAGGCCAAGCAATACACATTATATTAAACTGCCAGAACGTTTGCAAATCTAAGCATGGTCCGGTTTGGATGGGAAAGAGATTTGTCTGGATTCACACTTCCCAAGGCAGCATGTGAACCAAAAAGGCAGTTACCCTTCAAAAGGTGCACTTTTGAAATTTTGCTATGCACTTCTCCAATAAACAAAATGCACACCTGCATGTATTAGGGTAGGGGTCGGCAATGTGTGGCCCATGGGCCGGATGCGGCCCATGAAGACCATTTTACCAGCCCACGAGCTGCCCGCTCCGCGAGCCCCCCGCGCGCTGTGCTAAACCAGCGGCGCGGTGTGGGAACTCGCCAAGCGGCACCGGAGATCCTGTCTGCGCACGCGCAGATACCGAAAATCGTGTCTGCACATGTCCAGATGCTGAAAATCGCTTCTGCGCAGGGGCAATTTTTGGCTTCTGGGCATGTGCAGAAGCAATTTCCGGTGCCGCGGACATGCACAGACACGATATCCGGCATCATGCTGCGCCAGTCCAGCCCACGGACGATCTCTGTGGGAGTGATCCGGTCCATGGCCGGTAAACCTTGCCGACCCTTGTATTAGAGGAAAATTGCGTGCAAAAATGCATATGTGAGTGAAAATAACTTACAAAAATGATACCTGGGGGACAAGCAGGGTATGTATGTATGTATGTATGTGGTAAAGGTAAAGGGACCCCCGACCGTTAAGTCCAGTTGCGGAAAGGGTGGATAAAAATCAATGATTTAAAAAAAAAAAAAACGGATTATTTTGATTTAAATCAGATTTTTAAAATAATATGCTTTTGGAGGAAAAATCTTTCTAAATATAGTCTTCTATTTAAGTTACATTGTAGTCCAAAGGCTATTCATCAGGAAATAAGGATTTGTTTTAAGTTTATCAAGTGTGCTAAAACTCAGTCTAAGGTTTTTTTTAAAAAATGTTTAACCACATCAGTTAACAAACATGGATACATATGCTATCATGTTATTATTTTAGTTAAATAAATTGTTTAAATGGTTATTAAGGAAATGATTATTTTTCTCCTTCCAATAAAGTACAGCAGAAAAGTTGTCCAAATATAAACAGTTAACTTATTAAACCTCACCATAATTTCATAATTATCTGTCTATGTATTTCTAGTAGTATAACCAAATCAGTAATTTTTGATGTAACTGTAAAAACCACTCTGAAAATGTATTATTCCAAAAATGAAACCTTCATATGGTTGTAAATATTAAGATTATACCAGCAAGAATGAGTCTTTCTGTAAAAAAAATATTTAAATCAAGTCTTACTGACTAGTGATTTAAATCAAGCCTTACTGACTAGTGATTTAAATCGTGATTTAAATCGTGATTTAAATCAATTTGATTTAAATCAAATCCACCCTGGTTGTGGACAACAATGGGTTTGCGGCACTCATCTCGCTTTACTGGGCGAGAGAGCCGGCGTTTGTCCACAGACAGCTTCCAGGTCATGTGGCCAGCATGACTAAGCCGCTTCTGGCGAACCAGAGCAGCGCACGGAAACGCCGTTTACCTTCCCACCAGAGCAGTACCTATTTATCTACTTGCACTTTTGGCGTGCTTTTGAACTGCTAGGTTGGCAGGAGCAGGAACCGAGCAACGGGAGCTCACTTTGTCGCGGGGATTCGAACCACCAACCTTCCGATCAGCAAGCCCGAGGCTCTGTGTTTTAGACCACAGCGCCACCCACGTCCCGTATGTATGTATGTATGTATGTAAGTAAGTAAGTAGTAGTAGTAGTAGTAGTAGTAGTTATTTGTATATCACCCTTCAGGGTATATGGGGTGTTAGGGGAGGGGTAGTACATCTGCCTTGGGGCAGTTCTGCTCAAGATCTGCCAGTGAGGTTCTTGACTTAAAGATGATTTGAATCTGGATGCCCGATCAAAATACAATGCTCTAAACATTGGTAAAGTTCCACATTGAAATTCTTAATTCAGCTCACTAACAGTAATCTAAGGCACCAAATGCTTTTAGGTAACCAAGGTGGGAAATTAGATCAAGGGTAGACACACTTCAGTTAGGAATGGTTAAGAAGTGTGCTCTTGTTTTAAAATGTTATATATTTTATCTTTTCTGTTTGCTGTTTTAGAGCTTACTGCTCTCTGCTTTGGAGCTATGACATATTAAAAACATTTTTTAAAAACATTTTTAAATCACTGTGCATATTACATACTTTGTCACTATAACCAGTCATTTTAGAAAACATAACAGATTTATGAAGTTTCTTCCTTATAAATACACTTTTTCCTGTGGTTTTAGGGAATTGGTTTGTGCACCAGGTGCAGTGGGATTACATTTGACCACATATGCCTAAGAAAACAAACTGTACAGAAAATAAAGTACAGTGACAAATATGGTCATCAGTGAAAAATACTATTTGCCCTTTATTTTCACCAACAGCTGACATCAACACGATTAATCATTTTTGACTACTTATACTTTAGCTGTACATATTAAAATTTAATGATTTCAATGCAAGGAGCCAGCAGTACGATTCCATAGACCAAGGCATTAATGCGTTGATCTCAATTGTACTTAGAGGAAGAGAGTTGGAATGGTAAGGCTGCCAGCTACATTTCACAGTCCAAACCAACCAGTGAGTCCCAAGTCTCCAGTGGGATTCTAAAAAAATTCATTATGCATGACTTTTCCTCTTTAAATTATTATTATTATTTTTCTAAGTGATTGCTGTTATCTTTTTAATGCTTCGTTTCCTTCATTGTCTAGTGCTTGATAGATGCAACATCAACTGAGCAATGGAGTGTTTTCTCATCAAGCAAATAGATGTCTGTCCACCACGCAGCATGCTTATTCATCTTACTACCCCTTACTACCCCTATTGGCATTTTACTCAGGGGAATATAAATATGCAAGGGATGTAACAGACTACATCTAGCAACTCGAACTGTATTAACTAGTGCATGTAGATTGAAACTTACATCTTTAAAATTAACACTTGCATTGGTGCAGGCTAGTGTAAGGATGTTGGACTTGGTCCTGGGTTCAGGTCTTAGCTCTGCTTGGCATATTGCTCAGCATCCAAAAAAACCAAGTGCTGCACCAACAAGCACAGAACAACCCCTCTGCAGCGCCACAAATTCAACTCAATGGCGTAACATTGGAAAGTGTCAAACACTTCTCCTACCTGGGGCCTCCTACCACAAGGGCCGATATTTATGCCGAAATCCAGCATTGCCTGAGCTCTGAGAGTGCAGCTTTCTCCCAATTGAAGTGCAGATTGTTTGAGGACCAGGACATTCACAAGGAAACCAAAATGTTTGTTTAAAAAGCTATCGTACTACCAACCTTACTGTTTGTATATGAAACATGGATCACTTATAAACACCATCTCCAACTCCTTGAAAGATTCCATCAACAGTGTTTCTGAAAAAATTTACACATCACTTGGGAAGACAGGCGAACTAATGCCACTGTACTAGAAGAAGCAATGATCACCAGTGTCGAGGCAATGATTCTTCATCATCAACTTCGTTGGACTAGTCATGTTGTTCAGATGCCTGATTATCGTCTTCCAAAGCAACTACAGTGGTATCTGCGATTACAAACTTAATTCATTCCGGAGGTCCGTTTGTAACCCGAAACCGTTCTTAACATGAGGCGTGCTTTCGCGAATGGCGCCTCCAGCTGCTGCTGCGCCACCGGCACGCGACTTCCACAAAGTTCGCAACCGGGAGCATCTACTTCCAGGTTAGCGGAGCTCGTAATCCGAAGCATTCGTAAGGAGGACGGTACGTAACATGAGGTTCCACTGTACTCTATTTCAAACTTAAAAATGGAAAGTGTAATGCTGGTGGTCAACAAAAGAGGTTTAAAGACTTTCTCAAGGCAAATATAAAAGAAAGTAGTATAAACACCGACAACTGGGGAACGCTGGCCTGTGAGCGCTCCAGTTGGAGAACAGCCTTTACCAAAAGTGTCATGGGCTTTGAAGACGCGCGAACTCAGGGCGAAAGAGAGAAACATGCTAAGAGGAAGACATGCTTGGCAAACCTCACCACGATCAACTCCCGCCCAGAAACTGTGGAAGGACGTGTAGATCTAGAATTGGCCTCCAAAGTCACTTATGGACTCACTGTTAAGACTGTGTTCATAGAAGACAATCTTACTCGGCTACGAGTGATCGCCAAAGAAGAAGACTAATATAATTTGATATGAGACAAATGAAGCTATAGGACCTAGGGCACAATCCATAAACACTGTAAAGCCACTTGGTCATGGACAGGACAACAAAGCAATGGGCAGTTCCAAAATATGTCTAGGAGGATTCACTGCATGGCTGGGGAAATGCAGAATTGTGCCAGCACAGAACTTTTGCGGTTCTTGTCGTTAATCACCAAAACATTTACATAACCTCAACTAACTTTCCAGGGAGCCAATGCAGACACTCAAGTCTCTCCATTTGGCCTGTGAGATTCTTCCCAGAATACATCCCCTCCTCTCCACATTCCCTCTCTGCAGGCCATCTCCCTCACCCCCACCCCAACTTTGCACTCTACTTCCATGTTTTTGCCTGACTAGAATATGTATTTAGACTCTGATAACGCGTACCCCTCAACCATCCTGATTTGAGTGGGACCTCCCAGAATTACAGAAGCCATCCTGGCTTCTGATTGGATCCCAGAATGCCCCATTGTTTGGTCTCGCGCTCTTGCGCAAGTCAGCTAACTCGCACCACAGCACTGTACCAAAATACAGCTACCTCCTACAAGAGCTCGGGACCAAAAAACGAGTGTCCCAATTTTGATCAGTTGAATGTTGGAGGGTGTGAGAGTTGTGTATGAAGAGTGTGTGTAGAAAGTAGCCTACTATTAAACTTAGCACAAGTCTTAGCATAAGACTTTGCCGCTAAACAGCTGCACGATGGACAAACACATTTAAAAATAATAATTCAAGTCCTTCCTATATCTCCATCCGCTGGACAAATTATATAAGTAAAGAGCTTTGTTATTTTTAAATTACAATTGAAAGACTCACTTTGTGCCCAGTGCTGCTCACATACGTAACAAGGCAGCAAAATTTTAAAAAGCAAACAGTAAGGCTGCTTGGGGAACAAGCATGCTCCAAAAGCCTGGCTGGGTAGGTCTTGAGCTCTGTGCATCCTCAGAACTGATGTATGATATCTGCTGCAATGGCTGTGCCAGACAGGCCTCATAACAAGATGTGGAGCACAAACATTCCACATGGGGTTGGGTTTCAAGTAGTTAAGTCACATCGTTTTTCTGCTTAGAAACACAGAGGAGTCACATCTTTGCCATAGGAAGACTTCTGGAGTAGGATTGGCAGAGTGGAGAAACAGCTGATTGCCAGAACGGTTTGCAGAGCTTTTCAGAGTTCAAACAGAAGTATAAAAGGTGGGAGTTTGGGGGGGGGGAGTGTGTAGCATTGAGGGGGGGTTTAAAAAAAAGATTGCTTGGCATTTTACTTGGGAGGCCTAGGCTCCTCCAGTAGCCCTAGTGGACCACCCTTTACCGTATGCCCCACAGTGCATAGTTAAACTATGGAATACACTTCTACGGAAGGCAGAGATAGACACCAACTTGGATGGCTCTAAGAGAGAATTAGGCAAAGTGCAGTCTGGAGGAATTTTAACTTGCTGCAGCTGTAAGGTGTTTATTTTATGGTTGTATTTGCTGAGACATTTTGCATTTTATATTTTTGTTTTATGGTTACTGCATGTCAATAAACAACAGCTCGGTGATGACACGCAGACTAGTAGTGGCTGTGTGAGAAACATGGAAAATCAGAGTGAAGGTCTGCAAAATTACCACCTTTTTTCCAGCATGAAGGAAAACTCATTTGTTTTAAGGGAGCTACATTCCAAAATAAGCCAACACAACATACGTTGTATTCTGTAAAGGCATCACACTTTATCAAACATGCCCCAATAGCCTTCCCTAAAGAGCTTCTCCTACTGTTCCTGCTGCTATGAGATGGGAGGGGGCCTTCCTTCCTCTGATTGCTTTGCAATGGTGATTAAGTGTCCTTCGCAACAGTGCTGCCTGCCATGTGATGTGCAGAAGCATCAGAGCTGCCTTAGCGTTTTATGCTCTAACTTTCTTCAGAAGTGCCCAATTTACTTTTTTTATTTTTAATGCAAACTAAGAGTCTGGAGTCCCAGCTGGCCTTAGGCCTCTCAAAATCAAAATCGAACCCATTCTGTCCATTTGTCAGCAGCCCTGCCATCCCTGCCATACACCTTTTCAAGTTGGACTTGGTTTTCTGCCACAACACATTTGTTTTTCAAATCCAGTCATCATGAAATTCACATCTAAAAGGGATTTGGAAAAGGGCCTAACAAGTATGTGATTCCCTGACTATTGCACGTTTGTGAAGCCTCGATTAAGATTTTGTGGCTTTGCAATGCCAGTTGTCAGAACCTCTTATTAAGATGCAATGTAAAGGAAATGGTTGCATAATTCTACCCTCAAACTCTCTTACACAGCTGCAGTACTATTATAACGGCAAAACCAATAATAACCTTGAATATATTATATCTTATTAGTAGAAAAACTCTGATCGTTCTGGGACAGCTTACTTGAGAAACTGTAGCCGGTCGGTGTGTTTTATCAACAATGCATGAGACAGCCACCTCTGTGGCAGGTTAGATCATCACCTCTTTTTTGTATTCTGCTAGCATGCAGATTTCTATTTCAACAAGCCTTTAAATTAGTACATGTTAGCTCAGGTTCTCTTGTTTGATGCTGTTTTTGGGGAGCTATTGCTATGTATCTGTTTCTTTCTGGTAACTGAATTGTTACTGTATTAGAAGCTTTACTATGAAAATAAATAAAACTAAATCACTATACCATTCCTTCTAGCTCATTTGTCTCCCACCTTGCATTGTACACTTGCCCACAGGCATGTAGCAACAGTAATAAGCTCCACCAGGCCTTTTCTATCAAGCATCCCTTGCCACCGTTTATATTCAGCTTTTGACCCAAGGTTAATTTTGCACAGGGCTCTCCTCTTCACCCACAACCTCCCTTATCATTCCCCTCACCCTTCATTACTCATACATAAAATTACCCCGTAAGCTCTTTGGGGGCAAGAACCATATGGTCTAATATAATGAAGTGCTTGGTGCTCACATGCTGATGGCACTAAAAACCACCATGACCTTATTAATGCTACACGAATATCTACAGAACAAAATCTGGAATAAGTCTCGCAATTACTTTAACAGGCAACAAGACACCCCCCAAGAGTTTTGCAAAATATATTCTAATGTTTCTGCCCCAACGTTTTCCAATCATTACCCGGGGGCACTAGAAGGCTTTGTCGTGTGTTGAAAGATATATGCCAAGTTCAATACCCGTAATCATAACATTAAATTTCAAGTATTTGGCAACAGTTGCTGCAGGAGTGCATGTTGGAGAGAAATTGCATCATCTTTCAGTGTCTTAAGTTTTAAAACATGTCCATTACAAATAAAACATTTTATAAACCCTCAAAGCAAATACTACGAAAGTAAGATTTAATTTGCCGAGCTCTTGCAGAACTTCCATGTGTGAGAGATGTTTTTGGTGGTGCCCTCAGAAAAATTATGCTAAAGTTTTCAACACAGCACTGAAACTTCGAGAACACTAGATGAAGAAAGTTCTGAAATGAATAAATAGCACCCTTCCATCTATCTGTTAAAAAAAAGGTGTTATGACAGGAGAGGTGGATTCAGATTGCGATAATTTTCTTAAGCACTTTGGATAATGTAAATATTTGACCTGGTCATTCAACTAGTGCGTAAATCCAATCCACACATTGTCTGGCTTATTTCTTCCTGGCCCAGGAGGCAAAAAAGTAGCCATAGCTACTTAGAGAACATTTAGCTGTGAGTAGAGCAAGACCTAGACTATTTCCACCTCGCCTGGAACGTCAGGTCCTCAATGGTCTCCAGCTACAGAGGTTGCTCTGGTTGTTTTCACAAGACTTATTCCAGATGTTGATCTGTAGATATTGGCTCCTGCTGCAGGTGCAAGGCCTGATCCTGAAACTCTAGCTAGCTTTTTTCCACCTGGCCTAGGAGGGTAGAGCCCTGACTGACTCCAGCTACAAAAGCTGCTCTGGCTGTTCAAGCTACAATATATTTTATATGTTCAGTGAAAGGTTAATGTTTGTTTGCCAATATAAAATACTATATTTAATAGAAAAAAACTATGTTTAGAAATGCACAATATATTTACAACTGTGGCTTTTCATGTACATATAATCAATATGTACATATATTATCAATATATTTGTTTACTGAGCTTGTGAACAGCTTTTTAAACCTAGTGGACAAAATACTAGACATGAACCTGGGAGTGCTGGGGTTCAAATTTCCCCTCTGCTATAAATTCAGAGACTAGCACTCACACCCAATTCTCACATTATACCTACTTCACAAGGTAAGAGAAAATAGGATTGTTCAGAATTCTGTAGTGTGAGTTCTTAACACCAGCCCTTATTTTCCTTATACAGTGAGATACCAGAAGCGGTGTAAAAAACTGCAACACATTAGAAGGCTTACAAAGCAAACAAATATAAGATTAGTTGCATTAATTACAAGAAAATATGAGGAAAGTTCAGTCGTAGAGTGACAGGAAGCTGAATGCAGAATTATGTTTTGGATGACAGAAAAATCCAGGTCAATAAATTTTAAATAGAATTACACTGTCTGAAGGATTCAATGTATGTTTGTAAATGAATTACTCAGTTCAGCAGGATTCTAATCTAATAACTGTTTCAGTGAAAGCCTCATTCATAAACTTCCATATACTAATGATCAATGGATTGGTTTTATATGGTAGTCTTTGAACATGTGTTCAAATATGCTTCTTCTAGGATTTAAAATTTGATGGGTCAATACCTCTATTTATTTATTTTAGATAATATGGCTATAGTGAGAAAATCTATAAATAACACCCACTGGAGTACATTGCATATATTCTTAGAAGAAGAATTTCAAGGAATGATTTATGACACTGGCTCCCAATTAGCTAAGTACTGCCAAGCCACGGACCCTCAACTTTTGAAAATGTCAATATCTCTGTGGTAGTTTTTAATATGTGAATGGTGCCACCATACCCTCCAGAGCAAACCCGGGATGCGCATCTTCCAGACCATGCTCCCGTGTGAGTCACGTGACCCACGCGACTCCGTGTCAAAACTTGGAAAGCCCCCCTAATTATGTTTGCAAAAAGCAGCTATCAAAACACAACTAAAAGCTGCCATATACTGCATGCAGCTTACAAAATATAAAAAGAAGCAACCAAAATATACTACTAAAAATACTTATAGAATTCATTCACTGAACTTAACCTTAAAAAAGTTTTGCCCACCCACAAGGAGTCATCAGGGTGGTCTAAACCACGTTTCAGCAAAGCCTATACAGTCTTGACCCATACTAATGATTGGCGGAGTTCCTCAAACCCCTTTACTTCCGTCCTAAGCCAGCTGTTTAAGATGATGCCAAAGGCAACACAGTATAAAACACATTTTGATGTGACTTGTAGATATTTATCATTACATCCATAGAATGGCTTCTGAACATCTTTCACTCCTCTCCTACTAATTATACTAAACTGGCCTTCAAAGTGTCATAAACTACATTGCAAAAGTAATTTTTGAAAGCAACTCACAGCATGACTAAGAAAACTGAATGGAACAGAGCAAAAGAGTATAATGGAAACTTTATTTCACATACCTGTCCATTTACCCAGAAGGCACGCTGCGATTTAATAACACTTTTCTTCCAGTAAGTTCATACTTATTTACATATATAGAACCTTAACATTGATATCTACATTACCCACGCCCACTTGAACTGGGAAAGTTACCACAAGTACTAAATGACATTGGATGGGATCCAAATAGCTCATAAGACTCATTTAAGGGGCTTGTGTTAACCCAGTAAAATGTTTGATACTCCCCCCCCCACCTTTATCCAGCAGACCTCCCCCTTCCAATGCCAAATCACAAACTACTTTTGAAACTCCCTTCAGTTTTAAAAGTAGTTTACTATCTGGTATGGGGAGAGTGGTGTTGCTTCTACTGAAGAAACAAGACAAAACCCTCTTGAGCTTATATTAAGTCTAATTAAGTCTATTGTGCTTCTTCTCCCCCCCCCCCAACAACCCCAACCCCAACCCCCAAACTGACCTCTGTCAGCTATGTCCAGGTCAGTTTATTTTGGATTTAGCTGCCCTCTTGCAGGGCATAATAGCCACATACTAGGAAAACATAGTGCATGAAATGGGCAATAAAGTAAAAACATAATAACATTAATCAGGTTCTGCCACTGTGATGAGTGAATCATAAGGTCATGGCCCTAAAGCATTATGTGAGAAATAAGTAACTACATAGCAACTTAGTCAATGTCAGGGTTTATTTATATTTGCCATGCCGTCTAAAACTGACTAAAAGATTAAAAGCCTATTAAATAAAATTTATATATATGTAATGTTTTGGATTGTGAATGGGAAGTGTGTGTGTGTGTGTGTGTGTGTGTGTGTGTGTACTTTTCCACACATACCAAAACAAACATGATTTGCAGTCTTATTCTTGCTACTTTTAAACGTTTGTATTTAAATATTACTCTCCATCCTTTAGTCAAGGTGACTTACAGAATCCTAAATAGGAAACAACCCAGCCATAAGATCAATTAAAATTTAAGCACACAAACAGCAATATTAAAGCAATGAGTGGTTGCACACACTATTTTAAACTAAAGGCATTTCCCCCCTAGGAGTGTGTGTGTGCACTGGGGCACTTTCTTGCAAAGATCCTTCAAAGGTTGGGGGGAAATGACTGCAAAGGTGCTCTTCCCAGCTACAACTGATCTCCTTCCTTAAAAGCAGGGCTTTGGGACAGGCCAGTCCAACATCACCCTAACCCAGGGGTGTCAAACTCAAATTCATCGGGGGCCGCATCAGCAGTTTGGTCACCCTCAAAGGGCCGGTTGTATCTGTAGGACTATGTGTCCACTCTTTATTATCATAAATTATTGTCACTGCATTCAATTATTACTGCTTTTTGTATTTTAAATATATATTACATATATATGTGTGTATGATTATATATAACATATTTCATTTTCAACTGCATATTACTCAGTATGTGTGTGTATATATAATAATAATATAAGGTTTCAGGGGGAGGGGGCATGTTCAGGGAGGAATTAAGGGGGAAAGGGGGATATTTTAGTAAGGTTTCAGGGGGAGGGGGCATGTTCAGGGAGGAATTAAGGGGGAAAGGGGGATATTTTAGTAAGGTTTCAGGGGGGGCATGTTCAGGGAGGAATTAAGGGGGAAAGGGGGATATTTTAGTAAGGTTTCAGGGGGAGGGGGCATGTTCAGGGAGGAATTAAGGGGGAAAGGGGGATATTTAGTAAGGTTTCAGGGGGAGGGGGCATGTTCAGAGAGGAATTAAGGGGGAAAGGGGTATATTTTAGTAAGGTTTCAGGGGGGGGGGTGTTCAGGGAGGGATTATGGGGGGAGGGAGCATGTTCCTCACTCGTTTCTGAGGGAAGCCGGAGAGTTGCTGGCGAGTCTGGCAAGAGGCTTCCTTTCTGCGGGTGACTCAGCTCACAAAATGAAGTGGGAAGGAACGTGCAGCGAACAGGAGAGCAGCTTTGGAAAGTCCGCGAGGCCAAAACGGCCGAAAATCAAAAGCCTTGCCGGGCTCACCCGGCAAGGAAAAAATGGTGCGGGGAGCTTCCCCGACGCGGCAGAAAGCCGCGCGGGGCACCCCCGAGGCGGCAAAAGCCGCGCTGGGCCAAAACGGCCCGGAAATCAAAACCCTTGCCGGGATCTCCCGGCAAGGATAAAATGGTGCGGGGGGCCTCTCCGACGCGGCAAAAAGCCGCGCGGGGCGCCCCCAACGCGGCAATGAGCCGCGCTGGGCCAAAACGGCCCGAAAATCAAAAGCCTTGCCAAACCCGGCAAGGATAAAATGGTGCGGGGGGCCTCTCCGACACGGCAAAAAGCCGCGCGGGGCGCCCCCAACGCAGCAATGAGCCGCCCTGGGCCAAAACGGCCCGAAGAAAAAAAGCCTTGCCGGGTTCCCCCGGCAAGGCAAAAATGGTGCGGGGGGCTTCCGCGAGGCGGCAGAAAGCCGCGCGGAGCACCCCCGACGCGGCAAAAAGCCGCCCTGGGCCAAAACGGCCGGGGGAAAAAAACCTTGCCGGGTTCTCCCGGCAAGGCAAAAATGGTGCGGGGGGCTTCCGCGAGGCGGCAGAAAGCCGCGCGGAGCACCCCCGACGCGGCAAAAAGCCGCCCTGGGCCAAAACGGCCCGAAGAAAAAAAGCCTTGCCGGGTTCCCCTGGCAAGGAAAAATTGGTGCGGGGGGCTTCCGCAAGGCGGCAGAAAGCCGCGCGGAGCACCCCCGACGCGGCAAAAAGCCGCCCTGGGCCAAAACGGCCGGGGAAAAAAAACCTTGCCGGGTACGCCCGGCAAGGCAAAAATGGTGCGGGGGGCTTCCCCGACGCGGCAGAAAGCCGCGCGGGGCACCCCCGAGGCGGCAAAAAGCCGCGCTGGGCCAAAACGGCCCGGGGGAAAAAAACCTCTGCTCCCTTCCTCTCGCGCGCGCTGACCTTCGCTGCCCACCGCCAATCAGCGCACGCTCGCGGGCCACATGACGAGGTCTCGCGGGCCGCATTTGGCCCGCGGGCCTTGTCCTTGACACCTGTGCCCTAACCAGTGAAGGGATTCATTAGGAACAACATAATTTATTTTAGTTCTTTCCTCCAAAATCAACTTTAAAAGCACTTAGAACAAAAAAAATAGCATCAATCCTTCTGAAATTTGGCATCCGTCTTACCTAAGGGCATCTCTATGATGTGTATATGCTCTTTTCATATAAACTCAACAGACAAATTTATCCCTTTTTAACCACCCCAAAACTATAGATCCTGCCCTTGCAGAGAAATGACTGCAACTTTCTTATGAAATTTGGCAACATTTATCCTCCTCAGAGGATAAAGGACTAGCATGCTTGCTAATTTCATTTAATTATTTCAAAAAATAAAGAAAAAAAAGTTAAAGATGGTTCCAGGGCAGGAAGGGAATGAAATAGAAGAGGAGGAGGAGGAGGAGGAGTTTGGATTTGATATCCCGCTTTATCACTACCTGAAGGAGTCTCAAAGCGGCTCACATTCTCCTTTCCCTTCCTCCCCCACAACAAACACTCTGTGAGGTGAGTGAGGCTGAGAGACTTCAAAGAAGGTCACCCAGCAGCTGCATGTGGAGGAGCGGAGACGCGAACCCGGTTCACCAGATTACGAGTCTACCACTCTTAACCACTACACCACACTGGCTCTCAGAATCTTCTGATCGAATCAGGCTGTTTCTAAAGCACCAAATCAGGGTCCAAACTGAATCTTGCAATTGGTGTACACCACTAGTTCCTTATTAACCTGAAGAGACTAACAAAAATGCAACGGAAACAAGGGAGAGAGCTAGCTGGAGTTGGTGCAATCTTGTGAAGATGCTACAAATGTCAAACAGACTGAACAAAGTTTGGAAAGCCACAAGTAAGGAGCAGATCCAGGAATAATAAATAAAGTGGTCTATTGGAAATGCAAGCTTAAAAGACCGTTTTCCTGAGAGAAGAGCTCTCCTAAGAGTAAAGGTAAACTAGGTTCAGTCCAAGGTTGGAGGAGAAAGAATGTTCATGCTATTTTGGATATATTACATAACTCCAGGTACTACAGTTCATGTTTTCCATCACAGGATAATTAAGGCAGTCTTAGGAAATAAAGGTGAGGGCTTGAGCCAATCAAAACAAGGTTCCATGTCCTGACCATATCTCGAATTTGAGTGCTCAGTGCAGAACAATGGGGAGGAGGATCCTATCCTTAAGAGGATGGTTGATTAGGTTTCCAATGCAAGTAGTGTAATTTGGAAGGCGGCTTATATTTTCACCAGGGCTAATTGATGACCAAATAGAAATGCATGTTCATGTTGGCCACTGGGAAATAGATCAAGTGCCGGGTTAGTTATCTGCTATTCAGAGTGTTTGCCCCTCCCAGACACTGAGGGGTAAGTGTGTCTCCTATTAATGACAGCTATTGTATTGTATTGCTTTTTCTGTTGTGCTTAAAAGAGCGAAGATAAAGGAGAAAAGGAATTGGGGAATGGTTACGGCACCAGCTGAATCAAGTACCTCAGTAACACCATTAATAATGAGCAAGCTCATACTGTATCTCCAAGAACATTGGAATTCCCCATTTATGTTACTTTCACCATGCGAGATTCAGTATGAAGCTGCTGAATCACACTTAAACTACAGCAATCTAACTCAGGTTCACAGATAGCAACTCCTGGCTGCTAGCTGGAGAAAGAGAGCTGGGCATCATCAGTATATTGATAACACAGTGCCCTTGATGGTTTCTCTCCACGGTTTCATAAAGATACTGAAAAGTATCAGCCACACTATCAATCAGCAGTGATCTCCTAAGGCAGTGGTTCTCAACCTTGGGTCCCCTGATGTTGTTGGACTACAACTCCCATCATCCCAAGACTATTAGTCTTGCTAGTTAGGGTTGATGGCAGTTGTAGGCCAAAAACATCTGGGGACCCAAGGTTGAGAACCACTGTCCTAAGGCTACTTTCTGAGTTCGCTTTGAAAGGAAGTGGGGGGCTAACCCTTAGCCCTCCATCCATTGTTCAAGACAGCGGAATACATTGCTGTAGACCACAATATCAAAACCTGGTGAGAAGTTTAGAAGAATCAACAGGGGGGGAACTTCCCTAGCCTATTTTCGGAATCTAGCCTTAGTGCAGTTCCACTAAAGTTTACATATCCAGCTGTGAATCACTCCCCCCTCCCAGCCCCTACTAGATGTGCCCAGATAACTTATTTATCAGATAAGTAAAACAGTGAAGGTTTGGGAAGACATTAAAGAAAAGTAATGTGAATAGATTCCTTGCATTTGCTCTCTTAAGGCAGAAAACAGTTTCAGGAAAAAAACAGTTTGAGGCATTTCAGGGAGATCATTATAAGAGGCTCCAAAACCCCAGTTGGGTGCATATATGGAACTCCTAAAAGAAGAAATTCATGTCTTTGTGCACCTTTCAACTGAACTTAGTGGTTAGCTTGAAGGCAGCACAAAATGATCATCTGGGGTACATTAACTTCTGTATTAGTCTATTTATGTTCCTGAAATATGGCAGCCAGTGATCGAGTTTAGACAAACGTTAGCCGAAAATGGTTTTATTCTCTAATCCACTTTTTATTGGTTAGAAGGAAAACATAATGGATCATATTTAATGCTACAGCAAAAAAATACATACCATTCTAAAAATATTTGGCATCAAAACTGCACTAGCATATTTATTCAGTGGTTACACTGGAATTTCTGAGGGGGAGAGTAAAGTCATTTCTCTTGACTATGACAATTTTAATAGGAAACTTAAACAGCAAACCTAACCAAAGTTACATTCCTTTATTTCTGAACTAGGATGCACACAAATGTATATCAAATTGCTTACCTGCTGGAATCATCGTTTGCTGAGAGTCAAAGTCTGTATTTAGAGACATCCGACCCCCTTTGGCCAATCTATCGTAGAGCAAGGTTATGTGTTTCTTCAGTTTATTAGTGTCCTTGGGGATACACAACTGATTGGTAAGTGTCAGTGCGTGGTCTTTCGAACTCTTGGACAAGCACGTTTTCAACAAGTGAGAGACAGAAGCATCCACAGTTTCTTCCCAGCCCTGAAAGAGAAAAGTATTTCTAAATTAAATGGAAAAACATTCACTTTACTCTGGTAAAGAATGCACTAAGAAGATTAAACAAAAACAAAAAAAGGAAAAGGTTTAAATTATGATGCTGAAATGGGCTTAAACAGTTTAATAAACATATCTGTAAAATGAAAACAAGCAGCAAGAAAAAACTAAGGACTCTAAATATAAAGAAATGAACTAAATATACAGGATAGTTAATGTTAAAAGTGAGAGTACTTAACAATAATAGATTAAATAGGTTGGTTTTCCAGTTTTTCTGGTATAATAACTTTTCAGTTTTTCATACTGGTTTTCTTTCCACAAAAAATTCCTCCTTAAACGACAACAAAATGCAGTTTTGAAATGGCTGGGTTCTATCTTTCCTATTTTTAAGAAATTAGCATGTGTGAATGAGACCAAACACATATACTTCTTACACCACGAGCCACTGGAAACTGCTAGTTGGTTCCCTGGACATGAACTGAGTTCCATACACATTTCACACATATTTGAAATTCCTTCACAGAGAGACTCCAGCATGAAATTGCTGAATTAGAATCAACAAGATTTTGGCTGTTTGGGTTTGAAGAGAGACAACAGTTTCCTGTGCCACTACAGCTATTCAGGATTAACACAACAAATCTGAGATGGATGTATTATCACCAATGACTGCTATTTTTTTAAAAAAATATTTTTTATTAAAGATTTTCTTGATTTACAAAGGTATGTGTAATGTCTCTCTCATATTTTTCCATGCAACGTTTTTACAAATCAGTTTCGTTTGTTGAGACATTAGGAAGAAAAGGGGGAAAGAGGTGGACGGGATGGGGAGATGGGTGGGGTGGGGTGACAGTGTTTCTATTTTACTTAGTATATGTAGGGTTTGGTGTCAGCGTTGTTTGTGCAGGTTCTTTGTTGTTCGCTTGTGCTCCTTTGGTGGTGAGAGAGGTCGGGGTTGGCGTAGGGTGTGATTGTTCCTTTGTGCTTGGCTGTGGTGATCTTTGGTTTCCTGTGTGAGTGGGGTGGGTGGGTGTTTTTGATCAGGTTAGCCATATTGATTTGTATGCTGTTGGTAGATTTTTATCATTATCTTGTTGGGCTGTGTGTGTGATGAAGGGGAACCATACCGGGGTGAAGGTGTCGTCTTCTGTTTGCAATGACTGCTATTATGAATGATTACTATGCTTATTTTGCAAACATTTAAGGTTTAACAGAACTTTCACAAGGTGTCCTTCCTACATTTCATGACCATTTAATAATAATAACACCCCCCCAAGCAATTCATGCCGTAATAAATGAATTAAGTATTTTAGTGTCACAAGCCTAATTGTTGGTAGCTCCAACAGGCTAGCACAGGTTTCCCTCTAAACATTCTTCGTGAGAAACATGAAGGCTGCTTGATAAGGACTTAAGCTAAGAAGTAATGGACACACAGGGGCTTTTTTGTCCCGCCTTGCACTGCAATCCATGATGCCCCCGAATATCAACTCCTATAGGACGCTATCAGAAGAGGAAACTGGCAAAAACAAACAAACCCATGCTTCCTGGCACATGGGGTTAGTTCCCAGCCTATTAGATGTCCTGTTTCATTCTTTATGAAATATCATAATCATCAACATTTTCAAAGGTGAGTGCACCGCCACAGCCTCCATTAATGCAATGGACATTTCTCCCTCCTGTAACAAGGCATTAACCACTCCCTTAATCCCTCCTGCTAAATTTAATCAGCCAGGATGGGCAAGGGTGAAGAGGGCATGTGGTAAGCCTGATCCCAATAAGTGTCTCATCCACATCATCAGGGCCCAGCAACTGAAACTGATCCCACAGTCTGAACGTCTCCCCCAGATATGTGCTCTTAACCTGAAATTATGCTTCTATAATTTATTAAATGCTGGCGTGTGCAGGGGGTAGAAGCCACTGTAAAATAATGTACCCATATCATGAAAAAAAAGGTTTAATACATGAGCTAACATTGTTGTCATCAGTGCAGACAAACATTAGCACCCCCACACCCTGAAAGTATCAGTTTTGGGACATGTTTTAAAAAGGCAGTATGCAACAGCTTCCCTGGTTGGGTCCCATTTGGAGCTCTGGGTCAGAGAATTGTCTTTAAGATAAAGATTAACTGAATGCTTTCATCACCCCATATATAATTGAAAGCCTATGCATTCCAGAGTCTTCACCATTAAAATACACTAACCTCTCGCACGCTATTCACAATTTGGATCCTTGCTATGTTCTGAACCCAAACTATTTGTTGCCTTTGTTGAACAACTGTTCGTTGAAAAACTATTACTATAGGCAGCACTAAAACCTGTGTTTTAGACAACCAAAGTCTGGTTAGAGTCACCCACAGGCACTATGTAGAAGCTGTGTTTAATGACTGATCATCTAAAGATAGCAGGTGAAAATCACTGCTACATGGTGGCTACAAGACGCTTGTAGACTCAGTACTCATATTCTTGGCTCAATTATTATTAAGGGCTTTATTCCAGAATTCACGACAGCCCCCAACACAGATCTGGTTGCAGATTACACAGTTCGGAAGTCACAACAGAGCTCTAGGATACATGCTAAGCGGAAGCTAAGATGTTGTCCCAACACTTGACGCATCCCCTGAACACCCCTTTTGAAGAGTTGGATGGGTGCAGTCATTCACACACTTGCCTTCCCAATCAAACAGGCACTCTTATGAGTAGGTTGGTTCTGCTTGTGCCAGAGCAGTCATCACCACATCTTTGGCTATGGAGGCAGAGCTGATATCGCTGGCTCACTGTCTGGTCTGGCTTTAGGTGCCTCCCTGGGGGTGTGGAATGCTTCACTGACAGGAGGTGGTGCTGGAACCAAAACATGTGGCTCTACTATGATGGTCAGGGCATCCAATATGGTTGAGGTGAGACTCTCCCCTGACAACCCACTAGGTCCCATCTCAGCATCTAAATCAGCATCTCCCAGACCATGGGCTCTTCCCCAGGATCCAATTCTACACTCACCTCCAGTGCTGGATTTATGTATAAGATAAACAAGCTATAGCTTAGGGCCCCACTCTCTTGGAGGGCCCCCAAAAAAAATCAAAGGAAAAAACCTGGATGTACATTTCCAAAATATAAGATAAAAAACAAATAAAATAATACCTACATATAGCAACAGTGTTTTGTGTTGTGTTGGCTCCTATGATGTAAGTAATGGACCCCACCTGCTAGCCATATAGCATATATTCAACACAAAAAACAGCGACAAATTGTTGTTGACAAAGGACAGATGGACATATAAAGGGCCCATTACCTTCAGTAGCTTAGGGCCTCATCAAACCTAAATCCGGCCCTGCTCATATCCCATTCATGATTCCCCTTGGCCAGAGGTCTCCACAGGGTTCAAGCAACAAAGGAGCATAAGATTGCAGCTTCTTGGGGATGTGCTGCTTTTCTGTAACTTTTCATGTAATGAAATACTGAGTTTAAGAATTTAGTAAGTTCTACTAGGAAGAGGCATAGGTGTAACCATTTCAGCAACTACAGTCCAAATTCTTAGATCACTTACTTTGTACTGAAGATATGAGTGCTTTTATGCAGGAACAAAAATTAAAAATAGGATGCTCAAAACCCACACAGCATGGTCCTTTCCTCTTCTGGTATTATATTTCTAGTTTGCAGATCCCATTCTTCTAGTTCTGTGCTAAAATGTCATGCCAAGAGCGGAATCTCCCAGATGAAGCTAACTGGCTTATTTTGGCATGAATTTACTGATTTACTTTGGCATGAGTTTTCATAAGCAGAAGCCTACTTAATTAGATGTATGAAGTTGAATGGAAATGCAGTGAGTTCATGCTCACAAGATAAACCTTGTTAAAGCAAAAAATTACCTGCTTACCTGGAAGTAAGCCTCAATTGATGTTACTTTCGAGTAACCATGTACAAGATCGCACTGCAAAACACCAATTGTATTGTAATAATGCATACCCCAAATGGCTACACAATTATTTTACTAAATTATTTTAGACCAATTTCTCAGCCATGGTTAAACCATCAGGAAATGTTACATTTGCACTAGGCCCAAGTGAGCTAACTCTGAAAGATGGTGAATGAGAAGTGTTCCATGTAAGTGAAATTGCTCTCTAGGCACCTCTCCATTTAAAGCCTGTAAACCATGAAAAAACTGATAAATCTTTTGGCTTCCACATCCAGTCTTAGTGGAAATAACACAAAAAAGACAGAGTTCACAAGTGCCAACTGTGGTTAATTCTGTTTCTGTATGATAGAAAATAAAAACTACAAATATTTTCATTTACTGGGTTGAAAAAAGAGCTTCATTCTCTTCTGCATGTTGTTCTGTGCAAAACAGCACATAATGTATATGACAGGGAAGTTTAATTCAAAAAGTGGCATTCACATTATATCAACCCAGTGAAATTGATTATAGGGCAACAGAAGGTAAAAATATAAATGCCAAGACAATAATTTGTATTATTTAGTTTGAAGGTAAGAATATGGTTTTAAGAGACAAAAACATTAATTAAAAATAGGCAAACAAAATTGTAAGCAAAATCTAAGTTGCCCAAAGGTCTCTGGATCAGTGATGGGGCAAATTTTGTCAAAGGTATTAAAGAGAAGATTGCTTTGTCTATGCTCAAGAAATGGCTACTGTCTCCTAAAGGTCTACTGTGATGGCAGGGCAGATAGGACTAGAGACCCTTGCCACTTTGTGTCAGCTTTAAGCTTCAAAACTAAGCTTCCCTATCTAATTACAGCATCAAAGGTCAAATAAACTATTTGACAGTAGACACAAATTAACTATTTTCTTTATCACTAACCTGCTTGGATAAACAACAGAACACTTGCCAGCTTCACAGCAACCTACCCACCCAATATGCTAAAATCATTTACCTAAGGAATGCAAAACTGTGTTGTTGCATATGAAAACATACAAATAAAGGATGCTTAACCATACAAATTAAACTCTGAATCAATCATATGTTAAATAAATGTCCAGAAAACAAGAAGCCATGTTTCTGATTTAAGCAGATACCCATCTGATAGGATGCTGTTTGTGTTAGGCAGAAGATAAAAATACATTCTACACCAAATAAAATTCTACTCCAACAACATACAGCCAATCTCATGATGTAAAACTGAATAAAGAGTAAAATACAAATCACTGGAATCCCCTCTCCAACCACAGTGCCACTCAACTGCATGGGGTAAACCTGAACACAAGCTAGAAGCCTCTTTCTGAAAACATCGATGGAATGTCAAAAGCATCCCCTTACACACCAGAAACGCCCTTCTCTTTAAATTACATTCAGATTTCTGTGGTACTATAATAACTTCTGTATGGAATTATTGCAGCATCCGAGTGGGGGAGTTATTTTATTATTTTGGGGTTTTTTGCTCCAATTTCAGGTTTTCAGTTTAGCACATCACAACACCACTTATATATGATGTCCTGGAATGTGACATTGCATATTGTGGGATATATGTGTAAAGGGGCCACAGAAGGGCAAGTACTAAAATTGCACCTCTTGTCTTAAGGCATCAAACAGATTTCCCCATGTTGTTACTAGAAAACGTCTCAAAGCATTACATTAAGAGAAGGCCAAGCAGACTGTATGATTTATTTAAAAAACCTACAAGTTTAACCATTCAGAACCATTCCACTCCAGATCTGAGAAATCGCAGCCTTTTTCAGATCCAATTCACCTGGCTTCTAGAGCAACAGTGGACAAAAGAACTGAACTTTTTACAACCAAATGAACCACAGTAAATCCTGTGACATTGTGCACATAGGTTATGGGTAGATATACAGTGTGCACATTAGCATAATTTCTGATGAGCTTTTTCATGCATCATATTTTTATGGGTGCATGTGAAACATAGAGAAGGAGAGTGCCTTCTCTAAAACGACCCCACAGCTATGGAATTTCATTGTATTTGCATCAAAACTCAACATTGCAGGCTTGTGTATTCCGTTGTTCTGTTTATCTGAAAACAGTTCCTACCTCCAGTATCTTCTGAAATTGTTTCCCCTTCCCTCTCCCCAAGGTACTTTCACGTACATTTGTGGGGAAATGCCATGTGTGATTTATAAATGTTAATTGTATTTGTTGTGCTGACTGAAGGTTTTATTTAACTAAACTGGAATATACTTTCATTCATTAGAAAAGGAAATGGGGTGAGGGCTGTTGAAGAAGAGAACACACTTTTGCTCTCCTTAAGTAGTTATCAAACGCACATGCTTAATTTTATTATATTTACTGTACTCAATGGAGTCAACCATTACTTTAGGTTGTTCATATTTATGAGTTTGCAAGATGAGAAGGGTTGTTTAGGGCAGCTCTGTTTAGGGAAGCTTTTAATGTTTAACAGACTATTGTATTTTAATATTTTGTTGGAAGCTGCCCAGAGTGGCTGAGGAAACCCAGTCAGATGGGTGGGGTATTAATTATTAATTATTATTATTATTATTATTATTATTATTATTATTATTATTTAGAAGGCCTAGAGACCTACCTTTTTCAGTTGGACTTGCAGGCGTGATACTTGTTAGCTAGCTGATGGTCCGAATTATTATTTTTTGACCAGCTAAGTGAAAAAATATATATGTATTTGGTAGTTTAAAGTTTAAAATGTTTGCATTACTTTTCTTGTTATCTTTTGCAGTTTTTGACTGTAAGATGCTCTAGATGGGCATTTGCCCAGAGAAGTGGCATAATATTCTACGTAGATAAATAAATAATATTTGCTTCACACAAATCAGTGTGCCAGCATAGGCAGTATGTCTATGTGAACTCATTGATGGATTATAATAGTGCTTAGGCTCCAGGTCAAAGGATTCTCTCTACAGGACTCCACACTCCTCATCAAGAAGGTGGAGACTGAGAAATGTAGTCAGGCCAATGGATAAAAGGGTTCTGTTGAGAAGAAGCACTCTCAAACATGTGGTCTGCTCCCTGGGCTCTCTCCAGGGTCCTGAAAAACCTGTTATTGGTCTTGTTATCTTCAGGCATCCTATCCTTGCTGATTCCAGCCTGAAGATGAAACATGCTCGCTGGACATTAATATCCTCTAGAACAGGGGTGTCAAACTCCGGCCCTCCAGATGTTTTGAGACTACAATTCCCATCATCCCTGACCACTGGTCCTGTTAGCTAGGGCTGATGGGAATTGTAGTTCCAAAACATCTGGAGGGCCGAGTTTGACACCCCTGCTCTAGAATAACTCCCATGTTTGAGGCATTTGTAATAAGTGAATAGCACTAATATACTGTATATGCTGAAGTCTAACTCCCCCAGATATCTGATTATTTGCAGCTCATCAGGCACTGCTGATCACTATGCCATGTGACCAAGGAATGTCACTACAGTTTCTCAGTGAATAACCTTCTAGACCAGCCTTTATCAACCTTGGGTCCACAGATGTTGTTGGACTACAACTCCCATCATCCCTGACCACTAGTCTTGCTAGCTAGGGTTGATGGGAGTTGTAGGCCAAAAAGAGCTGGAGACCCTAGGTTGAGAACCACTGTTCTAGACTAACCCACCCAGGCTGGCCATTGACTGTTCCTAGACAGCAAGAAATATAACATGACTTCCAATCTCAGTGGAAATTTGCTTGAGCAACAAGGCCTGCCTGAGCTCTTGCATATTGTGTGTTTCTGGGTCTTGCTCTTTCACCCTGATTTCTAGCTTGTTCTCAAGTCCTGCCTTTTGATTTGCCTTCTGATCTCAATTGCTGTTTAATCCTGACTGCTCTTCAATCCCAACTCCTGGCTCCTCCTAGAATGCTGCTCACACTCCAGCACCTTGTTTAAGGACTAAATCAGAGTATGTTCAGGTAAGGATACACTGTCACTCCTTGGATGCAAAGGATGACCTGATGACCTGAATTACCAGTACTTTGTGAGCTGATGTCAATCCAAACTACTTCCACATCAACCTGCCTGTGCACACTGGTTTTCTTCAGAGACCTTCTTCCAGCTGCCCCCATTCACAGGGAGGCTCTTCTGTTGCCTTATTTGCTCTTCTTCAGGAGCTTAGAGAATATCATTTTATTTTGCCAGGTTAGGGACAAACCCTACCAATAATAATTAATTACCTATATTCCCTTCCTGAACCCTGATTAGATCAGTGAGAAGAGTAAGGGAAGCAGGTCTTCTTCTTTTTTAAAAAGGAAAGTATAAGAAGAAGGAAAAAAAAGTGTTAAGGCCATCTTAAAGATGGAATGTAGAATTCCAGGGAGGTCTGCAAGAAATAAATGCTGCATCCAAAAGACAGGAAGCTCCTCCTTGCCAATGAGTTCAACAGCTGACCCTGTCTTTTTACCAAAAAGAGGTGCTATCTCCAGATGAAGGAACTGACTTTGGTACTCATGGGACAGAACAGACATCTTTAGGAAATGGTTTGATATGTCAAAGTTGACTCAAAACATTTGGATGCATCAGAATGAAATTCCAAATGGCACCCTCTCCAAATAGCTAAAGTAAATGAGAATGTTCTGCTCTTTAACAGCAGCCCAGATCTATTGCATGAAGCAGTCCATTGCAGTTTACATAATGACAGGGCCACCCTGATACAGATACACTTAACCCAAAGAAAAATTCCATCTGGAACGACTAATTTGTATGCTAAAAATATAGTAGAAATATATTTAGTATGGATCAGTAAGACACTTGAAAAATATGTCTTTTCCCCTGCCACTCCCCACCTTAAATCAAAGCAAAAGCAAAAAAGTTAGTTGAAAGAAAAAATAAAACTGTTAACAGAACATGCTGGGAAACGCATAATTATAGATTTAATACTTGTCCACATTTTTACAAAACCTAGTAGATTCTTACCAGATCTTGAGTATCCTGTGTTAATGGCAAAAATGTAGCTTGTAGAATAGAAACTTGGTCAGCACTCAGTTTCTGCCACAGGCTAATCAGCAGAATTACCAGCTGGGTGGCACTTTTTAACTTTGTGAACGCCTGGAACATATTGGCTTCATTTTTTCCAGCTGCATCTGCTAGAGCTATTACCTGCAAGAATTACAAACTTCTGTTAGGTATACTTTTACTATTCTCAAGCACTCACCACTAACATTACATTTGAGTTTTCTTTAGAAGAACCTGATGAACTTTGCTTTCCAAAAACATAAGCCAGATAGAGTTTTGAGTTATTATTTGCCATCTTCTTGTAAGTGAGATAGAATTTAAAATCCATATGGTACTGTGATTAATCTATTAGTACAATCAACATACAAGAGAACCTGCATTGTCTAGATGTATACAATATAGTATGGTATCCCTAAGATTGATCTTCAGTACATTATGTAACATAATAGCCTTTAACAAATTGTAAATACTCGTTTTAAATACCACCTCTGATGGTAATCCCTGTGTAAACAGTATCCCCTCTGGAGTAATTTCCACAGCATGTCATTTATTTGTAAATTAGGTTATCATCTCAATTTCTTTTGCACAGAAAGAATTAACCCTGTTTATCATAACATTTTCACTAAGTCTATTTATACACATATTGGTTTATACAAAACTCTAGATATTTTTGGCATTTCATCAGTTCACTGATGTTTATAGCACAAGCATGGCTACTGGCATGCAAGGATTTTGAAAAGGAAATTTAAGGTGTGCTGAAGCAAAACGCCAGCTCTTTTCTTTTTATAAAACTGGCAGAATATTTTATCCCATTCATATACTCAGGACATCAGTGGAAAAACACAATCGGAAAGAGAACCAAGGGAAGTGGGACTTTAATCATTGAAAATATTCTTGTTCTGGTTCCACTTCCTAGACACGGCTATGAGGTAAAATCAAAACACAAAACCTACTGTTGTTTATCTTACAGGAAAGTTATAGACTATGGAACTCCATGTGTGCAACATATTGATCATTGAGGTGCAATGTTTAGAAAGCAATTTAGTTAACAATTTTTATGAAGTGAAATGAGACTGTTAACATCTTGAGCCGCCCCCACCCACCCATTTTGCTTCAATCTGCCCACTAGCAGCCAGCAGATGCAGTCTGTATATGGAGTAGGACTGTTTCTCTCACCAGAAAGTAGGGTTAACTTCTCCATTCCTATTTCTAACTTGGTGAACACCTTAAGGAAAGTTTCTTGCCCCCAAGGGAGCAGCTGAACAGAAGCTATAGAAGAGATGAATGCAAAAAGTTCTGCCTCCTTAAGTCCTGCTTTCATTTCTGTCTGCCCACTTACCCTGCATCTGGGTTGCAATTATTTTCTTTGCCTGCAAGTGGTGTCAGCTGCTCAGTCCCCGTCTGATATGTTTGTTGGCTGTGTGGTGGCGATGAGTATTACTTAGCCCAAGATAGTCCCAAATGGCAACACTCTTTAGGGTTGTTCTGTGGTGTGTGCAGGGAATTCGTGGTATTATTAGGACTACTGCTGTGCATGGTCCGTTGATTTTTATGTCTGGTTTTGAGTTCTATCTTGGAACTAAAACTGGGCATGACCAATGAGAGAGTGCATTTCTGGGTGAGGGAATGGTGTGGCACAATGATATCGTAGAATTGGAGTGTTGGAAGGGACCACAAGGGTCATCTAGTCCAGCCCCCTGCAATATCAGGTTATTTTGCTTTCTTTAACTTGTAACCCAATGAGATCAGACCAGGCAGTTAGCTGGTAGCTATTTTGCCAGTTGGTGTGTGTTGGCTGAACTCTTAAAACCTGTACTAGTAGTATGTAATTTTTTTCGGCTGAGCTCTTAGACTCATACTACCCTCTAGTGGAGATACAGAGTTTGTTTGTTTGTTTGTTTGTTTGTTTGTTTGTTTGTTTCATTTTACTACCTTTCTACCTTTACTGTCCTTGGTACTGGTAGAAGTTGATAGGCTTCTCAGTGTCTGTTTTTATTATATTGCTTGTTTGTCTTTTGGAATTGCATATTATTTTATGGTTGGTTTTAACTGTTGCCAGTCTCCCTCAGTGGTGCATAGACACCAAAAGAGCGGGGTACACATTTTTACAGAAAGTAAAATTGAGCAGATAGGAGCTGTCAATGAATGGGGCCGCCATGAGCATTTCCTTTGCCATGGATGGATTGTTAACTGGTTAAGCTTGAAGCCGCAGCTCTTTCTAACTTCTACAGCAGGGGTCAGCAAGGTTTCTCTTGCCTGGGCTGGATTGGTCCCGTGGAGATCCCTCCGTGGGCCAGATCACACGCGCACCTGCAATTTTCAGTGTCTGCACACGCGGAGATGCGATTTTCAGCATCTGCACCTGCGCGATTTCTGGCGCTGCAGAAGCGAGTCCCCGGGCCACGCTGCGCCAGTTTAGCGCAGCGCGTTAGTGGGCGGCTCAGTTCAGGGGCGGCTCGTGGGCCGGTCAAACGAGGCTGCTGACCCCTGTTCTACAGGTAAGGAGGAACAATTAAGATGGCCCCGTCAAAACTGATTTGCTCAATGGCCCTAGGGGAGTATTTGACTGTAAACCAGCAGCTAACACAATATGTTGGTTTGTTTATTTAAAAGATTATACTTCTGTTTGGCAAATATTAAATATTAATTTAACAGCATTGTAAATATCCAGGTGTCCATGAGATAGGAATTTGAATAAACCTAATTACTTATACTAAAATTTGTATCTTGCTTTCCCCCTCCAAAGTATAAAAACAAACCTAACAATAAAATTAACAAGAATCCCATTAAAACTACCAGGTGAACATGAGCACTGTTTGCTTTCACAGATGCTTCATAAAGGAGTTTGCATGTTCCCACTGTATTCACAAATTACTGCAGAGGTAAATATATACTTTTGCAACAAAGAAATCTTGATAAGCATTACGAAAAGCTATTACTTCCAAATAAAATAAAGAACATAAGAGCTCTACGTCCAAATACTGTATGTACTCAAGCCAAATAGTGAGGTAGAGCCTCAGCAAATTGCGCTAAAGGGGAAGGAAGTCTCCAACTCATAAAAATCAGAGCAAAATTAATCCCAAACTTGTAAATGTGCCAGAATTACTCATGTAAATGAATTATACAGTATGTGAACACAGTTGCATCCAAGTATTGTAATTCTGCTGTTTAGTATTCATGAGTGTTTCACATACATGATGTCAATAATCTTTACAACACCCCTTCAAGGTAGGTCACAGTTGTTTAGCTGAGAAACAGTGTCTTGCTTAGGGTTATCTAGTGAATCAATTTGATATTTGAACTTCAAACAAAGAATTGTTTCTAACTTTCATTGTGATTTCTCTTACATTTGGTTTTATACCATGTTAGTCATATGCAGAGAAGACCCATTGAAATTAATGGACATGGCTAACTTAGGCCCATTAATTTTCAGTGGGTCAACTCTAAGTAAAACTAAGTTGGATACAACCCAATGTTCCTGCATTTTTCTTCTCCTTCCCCTTAAAATTTGATATAGTGGTTAAGCTCAAGAGGAGAGCTGGGTACCTTGAGGTGTCAGATGCTCACACCCATGTCCAATGCATGTGATGTGGCTCAGCCCAGGGGATTAAGACTTACACCTGGTGAATTTTATCTTATTTATATACCAGTGTTCAGAGAGTTTTACAACGTAATTTAAAACAAAGCCCTGCTGTACAACTAGGCAATGACTTTCCCAATATTTGTGAAGTAAATATGTAAAGGATCACTGCTTTTAATTTGCCCCAAATTAACATTTAGGAATTATTGCTTTGTAAACAATTATCCCCAACGTTTTTCTCCTGCAATTTACATGAATAACTCTACAGCTTGAAACTTCTGTACAATTTCACAAGAACAATGCAGATGTCCGTTCCTTGGCCCAGACTTTTCTTTTTCTCTGTTTCAGTCATAAGGCAGCTTTTATAAAAAGAAAGCGTAACATCTGACTTTGCTCTAGCTATGATGGTTGTTGCACAGTGTCCATCAATCCAAACAAAAGGACTTAAGTTTTCTACTCATCGAATTTCCTTTGTTTTACCTTAAGTTGCAAAAGCGTTTAAATGAAAGAAAGGGTTGAAAATGTTTCTCAAGAGTAATCTATGAGGGGAACATTGTCAGCAATACAAAGATCAAAGAGACAGTGAAACAGGCAGCCTATTTGGGCCTTTTTTTTAAGCCAATCAAAATTTACTTGCCATTTATAACTTTTTTGTATATACTTTTCTGGCTGACCAAATTCTCAACTTGCCCATATAAACTTGTCTACAGTAAAGCAGATGCCAGCATGTTAAATATATATATATATCAAAGGGGAGACCCTTATAAAATAAATAAATAAATGGAGACACAATTCAAGAAAAAAATTGCCCTCTTCATCAAGGTTATGCATTAAATTGGCCTATTAACATTTCACATTGCTGCTGGCATGGCTCAACTTCAGAAGTTTTTTTATATATAAAACCCCTGAGGACTTCATCAACTTCACCCCCTAATACTAACACCAACAATGTTTGATCCAAAAATGCTCAGTATATTAAACTTTTTTTGACCTCTCGATGTCTAGATCAAATTATGGATATATTTGAAAATTCTGTTCGGAATTCTGGCTTCCATGCTATATTTTCCTTAGCCTTGCAGATATATTGATATTTCAGAAGTTGAAAAATGAAAGAGGAATAAGCCCAATTGGATTCTTGATTCTGCGTAAAGAAGGATGAAAGGAAGGCCTCCTTCACACAGTGCATAGTTTTGTTCATTTATATATTTATTATTTTACAACGGTGGCTTTGGTGAGCCTGCGTGAAGAGAGCTTTGAAGCTCTCTGTCTTGCTTGGGGAACAAGGCCACTCTCTCTCCCCTCCCTCACCTGCTAGCTGCAAGGTGGCTCCAATGGTTTGGGTATACATGATTGTCATGTATACGTGGAACCCTTGGAACCAAACCCCTGCGTAAGATGGGATCGTACTGTACTGCTTAATTGCAACAGTCTTTAAGCAACACACAGCAAACTCAACAAATACAATAGAGGTAAAATCGATTAGAAGCTAACTAAAAAATCAGAACTGGAGCTTCTGGACCAGGTGCAAGGGTACAGCACACTGGTATAATAGAGTGTTGAGGTTAGCAATGCATAAGTCATAGTGGCCAGAATATCCCAATTGCTCGGTTGGGGTGCCAGCCATGGCCCTAGCCCTAGCCTGAGGTCTCCTGAGCCTCCAGTGACAAAAATGGATCCAAGAGCACCCCTAAACCTGTTCTTTCAGAGGGAGAGGAACCCAATACAGAATAGGTAACTGGCCAGTGTCTCAAAGACATGGGAACCATCCACCATTTGTCCTCCCAGGGTTCAAGCTTAGTTTATTGGACCTCAACAATCCAGTCGTCCATTGTGCCCAGACAGAGGTCCAGATTATACACAGAGCTACATGTAATCGGCACATTTCCCCCCAAAACTCCTACTGACCTCTCCCAATGAGTTCGTATAGATGTTAAACAACAGTATTCAACTAAGTTTTACTCAGAGTAGACCAACTAAAATTAATAAGCATGACTAAGTTGGGTCTATTAATTTCAATAGGTCTACTCTGACTAAAAGGAGACACGGGTGGCGCTGTGGGTTAAACCACAGAGCCTAGGGCTTGCCGATCAGAAGGTCGGCAGTTCGAATCCCCGTGACGGGGTGAGCTCCCGTTGCTCGGTTCCAGCTCCTGCCAACCTAGCAGTTCAAAAGCATGTCAAAGTGCAAGTAGATAAATAGGTACCGCTCCGGCGGGAAGGTAAACAGCGTTTCCGTGTGCTGCTCTGGTTCACCAGAAGCAGCTTAGTCATGCTGGCCACATGACCCGGAAGCTGTACGCCGGCTCCCTCGGCCAATAAAGCGAGATGAGTGCTGCAACCCCAGAGTCATCCACGACTGGACCTAATGGTCCCTTTACCCTTTACCTTTTACTCTGACTAAAATCAGAGTCTCCCAGAGCTACTTTTTGAACACAACCCTGTAGGCAGGAAAAGAACCACTGTAAAACAGTGCACCCAATATCCATTGCCTAGAGCCAAGACCAGGAAGTTACCACGGTTAATGGTATAAAAACACACTGAGATGCAGCAGCAAACATGCACTCCCCTTTGTCCTGCTTTCAACTCGTGTTATCAGGGTAACCAAGGCTGATTCAGTCATGAAATCGCATCTGAACCCAAATTGAAACAAATCCAGATAATCTGTATCCTCTGGATTATGTCTGAACAAAGAACGAGGCTTCAGTTAGATTTATGTAAACAAAACATCATGGCTTGCCTTATACAGGCTATGTGTTCCAAGTTGGGGGGGGGGGGGAGGACATTAACATTTTACTATATGTAACTCTCCTTATCAATGAAAAGACAATGTACGGTTTTTCTATTTCAACCACTCTATTTTTAGTTCTTCATTGGTTCTTTAACAGTGCATCCAAAAAAAGTATACTGTCAGACCACTATACAAAATTAATTACCTACTCAACTAACCCATTTGAACATATGGGAGCCATACCATGGGGGGATGTTTTTATTATCTATAAAATATTTTTCTCTCCCTGATGACAGCAAAGCTATCTGCTCACAATGCTGACACATCTTATTGGCTTCAGACAAGGAAGAATGATATCACCTAGGGAGGAGGAGAAGAAGGAGATCCCACATAATCAGGCTGCAGCAGAGCACTTTGTTTTGCTGAAAACAAATACTAATTGAATACGGAGCACTTGACTGCAACAATAATCAAAGAACAAATTGAAGAGAAGGAAGATGGAGAATGCATATCCAACTCCAGGTTTATAGGTGTTTTGCTGACACCTTTTCTTTTTGCAATATTTATGTTGCCACATTTAATAAAGACATTTAAACTACAGCAGACGGCTACTTCATTCGTATACAACATTATGTATTCCATAATGCTTTGCAAAGTATTTATCTGAATGTGAAAATGCTATAAACTCCTTACGGTACGGTTCTTACCCTGTCCTACTGAACTTGGGTTTATTCTCAGGTAAGTGGAATTGGTATGACAGCCTTAAGTTACGGTAGATAAAACACACATCTGTGTATGCCTGCAAAGTAGGCAGCCACCTAGACCTGAGTTTTCTTTTTCCTCCACTGGCTTCCTTCTTGTAACCGGCCAAGCCTCCTAAGATTTGAGTGCCAAATCCTCTTCACGCTAGGCTTATTTAAGTTTTCAACGTATGTATGCAAACAAAGCAAATAGCACCAAAACCTATTCCTGCTGAGTCTCCGTTTCAAGAACCAGCAAGACTTTTAAGCAGATGAATTCCATGTTTTCAATGTGTAGTTTAAAAAAACATTAATTTGTATGACATGATCTGTAGCACTTCAACAAAATGCAAACTAACTATAAAGATAACCATCTGTATATTTTAAATGTATTTTTCAACCAATAATAATGCTATGTGCACTCTGAAGACTCATGTATTTTTCAGCCTTGTGATTGTGTCTCCATCTGATACCCTAATATTCTGTGGCTCAACTGTTTTTAACATTCAGTAGATCCTAGATGCTCACATGTCTTCATTAGGTTATTTTGAAGTTATTCTGTTTTTAAATTCAACTAAGATACTTCTGTGAATCTAAGGAATCGCCTCCCTATGTAGAAATCACTACCTTGGTTTTGGATGGCCTTGTTTTGCTTCCAAACCTAAGTGATCACAGGATCACTGAGGTTTGGCATTACCAGGAATAATTGTAACTACTAAACAGAAACTTTAAAGGTTTCTTAGATAAGCTTTTATGTGTATGGATCATAAAAATAGGAATGACCAGCAACTGCCTAGAATCAAGGGCAATTTTTTCAATATTGATTTTCCTTTCAAATATTTATTTAATGCATGAAGTTAGCAAACTATTGATGCAAACTATTAATTTACTATTAGTAAATATTTCTGGTTTTTAATTATTGGGATGGAACAATAGGCTCAGCCATTTTCTCTGTTGAAAATGGGGAGCTAGGCTTAAAACTGAAGAAAAATCTAAGACAAAGCTTTAAATCTGTTAAAATATTCTTTTGTTCACTATATTGTGTGCTTACTCATTTGTGTTTTTCTTATTTAAAAATATGATATAAATGAAGATGAGGGAGAAAAGGTATAGACTGACTTCCTAAGAAAACTATTTTTCCAAATTATTAACAAATGTTTTACATTATTTTAGCCAATATTAGCTTTCAAATGAGACATAATTTCATTCTAGAACAAGACAAAGTGTTCAAATTATATTTAATTAAAAGTCTGTACTTCCATATAGCTTACATTAATTACACAGTCGAGTTAAATTCAATATATTTGTTTTGGCCAAGGATGGATAAAATAAATAAGTTAACCATTTGAGTAGATCACGGTACTCAACTTGCACACTTTCTATGAATGGTTGCCTATGTTAGACAAAGATAATTACCAGTAAGGCTACAGTTGGCCTAAGAATTGCAAATCCTCCATTTTGTATCTGTAAATTTAATCTGATCGCAAAAGGGAAGCTTATATGTGGGAATTAAATTTGTTTCCTGTTAGACATGGACTTATCCAGATGAGATTTAAAAATATGCCCACAGAATATCTGGCCAGTAAATATTTTAAGAGGCCAGTAGAACCACCTCTCTGTATGTGCAAACCAGACCAGACTGAAGACAATTTTTCTGCATTATATTCTATATTGCCCTTTATATAGCCCACCTAGGCATTGATTCCCATCTTTTCAGAATTTCCCAGAAGAGCAATTGGAGCAATTTAAATGGCTGCGGGCTGATTTAAACAAGTTTGGTATCTACAGGGCAACATTATCTGTGCTAGTTGTGAGAAAGTTAATGGCTACTTTTTTGTCCCAAAACAATATCATACCCTCCAAGTGTCCCGATTTTCCAGAGACAATCCCAGAATTGCAGAAGCCATCCAAGCTTCTGATTTGATCCCAGAATGTCCCTATTTTCCCCACCAGCACCGCTGCCACTGAGCTCAGAGAGGGGGATGAGCTGGGGCTTGTCCCAAGCAATGGCAGTGGCGGTGATGGCGAGGGAGCTTCCCATTGCCTCTCCATGTCCTCTCTATGGCTGCTGCTGCCAGCCTCCTCCCTTGGCCAGCTCATAGCAGCTTCTGGAGAGCAGGTGAGGAGGAGGAGAGGCTCCCAAGGCCCAGCCCTGCATGACACGCCAGCTCTGATGGGCAGAGACAGAGGGCAGGGCTGCCCTGACTGGGAAGAAAGGGAGAGCACAGTGGAATCTTGTTTTTTTAAATAAAAAATGCTTTGTGAGTTTGCGTCTTCTGATCTTGCCCCTTTCTAAAATTTATCTATTGGTGTGTGTTTTTCTTTTTGTAAATCTACCACGGAATGAAATAAAATTGCGATTAAGGGGTTTTCTCAGGACAGTGGAGGGCATGTGTGCTGCATCCCATTGGTGTAGTGTTGATGGCACTTGCCCTTCTTCTGATAGGAAATGCTCTGTAAGGGGGCACAAAAAATGGGGTTTCGGGGAGGGTCCGTTAGGGCAGGGAGTAAGAAATGTGCCTATTTTTATCTGAGGAATGTTGGAGGGTATGCAATGTTGACAGTCAAGGGGATGGTTTGATTTATTTCCATATATTTAGCTTTATTTCTGTTGTAATGGCCTTGGCTACAAGTAATAAGAATCTGTCTGATTATGTGCTTTTGAAATATATATAGAAAGTATATGTGCATATAGAAATGTAGTTACTACCTTGTGTTAAGTTTCAAAACCAAGGTACATGGTGAACAAATTAGCAAGACCAGGCAGATATTTTAGGAACAGATATGTTTTGTAAATATTTTTACTCTATCCGCAGTTGATTTTAGTCCTTAATTATTGTTTTGAAGTATTTCCAATATATCCTGTGTGCAATCCCTGCAGTTGAAACCTCAGGTCTTTTCTCTAGCCAAACTAGAAATAGTATAATTTAGAGAGTGCATATGTTTTATTTCATTTTCCAGTAAGAACTCAACACTGCAATAAATTAAAAAAAAAACACCCCACTTTAGAACTTCCAAGTCCTCTCTCTCTCTCTTTAAACACTACAACAGTAATGGGGATAAAGGGTTGTATCCCATGCTGTGTGGGCCGAGTTCTGCTTGAGCAATAGGACTTTCCCTACCTCCCCTCTCCCTGGACATTCCCAAATCTGCTCTGGAGTTTCCCTCAACCCTCTAGAGCAGATTTTGAAAGGGGGCGTTGGAGAGAAAATACCAGTAAGTGGCAGGGGAACTTCAATTGTGCAAGTGAGAATCTGCTGCTTGAGTGGTACAGCAGCACTGGATACCACTCTTTTGAACACATGAAATTAACTACCGTATATACTCGAGTATAAGCCGACCCGAATATAAGCCGAGGCACCTAATTTCACCACAGAAAACTGGGAAAACTTATTGACTCGAGTATAAGCCGAGGGTGGGAAATGCAGAGGCAGAGGCTGGTGGTGGCAGCGGCAGCGGTGGAGGAGGAGGAGGAAGGCTGCTTGTTCCTCCTCCTCTGCAGGTGACAATCAGCATAACAGGCAAAACTTGCCCCTTGTTAAGAAGGCAGCCATGCAGAATTAACAGCCTGTTTTGACGCTGCAAAAATAATTTGCCAGCCATACTGACAGTGCGCCAGAAGCCCTTCTTTGTATGTGGGCTTGAAGAGTGCATGGTAGGAGATCCAAACACAAGAAACGCCCAGCTGTGGCATTAGGCCAACCCACCGCATGTCGTCTCATCAGCCCTAGATAACATCTCTGCATTCTTTATTCAGAGCACTGCATGTCAAAGAGTAGCAGACTTCGGAAGTACGGTAGATATTGAAAATACATGAGCCCTATTCTGGTGGGCTGCACATATGTACGCAGGAGTGGGGACAAGCTCACTAACCTTTGCCCCTTTGTCTGCTCTCTACAACCTGGAGGGTAGAGTGAGAACTCAATACATTATTTAGAACACAATTCAGCAGGGTTCTAAATCACACAAGATTTCTTCAGAAGTAGAGGAGGCTCCCTGCTTCGGACTTTGCCCCCCTAACCTGTGGTGGGCAGCAGGCATGGCGACATGGGGGCAGAGCTTAGCATGCTCATTCCTATTCTGCTCATGTGCAGCCTTTGCACACAAGCAGCAGGTCCAAGCACGGCTGTAGAAACACGTGACTGTATGTCAATGTGTGCAAGGCAATACTGAATCAGTGTCAACTGTGTGTATTTCTATCACAGCCAGTCATTGCCTCTCTTTTTAGGTGGGTAATAATGGGTAATGATGCAGCAATAAATCTCCTAGCAAACTTGCAAAGCTAATCAGGGTCCAGAATGCTTTTAAATTGGTTGGGGACTGCTTGCTGAGATTCCTGCATTGCATTGGGTTGGACTAGATGACCCTCAGGGTCCCTTCCAACTTTACAATTCTATGATTCAAATAACTGGTTCTGGCATTTATATCAGCTCCCCATATTATGGCTAAGCTGCTCTTACATGCTTGCAGAATCATATGAAAGGGGGGTTCTTTTTTTTAAAAAAAAGAAAGACTTTTTTTAGTCTTGCAGCACAAATCCCATAGATTTACTTCTTTTCCTTCACCATGTTCCTCTCCTCCCCTTGCTCTATGAGACTCAGAGATATATATGAGGTTATTCAATTTTATTCTCCACAACTGCCATGTCAGGTTGGTCAGGCTGAAAGAATGATGGGCCAAACAAGACCACCAAGCAGCTTCTGTCAAAGGCAGCAGTTTGGCTTCCATTATCCACCCCACCTCTGGCTAGCTTGAAGAGGAAATCCCAGGGTTTGTGCTCTTTTCAAGAGGAGCAAGGCACCGCGCTCCTCTCAAAAGGGCAAGGATCGGTGCAGATCGCTGCCTTTTGAAGAGGAACACGGAGGCTGCAGGAGGAGCGCCCGAAAGGGCTCTTCCCACAGCCACCGCGCTCCTCTCCAAAGAGCAGGGATCCGTGCCGCGCTCTCCCCAACACGGCACCGATCGCTGCCTTTTCAAAAAAGGAGAAAGGGCTCCTTTCACGCCGCTCCTCCCCCTGCCGCCTCCCGCTTCACTCGAGTATAAGCCGAGGGCGGCTTTTTCAGCTCAAAAAATGTGCTGAAAAACTCGGCTTATACTCGAGTATATACGGTATATGCTTTTCGGGGTCCTGGATGATTTAATGAATGAGTATGCAACATCAACCCCGCCATGTGGGAGAATCCGTTGCAGACAACCACAGTGTCTGGAGACAGGCAGTCACATGCATCCACAGCAGTGACCAGAGGAGGAAAGACAGCTGGGAGGAGCACAGAGAGAAGAAACGCCATGGTGCATCTGCAGGAGCACAACCAGACACCTTCATCTGCTCCGGCTACAACAAACATGTCTCTCCCATGTCTCTACTGTCACAGCAGGCACTGTAACCTTCCAACAGTTTGACTTCACCTCCAAAGGCGCATACTAGGGACGCGGGTGGCACTGTGGGTTAAACCACTGTGCCGCTTGGGCTTGCTGATCCAAAGGTCGGCGGTTCGATTCCCCGCGGCGGGGTGAGCTCCCGTTGCTCGGTTCCAGCTCCTGCCAACCTAGCAGTTCGAAAGCACGTCAAAGTGCAAGTAGATAAATAGGTACCGCTCCGGAGGGAAGGTAAACGGCGTTTCTGTGTGCTGCTCTGGTTTCGCCAGAAGTGGCTTAGTCATGCTGGCCACATGACCCGGAAAAACTGTCTGCGGACAAATGCCGGCTCCCTCGGCCTGTAAAGCGAGATGAGCGCCGCAACCGCAGAGTCGTTCGCGACTGGACTTAATTGTCAGGGGGCCCTTTACCTTTACCTTTACCAAAGGCGCATTCCTCCATTGTCTCCCGAGACAGACGGATGCCAACTCAAAAACTTTACGGGGGCCGTTGGAGAACATGTTCCTCTAAAGAAGCATGAACTACTGGTGCATTCAAAACTGCTTGCTGGGTTTAATGGCTACAGCTGCAAGGTGGGTGTTGTTGTTGTTGCTTGTGGTGCCTTGAATGGGAAAGTAAATCCAGGCTCTATTAAACCAAGTCAAGTGGTTATTGAAGGACTCACCAGATTGATTTTCAGCATGATGAAGGAATATACATCACTTTTCTACTTAAGATTATGAGAACAACTTCCTTAGACTGCCACTTTGAATATTTATGTCTGTTAAAACCCTCATTTAAATAAATTTCATGACTCAACAACATATTAGAAATCATACAAGTTATCTAATACACTTAAAACCACCTATCAAATGTAGAATGTATGGGAAATGGCTGCAGACTGCTAAAGATAGACTTGGTTTTTGTTGTTTTTAGAGTGTTGTAAGAGAATGTTTGAGAATGTAGTAGAAAAGATTGGAGTAGGGATAGTAGAAGCAAATTTATCCGTCAGCACACTGATATTTTCTGAAAATAATCTTCTGTAAACTTTGGAAAGTAGTCTCCATTTAATTTTGGCAAAGCTGATGGAGAAATTAGCTTTTATGTTGCATGTAAGGACTGTTGTTCAAAAGAGCAATGTTACTTTATACTTCCACATTTTCACAGAGAGAAAAAATATTTTCCTCTTGATTCAGGGTTATTGTCCCTTTTACAGAACTATCCTTGCAGCACCATATTTTCATTTTCAAAAGCATCCAGAATAGTCAATTTCAGACCAGAAAGAGTGAATTAGCACAAGGACTGATGGCTAATTTTCCTAGCAATAAAGTATTAAATGTGTACTTTTAAGCTAAAATAAAAGAATAGAGTAATGCTTGGGTGTAAAACAACAAATTAAGAACCTGCTTAGGCATGTAAGGTAATATAGCTGCTACGAGAGCAACAGCAGGTTTTCATGAAGTGACAACTCAATATTAAATTTGTCAAACCAACTTGTTATTTTTTAAATGCCCAAGACTTAAGACCTAGCCATTCAACTTCAAAGAGAAACTCTTCACAGAAAAATTAGTTTCCTAACATACCAAGTGTAATTTGAAGAGAAAACAACACTATTAACTAATTAACTTAAGTAGAAATGGGATCAGCAGGTCTTCCCCCTGTGCAATTTTGTTTTGGTTTTATCTTTGTCCTGTGTTTCTGCTCTGACTGGCACTGCTTTCAGGTCACTGTAATCCACAAAGAGCAATTTAGCAAAGGAAATCCACACCCATACCTAAATTTACTCCTAGAAGATGTCCTTTGATCTTTCTTTCCCTAACTGCAGTTATAACATCTTCAGTTCCTCTACACCCATTTGCTATGGCCTTGAGAAGCAACCAAAATTCCAGCCTACAAATGCTTATTGCAGATATGTGGTGAGAAAGTGGAGAGCTTGTGAAAAATATTTGATATCGTAATTAGAACTTGCAGCTAACAAAAACAAAAAACACGCCCATAAACAAAAGCACATGCCACTGATTCTCAATTAGTTCTCCCACTTTATTTAATGACACTTCATTGAAGTGAATGGGCTGGATATAATTGCACAGAGCTTTGTGAGTGCACATTGAGACATTTAATGTTAACAAAGGTGTTGCACTGCAGCTTTAGATTTTGCCTAATAGTATGCTGTTTTTGTTTTTTGACCAAATCTGAAACAATAATTCAATTTCTAGCTAGTTAACACTCTATCAATTTATTTATTTAGCTCAAGAAGCTTTTCACATGGTTCTTTTCTCAATGCAGCTCGCAGCGCATGCCTTAGATTTTAATTAGTTAAGTAACTGAAGTGGAATCTACACACATATGAAAAGCACTGTGAAAATGCTTTTTAAAAAAACGTTTTGAAAAAGACATTGAATTTGGCATAGCTCGCTGTCGCCATCTAGTGTCACATTTGTATATTGCACTTTACAACACATTTAAAAGGTTTTATTTGCAGCTGTATAGCTGAGTCCCAAGTATACTAAAGGCTTCATTACAACTTCACCTCCAAAGAAATTGAGTTCCTGAAAGCAGTAGACATTTGATTAATATATTTGGGGAAATGATTGCAGTTTACTGTGATGTTTAGAGAAAGTAAGGGTTAAAGCCATATGTGCTTTAGTAGCTAACATTGAAAGCCTCTACATGACTTCACTTCCTAAAATGGCATCAGATTTCTTATTAAAAATTACATATGATTTTAATTATGGAAATGATTACCAAACAACATATTGTAAAGATTTAACTGGTATGGTATAGAAATGTAGCACTTAAAAAGCCAGAGTTGCTACTGGAATATACACTGAATGCTCATATATCTTCTTAGTAAACTCAGTTGATTCCCTTCCCTCCCGAAATTACTCTACAGTGATTATTATAAACACAGCTTCATGAAATAGAGGCACTCCTTTAATTTAGGAAAGGCTCTGGGTATTTTGTAATAATTAATCAAAAATGTACTAATCATTCTTCACCAGCTGCAATGCCAACAAACCTTTTTAAAGTATAGTGATGCAGTACAAAAGAACTACAACTTCTTGACATTGTAATCACACTTTTCTGCAATGTGGCCCGATTTGGAGAAACATATTTTGGCTTATTAAGCCTTTGACTATAAAAGGCTCCAGGATAATGATGGAAGCTGTTTTTAGGTTTTTGAGAGATTCAGAAGAACTGAGTTTATCATCCCTTTCCACCATTCTTCCCTCTTCCTTCTCCCCCATTAACATGATTCATCAACGTAACAAATTAGTGTTCACAGGATGGTTTTTGAAAGGACTACATATAGAATGAGATATGTACACATACTCCAGCAGAAATTATTATCTGGGAAAACTATCTAGAAATGTTCACATCAGTAGTTTCCCAGATTCCTACCCATCTCCATTAAAAAATAAAATAAAATTCAGATGTTCCAACATTCAGAGGTTTCTTCATTCAACAGGTCAACACTGAATATTATATAAGTAGCAACAGGAAATTGAGACCTTGGGAAGGGATGCTCAATTCTCACTTCTGCATGAGGCTCTGAATCTGATCCCAGCTGATCTTGCAAAATCTAACAAACCTTGTAATGCATGCCCCAAGGGGCTTCCACACGTACAATGAATTTCCCTACCCCAACCAAAGAGTAGTTCTCCCTTGAAAAATCACTACCGGTACCTGCTTTTGAAATCCTCCTAAAAGTCAGAGACAGATTGTAATGCCATATGAGACAGCTGCTATGTAAGCAGATATGATGGCGGGATTTCTTTAGATCACAGCTAAGTTTTCAATTTGTATACTCAAATGCAATAAAAAGCTTGCTTTTTTTTTTGCACCAACTGGTTAGTTTTCATTCATATGGCATATTTCATGATTCAGATATTCTGCAAGATGGACTGCTCAAGATGTTTGTACAAAACAAGTGAACCTTAATTGCCTGGGGCAACGCAGAACCATCCAAGCAAACTGGCAACGTAGCTAAAACGATGGTGCTTGCAACATCATACAATAAAACATCTCAATTTAAGTGTTTATGAGGATCAACGAACAATTTCAAAAATCAAATGATAAACCACATTTCTTACTAAGTAAGCATACTTTAAGTAAACACATTACATCTTGAAGAACAAAATGCATTTTGACTCAAGATTAAAAGAAACCAGCCGACTAACAAGTGGGATTTCTATTACACTGGTTATATAATTTTTTATCACAGTACACAACTGTGCTAAGCGGAGGAATAGTAAGCCTACAAGAACTTTATCAGTTTTAACAGAATCATTTGTTCATCCAGAACTGACTTGATTATGTGATTTGATTTAATCCTATATGAACTAAAGAATTTGATTTAGAAATGTTATTACACGCTGTTAATCTCTCGGGTAAGAAGGAAAGTAACATAATTAGACACATTTTCCTCCTTATCTTAGTTTGGTGCTAAGACACTTTTAATTAGTACTTTCACAAATGTATTCCTGGCTGCATTCATGTATTTCAATGGCTGACACCAACTACTTCCCATGGAAACTAGCAATAAAAGACTAACGTGACATCTTTAACAAAAGTTCTAGGTCAGGGAGCAATTTAATTAAGAGGGGACAAGAGACTGCCAATCATATTCAGAAAAAAAACACTATTCATTAAATGAGACTGATAGATACAAAGGTGCCACCCTCTTTGGAATTCAATCTCTTCCACTGCTGCAAGCAATACCTCACTGAACATTAAGTGCTAAAAGGTTTGACATAATATATTTGGGATGTAGGGGTTAGAAATGCTCATATATTCCACTGAATCACTCTTCCATAACACTTGCAGAGTAATGCTCGCGTGTTCCCCTTGGGCAAACACCTGTTTACGAATAAGGACATGTCATTAGAAGTGACTTCAGCCTCTTACGCACAATGCCAAATTTAGTGTAAATCACTTGGGTTATGCCAGGATTGGCATTCCAATCCTATGTTCTGGACAATTAACTACAACCTTTAGTTTCTAATTACTTATCTAAGGTGTTTAAAGCAGTGTGTGAAAATAGAGAAAGGGAAACAGAGACAGCATTCACATTTTCCAGAGAGACAAATGGTGCCACCTGCTTAGTTAATACAAACACACCCTTAAAAAGCTACAACTGAATGAGGCAAAGTTATTAACTCACAGCATGCACAGTCTAATTTATATATTACTGATGTCATAGACATTTATGGAGCAAGTAAAAGCCTTTCTTAGCTATCAAAAGAATAAATAAATATGTCAACACATAGCCCAGAAAACATTTCGCTGTGAGAATTATGTACCAAAAATGGGCAGAGTTTGCATCATCAAAAGCATTTCCTCCAATTTAGGTATGCATTGCAACTTATCATACTGGCCCAATATGGTTGTACTAGGGCCTGGGAGAGCATGGCTCAAATCCCCACTCAATCATGCAGTAAACCAGGTAACCTTGGGCCAGTCACTACTTCTCGGCCTAACTTACCTCACAAGCTTGTTGTGAGGATGAAATGGGGAGGGAGACCATGTACACCTCCTTGAACTCTTCGGAGGAATCTTGAGATATAATAAATAATAATAATAATAATAATAATAATAATAATAATAATAATAATTCTTTTATTTGTACCCCGCCCATCTGGCCGGGTCTCCCCAGCCACTCTGGGCGGCCTCCAACAGGTATAAAAATACATTAAAATATCACAGGTTAAAAGCTTCCCTAAATAGGGCTGCCTTATATGTTCATCATATAAACATGATAAACAATTTCCCACCTTGAATTTGCACTCTCCCCCTCCTTAAAATCCACTTGAAAAATCTGCCTATGACCATATGCTCAGTAACTGAAAAAATGAAATATTCTTGGTTTTGCGCATAAGACAAACCTTAGAATTCTATACATATTTAAACAGTTCAGTATATGAAGGGATTATAGCAAGCACTGAATACAATGTGATAGAAATGTTGGTTTTGTTTTATTGTAAATTTATACTGTACAAGGTATGTTAGACGAGTTCTCTGTCTGAATGCATCTGTTTCCTGGCTGGAAGACAAACTCCACTACTTTTGGTTTCGACAGCAGGCTGGAGCTTGTGGATCTCCCATAACAGAAGTAAAACCACTTAGCAATACAATCGTACCTTGGAAGTCAAACGGAATCCGTTCTAGAAGTCTGTTCGACTTCCAAAACGTTTAAAAACCAAATTGTGGCTTCTGATTGGCTGCAGGAAACTCCTGCAGCCAATTAGAGGCCGCAGAAGCCCTGTCGGACATTCGAGTTCCAAAAGAACGTTTGCAAACTTAACAATCACTTCCAGGTTTGCGGCATTTGGGAGCCAAAACATCTGACTTCCAGGGCATTCGGGATCCAAGGTACGACTGTAAGTACTAGTAATGCAACTTCATAGAATTACTCTAACCACAAGTTCTATAACTATTAGAAGCACAAAATGAGAATTTATCAGAAACACACATTTCCTTTCTCCGCTAGGTGCCACGTTTTATTTGGAGCATATCTATTGTAATTAATGGGCCTAACTTAGTCATGTTCATTCATTTCAATGGGTCTACTCAGAATTCCATGCTTAGGGCATAAAAGGACACAAACCACTACTACGCAGCTAAGGAGAGGAAGGCCTGTGGGCAGGGAAGGTGTCTTTCCCCCTTCTCATCTCAGCAGAGATCTGAACGGCATAACAACTCTCCTGTTCTTGCCTGGATAGGAACCAGGGTGGAGAAATATACTGCAGCATTTTGTTGGAGATCCCACCTGCAATGCTGGAAAACCACCAGAGCTACCAGTTAAGACAGAGCTTGGGCATCCAGTTGCCAGCACGAGTTTCACTTACACATTTAAGGCTTCAGTGCTTTCAAATAAGCACATTTTGATAGAGAGTTAAAGCATTCTGAACATGGCATTGCTTTGAGAAGAACCCCAAAGTTGACTCCCCCACCCCATGGGTTCCTAACCCCTGTAAAGAAATATCTCACTGCTACACTAGCATCTTCTTTTCAGTAGATGGGAAACAAATGAAGCCTTCCTCTTTAAAATAGTTTAGTATGGTTCATACAAATTTATTAGGTACCTGAGAATTTTAGTTGTCATTTAAGAAACAGTACAAGATGCAGCCAATCTAACTTTCTCTCTACTTTACTAGCTGTGTAGGACATCCCGTACCCTCATCTGCTTTTTAAGTGAAATCCCATATGCTAGGGGAAAATGAATTTCAGCTCCTCCCAGATTTAATATTTATTATATGATTATGGATCCCATAAAAATTTGAGAAGTGTTTTTTTTTTATTCTAAGGGGAAACAAGAAACATCTTAAGTTTGGTTAGCAGTTCACATCATAATTTAGAGATATTTTAAGAAGAAGTCTGTACTGAAGTTATGCCAGCAAATAAATTGGGGTGCTTTGCTGTACTGTGTTGTTGACCATTTAACCTGGTTCATAAAGAGTAACTTCAGATTTATGAGGCAATGTGGTATAGAAGTTTTAACAGGTTTGCTTCTAATCATAGGGGGAGATGTAGAACAAGTCTTTTTTGTGAAGATTCCCCTAATTTATACTATAGTCAAAGAACTGAAGAAAACAGCACATTATACAGTATTTTAAAATGTAAACGTTTTAAGAACTGCAGTTAATCTTATCTGATTTTCAGCAATATCTTTGCAGTTACAAACCATTTGTAGAACCAATGTCCACTAATCCCATGAAAAACAGATGTCTTAAAAATACCACCACTGATCAAGCATATAGGCCAGGGGTAGGCAACCTAAGGCCCATGGGCCGGATCGCATTCTCAATCTGGCCCGCAGACGGTCCGGGAATCAGCGTGTTTTTACATGAGTAGAATGTGTCCTTTTATTTAAAATGCATCTCTGGGTTAATTGTGGGGCCTGCCTGGTGTTTTTACATGAGTAGAATGTGTCCTTTTATTTAAAATGCATCTCTGGTTTATTTATGGGGCATAGGAATTTGTTCATTATTTTTTTCAAAATAATAGTCCAGCCCACCACATGCTCTGAATGGACCGGGCCCCTGGCTGGAAAAGGTTGCTGACCCCTGATATAGGCATTTATCTGGGAGATGAGCTATCACTCAGTTTTAGAACCAATTTACTTGAAGCCTATGAACTTAAATCTTCTATTAAGAATTAAAGCTGTGTTTTAACATTGCTGTTTGGATCTAAGACCAACTAAGAATATTTTACCTGCTTCACCTCTAATAAACACAAATACAAACCATAGTGGTTTTCTTAATTGGAAAGGGGGCCAAAAACAAGTTTAACAATGTTTCCAGAACTGCTGAAGACAACTAGAGAAAACCCATTCCTATTTTATCTACATTAATGAAAAAGATTCACTGCGATACAACAGAGCACAAATGCATTTGTACTCCATACAAACTAAAAAGCATTCAGACAAGTTTCCAGAGTTGCTGCTTTATAGTTAATTCTTAAATTCTCAATAAATTCTCCTCTCCATTTACAAGAAATAACCCTCATATTATCCAAGTTTAAACATTAATGAACATGCCAGTGGTATTGCATACACAGTAAAATGGTGCTTCCAAACGAACATTTGCTTTTATATGTTTCAATTACAGCAAACCAGAAATGAAGGACTTTAAATAATTCTTTTTTAAAAACATGCCACTTCTCTCACCATCTGTGGCCAAAGCTGAGTCCTGATTTTTACTGTATACCCTTTTTCTTGAACATCCAGCTTGAAAAAGATAAAAAGTATTTGCATTTAGCTTGTTCCACTGAAATTAATGGAACAAGTTGTCTACAACCAACATAATAAGCCAGATCAGGGCATCCAAGACTGTCTATCGCCTTTTGGAGAATGTAATGAATTAACCAGTCTGCCAACAGATACAGCAGCCTGGAAAACTTTGCAGCAATTTATGAAAAGGGGAGAAGTAGTTACATTTTATTTTCAGCTGCTGTGAGCAAAAAGAAATTGCTATCAGGTTGCTGGGGGTGGATCCTTATGGACCAGTTACCTCACTACATTGTCTAGGCATCAATCATCAGGACAGTCAAAACACTTCACAAAGTGCCCATTTTCACCATGTGATTTAGTAGTTGTGCTGGATAAAGTTAAGGATTTTGTCCTGTTTCTAAACAATGCAGAAAGTTGCAGATTCAATTCCGGGCATCACCAGGAAGAATGGGAAAAACCACTGTGTCTGAAGCCCTGAAGAACCACTGCCAATCAGTATAGATAATACCAAGTGATATAGTCTAATGGCTTAAGTCGGCACACGTTCCTAGTTCTGCAGCAATTGGTTTAGGAATTGTGCATGCAGGTCTATCAAACCTGACCTCTTCATTAAGATTTTACAGTGAGAACAAGGTTCAAATATCCACATTATAATGCAGGATATCTTAAAAGAAGCTTGTTTCTTAAATCTAGTTCACCTCGTTGTATAGAATATCTCTGCATATACACCTGAGCTCTGGGGAAAGCACTGATATTGAAGTCATTTGGGCAGTGTCTCAGTTATAGCTGATCTGTAATGCATTTGGTATCACTGACCTCACCTGTAACCCTTTATGCAATTACCGTATTGGCATGAATATAAGCCGCACCCGAATATAAGCCACACCTTTAAAATTCACCAGGGGAGACAATACCTGAATATAAGCCGCTCCCTTAAAATTTTACAGGCACTCACACCCGTTCCAGTTTACCATATGTCTGTTTCAGCAGCGATATTGTAAAAAAAAAGCCATTTTCGTAAGATCGCAAATTTAAGCCACACTTTAACTTTTCACGATCGGAATTGCAGGGGGGGGGGGTAGTACGGCTTATATTTGGGCTAGATGAAAGAGTACTTATATCCGTTATAAATATGAAGTTCTGGAGAAGCATTATATGCCATTATCTGTAACAACTGCATGCCCATTTTTTCTCTGCAAATCCAGAAACAGTTTTGAGTTGGCCTGGGAGCACATAGGCTGCTCTTATTTCTGCATTAGTACAGCGGATGAACAGCTTCCCTGGGGACTGATATTGTCTGATCTATTACCTGCTTCAACAGGTGCATATGAGCCTACATCCAAAGAGCCAAGCTATCAATTCTTCAAAACCAAAGGGGCTTTCAAGTTTGTGTTTCTCCAACAGCTGCCCATCATGCCATATGGCAACACCTTTTGAAACTGACAGGACTTTCAAAGGCAGTCTGTGATTTAGCCTGGAGGATCTGCTCTTCAGAAATAAAGATAAAAAATCCCACTGAGCACAACCAAGTCGTTGGGGTGCCTAAACTTTGAATCCTGGTTATGATATTTTGGATCTCCACAGTTACCTCTAGACCAGGGGTCTGCAACCTTTAAGACAAAAAGAGCCACTTGGACCCGTTTCCGAAGAAAAAACAAAACCTGGGAGCCGCAAAACCATTGCGACATTTAAAACAAATATAACACTGCATATATTGTTTCTTACCTTAATGCTATATATACAGGATCGTGCAGTCAGCTGTCAAAAATGGAGGAGGAACCCCCAGCAATGGTGTGCAAGCTCCTATATAGACTTTTGAAATCCCCCCCTTGGAGTCCCGTCCACCCCCAGACACATCATCCTACATCACAGATACATCAGAACTGGTATCTGAAGAAGTGTGCATGCACACGAAAGCTCATACCAAGAACAAACTTAGTTGGTCTCTAAGGTGCTACTGGAAGGATTTTTTTTGTTTTGTTTTATTTTGTTTTGACATCAGAACTACATCACAAATAGGGAGAGTCAGAGGAGGTAACCTGAGAATTCTCACACCTGTGCCATCTCTCCTTGACCCCTCCCAGACACGCATTTCTGCAAAACTGGTTTCCTGCCCTGGCCAGGCAAGGCTAATGTAGAGCTAAGGACTATCCTTTGTTCTAGCCCGGGCCAAATCCACAAATTAAAGTGGAATGATATTCCCTTTGTGAGGGAAATGGCCCATCATCTAGCACTCAGGCAGAGCCTCCCCTTCCTTGCAGAGAAAGAGCTTGTCAGTTTAGGAGTGAAAAAAAATGGTTCTTCTTGTGCTGCTTTATTCATTTTAATTAATTTTGTAAGCAGTAGCACTGGAAACTTTAGCAAGAGCACACTAAATCCTGAATTCTTTGATTACTGAAGAAGTTTCTCAGGATCCTCAGCCCTCGCAAAGGAACTACATGCCAGGGAACTCAATTTCCCAAGCTCCCTTGCAACGATGAATCCCGTCGGCATGAGGGAGGGGGGGAAACAGCCCGTGCAACACACACACACACACAGTGACCAGCTGTGTGTCGGAAGGAGTTCTCCCTGCAATTGCCCATTGTCATTGAGATTTTGGGAGGGGGAGAAAGACGTTGTTGAGCTTTTTTTTCCTTTTTTGGCAGCTGATCACTAAGGCAGCAAGAGAGGCAAGTCAGCGCCGGGGTACTTAGAGCCTTTCCCTCCCCCTCTCTGATTCGCTCCTTCGCAGCCAGTACAGCGCCCGGAGCCGCGGCAAAGGTGTAAGAGAGCCACGTGCGGCTCCGGAGCCGCGGGTTGCCGACCCCTGCTCTAGACCATGATTCTGTAAGGAAGTGATTCGCAGCTCCATGCTACATAGCAAAGTTGATTGTCCATTGATATGCTATGCCCCTGAGGAATTTTAGACCTAATTTTTAGTGTTCAGAATTTCTCTCTTGGGATATAAATTGTTGGCTCAACTCTCTGAAGACTGAATAGACAGCTTCCAATAATATTTTCAAGGTAGACTTTTTATGACTAATAAAAACCTAGAAGGATGCATTCATCAATCCCAAATAGTTTCATAAAAGGAATTGCTTCTATATTGACATGGTTTTATATCATTTAAAAAGTGGAATGATATACAGTACCATACCTATATGTGAAGCCACATTATTATTTCATGAAAGATACTGAACTTTCATTCAACTAGTAATCTAAAAACTACTAAAAGCATATAGTCATAACAAATAACCTTTACACATAACACGAAAGGAAACATAACACCATAATTATATGGTGATTAATGATAGCCAAGCCATAAATCTTGGTTATCACATTTTCTCTGGGAAAATGGAGGGAACAGGGAATCTGATGCTCTCAAAAGGTTGCTTTCCACGCTGGGAGGCCGAGAGTTTTTGAGGGACCCAGATGGGGGTGAGTGACATAGAGCAAGGAATTTCAATCATGCCCAAATACCAGATAGTAGTAGGGGGTCAGTCCTTAGGGCATTGGATTGGCAAAAGCTCCCTTTTTAAAATTACTTTTGTGACTGTTATAAATTACAACTGAGGCAATCTGTCTGCCAGTTAAAATTTACATCTGGGATGTGAGCTGACTGCTGGCTTAAGAAGAGAAGATCACTAAAAGGTTGAAAGCAAAACAAAAGGCATGTTTTAATTGTTTGTGCCCAAGAAGATTCTCAACAGCTAATGGTCCTCTACTCTGGGTTACTGAGGGGATTGTTTGCACATGATGGATGGTGAAGGACCCTGTGTGATAGGCAGGGAAGGGTGGGAGGCTGGGAGAAGAAAGAGAAGCTCTCAGGTGAGAGCTGGGAGGGTCCACACCAGAATAGAATCTTTATTACGGCCATAGGCCCATATTTAAATAACAACACAAAATACACAGTAATATACTTCATACAGCAAAATAAAATGGGGCATAAGTGAATAAAATAGATTAGATTGGTTCAATCCATATAAATCCTATCCATATAAAATTATAAAATTATAAATTCCATTTACACAATAGGGAACGGCAAACACTTAGCTCATCAGATCACCACAGTAAATCAGCCATTTGGACGGAAAATCAATAATCATATAGTAACCCATTTTTCCTCTTATAGGATAGAACTGCAATCAAATGATGGATGGTGAAGGACCCTGTGTGATAGGCAGGGAAGGGTGGGAGGCTGGGAGAAGAAAGAGAAGCTCTCAGGTGAGAGCTGGGAGGGTCCACACCAGTGATGGCTAACCTTGACACTCCAGATGTTTTGGAACTACAACTCCCATCACCCCTAGCTAACAGGACCAGTGGTCAGGGATGATGGGAGTTGTAGTCCCAAAACATCTGGAGTGTCAAGGTTAGCCATCACTGGTCCACACCATTCTGTGTAAGACAAGGATTAAGATCTACAAGGATTAAGATCTTCTTTGTTCTTTCTTTGTTTTGTTGTTAGTTTGGCTTTTGATTGTATTGTATGATGAAAAGATTCAGTAAAATAAAATAACATAACATAAAATAAAATAAAATAAATAAAATAAAAGTGTCTTTTGATGCTAACCCTTCCCCAGTTTGTGCAAACACAACTAATCACGTGGGCCACAGGAATCACTTAATCTAGTCACTTGGGCTGGAATCCTAAAGGGAGGGGAGAAATTTGAAGGTGGTTTAACTGCCTTATCCTACAACTTGCCAGGCTTGAGCAGGCATGGCAGGACAGAGCAGTGTGTTGCATTTCTCCCTTCATTTTTGGGCTATTAAAAAGTATTAGAATTGATTTTGTATTTGATTTAGGCTCCCAAATGCATCTAAATATCTTCCCAGTTTGATGGCCTGTGAGATTACTGCAATTGCTTTGCATTCTTCAGAGAACCAAGCAACTTCCCAGTCCTCTCACAACATACCCCCTTCTGGCCCTATGGACATCAGAGTGTCAAAGGATCCTGCGGTGGCAGAGATGGAATTCCAGTCTATCCTATGACCTTTGAACATCCTGACAGGGAACCCAGGATTGGAGCCTCAAGCTCTCATTGCATTAAGGAATAGCAGTCAGGTTAATAAATAAAAAGGAATGTTACTGAAGATGAGCAATATTTGAAGAACTGAACATAATTTCGATTATATTCTTCATGTGTCTTTCGATGAGATCTCAGAGTAGAGAAAAGAAACAACATTGTCTATCTTGAACTGCACAGTTCTGACACCGCATTCTGCATATGTCTTTATAGCTCATAAACCATAAATTCCTTCTATCCCAATGTTTTATTTTAATGAGTGTTTTGTAGTTAAAAGTAATTTTGAAGTTTTGAAATATTTACTGTTTTCTACTGCACTCTGCTGGAAGTAATTGTGCTACATCTACACACACAGGCCAGAAAACTGAATACTCCAAATGCAATACAATTTATTTGCATTTTGACACTTACTCCTTTTTCACTACTAGAGAATTTCGAACTAGATGCTTTAAACTATGTAGACAGACACATTCTAAATTATCCTAAATAACTGCTTACAAAACACTGAATTCCAAGCTGTTATTCTTCAGTATGTTACATGGCAGTATCAGTACTTCAAACAAATCTATGGTTTGATTTCATAATAAATAACCCATAAGTTAAAAAATAAGCTTTTTGGAGGGTGGACTATAGGTATTCCAACCATACAATTGTCAAAACAAAAGTTGATATATGCTCATGGAGAATAAATCCATTTGAATAGGTACAGAACCATCAGGAGTCAATAAAAATGTGACAGACTTAATTTCACAATCTTCTAGGAATAAGAAGGAAAACTCCTCCTGTCCTAAACCATATGCTGGCATTAATCCCAGCGTGCACAATGCGCTTTGAAACTTTCATTAATATATGCTAAAATACTTTAGTTCAATGGCTTGGACAAAAGAGCATGGAAAGACCCCTTTTCCTTTCCTTTTTTCTGAATAAATTTAAATATCTTTAAAGTGTCTGCAAGGAAAGAAATTAAACAAACATTTCTTTTACAAAGAATATAAAAAGGTCTCAGCATATTTTGTTTATAGATTCAGTTTGTAAAGCAGAATAAATAGAATGACAATTCAAAAATCCATATGTAGAATGAGCTACCTGAATTTTTTTATGCTTGGCTTTTTGGACCATTGAGCTATTATGATCTTGGACAATGATGACACAATCCAGCAAAGACAATACATCCACAGAAAAAGCTTCCATGTGTGGGTTCCCTGTTGGATAAGGAACTGGGCATGATGCATTGGGCTGATGCCCAATGCTGTCAGATTCATTATTTTGCAAAACTATATGATCTGGTTATATTATCAACAACCATCAAATCTGGGAATACTGGATACCTCGTAAATCTTGTGAACGCATCTCCCTATGCTCAGTATAGCCACAACCTCTATCCCTTATTTCAGTGTTTCCCAACCAGTGTGCCTCCAGATGTTTTGGGACTACAACTCCCATCATCCCTCGCTAGCAATACCAGTGGTCAGGGATGATGGGAATTGTAGTCCCAAAACATCTGGAGGCACACTGGTTGGGAAACACTGCCTTATTTCATGGATGGGAAACTAGATCCAGCCAGCAAGCCAGATGCTGGGTTCCCCCACCGGCTGATCACCTGTGCTGACATCACTTTGATGTCAGGTGTCCATTTTTGCTTATTAGCATGGCAAGTCGCACTACCAAGTATCATTCAAGCCCAGCCAAGAAGGACTTGAGGCTATTATCAGCTGATTGGCACAGACTTGGAGCTCAATTTTATGCAAAGGGAGAACTCGGTACAGCAGCCAATCCCAGCGAACTTGAACTCAGCACCTATCAGCTGATAGGCGGTGACTTCAAGCGCCGCTTTCTGCTGTGATTGGCTAGCTACAGGGAATTCAGCTGACAGGGAATTCAGTAGCGCAGCCTATCCCAGCAGGTTGTAACAACAAGATATCTGAAGTGTGCATGCACACGAAAGCTCATACCAAGAACAAACTTAGTTGGTCTCTAAGGTGCTACTGGAAGGAATTTTTTTATTTTTTATTTTGTTTTGACTATGGCAGACCAACACAGCTACCTACCTGTAACTGGTCACAATAAAATAATGTGTTAGCAAGAGTAATTACTGAAGTACGGTACAAATAAAACACTGTCCAAGAAAGCTGTGTGAAAGCCGGTACATTCAATTAGCAGCAAAACTACTGCACTTGGTACATGAGAACATCACAAATATTTCATGCTTTAAACAGCAATTCTTTTCTTGAAAATGTGTCACATAAAATAGCCAACAATAGGTATTATTTTGTCCAAAACTATATTAAGAAATTTATAAATTAAAAGGTGGGATGTTCTAATCAATTTGTTATCCCTCAATTTTTCCAACTACCATTTACTTTACCACAGCTGTATTAGCCCTAACCCCCTAAAATAGCTCTTCTGTATTCCATAATAGGCCAATTAAATGATACATAATAGAGACATGCTGTCAAAATGTAGAAATTACTAGTTATGTGTAAGTAAATGGTAAGGAGCATACAATGGTGCCAACAGGAATAACTCTGGAGAATAAACTTTGTTCTCATTTGTTTTCCCCCCCAAGTTTGTGTAGTTAAGTCACCATTTATACTCTCACATAACTCTACTTTTTGTTTGAAAGGTTTAAACTGGGAAATGACAGCAAAGGTTATTCCTCAAGAGATAGCAGCAGCTAGAAGCTTGAGACGTGACTGTTGATGTTAAAGAACATAAAACTAGAGAAACAAAAAAAAGTTTGATAAAGAAGTGATCTTAGGTTTGTTAAGTTATGTGTACTCTGCTTTTCAAACAAGTTTTAAAGAAGGTTCACTTATTTTACTCCCAAAGAAAATTCAATCCTATTACGTTCCTTTTCCTGCACAGAATACAATATTAAAGCCAAAGTTCAATTTTAAAAATTCAAACCTCTGATTACATGTACTTATTGTCAGTATTAGTTTAACTGTATTTACACTACATAGAATAGTTGCAAGTATGTTATTCTAGAACAGACGCATATTGGTCATAATACAGAGAACTACAGACCCAATATTCTCAAGGTTTCAGGCTTGCCGGAACTACTTTGCTTTTTACTACATCACCCAAACACAGGTGCAAAAAGGTAGCTCAGCTGAGTGGATGTCCTCTTAAGAATTAAAGAACAAGGTGTTCTGAGCATATGCTCGGCCCAAGAATTTGTGTCAGAGGCAATTTGCCATACAGGGAGGAAGGGAACTGCTGGTTGTGTGAAAAGTTTAAAGTGAGCCCCCTACCTTGGCTTGGTGTCAGGAAACTAGCCCCATGTTTCCATGGGTCCTAAGCAAAACACTGGGAAATAACAATGGCTCTTATGAAAGAATAAAGCAACAGTAGTTTTTGAGGAGGAATTAAAGAACCTTTTACTGAGGGTGAAAGAGGAGAGCCCAAAATATGGTCTGAAGCTCAACATCAAAAAAACTAAGATCATGGCCACTGGTCCCATCACCTCCTGGCAAATAGAAGGGGAAGAAATTGAGTCAGTGAGAGATTTCACTTTCTTGGGTTCCATGATCACTTCAGATGGTGACAGCAGTCACGAAATTAGAAGACGCCTGCTTCTTGGGAGAAAAGCAATGACAAACCTAGACAGCATCTTAAAAAGCAAAGACATCACCTTGCCGACAAAGGTCCATATAGTTAAAGCTATGGTCTTCCCAGTAGTAATGTACGGAAGTGAGAGCTGGACCATCAAGAAGGCTGATCGCCGAAGAATTGATGCTTTTGAATTATGGTGCTGGAGGAGACTCTTGAGAGTCCCATGGACTGCAAGAAGATCAAACCTATCCATCCTTAAAGAACTCAGCCCTGCATGCTCACTAGAAGGACAGATCCTGAAGTTGGCTCCAGTACTTTGGCCACCTCATGAGAAGAGAAGGCTCCCTAGAAAAGACCCTGATGTTGGGAAAGGTTGAGGGCACAAGGAGAAGGGGACGGCAGAGGATGAGATGGTTGGACAGTGTTCTCGAAGCTACTAACATGAATTTGGCCAAACTGCGAGAGGCAGTGAAGGATAGGCGTGCCTGGCGTGCTCTGGTCCATGGGGTCACGAAGAGTCGGACACGACTGAACGACTGAACAACAACAAGTTTTTGAAGGAGAACTAGGTATCAAGAAGGAGAACACATTTTTTTTTAATAAAGCAATTGGAATTACTAATAACACAATCCTATAAAACAGGGGTGGTCAACTCCCAAGAGACTGCGATCTACTCACAGAGTTAAAAACTGGCAGTGATCTACCCCCTTTTTCGGGTTCAGGTCAAAGTTGTTGACTTTTTTCAGGGAGGAGGTAAAATGTGGAGCTTTTTTTAGGGGAGCCACAGTGGTTCAGCTTCTTTGGGGGGAGCCAATGATCTACCAGAGATCTACCGCAGACGTCCAGTGATCTACCGGTAGATCACGATCTACCTGTTGGACATGCCTGCTATAAAACAACTAATCAAAAGTCAATCTATTGAGTTCAATAGGACATACTCCCAGATAAATGTGGATAGGATTGCAGCCTAAATGATTAATCTATTTCAGTTTTAAAAAGGGGGTTTACTTCCTACTTCCTGTGTGTTGAATGCTACCCAAAGGATTTTTCCACAGGTTGGAGGGGGAGAAGGTGATTTTTGCTAATGTTTCCTCCTTGCAGACCCCAGGACCATCTTCTACACTGTTCTGGAGGGAGCACAGGGAGAAGAAGCCAATTGGTGAAAACCCACTTCTGCTAGAATAAGGTGAAAACCTTATTTCAGCAGAAGCTTCCACTGGATCTCAGTGGAGCCTTACCATTCACAGAAGGTTTTCAACCAAGGTTTTTGCCCGTTTTTTATGTAGGTATCTCGTTGCTCAATAAAACATCCTCTACAGTACTAACCTCTTCACAGACTAACACTCCCCCCCCCCTTTCAAAAATGAGAAATACTTTTGCTATGGGTTTCATTATGGGGAAATGCAGGAGATTAATGTAAGAAAATACAAATACAGATAAATGACACTATCTTCATGTCTGTGCCATATATAACAACAGAATAATTATATTGAGAAAGTATTCATTCCTTGTATATAGGCAGTGCTTTTTTATTTAAAAAAATGTTTAGGGGTACTCTCATTTTGATTCAAGAAAATCACCATTTTATAGTTCAAATTGGGGGAAATAAATACAGAAAATGGACAAAAGTACAAAGATTCACAAAATGTTATGTTTCACAATTCTCTGATTTTAAAAGGGAAGAGCTGCATTACAAACCTAGTGTTTTGGGGTGTCTAAAGGAACACCGGCTACTAAGTGCTTTACGATGTCAATATTGTTGTTTTTCAAGGCAGCTGCATTGCCAATACAAGGCCCTTTTGTGAAAGTAAACCAATCAAGTTGGCACACTGTTCCAATTTCCTTTCTAGGACAAGCCTCTAAAGCTGATAAATATGATACAGCTCAGCTACATCCTTGGCTTCCTATAAAAGGAAACAGGATGATCTATCCTACTTACGGATGCAAATGCTATTGCTTGAATATATTTCTGAAATGGAACCAAGTGAAGTCATTTCTCCAAGCTAGAACTTTCAAGTGAATTATTATTTGAGAAAAGCCATTGCTCCAGTTATTAAGCAAGTTTGATAACTGAAGATATATGGATTTATAAATACCTGAAGCACTTAAGACTGGAAGAAAGAAGTTGCAATTTGATTATGGCTCCCTAAAAGTAATGAAAATAAAAAATACATTGTGCTCAAGGCTGTATGGGGGTGGCTTGAACATTCCCAATATTAAGAACCTAGGCAACATTAAACTTTGCATTTCATTTTAAAAAAACCAGTAGATACATCTTATTAATTGAATGTCAATTTTACTCTTCATAAAAAGGAATGTTCTTAACATTAAAAGAAAATTCAACATAACCTAACATTTTTATGGAGTTGGACATCTGGAGAAAGAATACAATCACCTGAACTTTCTTACTTCCCTATTCACATAGAAATCCAGATACAGAATCAAGTAAGTCCTGATTTAAGCTTACTGATAATGATTTTATCAAACTGCAAAATCACATTATAACAGTGCGCAATCTTCCTACCCTGCCCCCAGCTCAGCTGATTGGAGATTACAGGTCAGATCAGCAGCAAGAAAGGAATTGGACTGAGTCCCACTGCTGAGCTGTACATGAAAGAAGAGATCACTCTCTTATTCCATGAACAGCTCAAAATGTTCTTGTGCTGTGACAAAGGGAGCTCCTTTCATATACCAAAACATGGAAGTAAAGCGAGCTACCCATGGAAGAATAGTGACCTATTGCTCCCTGCAGTTCTGTGTTGCATGCTGAATGGAAGGAGCAATTGATGTTATCAGGGGACTGGAGGAACTCTAATACAAGGAAATACTATTTGGGGGGATTTTATTTTAGAAAAATGGAAAGAGAATGACATGCTAGATAAAATTATGTATGGTGTGGAGTAAGGAGATACAAAGATTTCCTCACAGTAGATAAGATAAGATAGATAAGATAAGATGCCATCACCACCACTCTCTATGCTGCTCTGTCCCATCTGGAGCAGCCGGGGAGTTATGCGAGGCTGCTGTTCGTGGATTTCAGCTCTGCTTTCAACACGATCCTCCCCCATAGACTGGTGTCCAAGCTAGAGGCGATTGGACTTTCTAACTCCATTTGTCTCTGGGTTTTGAACTTTCTATCAGATCGTTCTCAGAGGGTTAGAGTAGGGTCACATATGTCCACAGCCCTTAGCCTTAACACCGGCTCACCACAGGGTTGTGTGTTGAGTCCCCTGCTCTATACCCTCTATACGTATGACTGTACAGCCATCTATTCCAGCAACAAAATCATCAAGTTTGCTGATGACACTTCTGTGGTGGGGCTCATTTCAGGAGGGGATGAGTCCGCCTATCAAGATGAGGTGGAGCAGTTCTGTGCTTGGTGTAGTGTTAACAATCTGGCTCTAAATACTGCCAAGACCAAAGAACTGGTGGTGGATTACAGGGAAAAAAAGGTGGATATTCAGCCCCTGTATATCGGCGGGGACCAGGTGGAGAGGGTGGCTGTGTTCAAGTTTTTGGGAGTGCTTATAGAGCAGGGTATGACTTGGAGCGCAAATACTACTGCTCTGGTAAAGAAGGCCCAGCAGAGAATTTATTTCCTCAGACTTTTAAAGAAGAACAATCTGAGTGAGAGACTGCTGGTGTCCTTCTACCAAGGCTCCATAGAGAGCATTCTTTTATACTGTATTTGTGCTTGGTTCTCCAGCTGCACAGCCAGGGAGAAGAAGATACTTCAAAAAGTCATAACCACAGCCCAAAATATTATTGGTCATCCTCTCCCATCTCTGGAAGAACTATACAGTTCCCGTTGCCTTAAAAAGGTTAACAATATTTTAAAGGATCCATCTCATCCAGGACATAGACTCTTTGCACCACTGCCTTCGGGTAGAAGATATAGAACAATTAGATCAAGAACAAATAGATTAAAGAACAGTTTCTACCCAAGAGCTATAACCATCTTAAACGCTGTAACCAGATAATATGACCTTGGAGAGCTGTGATGGGTGTATGTGTGTGTATGTGTGGCTTTCTTTGGTGTGTGTGTGTGTTTTGTGCTGCTTTTTGTTTTGTTTTTTCTTTCTTTCTGTTTTTACGGGGGGGCATGCAATTTCGTTGCACTTGTATAGCGTTGTGCTTGTACTTGTGCAATGACAATAAATTATCTTATCTTATCTTATCTTATCTTATCTTATCTTATCTTATCTTATCTTATCTTATCTTATCTTATCTTGAACCAGTTTACTTAACAAATTGCCTTGCCCCAAACATGCCTATTTAGCCATCTCAGTATTTGGAACTTGAAACCTTTACAAGTGCCACATAATGTTCATTCCACATTAGTAGCACCAGTGTTTTGGAACTCCCTACCTATTAACAGAGGGACCCAGGTGGCGCTGTGAGTTAAACCACAGAGCCTAGGGCTTGCCGATCAGAAGGTCGACGGTTCAAATCCCTGCGACGGGGTGAGCTCCCATTGTTCGGTCCCTGCTCCTGCCAACCTAGCAGTTCGAAAGCACGTCAAAGTGCAAGTAGATAAATAGGTACCACTCCGGCAGGAAGGTAAACGGCGTTTCCGTGCGCTGCTCTGGTTTGCCAGAAGCGGCTTTGTCATGCTGGCCACATGGCCTGGAAGCTGTAAGCCGGCTCTCGGCCAATAAAGCGAGATGAGCGCCGCAACCCCAGAGTCGGACACGACTGGACCTAATGGTCAGGTCCCTTTACCTATTAACATTAGGCAAGCACCCAGGCTATATTGTTTTAGATCCTGCCGAAAACAAGCCTACACATTCAGCAAGCCTACACATTCATGTAACTTAGTTATTTATATTTGTTTTTAAAGTTTGGCTGATTTTGTGTTTTAATTGTGACGGCTGTTTGTATGGGTTTTTTTTTTAATGGTTCTGTCGATTTTAGCTGTGTTTTATTTGCAATTTTATTTGTGCATTGCTTAGAAAGCTCCTGATCAAACAGCTTATAAACCTTCTAATAAATAAATAAATAAATAACTTATTTAAAACATGAGTTTGCTGCCACACAAATGGTGATAGCTACCAGTTTAGTTGACTTTAAAGGTGCATTAGATAGGTTCATAGAGAAGGCGTCTATCAATGCTTATTGACAATGATTTGTTATATGCACTTCCAGGTTCAGAGGCAGAATGCCAATGATTAACAGTTGCTGGGGAGTAATAACAGAAAAGGTCTAATGCTTGTATGCCCTGCTTCTGGATTTCCCAAAAGTTCCTAGTTGCCCCCCACCGGAAATGAGATTAACCTATAGTCTGATACAGCAACACTCTTATGTTCTTTACTGAGGCAGAAACTCAAACTGTATTCCATCTTGCAACAGTATATCAGTTGATTTGCTTTCAATTACTTCAGCTATTGCCTTTGAAAGACCCAGGATGTAAATACATTTGCAAAAGGAGACTGTTCGTCTCAAGATTATTTTGTTGTGGATGTTACATCAGTTAAACCATTCCATCAGTTTACAGTATACCATAAATGTTTACATGAGCTCTGAACTATAAAATATTTTCACATAACTATTTCAGCTTGGAAAGAATGATGCACTGTCAAAGTTTGCGAGAGCTCTGAGTAGCAATTCAGTATCTGAAGATCAAATAAAAAACCACTGCAGATCATCTGGAAAGTTGCAGGGAATATTAGGTTAAACAAATTACTGTTCCATGGTCTCTCAGCTGGTAAATGTAACCAGGAAGGTATCGCTTATGTATTTTAAAACTATGTGTTTAGTGTGGGGGGAGACATTAAAGAGTCAGGCTCATAACCCAACTATACTGACCTGTCTGTAAGTTCCCTCTAACAAGGTGTCCAGATGTTGTAGAGGAGCTTGGGTTTTATCTTTAAACCGTGTCAGCAGTCGTCGTTCAATAGCTCTAAACTGTATGGCTCGTTCAGATAATAGTTGCTCATATTTAGTAGCATTCAAGCGCAGCTACAATTAAGCAGGTTTTTGAAGGAAAAAGTTAAAAATATTCCAAAATGCAATAATATTTCCACATGACACATTTATAACAAACAGGTGGAGAACAACCACATTTCTGGAAGTTTTGCCGTAGTGATTTGCAGAGTGCTTTTCTATGGTAACATAGTCAGTCTGAAGACCGGTAATTTCACACTCATCATCAGATCAACTAACAGGCTAGAATAATGCCAGGTATTACCAAAATTGAAATAATTGTTGACAGTGAAGGCAATCTACAGTAATGCATGATAATCTTACCATGGGTTTTCATGACAGAGGTGAAATTATCTCATCATCAGCAGGTTATGAATTATTTCAGTACACTGGATCTGCAGCACATATGCTCAATGATATTTTACTAGCTGCAGCAGAAATCAGGCACAGTATTTTAAAATGTTTAAAACACTTCTTTAAGAATAGGTTTTTATTTTTAGGGGAGGGCAATTTTTAAAAAACACATCTTAATTATATATATCAAAGGTCAATCCAATATCAAAACAACTCATATTCCTGTCTGTAATGACAGTGCCAAGTGTTTCTAAGAGTTTTGAAGAATATGTTAATATACTATTAGTTTGGCAAAGATTATTAGAAATGAGATGCTGATTTTCACAGCCCAAACAGCCCTGACATAATCTCCATTCATCTTTATAAAAACATATATAAAGCCATTAAGGGCTTGAAGATGGGTCACCATGAGCCTACACACCATGACTGCAGCCCTTACATAAAAGCACTGGTTTATAAAAATGCAGCCTGTGTAAAAAGCACTTCTTCAAATTTAAACAATTGCAACAGCTCAAAGTAACAACTAAAAAAGTCACCAGCCAAATATCATTACAAAATCACAAATATTAATATGCATACCTCAAAATGATGATCAATAATTTCAAAATATTCTTGTAAGGGGATTGGGCCTGAAAAAGTACATGCAAAGTCTTTGCAGTTTTGTTTCCTAAAATGTTCTTCAAGACGAACAGTGAGTTCTTTCACAATTAGCCAAAGGTCTTCTAACTGCTCACTTTGAATTCTGTAGCGCTCTTGAAAATGAAAAGCAAAATAAAAATTAGTAGTTGATTCAGTATCAGTTACAAAGTAGGGCCATTTTTTATTTTAAATGAATTTTGTTATACACAAAACAGAAAAAGACAAACAAGAATAAAAAAATATATAAACTGAAGACTATAGGAGTAGAGCATAAAGGTGAGGTGCACATGTACATACAGTCATGCTTGATAATAGTTCTACTTATGTAGTTGCTATTATTATTATTATTATTATTATTAGTTTAATGAATATAGTATTTCCGGATTCCACCTGTGAAATTGTTTTCTGTGTTCATAATTTAGCATGTTTAATAGTTCCCCTTTCCCCATCTCTTCCACCAATAGCATCGATTTAAATATTTAAACACTTTTTCAGCAATATGGTGGGAATTCTGTGTCACAAGAATTCACTATTGTTAATTACATTGAGATGCCTGCTGCAATTCTGCCTTCCTTCCTTGCTCCAAACTCTGGGGACATTCTCCAGTAGCAAGCTAGAGAATGAAACCTCTTTTAATATTTCATGCTTTCAGGAATCAGGTAAACATGCATTGGTTTTTTTCACGAACCAGGGGTACTTCCCCATCAAATCCTTTCCATCATATTTGTTCAGGGGTGACTTCACACATACGCACACATCTGTCAACAGAGGGCAATACTTAATGCATGTGATGAAGTGAACACTAGCTTACAAAAGCCTATTGCAATAAGAATTCCTAATTTTAAGGTGCCACAAGATTCTCTGTGATTTAGGCGCCAGGCAAAAACATTCCTCTCCTCCCAGTCCTTTGGCTAATGAAAAAGGCCTTTTAAACTAGGGTGTGTGTGTGTGTGTGTGTGTGTGTGTATGTAATGGTGTGCATTGTTGTGTTTTTACATTGTAAACCGCTCCGTGATCTTCGGAAGTAGGGTGGTATAGAAATTTAATTAATTCATTTATTTATTAATTATCTAACAAAATCACTTCTTTGGAAGTTGTTAGTTCACATAGATTTCAAGCTCTGATTTCCAACTTAAAATGGCTAATGTTAATGCTAATCAATGGTTCATGGTTAAATAAATTTGAACAGGCAGGAGGAAGGGGCATGTGTGTCCAAGGGTTTCTCCCAATCTCAATCATAGTTAAAAGATAGGAGAGCTGTTTGCATTGACCCTAACACATCAATAGTTCAGAACAAGTAGCAAAATTTTACATCCAGGACATTTGAAATTAAAAACTGAACAATTCAGGGTATGCTCAGTTGATAGCTGTGATATAATATGGGAAATTCCTTTTAAAAATTCAGCTTGGAAAAATTGCTACCATATTGGAAAATGGCAGCTCTCTCTTTCCATTTAGCTAAAAGGACCCATGCCTCTGAAACAAGTGTGATATATCTGAAATGAATTGAGCATTCTCACATTCAGAATCATCAGATGATCTCAAAGAACAATTCTGGGTAGGATTTTAAAACCTAACGTTTATTAGGTCTTTCCATATCTCAGCTATCAAAATAATATGCCCTGCAATTTTCTATGACCAGGTAAAATTCTAATCTCATTTGACTACAAGGGATCTTAATAGAGAAAGGACTCTGAAGAGCATATCCATCTTAAAGAGCAAAACATCATAGTTACCAAGGAGTGGGATTCTGCATCTTATATCATGCAAATTAAAAGTTTTGTGATTGATGGAGACTTCACGCAAATCATCCCTTAATAAAAATGGGCTAATGAAATGGCCAGGTATACAGCAATAGTAGTTTCAAGCCAATTCTGAAAATGCTATGTTTATAGTAATATTTTCAAGTATATGTAAGAGAACAGTTGTGAGGAAAAATAAGAGGAAGGGTGGAAATGAGGAGGGGAAATTTAAAAAACCTTAAAATGTTCCACTTTTTAGAAGTTTAGCCAAGTTTTTATTTTTAAAAAAGATGAGGCTTATAACTTTACTTATTAAGCAATTCATAAGATTAGTAATCCAAGATTGTATAACATTTCTACTGGCACAGTTCCCAGAAAATGCATTTCATAGATGGGACAATGACAAATTATATTTACAGTGTACAAGGAAAATAGGCAGGTTTCATATAAAAGCATGTCCTTTTAAAAGCCGAAAACCATTTGTTAATGATAACATACAATCTTATTTTCATTATGCTAGAAATATATCTAGGAATAATGACCAGACATTTTGAACAAACTTCCCTCATCTAAAATAAGTCCTTGAGTCAAATTTAGCCCCCCCAAAAAGGTCATCGGTGGTTTTAAAATTGTATTGACCAGCAGGAAAATATAATAGACAACTCAACTGAAGTGGAAAGGTAGGATAAAATTAATGGCTTATTTGATCTATTACAAAGAGAAAGAAAACTCTGAAAAAATCTATAGCATATAAATGAAATAGAGTTCTTTAGTCGTACAATTCTGCTGAAAACAGCAAAAAAGGAACTGTTACTTACATGCCTACATTCTAAGATTATGAAAACAGGTATATTTGAGGGAAACAGCTTTCCCCTTAAAATATTAAATATTAAATTTTATACAGAAGGACAGATGGCACACTAGCTGTTGACAAGCATTCTAGGCCATGTTTGGGTAAGCCCAAACCATGTTCAATACTGCTAAACAGCTAATTGTTTTTAAGAACCTATGGGATATTATGAATACCACAAGCACCCATAAATCACTATTCTCGGCAATGAAATACTTATTGAAAGTTGGATGAAGGGGCATATTTTTTAATAATTTTAGTAAACAGTGATTTCTGTGTCAAGAGACCAAAAAGTTGTCCGCTTCTGGGATCTATGACACAGTTAAGCAACTTGTGAGCGGAGGAATCACTCTCTCACCCAAAAGCCACATAAAAGCCCTAATGGGCATGGGATATTATTATTTCTGAGACAGTTGTAATTTATAACTGAGAGTTTTATCCATCTGCTGGTGGAAATTTACATTCAGTATGAGAGCTGCTTTCTGGTTTGGGAGTTGGACTAGATCAACCTCAAGGTACCTTCCAATTCTGCAATTCTATGAACTTAGTGTCAAATGTAAATTATTCTCCCAACTGTAATCTTTACAGAGTCCCAGATGGTAAAAGATTAAAGTAGAAGCATGGGTACACGGGTAAGAATAAAGGTTTTATGGTGCAGCAGCTTCTAGACAGTATTGCATCAAACACTACTAGGGTATGCTTCAAGTATCTCTACTGTGGGAAAGCTTATACTGAGACTGCAAGCATCAAGCCAGGTCTATAAATAAACAAACCCAAATGGAAAAGAAAATTATTAGTGGGAGAAAAGATGGGAAGATAAAGCTCCCTGTTCAAGCTAAAAGGTTACAATACACTTCAGCTAGCCAATGCCTCTGGTGGGATACTTAAAGCTTCTTTTCCTTTCATTAATAAATGAACACTTATTCCCATCAGCTGAGATCTTGTTCGCACATGTATATCATCTAAGCTACCAATTCTGTAAAACAAGAATCCAAATAACCAATTCTAATTTTAGCTTATACGTAAAACTATTTACAAAAAAATTACAAGTCTTCTCAGATCTTTGTTATGGAATGTTCCAGTTACTTCAACTGTTTAAATTTTTTTACTGTCAAACAAATATTAAAAATTATCATACAACACTCAAAGAATGTTCACACAACCAAACACAAACAAAAATGAAGCCTGCAAAAAGTAAACTAATTGATACCATGAGAGTCACTGAATAACTACTTGTCCAGATGTTTCCCATCACAGGATTTATGGTGAAAGATATTAAGGTCTTTTACAGCTTAAGAATTCTTGACATCCGTGCGAATAGAGGAAAGCTCATGCCACCAAACTTAGATAATTCTTCACAGCATTCTAGAATCTAAACAACGAGCTGAAAGGCCCCGAGGCTCAGGACTACTGGATTGGTTCCACTGGTGCACCCACACAATCCTGACACTATCCCAGTAAGTAGCAAAGATGCCGCTGTCAGGACGGCAGCAACATGGCACCATCCCACGGCACCAGCTGCTCCTGAGGACTCGATCTGCACACTTTAAACTGGTTTACATAGACCACAGATTTAAAACAAACTTCAAACCCTCGTTTCAAATACTAGTTAACAGTACACCACAAGGATTTAAAATGTATTGTCCTTCAAAAGCATATTTTTCATATTTTGAAACAGACAATCAAGTAAGGTTTCTGGCCCTTGTTTTATTATGGATGTTCTACAGTTTTATTAGTGACTTGTTAATTTGTATTTTTTGTTTTGCTTTTTTAATTTTCTGTCGACTGAGGCCCACCAAATGGAGGAAAAGTGGCATATAAATTCCACCACCACCACCACCACAACAACAAAGGCAGGAATGAGAGAAAGGAAAGAGAAGGAGGAACAAAATAGTTGGAATTCAGTCGTGAAACAGTGGCCAAATCCTATTGATTAATAATAATTCTTCTTCAGGATTGTTGAATTATGGCTTCTTTTTTTAAAAGGCTGTAACCAATTTCTCAATGACACAATTACAAGCTCCTGGACCCAGCCTGATATTGCTTCCCTACTAGATTTTAACAAGCCAAGAAGGACAAAAGCCTAGCATACAAGTGCTCAGCCAGCTGAACCAAGGTTCCTGCCAACATCATTGGAAGCCAATAACTGAAAAGCTGAACAGAATTTAGTGAACAGGGACAGTCTGTGGCAGAAAGAAGTCCAGAATCAGAATCAGAAGTTGAAGCAAGAGAGGAGGGAGGTCAAGAGGCAGAGATGAGTCAGGCTGGTGAAGAATCCAGGGTGTCTCCCCCTAATGCTGCGACAAGCTCCCCTCCTCCTGGTCCTCCAGAACCAAAAGAGGGAGGAGCAAAGACAAGCATGGCAGTGGAGTCCAATTGCTTGAGGAAGACCGGGGGGAGGGGGAGACCTATGCAACTGTGGGAAGGTGGGGACCTTTAGTCTCCACAACTGCCTCATAGGGACAAGAGTTGCTGTGCTCATTAGGCCTGGCACTCGTGAGCAGACCTTGTATCTTCTAATAAAGAGTTAACTTCCACTTACTCCATGTGATTTGTTGTTGACACCCACCCCGTCACACTGTGGACAAAAGTATTGCACGAACTCTATCATGTGAAGATCTCATCCATAACTTCAGTTCAACCAGGTACTTACGCGATGTTTTTGAAGCAAGTAATGTGACTCGGGAGCCACCTAATAATTGAAATCCTAAAGCATTTAGCTGGTCTTCATCAGCCTGATCAGCAAAGTCTGAAATTAAATTAAATGAAATGTATAATTTACACAGTTTGTCCATACCATTAACACTACACCCATAAATCTACTTAGATTTCAAGTTTACAGTAGACTTCATATTACAAATAATTTTGGGTGAGAATGTGCCAATGCATTGTTTCTTGTACATTATGTCACTGCACCACAAACATTCATGCTGGTTTTACAACTACCTGCTGTTATATAAACTGCATCTAACCAAGACCATAAGCTCTATACAATGGATTGGATTCCCATGTGTGGGTAACATCATATCCACAGCAAACCAAATTGACCAGCATATAGTTATTTAAATGGTGCATATATTAGAAGCAAAATATATCAGTGTATTTCATTTGGGTACTGTGTGATAAGAATTTCACATAAAAACTTACCATGTGGTAAAACAACTTAATAATAAAGCTAGCAAAACTTAAGTGGGTTTTGACAAAATTCTAAATGTACAAACTAACATTGAGAAACCAATCCAGATATAGTCAAAATGTTTCTTTCATTTAAGCTTTTAGATAATAAATGGCTCATTACTCAAGCATTTTAGGTAATCATGTCAGAGGTGCATCCTTAACTGAAGTTCTACCTGGGAAAAGGGTAACAAGGCTGACTGGAGGCTTGTTGGTATCAATAGTTAACTTCTGGGTTGCTGTCTTTGAAGGATGAGCTGGAGAGCAAACTAACAGCAATGGTAATCGAAATTTGCACTGGGAAACTCTTGGTGCACCTGAAACAAATCATATGTGTATTGTAATTGTTAAGTCTAAATATACTGAGATTATGTATAAGACTTTGTTTAGGGCAACTACTGAAAATAAAAGATCTGCAAGATCATAAAGGTAAAGGTAAAGGGACCCCTAACCATTAGGTCCAGTCGTGTCCGACTCTGGGGTTGCGGCGCTCATCTCGCTTTATTGGCCAAGAGCCGGCGTACAGCTTCCGGGTCATGTGGCCATCATGACAAAGCCGCTTTACCTTCCCACCAGAGCGGTTCCTATTTATCTACTTGCACTTTGACGTGCTTTCGAACTGCTAGGTAGGCTGGAGCTGGGACTCAGCAATGGGAGCTCACCCCGTCGCAGGGATTCGAACAGCCGACCTTCTGATCAGCAAGCCCTAGGTTCTGTGGTTTAACCCACAGCGCCACCTGGGTCCCTCTGCAGGATCATACATATCATATAAATGAAAATCTGCAATCAGAAAAAAAATGCAATAACAAAACCCCCAAATATTAAAACAACCTCTATCTTTAAAAAGGAAGCAAGATTGCAACAGATATTTTCTTAAATATTGATCTTCTGACCTCAAAATACACAGCAATTTCCTGGCATTATGCTGAGCATCTGAATAACTTTGCACAGGAGTTCATTAGTTTTTCTCAAATAATTCTTATTTTGGTTTGTTAACTTTCATCAGCAGTCAGATATAAAAACAAACAAAATCATTCATGCAGATTGTAAAATATCAATAAAAAGTAAAGTATGTAATAATCAATAACCAATTAATCATTTTAATCGGAATTTCATCAGTTGGATAACTGTACCAGAAGTATGTAAAAATACAAGCGCGCGCACACACACACACACACACACACGTACAAGCAAGCAAGTCAGTTCCTGGATTCCATCAAGTTTTAGCATGAAAGACTAAGCAAATAAGAGCAGGCTTAGAGGCTCCCATTGACTTCAATGGGACAAAGTAAATGGACTGCAATGGTCAAGACCATTCAGAGAGGAATAAAATCAGTTTTTCCCATAGAACATGCGTCACCAAGGCGGTGGGCTCATATTCTTTCCTGCGAGTGGCAACCATTCAATTATATAATTGAAAATAAAGTGATACATTTTGACACTATTGCATCCCTTGATCCAATGCTACATTTGCACTGACCCAAAGCAATGGAAGTCCACAAGTTATCACACTTCTAATTGACAATTACAGGCTAACCTGGATTTTATTATATTTGCTTATGAATAATTAAATGGCTACACTATTCCTAAAAGAAATTAACATCAAAGTAGAGTTAACATTTGGGTTACTTATGCCAGCAAACACAATAAGGATTCCAGTAGCACCTTGTTTCAGTAGCAGTTCACAGGCATATATAAATAGTGGGGTTAAATGTCATGAAATGGGGGGGGGGGCAATGAGACAATTCAACTGAAATTTGAATGTACAAGAAACAAGCAGTTTCCCCTTTTTAAAGTTACTTAATGGTATTTGGTGACAGAGTCATCTTAGTGTTGCTAAGCTAATTGGCATCTGTAGTGGAACAGAGTATCATCAAAGTATTTTTGAAGTCACTTCTAAAGGGCCAACCAGCTGCTCACATATATATGTTTTTACTTTAAAAAAACAACGATCACTAACTTTGATTTTGATTCAGCCTATCATTCACTTACCCTCTGGGTTGAGATCTACCATGACATCAGTGAAAGCAAAAGAGAAAGTAAAGAACAAAATACAATAACAGAAATTTAACAAAAATTTAATAAATGAGAATGAAAGAGAAGGCTAGCTTCCTTAAGTAAGATGTAGGCTACGTTGCTCCACCACTACCTCTAAGAGACACGTAACATAAGATGTTGGACAGAAAGCTGAGAATATGATGAAGGAAAACAAAGAGCAAGGAAGAGGACTATGGAGAACCCATGCCAGGAGGAAGAGAAGTTAAGAATCAAACACAACAGTGCAGGTCCCACTGAAATATCCACCAGCGTTAGTTAAAGGGCTACCTGAAGTGGAAAAAATGTTTTATGGCATGTTGGTGAGATATCTTAATTTATCTTGGTTTATTAATGATTCTGTCTGTACTACCAATGGCATGTCTGTGACCCAGATAGGTCACCATGTGATTGCCCTCTATAGCTTGTGAACAATTAGGTATTCTAGGTGTCTAACTAGAGATTGGCAAATGAGGGATGGTACCTAATGCAGTATAGGGATCAAATCATTTTTGCTACAGGCAGTCCCCCATGTACGTGGGGGTTACGTGAAATTGTGTATAATTGAAACCCACTGGAAATGCCTGCAAACACCCTGTTTGTTACACTCCCCCTGTCAGCACTCCACCCTTTTAGCGACATTTCAGTGATGTCTTTATGTTGTTTCCGGTTACTGCCAGGTTCAGCACAATGCACACATATTAAAAGCACATAAATGGGGGCCTGCCTATACTCTACTATCTCTTTTTTGTCTGGTGGCTAAAGGTCAGAGATAGACATTTTACAAGCCTGGTCTTATTTCTGAGATGTGTGGCAACAAAAATAATAGTGCTCTCCACGATCAGTTTCATAAGATATTCATTATCTGACATCAATTTTAAGACACAATGTTGATTACCGAAGTAGACAGCTTATTTTCAGTTTCAGATTCTCAAAATGTCGATTGTAGCAATCTTAATGTTAATAGCCAATAATATCAGTCTGCTTGTGCAACATTTCTCCTTTCCTTTCTCCAGCCCTCCCCTCATGCCCCCTAGATCTGCTCCAAAGGGATCTGCTGCCAACTCTCTGGAACAGATTTTTGAGGTGCACGGGGGACTGCAGAGGGAAGGAAAAGAAGACAGGAAAAGCCCCTCTGTGTGAGTGGATGCCCACTTGCATGATGTTTTAATTATGAATTGCACCTATTTTGGTTGTTAGACAAGTGTTGTAAAAGCCTCAACTATGATTTATTATCTCATATCACCATGCAGCTTTGCTTAAAATGGCAAAAATATATCATTATAAAGAAGGTGTAACTTCCTTGTGTTTTAAGTTTGTGCCTTAGCTCTTCACTTAACAGAGTGATTTTCCCTTAAACTAACAGATAATTTTCACATCAGTCACAGAACGTGATTAGCAAAACGTCCTTTTATGGGTAACAACATGTGTTAGAGCACCATCTCCCAGAGTACAGCTGAAATAAACATTGTGAAATAAGCAGATAATTTTAATACAGTGCCTTCATTGTTGTCTGAGGAATGCTTCGCTTCCAAAACATCTTAAGTGCTATTGCTCAGTCAAAATGCAGTGCAGCGTAAGGGAATAACCAGACTTCACAACCATTTAACCCTCTGGTTCTGTGCAGGAGTGAACAACAATATTGATAAACTTATTTCTGGATTTGTCCACTTTCATCGAAAAATGTAATTAACTTCCAACCCTTAAAGGTGGTCTTTTCCAGTTCAGGTTTGAAGAAAATTGATACTTTAATTGTAGGTGGAAGCTAATAACAGTTGCTTCTACAAACACACTAAGACAAATTAATGATGTTACACAGAATCATGTATTTTGAAATGCAAGTTTAACAATCGCAGTTAAAAACTTAAAACAGTCGCCACCGCCCCTCCCCGTTTATTCAAATTTTCATAATATTTACCTGTTGCTGTGTTATATGAAGCTAGAACAGTACCTTCCAGATCTGCTGGTGAGATATTCCCCTTTAGAAAGGCAGAGAGTACAACTGTTTTAGATACAGATGACTCTGTAAACACAGATAAAGACAAAAAGGTCAACTGGAGGGAAGACTTCGTGTAATTCTACAAAACCATTTCTAAGGAAATATTAATTGAATCATAGATCATTATTTGTTACTCCCCCCCCCAAAAAAAGTACATGCAGTGCTATCCACCTATAAACAATATATATTGAAAATTCTTAAATGTGTGGAAACAAAATTTACTCAACAATCAATTCCTTAATTCCCACAGAAACACCATGGAAGCCTAACATTCAGCCTCTTGAGCCATCTAATTCTAGTACATTAGTTTTCTGGCCTCCTGGACAATTTGATGCAATTACATCTATGGATTTACAAGTATCACAAGCTTATCATCTATAATTATGTCCCTCAAAGTATATATCTAGACTATATAACATAGTCCTTTTGCCAGATATCAATACATGACTTGCAGTTTTGCAGAATTCTTTGGCAAAATTGCTCAGGACACTGCTGTGTCATTACTTTTATTGTTGTCATTTTTATTGACAGTTGACTCATTTAATCTTTTTCCTGTTTGCACACCACCTTGTGAAACCATATGAAAGGCAGTACAATCTGCTTAAGTAAAGTAATGAAACTGAATTTAAAAACACTTTTGCACAAAACTTTCAGTTCTGGTACTACGGGCAAAATACCTATGACAAAATCATGTGATGCCACTAAGAAATTAACATCAAACATACATGAAGCTATGAACAAATTGGGTGTTATCGCTGGAATGCCCCAAGGTACATCATGAAGTTTCTATGTTATTTGAAAATTAGCTCACTAGCCAAAGGGAGTTTCTGAGCGACATTTCTATCCTGGCAGCATTTCCTAAAAGTACTCTGAGCCGCTATGAAACCACTGTACAAAGTAGGAAGTTTCCAAGCAAAAGGACAATATTTGGACTGCAAACTTCTGCTAGCAATCTACACAAAATTGACCTACATATTTCTAATAATAATTATTACCCTCACTAGTAAATTAAGCCCGTTGAAAACCGGGCGGGGGCTAGAAGATAATGCCGGCGCTCCCTGGGCGGATCGGTCAGTCACCACGGGAGCAGTCACAGCTGCTGCTCCCGCGGTGACTAAGCGATCCGCCGAGGGAGTGCGGGCTCCCGCCGAGGGAGTGTCGGTTCCTGGAGCTGCCTGTCAGCACGGACGGGCAGCCTCAGGAGCCGGCGCTCCCTCGGCGGATCGCTCAATCACCGCTGAGCGATCCGCCGAGGGAGCGCCGCTGCCGCCGAGGGAGTGGCGGCTCCTGGAGCTGCCTGTCCGTGCTGCTTGAAAGCAGCACGGACGGGCAGCCTCAGGAGCCAGCGCTCCCTCGGTGGATCGCTCAGAGAGGAGAGCGGCGCGAGCTCCGTGCGAGGCAGCGGCGCTGCCCCAACTGAGACGCGCGTGCGCCGCCACTGCCTCTCGGACACGCCCCCCTCTCCCGTCGTCCAATCCGTGTGTCACTGGAACGCACGCGCACTTGCGAATTCCTGTGACACACGGAAAGTGGTACGTACGGACACAGGCTCTTTATTATATAGGATTCCAAAGAGATACTTTAAATGACTCAAAGGTGTAGGAATATCTAATATGAGTTTTTTGTTCTGTTTAAGACCCAGTGCCATATCATAAACTGCTTTTGAAAGTCTTATCAAGTTTCAAAAGCAATTAATCTTGTGAACTGGGAAATACAAGCCCAAAGCAAAGGTTTCAAGGTTTCTAGCTGGGGCAATTAGAATAAGGTCCACTATTTGACTGATTCAGGACCCTAAACTGTGTTTTATATAATCGACTTTTTATTTTGTTCTGTGTATATCGCAATGTTTTTTGTTGCTATGGCTGACGGCTGACGCAAATAAAGTTTCATTCATTCTCTCTCTCAAGCCCAAAGCCTGACTCTCTGGTGTAGGGAAGTGAACACTGTCCTCTGAGAAAGCACTAGGACAACAACAAGGGAGATGCAGTCAAGTATGTAAGAATGCCTGATGCTCAAATCAAGTAATACAGAAAACACAGAATACAGAACGGGGCAGGCTTCACTCTAGACCATTTACTTGTTCTATTATTTTAAATATATATTAGCCAGCGGCAGGTGGGCCTTGGTGTTGTCCTAGTATCTTCTTAGAAACATTTTTAATAATTTACATTACTGATATATTATATATTATAATGGGACCTGATGTGATTAGCTTCCATCTTTCCTATCACTATTTACATGACAGGCTGTTACTTGGAACTATTTTTAGCCGGGGGGGAGAAAGAATATAGAATGAAAGTCAAACACATCCGTCTCAGAAAAAAGTACAGTGTTAACGAATATTAATAAGTACCAGCGGTTTGATAGGCAATGGACAAAAAACAGAAATAACTATAGATAAAAGCTGGAACATTTACCTAATTTCAAGGTGAATTTGTCATGAGTCAAAGCTAAAGGAGGTTGAACACATACTGATAATTTTACAAGTGTCAGCTGTTTGCCCTCCACAGTGATCTGTTAGAAGTAAAAAATTAGAAAGGCATTTATGGAAATACCAGGGGAATTAGAACACATTGCAACTGAAAAAGGAACAGTAAATTAGTAACAACTTTTGAAGTGCTATTATTTTGTAATTTTTATCAGTTGGAGATCTTCCAAAGAATTATGTACATGAAAATGAGTTTTTAATTAATAGAATGCAATTGGAATATTATGCTCCACTGGGAAATTCCCACTCCCTCTGCCATAAATCTATGAAACAAAAATATATATTCACTAAACATCCTTTAATTCCATTGCAGTGAACACATATGCATATACAGTTGAAAAGAAATAAATTTAAAAGCCAGTATCAGGGTGAAGAAAGTCAAAATTTTATGTTATATATATTTATGTGGTGTAAATGTTAAGGCTGTGTTGGTTGTAACTTTCATTGTCAATATCTATTTTCCAATTTCTTTTTATTGCTGTATATTGTTTTTGTTTTGTTCTTTTTGTTCTTTTTTCATTTTTGTGTTGTTGTTATTGTCCTGATGTATCAATAAAAAATAAAATAAAATAAAATAAAATAAGAACATATATGTATATACCGTATTGGCCCGAATATAAGCCGCACCCGAATATAAGCTGCACCTTTAAAACTGGGGGGGGGGGTAGAGAAAAGAAAAAATATCAGAATATAAGCAGCTTCCTTCCTCGCTGCTCCTGGCTGCATACGGGGGGTGGGGGAGCCTCGTTGCATTGCCGGCAGCCTTTCCCCTTCCTCTCTCTCTCCCTTCCCGGCCTTGGGGAAGAGTGTGGGATGTGAAACATGGGAGCAGTCAAGTACAACATCCCTAGAGTGGACATAGAAGGGCATGTCTGAACCAGCCAATCGGAACTTCCTGTTTCTCCTGGGCTGGGACAGACTTCCTCTACATGTGACGAGAGGTAGGTGTGGCCTCACCTGTGCAGCTAACAAAAGCATAGGGCTGGCTGCCATCTCTCTCTTCTTTTGACTACATTTCATCGAGGAAGCAACGTCTGCTTAGCCAAAGATGCCCTCTTGGCTTCCAGCCAAGAGAGGACAAAGGAACTTATTCCTTATGGAATAGTCTCCTCATGTACGTTATTTTCTAAGCTAAGTCTACCTTCTGGGATCCTATTGTGAACAGAATGTAAGTAAACTCTTTTTATACTTTTATAGAAGACTGTGTCGTGTCTTATCTTTTATGAGAGAATAAAGGGGGAAATACCAGGACAGTTATTATAGAGGCTTTAGCGAACCTGAGTAACGCATCCGCTGTGTAAGTTTAAAAGGGAAATGTAACTCTGCTAAATTGTGGAACTTGTTACCATAACATAAGTTGGAATAAGATATAATTAAACAATATATCCTCTCCTGCATTCCTGAACATTCCCACAAAGAGGGCGGGGGACTACACGCAGGGTGGGCGCCACTTCACCACGCTCCTAGCTTGTTTGCCCTCCGCTCCTACCTGCATACCATAAGGTCGTGAATATAAGCCACACTTTTCACAGTCAGAAATGGGGGGGGGGGTGCGGCTTATATTCAGGCCAATACAGTATTCAACCTAGTTGAGGATTCTTCTGCCTCCACCATCATTAGAGTACTTAGATAAAACATTTTGTGTGTGTGTGTGTGTGTGTTAGCAACATTATGTTTGTATTTATAAACTCATAAGCTGGAGACCAAGTTGCTGCTTCAAGTCATTCAAGGAAGCATGTTTGGCATTTTTTTATTTGACCAGCAAACCACAATGTCAGCAATTGTCATCCAATATACATTTGGGACCAAGTCTCACTAACCTCAGTTGAAAGCCCATGAAAGCATGTATGAGATGTAAATAATTTGGCTGCAGTATTTTATATTGAAACAATAATTAGCAACAAAGATTATTTCTCTGAAAGTCATTATGCTCACTTTTGAAGACAGAAGATTACAGTATACTCTCACTCTCTCTAAAGATAAATCCATACCACTGCTCAAAAAGAGAGAGGTCGAGGCAAGGGGAAGATGCTGTTTCTTCTCCTTGTATATGTCACTGTTTGCATGCTTGAATAGGATAGCTGAACATGCAACAGTGGAGGAGAAAGTAGAGCCAGGTGGGTCTAAGAGTTCATACTGAGCCTTTGATGGGGTATGGAACTCAGCAAGCATCCAAATGATGACAACCTGTGAGTCAGTCCTGGTTCAAGAAGATAGCATCTTCCTAGAGAGGCTCACTTCCAAGACCATAGGTAAAGGTAAAGGGACCCCTGACCATTAGGTCCAGTCGTGACCGACTCTGGGGTTGCGGCGCTCATCTTGCATTATTGGCCGAGGGAGCCGGCGTACAGCTTCTAGGTCATGTGGCCAGCATGACTAAGCCGCTTCTGGCGAACCAGAGCAGCGCACGGAAACGCCGTTTACCTTCCTGCTGCAGCGGTACCTATTTATCTACTTGCACTTTGACGTGCTTTCGAACTGCTAGGTTGGCAGGAGCAGGGACCAAGCAACGGGAGCATGGCAAGCCCTAGGCTCTGTGGTTTAACCCACAGCGCCACCTGCGTCCCGTCCAAGACCATAGATAATGTTCCAGAAGATAATAGATAATAGTTCCAGAAGACATTTCTCTTAGCTTTCCCCATAACACACAGACCCATGATGTATACATCCAGTGCTTTTTTCTACAAAAATGTTTAGGGGTAGTCTCATTTTGACTCAAGAAAACCACCATTTTATAGTTCAAATCGGGGAAAATAAATACAGTAAATGGACAAAAGTACAAAGATTCACAAAATGTTCAGAGGTATGCGTACCCCCTGCGTAACCCCTGAAAAAAAGCACTGTATACATCTAATTTTTATTTCTTTAATGCATATCACAAGCAATGTAAATCACCAAAATCTCAGTCACTTCTGTATATTTTCTAGGACCACCCCTCTAAATATAAAAAAATGCTTTGAATATTTTGAGTGTTATACTTGGTTTTAAAGTCCCAACAAAGCCAATACCTTTACTGTCACAGAAGGAACCACCTCTGCTTTTACTTCACTGTCAATGGCTTGCTGTGAAGAAGAAAAAAACACAGAAACAGCAAATTCAATATCACACAGGAATGAACATATTGTATGGCTAGATTTCAGCTTACTGTAGAGCTCTTAAAACAATAATAAAAGAATTAAGATGCACAAAAATGTTGGGTGATATCTATCTACGACAGCCCAATCACTCAGCCCAATCATTCAACTCACTGGAGCTGTGTTCTCAGCATAGTAAAACAGCCAAATTCAATGGATGTCATATGCTTGTGGTATTACTATTACTCTCTGTGATAGATAAGTTTGTGCATATCAACTTTCAAATGTATTTTGCTAATGTATTGGATCTCACTCAAAGATTATTATTTTTTCAAAATCTTTGCTTAAAATTGTCTATAAAAAGAGGAAACAAAGGCCAAGAATGTTCTGTACATACAGTTAAAGCAACATATTCCAATCTATTCTGTTTTTACAGGAGTTTATCTTCCAAGGGGCACAATCTTATACCTAGTGCAATGGTGTCAACTGCTCTAGAGCATAAATAACATTTTATCTTACTCAGGCTTTGTATGTCATTAACAGGCAGTTTAAAATCATTCAAATTCTAGCTATGCATGTCATATTTTAGAAACAATTCTTATTTGCTGCTGAATAAAATCTTTCTCCTATTACTGAAATAAACTACTGAAAACGTTTCCAAAACCAAGAGCCTAACAGCTAAAATATTAAGTAAAATATCTACACACATAATAGTTCTTATTTTAATTACCCCAAAAGTATTAGGATTTACTTGTTAACAATTAACAGTTAGTGCTGAGGAAAGCATACCAGTTGGTCCACTAACTTCAAAGAACTTCTTTTAGCATACAAATTAGAATGAGAGAGAACACAGTCAATGGTTCAATTCAGATACAACATCAGACTATGGTTAGGGAAGCTTACCTGTGGCTTAGTGTACTATCTGAATTAAGAAGCCACAGTTAAATCAATTACTCTGCCTCCACATGCTATTACATCATGGAGATGAGAATAAAATTATGAAGCCAAATGCCAAAAGAACAGAAAAGGAAAGCAGACAAATGGCTTTAAACGAGGGCTTTGTGTTCTAAAATATAGTTAGCTCAAACCATGGTTTGCCATGATGCCTGAGTATAGTCAATGTTCATTTACAGCTGGAGGCAAACAGTGGTGGATTAACATTTGATTGACAGCGGGAACAGGATATGAGCGGGATTTGATATGAGCGGGAACAGGAAGCTGAGTTGAGCTTCTGGAGCAAGCAGCAACTAGCATCAAATAAACATGTGATGGGTGGTGCATGAACATAGTTTAGTACAAGGAGTCAGTTTCTTTTTACTGTGGTTTAGCCTGTCATCATTCATCAACTGAGCACCATGCCAACAATATCAATGAAGCACAGTCATAAACAAACCAGGATTTCATTCATCCTTCTGTAGCTGTACAGTAGTGCAGGATTTCTAAGAATAAGTTAACATTTCATTTCAAAATTTATTCTCTCTGTACAAACGTTTTCAAATTAAGATTTGCCTACTGCATACCGGTATTGTAGTAACTTAACAAAGCAGAATCCTGATGCATGTTGCACTGGCTTGAGTGGCCCAAATGTGCTATAGGAGCAGATCAAAAACAAATGATCCTTATGTGGTTTGCTATGGCTACATTCAATGGATATTGGCAAGGTTTGCATAAGGTAAAATAAAAACATTCTGTTATGAATTTCTTATATAATTTACTATTAATTCTAATTATTAAGGATGTGTTCAATTACTCAGTATTAGTTATTGGGTAGATGTTTGATGGCACAGTTTTAAGACTGCAAGTTCAATATAGATGCTACATTTACAGATTTTTTTCTTCTTCAATGTTAGTGATCCTTTATATTATAAAAGGCACTCTAAACCAAGAACAAACCTTGGTTACAGGTCATGGTTTCTTTGGAGCAAGACAAACCAGAAACACGAGTTTGCACATAACACTAAGCCAAACCATGATTTAACTCCCAATAGTGCAGCAGCAACAGGAAAGAGGAAGGAGTGAAGCACCTATGGAGTTTTTTTCTATGCATCAGCAAGCTTGGCTTAGTGTTAAAAGTGAGTAAGACTTTAGAGCAGGCTTCCTCAACCTCGCCCCTCCAGATGTTTTTGGCCTACAACTCCCATGATCCCTAGCTAGCAGGACCAGTGGTCAGGGATGATGGGAATTGTAGTCTCAAAACATCTGGAGGGCCAAGGTTGAGGAAGCCTGCTTTAGAGAACAGAAATAGCCTCACTTAAGAAAGCCACTGTATTTAAGCATATAACATTATGACTAATATTGGGTAGGATACCAAGAACAGGATTAGTTTCTTGCACCAGGTGGCTTGGTTTTACATTTCTCAAAATTGCACACACCCACACCCACACACCCAAAAAATGGTAGGGCAAGCCACTTTTGTAACTAAGTGAACAATTTTTTAATAAAAAATAATGCCAATTAACCTTTATGGACACAACATTGTTTATAACAGTTACTGATATGGCATGGGGATCTACTTAAAAATCTCTCTGGGCATGGCCAAGTCCCTGAGTAGGTTTTGGGCTCCTGGCCATTCTTCTAAATTTAAGCTCAGTGTTCATTAATTTAACAAAATGCTATGAGCACTATCTTTTTTTTTTTTTTTTTTTTTAAATAATTTTTATTAGGAATTTTTGACACATAAACACATACATAAGACAAAACCAAAACAAAAACCAAACCCCCCTCCCACCCCCCTACATCAAAAATAAACAAACTAACTGAATTGATTACTTCCTAATAGTCATATTTCTCTAACATTATCTAATTGACTTCCCCCTCTTCTCTCCTTTAACGTTACATTATCCTATCATTTTAGCAATTTCTACTCATTTTCTAATCTATTTCTTATTCCTTTAACACCAAATATAATTTCAATTATCTCCACTCTATTATCTCTATCGATCTTAAATATATTTCTTTAAGCTATTTCTATTATCTTAAACTTATCTCCAAATCTTTCTCTACGTCTTTATCTTTTAATTTTCTTCTAATCATTATTTTAATTCTTATATACATTTTCTATCTTATCAATCTTATCCTATCTATAAATTCTTCTATCTACTCAGCAAAATTCTAACAGTTTAAAGATTCTAAATTTTAAGATGTTTCTTCATATATTCTTTGAACTTCTTCCATTCTTGTTCCACCGCTTCTTCCCTCTGGTCTCGGATTCTTGCGGTCAGTTCTGCGAGTTCCATATAATCCATCATTTTCAACTGCCATTCTTCCACCGTTGGTAGTTCTTTTGTCTTCCAATATCTTGCAATCAGTGTCCTTGCTGCTGCTGTGGCATACATAAATAACGTGTGATCTTCTTTTGGCAACTCGTGATGGATCATTCCCAAGAGGAAGGCCTCTGGTTTCTTAGCAAATGTGTTTTTAAACACTCTCTTCAATTCATTATATATCACATCCCAGTAGGCCTTCACCCTCGGGCACGTCCACCACATATGATAAAAAGTTCCATCTGATTTCTCACACTTCCAACATTTCTTGTCCTGCATATGATAGATTTTGGCTAATTTGACTGGGGTTAAGTACCATCTATATATCATTTTCATAATATTTTCTTTTAAGAGATTACAAGCTGTGAAATTAATTCCTCTTCTCCAAAGTCTCTCCCAGTCATCCATCATTATGTTGTGTCCTACATCTTGTGCCCAGTCTATCATAGCAGATTTCACCAATTCATCCTGTGTATGCCATTCTAGCAGCAAGTTATACATTCTAGACAAAACCTTTGTTTTAGGCTCTAACAGTTCTGTTTCCAATCTTGATTTTTCTGTCTGAAAGCCAAGTTTCTTATCTTGCTTGAAGAGTTCACTTATTTGATGATATTGTAACCAATTTGTTACCACTCCTTTCAGCTGTTCAAAGGGTTTTAACTTGACACTGTCTCCTTCTTGAATTATAATGTCTCTGTATTTAGGGTAATTGCTTTCCATATTTGTTCTTCTATCTGCCTTGGCTTCTAAAGGTGAAATCCAATTGGGTGTTTTCTTCTCCAATAGATCTTTATATTTACACCAGACTCTGAACAGGGCTTTTTTAATTATATGTGACTTGAATCCTTGATGAATCTTTATTTTGTCATACCACAAATAAGCATGCCATCCCCACCGATTGTCACATCCTTCTAGATCCAACACATCAGTCTCTTCCAACAGGAACCAATCCTTAAGCCAGCAGAATGCCGCAGCTTCAAAATATATGTTCAAGTCCGGCAAGGAGAATCCCCCTCTTTTCTTATCATCAGTTAGTATCTTGTATTTAATTCTGGGTTTTTTCCCTTGCCAGACGAATCTAGATATGTCCTTCTGCCAGTTTTTGAATGGTTCCATCTTATCGACAATCGGTAGCGCTTGGAACAAAAATAACAATTTTGGTAATACATTCATCTTGATTACAGATATACGTCCAAGCAAGGATAGTTTCAAATTGTTCCAGATTTCCAAATCTTTCTTAACTTCTTTCCATACTTTTTCGTAGTTATCCTTGTACAGATTCTGGTTCTTAGATGTTAAATTCACCCCTAGGTATTTCACCTTTTTTTCGAAACCAAGGCCCGTTTTTTCCTCAATAGATTGTTTTTCTTCCAGTGTCAAGTTTTTACCAAGCAACTTGGTCTTGCTTTTGTTTAATTTGAATCCTGCTACCTGTCCAAATTCTTGAATTACTTCCAGTGCCCTCACGGCACTGGTCTCTGGTTTTTGAAGAGTTAATACTACATCATCTGCAAAGGCTTTCACTTTATATTGCTTTGCTCCAACGCTCACTCCTTGTATGTTGCCATCTTCTCTGATCAAATTCAAAAGGACCTCCAGGACCGTAATAAATAACAATGGGGAAAGAGGGCACCCTTGCCTTGTTCCTTTTTCAATTTTAAGGCTCTCTGAAACGATATTGTTGACTATGATTTTTGCTTTTTGTTCTGAATATATTGCATTCAGTCCATTCATAAAAGCTTCTCCCATCTCCATTTTCCCAAAGTTTTCTTTCATGAACTTCCACGAGACATTGTCAAAGGCCTTCTCTGCATCTATAAACATCAAAACCGCTTTGCGATCTTTCCTTTGTTCCAATCTTTCCAATATATCCACCACGTTCCGTATATTTCCATTTATTTGTCTTTGGGGTAAAAACCCTGCTTGATCCTTGTGGATAATCTTCATTAGCACTCCTTTAAGTCTGTTGGCCATGACGTTTGCAAATATTTTGTAATCCACATTCAAAAGGGAGATGGGTCGGTAATTTTTCATTTGGGTTCTGTCAGTATCTGATTTAGGTATCAAAGTTATATAGGCCTCTTGCCATGAATCGGGTGCTTTCCTTCCCTTTAATATTTCATTACATACTTCTTTCATTGGTTGTATTAACCAATCTTTAAGTGTTTTATAGTATTTTGCTGAAAGTCCATCAGGTCCTGGGGCCTTGTCTAATTTCATATTTGTTATTGCATTCTCAATTTCATTTGTAGTTACTTGGCAATTAAGCGTTGGTTTCAATTCCTCTGGGATTTTGTGCATTCCTTTTTCTTTCACAAATTGCTCTATCTTGTCATCGTGTAGATGGTCTTCCCTGTACAGCTGTTTATAGAAACTCTCAAAATTTTTCCGAATTTCTACTGGCTTTGTAATATGCTTCCCATTCACCTCGATATTCGTTATCGTGTTTTGCTTCGACCTCTGTTTTAACTGCCATGCAAGCAATTTACCACATTTATTTGCCGATTCAAAGGTCTTTTGTTTCATCATTTTAATTTTCCATTCTATTTCCTGATTAATTAATTGAGAATAATCCATCTGTAATTTCTTGATTTTTTTCTGCAAATCCAAACTTTTGGGATTAGCTCTCAACTGTTTCTCTCTTTCCTTTAGCTGTTGCAGAATATCTTCTTTTCTTTGATTTTGTAGCCTTTTCCTTATCGCTTTCTGTTGTATCAGGAATCCTCTCATTACCGCTTTACTGGTGTCCCAGATGACTCTTTTTTCCATTGTTGTGTTGAGATTTATTTCAAAAAAGTCTTTTAGAGTCTTCTGGGCCTTCTCACATATATTGCCATTCCTGAACAAAGAATCATCCATTCTCCATCGGAAAGTACCTTGTAGATTGATTCTTAAATCCAGCTGTACAGGGTTGTGGTCTGAGCAGGTTCTTGGATGTATTTGTGCTTTGAGTATCCTAGGTGACATTTCCCTGGATACCCAAAATTGATCTAATCTACTCCACGAATTCGTTGCTTCTGAAAAAAAAAGTCGACTCCGTATCTGTTGGGTTTTTTAACCTCCAGGCATCCACCCAGTCCAAATTGTCCGCCATATCAAAGAAGGTTTTAGGTAATCTTCCATCATTGGACCATTTTGTTCTCTGTGATCTATCCATCAATGTGGATGGAACCGCATTCATGTCTCCCATGGCTATTATTTTGTAATCCATGTAATCCAGCAACTTGTCGTGGATTTCTTTAAAAAATTCCGCTTTTCCTCCATTAGGTGCATAAATTCCCAGAACCAAAAGTTTTTCGCCTTGCACTGTGATTTCAATTGCAATGTATCTTCCTTCCTGGTCTTTGAAGAGTTGTTTTGGGTTCCATTTATCTTTGGCATAAATTACAATCCCTCTCTTTTTAACTTTAGCTGATGAAATAAATTCTTGGCCCAATTTTTTATTTTGCAAGACTCTTCTATGTATTCTGACCACATGTGTTTCTTGTAAGCAAATCAAGTCCAGATTCTGTTTATTTAGGACATGAAACACCTTGTGTCTTTTAACAGGTATATTTAAGCCCCTGACATTCCATGTTAGGGCTTTTAACGCCATTGTCCTTTATGCTACTCCTCCTTCCGCTCCTTTGGGCTCCTGTGCTGCTTTTGGTGAAGTTGGTGCTGATCTGGATTGTGGTTCTGTAAGAAGCTCCGGGTGCTTGTCCACAAAGTTCTTTTGTTCTTGTGGTGATTTAATTCTCACTCTTCTTTCTTTATATCTGAACGAGAGGCCTTCTGGAAATTCCCACCTGAAGTCAATTCCTCTCCTCCTGAGGGTGCGTGTCAGTTCTATGTATGTACTTCTTTTGTCCAAGAAATACTTTGGAATGTCTTTAAACAAGACCACCTGCTGCTTGTTTACCATCAGATTTTTGGCATAATGAAGACTCAAAATCTCATCTCTTTGTTGTTTAGATTGAAATTCAATTATGCAATCTCCTGATGTTTTGGAGTCCTTGTCTCTAGATTTGAAGCGGTAGGCCTTTACAATTTTTGTATCCAGCTCTACGTCGTCAATTTCCCAGAAATCTGCAAAGGTCTCTACCACATAGCTCTTGAAATTTTCTTATTCACCCTCTGGGAGATTCCTCACTTTCAAGTTCGCCTCCCGCTGCTTCATCTGAATGAAGGCAAGAGCCGTCTGAGTTTCCCTCTGATACTTATCCTGTGAATGTTCCAGGTCGTCCACTTTATTTTCTACTTTGGCAACTTTTTCTTTGGCCTCCTCCAGGTCTTTTTTAATTACTGCGAGATCATCTATTTTATTACTCAAAATATCAATTCTTTCACCAAATTCTTTTCTCATAGAGTCCAAAGATTGAAGCACCTGTTGCATCACTTCTTCGTTCGCCCTGGAGTCCCTCCTCTCGTCCTTTGAGTCCCTTCTTTCTGGTTGTTTAGCTTCTTTCGGCCCTTTAGCCCTGGCACCAGCTGAGCTAGTCATCTGTTAATAGTTCAAGGTCACTCCTTTTATCAGCTCCTTCTCTGCTGAGAGCTTTGCCGGAGTGGAATGCAGGAATGTAAACACAGGAAGTAGGGGCTTAAACAGTCTATTGTCTATTGTCTTTCAGAGTCTCTTTTACTGAATCCTGAAGATAGCTTCAAGGGATTGCAATTGTAGCCAGTTTTACATGGAAGGCATAGAATACATTGAGGCAAATACTTCTTATATATTTTAACACTTTGGGCATTTGTAGCAGTCTCCCCTGTTACTAAATAGCAAGAGAGTCAACAGAGCTGTCAAAGTCTTTAGCCTTTCAAATGGCACTATTTTTCTTCTTCCCGCACTGACCCGGAATCCAAGTCCTGAGGGTGGCGGGGGAACTTTATTTCTCTTAAGAAGAGACACCAAAAGGTCCTTTCCCCCCCCCCTTCACCCTTGTGAGCCCGGGAGGGGGTTTCTGTTAATTATCTGTCAAAACCTTACTGAGCGTTCTAAGAGCCTTCAAACCAGTCCGCTATTTACAGTCTTTTTCCTTGCTTTATTTACACGTTAAAGGAAGAGCTGGACCTCCGTTTAGATTCTCTTCCTTGTCCGAATTTAGTCCAAATTAATCTTTTTTGGAGTCTTTACTCACGGTTCCTTGTTGCAAATTGATGGAGGAATCTAGCGCTGTTTGCTGTCCGCTATGCCGCTTCGCTGGAAACGCACGATAATGGAGTCTCGGTGCTCCAAGCTCGACCCGCTCTCCCCTTCTGCGACCCTAACTCGGGTCTTCCAAAGGGGGGGGAGCTCGTTTAAGCACCCGCCGATTCCACAGGTCTTCAGGCCGCCCTGCCTGAAGTTTTAGGAGGGTCCGTTGCGCAGGAACGGGACCCTCGGATCGTTTCCAGCCGGTCCCCGCCGCGCGCGACGGAATCCCAGCCGATCGGCAAAAGCGCTAGACCGGAAGCCCTCTGCTATGAGCACTATCTATCAGGTTTGAGAGTATATAGTTTCTATAAAAACAAATCTCTGTAAGAATATTTGTAAGTTTTAAGGTTACGTACAGACGCTGAATCAAGATCAGGTGAGACCATCACAAGAAGTGCAAAATCTTCATTTTTTTCCATTTTAGGCAAAATGTCTGTAAAAAACAGGTAATTAGGAAGTTTAGTCAATGATTTCATAACCATGTTATTGAGACTTAGAGCTGAAGTTTCAACTTAGGATAAAGCCCCATATGTGGAGATTCACAAGTTATAGTCTGGTGAATACTTGTGGCAGGCTTTTTTTTTTTTTTAAGAGCCCTGCCTCCCTGATTCCAGGTGGGAATCAAGGGCTGAACATGTGCATTTCCATGCGGCCAGGAGGGTGAGGGTACTGACCTAGAGCACAGCTCCTCCAAGGTTTATTTGGCCCCTGAAGTACATTTTAACTAGGGTTGCCACATCTTGAAGAGCAAAAAAGAGGACAACCCAAGCCGCTGCCAGTGGAGCAGGGGCGACGCTGCAGCCGTGCAACTTTCCCCGGCACAGGTTGGCAGCAGCCGCAGCATGCAGAGCAGCCCGAGCCGCTGCCAGTTCAAATGGAGGTGAGGACCCCAGATCCCACCTAATCTTCGCTGTGACAGCCTTGCTCCGCTGCGGCACTTCCGGGGCACAGCGCTCCCTCGAGCATACACATGCCCCCCTAAAACAACCTCACCCCCCCAAAAAAAACCCTGGACATTTCCTTTAAAATGTAAAAATCCACCCAGATGGGCATGCTGGCCCCCCAAAAGAGGACATGTCGGGTTTTCCCGGACCTATGTCAATCTTATTTTAACCCTTTATTCATCCTGCATAGTTGCCCTCCCCTCCAGGATCACATGCCAGCAATGGGTGTACAAAAAGTGGAAGCAGCTACCCCACACTAACATGAAAGCATAATGTATCTCTCTCTCACACACACACCTCACGGTTCTGTTTGGTGGGGGAAGGAAGTGCCATATTGGGAATGTAGAAGAAAGAGAGCACCCTGAAGAAGAAAAATATTTAATGCTATTCTGCTACCAAAACAGAAAATGAAGGAAGGAAAGGGGAAGGTGTGTGGCCAGATCCCTTGTGAAGCTACAGATGCTCCCACACTGCTTCCTTTCCTGCAGTTTATGTTCCTCAGTCAACTTAGGTTTGGACTCTTTCTTCTCAGCTCCAGTTCTCCCCATTCCTTGTCCATTCCTCCCCTCTGTGACAGCAGCCTCTTTTTTACGAAGAGGCTTCTTCTGGGAAGAGCTCCAGGAAGGAAACATCATTGGTGAACACCTTCACTCTTCCTGGGACACTATGGACATTTTTCTATACAGTGGTACCCCGGGGTTACGCACGCGATCCGTTCCGGGTCGCGGTGCGTAACACGGGCGTGCGTATCACGAACGCACAAACAAACAAAAAAAACCTGGAAGTTCATGGTTTTTTGCGCTTCTGCACACCTGCGCACGCTCCGTGAAGGACTTCCGGGTCGCCGCGGTGCGTATCCCGAACATACGCAACACGGAGTGTACACAACACGAGGTATGACTGTATGTCTATATAAATTATATATTTTTCAGTTATTTATATTTTGCCTTTCAGGATATAATCTTACCAAGCTGGTTTACAATTAACATTCATTTACATACGTTAAAAACACAATGAACATGGAAGAACCAGAGGTATTCTTTCCGGGTGAGTTATTCTTTCATTGAAAATTTGTTGCCAGAATTGTTATAGCAAACTTTTTTTAGGGGAAATGGCATAACCCGTTACTACTACTACATAGATATTTTAATATTGAGGGGGAAAGAATTAAAATCATAGTGAAAAGTTTGTTTATCTGCATAGCTTAATTCAGCAGCTCCTTCATTAAATACAAATTAAAGATAAATCCTATAGTTAGATTTTAATGGACAGCCAACCAACCACAACAGATGTAATTTCAATAAAAAAAGGGGGGAACCCATACCTTTGATTTTTCTGGCTTCTTTAATGATTTTCTGAAGTTTATTCATTTCTGCATCATATTCTTCATAATTTATATCCCGAGCCTCAACTTTTGGAGCTTGAAATAAAGATGGATCTGTGCCAAGGTAGGAGCATTGTAGATCACCACTATCACTCAGTGTGACTATCACACCTTTCAAATCTCTGCATAAAAGGAGGGAAAGCTGAATAGCACCATATAGTGAAACAGCACAGAATGCCAATGCAATGTCCTTTGCTATTAAAAATGCTTCCAAACATGTGTTTTTCACAGGCACTATCTGTACATTTTGGGGGGCAAGTCTATTTCTACTGAGTCTGTGTGGCTGGTGAAATCAGATCACTTGTAATAAATCAAAGTACCACCATCATGTTTCATGTCACCCGAATTGTCCAGTAGCACTTTAGAGACCAACTAAGTTTGTTCTTGGTATAAACTTTCATGTGCATGCTTGAGTTGGTCTCTGGACAATATATATATATATATAGAGAGAGAGAGAGAGAGAGACTGTGTCAGACCAATACGGCTACCTACCTGAATCATGTCACCAGAAGTTTATTAACAAGACATGTAATTAAGAAACTGCTAAAACACCTCTAACAACACAGAATTTTAGTATTCACACTCCCAAATCTGTTTTAAAAACAAGCCTACTTAAATGAGCAATGAGATGAGTTTGTAAAATGCTTATAATGCTTTTGCTGTTAGCAGCTTAGTGCCCTTCTGCGGGTTGCTGCAGCACAAAGAAGCAAACAGCAGCAGCTGCATTATGTGCAGACAGACTTAAGTCTAGAACCTTATGAAAGGGGAAAGGAGTTAGGAGTACGGGGAAGTTACAGCTGGTTGATAGGTGAAGTATAAGCACCTGCTACCCTACAGCTCTGAAAATTGCCCTTTCCCCAAGCTGCTTTTCTCAGGATTTAACACAGATATCTCCATAGCATAAATTGGGAGATCTGGAGCTCCCGCCATCACTTTGTGGGTGGATACTGGACTTTTTGTCAGATCGCCCCCAGAGGGTTCGGTTGGGCCCTTATACCTCTAATATGCTCAGGACTAACACAGGAACACCACAGGGATGCGTTCTCAGTCCGCTCCTTTATATTCTCTATACGTACGATTGTGTCGCTGCTCACCCTAGTAATAGGGTTGTCAAATTTGCAGATGACACAACCATGATTGGGCTCATCTCTGATAAGGAGGGTGAAACGAACTATAGAGATGAAGTGGAGCAGCTGACGAAGTGGTGCAGAGCTAACAACTTGCTCATAAATACAAAGAAAACAAAGGAGCTTGTGGTGGACTTCAGGAGAAAGAAGAACGATGTCCAACCACTTTTGATTGATGGAATCTGTGTGGAGAGGGTAACAACGTTAAGATTTCTGGGCATTGAATTACAGGAGGATCTGTCCTGGAGTGCAAACATAAGGGGGCTTGTGAAGAAGGCGCAGCAGAGACTGTACTTCCTGAGAGTTCTAAGGAAAAACCATCTTCCACAAAAGCTGCTGCTTGCCTTCTATCACTGTGCCATTGAGAGCGTGCTCACTTATGGCTTATGTGTGTGGTACGGAAGCTGTACTACCAAGGACAGGATGGGGTTGTGCAGAGTTGTTAAAGCAGCAGAGAGCATTGTTGGCTGCTCGCTCTCCACCTTAGAGCAGATTTATGCCATGAGGTGCCACAGAAAGGCACTGGACATAGTAAAAGATCCATCGCATCCTGGTCACCGTCTCTTTGAGCTCTTGCCATTGGGACGGAGATACAGGACGATGTCGACAAGAACAAGCCGTCTTAGGAACAGCTTCTTCTCCAGAGCGATCTCAGCCTTGAATGGGAAGCCTGGACTTTGAAGTCATCTAATCTTACCTGTTATGTTTTATCATTGTATGGTTTTAATCAGTGTTTTTGTAGTTGTTTTGTTTTTGTGTGGAGTGCCCTATCTGGGTGGATGGAGCAGCCAAGTAATTTCGTTGTTCCCGAAGGGGACAATGACAATAAAATATATTCTATTCTATTCTAATTTGGTTCTAACTTATTTAGATCCCTTTTCTGCACATATGATACACGCAAATCTAGTTTGTATTAGTCAAACATGTCTATATCCTAAACATTTGCACTTGCATGTTCACCTGCAACATTATGGTAACATAATCGTTATGTTGAGTTTATGCGATTCGACACTGGCATAGCGCATACTAAACATTTGTGTGCTCATGATTTGGTAATAAGTCCATAAATGCTCCATACAAGTTTAATAGCCCATTGAGAGTCTTTTGAAGACTTGGACCAAAAAGGCAATCTTCAAAACATTCCTATTTTTTGTAATCTATTCTTTCTGCCAATAGTTCCTTTATGGTTGCTCTGCTTTCAAGAAATATAGGCTGTTTAAGCAAAGGGTTGTAAAATACAATGATTTTCCTTTGCTCTGGTTGGATATGCTGCAATCCTATACACACTTAAGAAAATTTAAATTACATTAACTTTGCTGATATTTAAGCAGTCAAACTACAGGACTGTCTTTTTTTTTTTAAGTACATTTCCTCTAGGTCCTAAAATCTATGGTGTTTTATATTTTAAAATTAAGCATACAGGACTCCATGAAAACTTTAAAGATTTTTCTTCCCTGTAATTTTTTCCATGCATTCATAACTACATTGATATAAAAGCAAGGTAGCAATTGAATTATGAAGTATTAATTTATCTTATGGAACACCTGACCCCCAGACGGTTTTAGTTTAACCAAATTCAAAGCTACAGTTCTCAAATGGTTCACCCCAGAACAGTGTCAGCGGTACTATTAACAGAGCAAGTCGCTTCAGGGCTGCAATTATAAAAGGGATCTAAAATAAATTTTATAGCCATTTTCCTGTAGCTACTGTAATTGTCTGTATAGCTATGAACATTACTACTGTAACACATTTCAAACAAAGTACAGTTTCAATTACTTATTGTTGAGGTAGAATATTTTTGAAAGATCTTAAAAGCAGCCAAATAAATGTAAGAACTAAAATATTTTATTTATTTATTACTGAAGAAAGTCAATTGAAACAAATTATTTTGGTACCCATAATACGGTTATTGTTCAAAGCAAATTCTCCACACATATGGTAGTAATTTGAAAATATATCTTTTACTGGATTTTGGACAAAAATAATAGCATATGCTTTTTGCATGTTTCTTTTGCAAAACAAATTGCTTAAAACATAGCATTTTAACAAATCCAAATGCTCTGCATACTTTTTGTCATACAATAAAACAGTAATCATTCCAGATGGATTAATAAACCCTTGGATCTATAAATTACCTGGTTGCCTGTTTGGTTTTTTAAAAACCATTTTTATTTTATACTTTAGAAAAGTATTCCCATTTAACAGCAAACATCCCTTTTATGTTTAAAGAAATGACCACGCTAATGAATCCTGCAATATTAATAATATACCCAATTAGAAAGTGTGAATAATGTTTTCTCTAGTGTTATTGTTGCTGTTCTAATTACTTCACTCAGTGTAATGAAGATTCTGAGAATGTCTGACTGCCTTCACCACCTGGTTTCTGCACTGACTTCCATGGAAGTAGGTTATAATCTGAAACATTCATGATCTACATTATCAGAAAGTCTGAATTCTTCAGTATTTTTTCTGGATGGTGACAGTCAAAAGACCAAACTGTGCACAATAGCTAACATCGCTTATGAAGTGAGAACAGTGTATGCAACGAAATAGGCGTCCAAAACCGAGGATTTTTTTATATATAAAATTAATCTCTCTCTCTCAACAGCCTTCCAATCAAAAAAGGGACGCAGGTGGCGCTGTGGTCTAAACCACTGAGCCTCTTGGGCTTGCTGATCAGAAGGTCAGCGGTTCGAATCCCTGCGACGGGATGAGCTCCCGTTGCTCTGTCCCATCTCCTGCCAACCTAGTAGTTTGAAAGCATGCCAGTGCAAGTAGATAGATAGGTACCACTGCAGCGGGAAGGTAAGTGGTGTTTCCATGCACTCTGGTTTGTGTCACGGTGTTCCAGTGCACCAGAAGCTGTTTAGTCATACTGGTCACAAGACCCAGAAAGCTGTCTGTGGACAAATGCCGGCTCCCTGGGCCTGAAAGCAAGATGAGCGCCGCAACCCCATAGTCACCTTTGATTGGACAAAAATGTTCAGTGCTATTTTAGTCCATGACAGCTTGGTCAAGTTTTTCTTAGCATTTTCAGACACAGCAGTAGTGGTCCTTGGCCAAAGTCACCATTCATCCTCCAGACACATTAAACCACTATGACCAGGGGTGGCACATCCCATTTCAACCTAGCCCGCTAACACCTGCACTACCCACCCCGCCACCTCTGCCATCGGTGGAAGAGCAGCACCAGCAGCAGTACTGATTTGGGGCAACAGCACACCAATTTGGGGGGAGAGAGATCTCACACTCCACAAGATCTTGTGTGATTTCAGCGAGCTCTCATCATAAACTGCCATGATTTCACCTCAAATCAATGCCAATGTCAGTGCCATTTCTTCACTGGCAGTGAAGAGGGCGAGGCGTCCAAAGGGGCACCACCGCAGGGCTTCTGCCGCCTGAGGCAATGGACTCACCCCACCTAATGGCTGTGCTGGCCCTGACTTTCAGGATATATTTCTCATGGGTGTATACCTCTCAGTGCAAATGAGAGCCTCAAGCTATGATCCAAGTTGCAGTCATTTATTATTATATTAAAATTAATGTATTGGCTAGTCGCTTTTCTAACAGGGTGAAAATAAAACCATATATGTGAAAATAACACCATGTATCCTAAAGTCGCCACAGTCTGCATTGACATTCATTCTAACAAACACAAACCCTGGGTAAGTGCAGGAACCCCTGGAGTCTCTCGCTGCTCAGAAATTGGGGTCCATAGAACAATAAAGTTGCTCCTTAGATAACTTTGATTGCGCACCTGCTTATGGCAGCTAGAATGACCATTGCACGGTTTTGGACAAATTTAGACGGGGCCAATCTTACTACTTGGTACATTAAAGTGTGGGATATTGTCTTGTTGGAAGAATGATTTTGTATTTTGGTCTGACTTTCTTTTATTTTTATTTTAAGCAAGGAGGAATATGGCCGAGGACCTCTCTTGGCCCATGAATGAATATGGCTGATAGAGTGACTCAGGACATTTGAATACTTTAATTACTTTCCCTTGGTATAATAGGGTCCGCGTTTTGTAACTTTGTCTTGTTTAACCACTCTGTCTATGCTATAACTTTTTTTAGTTGCAACCTTCCATGCATTCATATACTGGTACCTGTGGTTTATTAAATTTGGCTTTATTTTATGTCTATATTTGTTCAAGAGTGATCTTTTATTATATATGGACTATGTATATTGCCATCAGCTCCTGAATTTTGCAGAATCCTGTATAACCTTTTTCTGACAATTAATAAAAATTATTTAACAACAAAATAGCTGTTTTCAAGCTAAAACTTTTCAAAGAAGGACTAGTATCATCCTATTATAATATATGTGTTGCACTTTTCTTTTTTTAAAGAAGTCTGAAACATGAAGATATAAAGCTAATTAATTAATGTTAAAAATGACCCTACCAAAACATATATGAAGGCAGCTCATTAAACTTTTTTGTCACATTGGAGCAATAAGAAAAATCTTCCCAAAAGCAGGTTAGCAACTTTTAGTTACCACTGCCACCCACTGGTGACGACACCATAATATATAATAAAAAGTTTTTATTATATTTGACTGAACCAAAAGAAAGCCAAAAAAATTAATTTGTACTTATGGGTTGCCTGCTGTGTTAAATTAAATGGGTGTCAAACCATTTTACAAGGTCAAAATTATAGCTAGATTGTCTACATAAGATGAAATTCTAGAACTACAATATACCTACACATAATATGTAATACTTTCCATTAATTCTTAAACTGTAGTACTATTTAAACCAGGGGTGCAATTCACCCAAGTACTCCTCCTGTGAATGACCCATAGGCATTAATAGGTGGGTTTGAAAGGAGTGCTTCATGGACTGTACTTTCCAGGTCATGAAAATGATATTGAGTCTTATTACAAAATTTAATTAGTGGCTAAGAGAAGAGATTTGTTAAATTAGAAACATATGCACCAAATACAATTTAAAATGTATATTTCTCTAAATTTAGAAACATTTTGCTAGTACCTCATCTTTCCATTCCTGCTGCTTTAAGATAATACCATATCATATAAATCGTTTATTTGCTATATACACATGTACGTTCCACTACTCTGAATAACTTTATACATATTCTGTTCAAGGAAAGGATAAATATTTGAAGGCAACCCAACTAATTTTCCCCCCAAAAGAAATCAAGAAACCCAGCCATATGTCCCTATATCATATATTTAAAACATGGTTCTCCCTGTTGCAAAGGTTTGGGGTAAGAAACAAGAGGCTGAAAAAGAAAGCAGAAAGCTTACAGGGTACAAAAAGATTACTCTAGCTCCTATGCACCTCATCATATTCCAATTATGAGTTCAGCAGCTAAGGCACATTGGATGGCTGCTGCAAAGCTCATCCACCAAGAAGTCAAATTTTAATTTAGTTAAGTTTATTATTTATATACTGGTTTTAAATAATATTTAAAGCAGCTTTCAAGAATACAATATAACAAACGATTTAATAAACCACTAGCAAAGTTGATCAGACGTGACAATTGTCCCATAACATTCTCCAGCAAACAGTTATTCCTTGAGAACACATTGTCAGATGTGGGGCAAGGCTAGAGTCCCACAGGCTAGAAGAAAGGCAGTTACGATGGCCCAGTTACTCTCCTCCAATACTCTTTCCCTGACCATTGGGAGTCAGAGCTCCTTTGTTTTCACTCTCCCCTTTCCTCTGCCTTTTCTATATGTGGCCCATCTGTTGGCTCTCTGGCCATACTTATCAGTAGGTTGTTACCCAGAAGGAGGTCATTTCAGGCTGTCCAAACAGGAATCTTGATTCCTTGCCTACTTGGCCAGCCGATGAAGAAAACAGCAACCCACTACATATCTGCTGCTTCCCTGTTCCCTTTTAAATACATACATACTGACTTTCATCAGAGAGATGATATAGCAAGGTCAGGAAGAAAAATATAATAATTGTAGAAAGGAAAAAAAAGAAAATAAATATTCAGAGATCTCACATCAGTTTGTGACAACATAATGTAATGTGTCTTAGGCTGCAATCCTGTACCCACTTGAGTTGAAGTAAGCCCCCCTAGAACACAATGGGACTTACTCAAGAGTAGGCAAGTGCAGGCATGTGCTGTTAATGAAACCCAGAAGGATTTCAAGAATTACTTGGGAAGGAAAGGCTTATATCATAAGTAAAGGCTATATTATATGAATATGATGTCAACAGACATACAACAGAAAAAAAACTGAAGAGTTATGCAATGAGGGTAACCTGGATTCCTGCATTGTAGGGGGTTGGACTAGATGACCATTGGGTATTTTTCCAACTCTACGGTTCTATGATTCTATGATTTTAACTTTGCATCATTAGTGTCTGATCAAAATAAAAAGAAGAGAAAGTAAAGGTATTCTGTGTTATATTTCCATGATAATATCCACAAATCCTGTGTGATCTTGCATATAGCCTTTTTAATTAAGAAAGTACAATAATCTAGTCAAAAGCCTTTAAAAAATAACATATATATGATCATATGCAGCTAAAGAGTTGTGCTACTTAAGTATAATGTACTCTATTCAGCAAAACCTCAACATGGACTTAAGATTTAAATTGGAATTGTTAAAAGAAACCATTCAGTTTAAACTTTTCACATTCTGTTATACTGAAAACATTAAATGCATAAAGTCATCCAGTTCTCACTGTGTGCCATAACTGGCAGAACTTCTGTTAAACCAGCACTGTTGAGAAAAAGAAACTTTGAATCCTGCCATCTTTCTTCTATAAAATACTGCAATAAGTATTAGGTATTCCCATTTTTTAATATGGGAGTTTTTCTATTTTTATATGATGATGCTTTAACAGTTGTGGTGATGTCACCTTGTAAGAGGGAGTAACAGATGGGCTGGAATGAAGACCAAAGTATTTTTCTCCATCTGGATGATGATGAAGACTGCATGTGCAGTGGTTTTCTTTATAAATTCACCCACAAGTTCACATTTCTTCACATTTCACTAGTTATATTAGCTTCAACACTCATGCTTGTCTGCTGTTGGCTGTGCTAAACTACAGAGAAGAATGTTTCTACCATGAAAACTTAGCATATTGTTTAAACTTCCTATTACACTAAAAAGGGGGGAAAGGGAAAGGACCCCTGACAGTTAAGTCCAGTTGCAGACGACTCTGGGGTTGCGGCGCTCATCTCGCTTTACTGGCTGAGGGAGCCGGCGTTAGACCGCAGACAGTTTTTCTGGGTCATGTGGCCAGCATGACTAAGCCGCTTCTGGCGCAACGGAACACCGAAACCAGAGCAGCGCACGGAAACACCATTTACCTTCCCGCAGGAGCGGTACCTATTTATCTACTTGCACTTTTGGGGGGGTGCTTTTGAACTGCTAGGTTGGCAGGAGCTGGGACCAAGCAAAGGGAGCTTACCCCGTTGCGGGGATTGGAACCGTCGACCTTCCGATTGGCAAGCTCAAGGCTCAGTGGTTTAGACCACAGCGCCACACTAAACCACCGTGCAAACAATTGTTCATCATCTCACGTAGCAATTAACTCCTGTCTAGACTACTGCAGTGCATTATACACAAGGCTACCTTTGAGGACAGCCTGAACGCTGCTGTTTGTTAGGAGCATAACTTAGTTCTGAAATATTTTCACTGGCTGCCAATCTGTTTCTCAGCACTGTTTGAAAATGCTGGTGCTTGCATCACCATCATTTCTATTACTACTACTACCACCACCACCACCACCACCTTCATGAATCAGATCTTTATTGTTGTGCAACCTTTCCCTTCAATAAGTGACAAGCACTGCCTCTGTTGTCTTTTCAGCACCTACTAAAGACTTTCCTCTTTCAACTAGTTTTTTTAGATCTTTCCCAGACTGCACCTGCATTGGAATTGTTTTAAAGATGTTTTAAATGTGGTTTTTTAAAATTGTTTTATCACTTCTTGTTGGCTGTCCTGGACACCTTTGGGAGAAAAGGTGGAACATAAAATCAATAATAAATAAATAAAATATTGCCAGATGGATGGGAAACATTGGGCAGTTCCTCCCTCCAATCCACCAGCCAGGGCTGTTGGTGCAGAGCCCTGTTTAAAAGCTAAAATCCCAGCAATTTGCTGTTTGGAAGGTGGATGTGGATTCAGGCCCAAACAGAAGGATTTTAACTTTTTAAAAAAGGGCTCCTCACAAGCAACCTGCGATGCTTTGTGCACAGAGCACTGGATCAAATGGATGTTTCTTTATATGTTTCATAGATTTAACAGTATTTCTACCAAAACAAATAGTTTCAAAATTATTCTGCAGGAACTGCAGGAAGTAGGCTATTTCATTACTCAGTAAAATAATATTCTCAGAAGTGAAATAATGTACTTTCACTAACTTGTCCATACCTGTCATCTCCTTATAATAAAAAGCACTGGATTTGTTTTGAAGATACACTTAGGTCTGTAGTTTTGTTTAACATTTTTCAGCAGAACCTCTCTCCCATGAAGGGCAACTACAGAGCTTTCACTAATGAGTAATATACCTACAATATTTGATAAGAACAGATTTGACAGGTAAGTTCTTCCTAGATGTCAACTCCCCCCACCCCCCAGCAAAAAAAGATAATAACTAGAGATATCTTAACTATTTCTATGACTTGACTAAGTATATTCACCCCAACTGGTAGCCATATTCCAAAGTTAGTTCCACCACTGAATCCTTCTGAAATTCTAAGTTAAGCCTTAGGGTTAATGAAAACATTCCCAATAAATATTCCTTCCATCCCAAAAAGCAATGCTTTCAAAAGCAAGCAATAAATCAGGAATCTAAATTGTCAGCATACAAGAGAATTTACCTTAACCGATAAGAAAATTTCACGTAGATTGCAATCCTAAACCTAAATCCCACTAAATCCTAAATCCCACTAAACTTAGTAAGGCTTACTTGAGGAAAACCTAACAGTTTACAACAAATCAAACAAATCTGTCCAATAAGCTTAATAATTATGTAAATTTTTGTGTTATTTGGACAATTTATACCCTGCTTATATGTAAACAAAACATAGGCATCTTCAACCACAAATATAAAAAGTATCAGAATTTCTATTATATGAAACACAACTAATAGAGCATCCACTTTAGTATAAAACAAACATAAAAACCAGCTACAAAAATACAAGAAAAATTCACAGTAAACAAGTTACAAAGTAGCCTCTAAACATCAGGAAGTAAAATATTACAAATGAAAACCAACTAGAGAGTTTAATCACGTCAATCAAACACATCAATATTCTAAACCAATATACAGTACTCAACCTTCTTATTCTAACACACCATCAAATCACTCTCAGTGCTCTGCAAGCCTTGCATCCTCAGTCCACAACACTCACATGTCTACACCATGAAACCCAGACAAACCTCTCAAATTGTAATATCACTGCTAAATTTACCACAGGAATAGAGAATTAGAAAGCACTGTACATTAGTATAGACATTTATATTATATTTCTTTTTCCCAAAGGGAACCTAGTAAGCCTTTGCTGTGGTCAATGTCAGCAATGACATATCTCTCCACTCTTCATTATGGTTAAAAAAAATGTATAGGACCCCTGGACGGTTAAGTACAGTCAAAGGCGACCATGGGGTTGCAGCGCTCATCTCGCTTTCAGGCTGAGGGAGCCGGCCTTTGTCCACAGACAGCTTTCCGGGTCATGTGGCCAGCATGACTAAACCGCTTCTGGTGCAACGGAACACCGTGATGGAAACCAGAGCGCACAGAAACGCTGTTTACCTCCCCATTGAAGTGGTACCTATTTATCTACTTGCACTGGTGTGCTTTTGAACTGCTAGGTTGGCAGAAGCTGGGTCAGAGCAACTGGAGCTCACCCCATCTTGGGGATTCAAACTGCCAACCTTCCAATCAGCAAGCCCAAGAGGCTCAGTGGTTTTGACCATAGCGCTACCTGCTCCATTCATTATGAAGAATGGCTGTAGGAGAGGGGATACGACCCCATTGCTTGCTGCCAATCTATGTCAGAATTGTGCCCAGTAAACAGGGTTGCATTTTACCCAACTCCTTAATTACAGCTTTCAATGTTTTGGCTTTACCTTTGCGTTTTAGTTCAATTGTATTAATTTAAAACATACAAATAATTAATACGATTATTTTTTTCTTCAAAATTCCAGAAGCAGCACTGTCGCTTACAGCTGATCAAGAGCAACAAAATTCGAATCAGTCATAGTGTATTCCAGAAAATGAATGAAAAAAACAACTTACGCTAAAATTATGCCATTAGTACTTACAGTAATTTCCCCACTCTTACTGCCACAGGAATGTGGGGAAGCTGAGCTGCCCACTTTAGAGTCACATCTTGATAAACGTGTAGAATGCTACTGTGGTTTCCAATTAGAGTGTTAACTACGGCTCCAGACACTACAATATATATGCAAATAGTTTAGAACATATTTGTCATTCAAATTGCTTATAGCAGTTCTCTCTTCATGAGGCATAATATAATTATCTATCTATCTATCTATCTATCTATCTAACCCCACACTGTACACTGGAAATAACCAATTTCAACTAATTACAAGTACAAAAAGGTATACAGAGTTTATGATTATTTTGCTTAAATAACAGAAAAAAATCTGGGAATATTATGGAAACAACCTAAATTATAGAAAATTTCAGTCACCAACAATTGTGGACAGCTGTCAACTAAGGCCAACACTTCCTTCATAGCTCAGACACCAAGTCTAGTCTTCATCTTCCTTTGTCCTCTTCATGTCACTTAAAGCAGATCAATTCACCCTGCTGCATTGTAAGACTAGCCCTGATTAAACTATTATACTTCCAGTACAGGTGTCCCCCCACATATGTGGGGGCTACATTCCAGGCTCCTGTGTGCCTGTGAATTTGTGTAAAGTGGGGAACACACTCTAAAAAGTCCCTAAAGGCCCACTTTTCCCTGCTCTCCATCTCTCTCTCCCTCTCGCCCCCCTCCATCTCTCTCTTTAACTAGAGTTGAAGCTAAGGGATGGGCTGGAGGCTGGAGGACGTGCAGGAAAGCTGATGTTGAACTACCCCACACATCAGCTGTTAGACGAGGAGGCTAGGCAGCCTAAACAAAGCCCCACTGCACCTCAGGTCTCAGTGGGGCTTCCTCTGCCCTCACTGAAGTCCTTTTCAGGCTCCAGGGAAGGTCTCCTTGCAAGTCATGAGGACTCTCCAACTCTGTCGTGCCATCTCCTGGTATAAGTCTATTTATTTAATTATTTCCCGGTGCCAGACGTATATGCTGTCATGCATAAGTGTGCCTGTACTTCATTTTAGTCACCTACTGCATTTGGTGAAATATCAGCTGAATCCTAATTATGAAGTTCAAAACAGTATTAATCTGTTGCTAGTGAATATAATGAGCTAAATACCTGATCACTTAATGTTTTGTTGGTAAATCAGAGACAGAGTTATGAGCAAATAACATTTATAAATATCTACCTTAGGTTGGGATGTTAAACTGTTCAGGTAAAGGTAAAGGTAAAGGGACCCCTGACCCCAGTCGCGAATGACTCTGGGGTTGCAGCGCTCATCTCGCTTTACTGGCCGAGGGAGCTGGCGTACAGCTTCCAGGTCATGTGGCCAGCATGACTAAGCCGCTTCTGTCGAACCAGAGCAGCGCACGGAAATGCCGTTTACCTTCCCGCCGGAGGGGTACCTATTTATCTACTTGCACTTTGATGTGCTTTTGAACTGCTAGGTTGGCAGGAGCAGGGACCAAGCAACGGGAGCTCACCCCGTCACGGGGATTCAAACCGCCGACCTTCTGATCGGCAAGCCCTAGGCTCTGTGGTTTAGACCACAGTGCCACTAAGCCACAGTTTCTGCTTCCACATTTCTATTTACAAACCTGAATATGGAAGAAAGCAACTTGGGCTGCAGTCAAGCTTTTTAATGAATCGAATTTGTCCATTATCCTTAAGGCAAAAGAAGTTTCTTTCCCCAAGCACAAACACACTGGAAACAAGTTGATTGACAGAAACAACACATATATCCAACGCTTGTTCTCCAATGTTTAAAACCCAGTCCACCTAAAGAAAAAATAAAATCAATGTACTTTAATCATATCACAAGGATGGATCAGACTAAACTAGTTAAATATCTCACTGAAATCAATGGGACAAATTTGCTTCTTTTTTAAAAAATGTAACAACTTAGGCTGCAATCCTAACCCAATTTACCTGGCAGTATGTCCCATTAAATTCAACAGGACTTACTTCCAAGGAGAAAGTAGATCTGCACTGTTAGTTCCCATTTAAATAAGTTGCAACAAAGTGCAACTAACTTAGTCTGGATGCAACCCATACATAGCTAGCTTTGTTACAATGGAAGTTATAAACGGAATACAATTGTAAAGAGACTAAGTACAGGGTGTCATAATCTGCAGTGCTAACACAGGAGTTACATATCTTGACTACGTAACATCAGTTCATTTTGTGATTTGTATTGTTTTATTTCTCTTTGCTTTATTGGTTGCCATCAATACCATTCAGTTCAAGAAAGGCAACACTCCATCATGCCAGGAGGAAAATAATAAAGTGCTGTATAACATGCATCCCATTGGTACAAATCAAAGAAGATAGTGCCCCTGGTATAAATAATGGGAAGTGGGGCATATGCTTCCTTTCCCCATAACAACAGCAACAATGCTTCAGCAAAAGCTACATTTTAAATGCTTTCAGCATCTAAAAACTTAGCTGCTCTCTGGCCCATTTCCTTATGTGATGTGGAGGACCCTTTTCCAGGAAAATCAAACACAAACATCATTGCTGGGCTGGGGACAGTATCAACATTAATAGAGCTGAATCCTTCACAACTATAAGCTAATATTTTAAATCCTTAGTATCTATGGAGCATCATTGATTATCCATAAGAAGCAGCAAATTTACCACAAGCCTTTTTCCTGACCCACGCTTTTGTTGCTCATTTTCTTGGGTCTCAGCGTCTTTTGCAAATGCAAGCACTTGGTACCTATTGTAAAAAACAAATAGTATCTCTTTAAAGTTTTTAACACTTTCATATTGGAAAATTACTTCAGAGTGCATTAAAAACCTGATTTAAACCTATTTTCAAGACTCTCATCCTTTATTCTTATGAGATGGAATAATATTGTCCGCATTTGTAATTTGACTCTTAACAAATAATTTAAAATGTGTCTTGCCTGGATAGCCCTCATAATCAATCAATTCAGTTTATTGCGTTTTAGCAAATAGCCATAATTAGCAAACAGCAAACGTATAAAAATAATAACAACAATACAGTGGTACCTCATGTTGCGAACGGGATCTGTTCCGGAGCCCCGTTCACAACAAGAGCAGCGCGTATCCTGAAGTGCTGCGTCTGCACATGTGCGCGATGCGATTCGGCACTTCTGCACATGCGCAAAGGGCGATTCGGTGCTTCTGCGCATGTGCAAACCGCCGAACCTGGAAGTAACCCGTTTTGGTACTTCTGGGTTCGGCGCTTTCGTAACCCGTGACGAACGCAACATGCAGCATTCGTATCACGAGGTATGACTGTACTGCTACTAATAGTGGTTTACAATTCTACTCCCCAACCTTTAGATGCTAAATCATTTCCCATAGCTCCTTTAAATTTTGTTACACGAATTTGTAGATCCTTAGTAAGAAATTTGGATGTTCTAAAGGATATATACTTCTCTACATCAGACAACAGAAAACAGGTCTTTGCAAGAGATAGTCTTCCCTTCTGTGATCTTAACAATGGGTGGATGTAGTTGTTTCTAAGATCGTTATAAAAAGGGCATTCAATGAGTACATGAGCATGAGTTGTGTCTTCTATTGACACAGAGTTACAGCTGCAAATTTATATTTTTACATATTTATATCTTTAATGTGAATATTGACTTTTAATTGATTTCCAGGCTGGCTGGGTTTGTTTACTTGTTTTTATCTTAGGGAAGTTAAAGGTTTTCAAGGTTTTCTATTGTTGATATTGGAGAGATGCTGTATGGAAAGGCAGACTATTAAATATTTTAAACAAACAAACGTGTGCAAACAAACATGTTTATTCATTTCCCCCTACACTATGGGTTGGATCCAGACACAGTCATGCTCAGAATAGACCCAATGAAATCAATGGAACATTAGTCTGAGCATGACTAAGTCTGGATCTATGTGCAGAAAACATCTAAAGCAGCTCTTGGGCATTTGGGAACAGCAGTGAAAATGAGGCGTTGGTGTACTTTTTTTAGTACTCACTGCTGTTGGAATTTCTAGGATAGCTAGATTTAATCACTGCCAAAATGAGTTGCCTACCTGAGCAGAGCATTAAATCAGTACAGTGGTTTTTGTTTCAGATGCATCCTCCCAAATACTTTACATTTTGATGTCAGTAAACAGTAAAGGGCAACAAATACAAAATAAAATGTTACATGTTTGACATCTCTACGTACTTGTAACTCTCAACTTGCCGACAGGAAGAGACGGTAATGAAGGAATCTGTTCGAGAGCTATATGTCAGCGGACCAGGAAGAAGAAAACCAGGTAGAAAACGGCCAAATGAATAGCTTTCTTGTTCAAATAACATAAGCATTCCATCCACAGACTGTATACAGATCAAGTCGCGACCTAAATAAAAAGGAAGCAGTGTATAAGGTCTTCCATTTTGCAGGAAAATAGGCTTAAAATTGAATGTACATGCATATTTCCTGAACACACACTACAGAATCATTTGTACATCCTTTGAAGAGTATGTAACTGAACACGACCGACTACTGCAAAATTATTAAATTTATTTACCAATATTTTTCCAGCACAAGAGGCAGATGAAGTTCCTAGGGCAAGGAGTTCCATATTATAACGAAAAAGATCCTCTTGAATGTCTTGCCCTGTGCTGTACCCCAAGTTTCTTACTGTTTCTTATGAAATGTAAAATTTTATGTTGCCTAGGTTCTTAATACAGTGGCACCTTGGTTTAAAAACAGCTTAGTTTATGAACAACTTGGATTAAGAACACCGCAAACCCGGAAGTAGGTGTTTTGGTTTGTGAACTTTGCCTTGGAAGCAGAACATGTTTCGCTTCCTGTTGAGTGTGTTCCATTTGTAAATTGAGTCCCCCGCTGCTATGGGAAAGCACGCCTTGCTTTAAGAATGCTTTGGTTTTTGCCTAGAGTAATATACAGAAAGTAGAATAGGAAAGATAGGAAATGGATAATTTGTTACTGTATTGTCAAATAGGTTAATAGAAGGGAGAAATTAGGTCAAGAGATGTAACGCAAAGCAACAAAAAATGTGGTTAGATACATGAGGGAAAACTTTAGGAAGTCCGTTTTTTTAAGAGGGGTAGGGGAGGGAGAGGGGGATGAGGTGGGGAGAGTTAAGGTGAGTATGGGAAGAATGGAGGATGTAAGAGGGGAAAGATAGGGCATAGGAAAGGGAAGGGAGGAGGGGGGAGGGAGGGAGAGGAGAGGAAGGAGGGATATGTATGGATGTGTAGGTATGGGGATATGTTGATGTTGTATGTTTGTATGTTTTTCTTTTTTGTGATTTGCTCATTTGTTTTAACTCTTTTAAAATTCAATAAAGAATTTAAAAAAAAAAAGAATGCTTTGGTTTAAGAACGGACTTCCGGAACGGATTAAGTTCATAAACCAAGGTACCACTGTATTGGGATTGTTCCACCCACCTACAGACAACCTTGTGCAACAATGTATTTTCTGTTTGTGATAATCTTAGGGAACAAACCAGGCCTAACAGGCCAGGGTCATGCACCGTAGTGAAGCCCTGTTTGTTCCTGCTGGATAGGCGGGAGTGTTGTTTGCTTTTTTTCTGCATCAGGTCAGCACTGCTGAGTGACCCAAGGGCCAAGGTCACCCACAAATGCCCCTTTTCAGGTTTTCCACTAGCTACCAGTGGCAGAAGCACCACCAGCTGCAGCTACTCCAGAGTGCAGGCCTCCACTACAGAGAACCGCCCCCTTCCCAGCAGAGAGACAAATGTGGTGCACCCTAAGCCAGGCATAGGCAAACTCGGCCCTCCAGATGTTTTGGGACTACAACTCCCACCATCCCTAGCTAACAGGACCAGTGGTCAAGGGTGATGGGAGTTGCAGTCCCAAAACATCTGGAGGGCCAAGTTTGCGTATGCCTGCCCTAAGCCCCACCATCAACATTTGGGGGAAAGCGTAGAATTGCAGCCTAAACAACTTAAAATAAAATACCTAACATAAAAAGTTATAATTCACTTAGAAATTTCTCAGTTTGATTTGGTTCATTTATTTAATCTTGAGTCCCTAACATACAAACTAACGTATCTCTGTTTTATGGAAAGCTCTTATTGTAGTTACAACATTGTGCAGTTATATTACTAATGTTCGAACAAAAGAGATATAGTTTCAAGCAATTCTCAACAAACACATCAAACCTTCCAAATTCAAATAAAACTGCCTCTTCTGAAAGAAAAAAACCTCTTATTGAACATAAGGTGCATTATCTCAAAGTGTAAAAGTTATTTTATTCTTTTACTGACTGCTGATCGGAAACACATTTCCATTATACCAAGAGCTTTAATAAAAAGAGCTAGCAGTCTAAGTTAACAAAATCGTAAATCAGCATATTAAAAAGTATTTCCATCACTTTTAAAAAGAATCCTGTTTCCCTTATTAAACATGAAATAGAATGAAACAGCACATTAATCATGACATCTAAAGGAAGGTAGCTAACCAATGAAAAATAATCTTTTCATATTAGAAAATGTATATATCATTTCTATTTTACAAAAAATAATCTGAAGTGTAGAAGTCACAGAAGTATAGTCCAAAAACAGTCATATTACAACATCACCAATTAAAAAAAAACAACCCTCAAAGTAATACCATTTTTTCTTTTGCATTTTCTCTACAACTGTAAGTGATAAAGACCAAATATATCATATCATTAGATTCTACTCCTTTAAACCTCTGCCTAGAAGTTTCCCTGACAGCTTAAATCTGATTATTTGTTCCCATCACAACACATTAATTCATGATATTTTCAAGTTAGTTTCAGATTTCCAAGTGGTGGTAATTTTAAGACTTTCCTGTTGCTTTAATAGTAAAACTCATCCATCTTTCTAGGAAATGTAAACTCTTTATAGTTTACGCCAATGAACAAATGCTTCCTATTACTAAATTCAATAATTTTAAACAGAATTATAGGTTTAACATGTAGAATTCTTAAAGCATTTTTGAACAGACGAATTGTTTTAGAGTTATGACTTTCCTTAGGTTCCTACAACAGGACACATGTTTTTTAAATTATAGGACAGGATATATGGCTTCTGTTCAATTTAGATTTTATTGTTTATAACAATAGAAAGAGTTTGTTTATATTTATCTCCATATAAATACATACACTCCCATAAATGCACCGCCAGTTGTTGAAATTTGGAAGAAGAAAACAAACTTGTTAAATAGCAAGTACTTATCTAATCCAAAAGATTAAATAATAAAGGGCTTGATTCATAATAGTTCATCTGACATTCTGATATGTAAGGAATTCAACTGGGTAAATATGCTAAACCAATCAATAATAATGGTTCAAGTCAACATTTGGTGGATTGCTTAAAGTTCCATATACCCTAAACATATGAAAATTCCAACAACATATGAATATTCAGAAATTAGTCCATGCAAATGTAAACAGTACTTAGACTAACAACAAATCTAAATTAATAGTTTTAAGCTGCAATGAACACTCACTATGAACAATATTGCAGTGGTACCTCAGTTTAAGAACAGTCCTGTTTAAGAACAATTCGGTTTACAAACTCCACAAAACCGGAAATAGTGTCCCGGTTTGAGAATTTTACCTCAGTCTAAGAATGGAATCAGAACGGTGAAAGGGCACAGGCGGCGGGAGGCTTCATTAGGGAAAGCGCACCTCAGTTTAAGAACTGTTTCGGTTTAAGAATGGACTGCCAGAATGGATTAAGTTCGTAAACCGAGGTACCACTGTACTATTATTATTATTATTATTAATAGTTTATCAGAAGAATTTCATTAATAAAAAGATAGTGACAAAAAAGAAAGAAAGAATGAATGAAAAAGAGAAAAAATGCTCAGTTACGTTTCCATACATAAATATTTGTTGTTGTTTAGTCGTTTAGTTGTGATGTGTATAATCTTATCCTAATACACATATAGCTATCAATAACCTAATACTGTGTAATGTCATTCCAAATATCATTATATTTATCCAAAGAAAGTCTGTGTCTATAAGGTGTCCGTTCATATGTTGCCAATATTGTCAAGTTGTCAAGCCACTGATTAAGGGGAATTGTATCTCTACTCTTCCAATTCATCAGTATCAGCCTCTTGGCCACTATTATGAACAAAAGTAAGGGAAAATACCTGAAAACCCAAAGTATACAAAGAGTGCTACAGATCATTACAGATATACATTTAAATATGTTGATATTTTAGGAAGCATGCTCTGCATATGAAATATAGAACTGCTTTTTAGTATATAATTTGCTAAACCAATTTCCATGTCTATAAGTATACAATACAAAGATTCCAAATTGGTTGTGTACAATGAGGGGAAAAGTTTTTGATCCCCTGCTAAATTTGCCTGTTTGCCCTCTGACTTTTGTCTTCTGGGTTTCGGGGGGGGGGGGTTCCTGTTGTTATTCTGTCTCTCACAACTACAATAAACCTACCATTAAAATTATGGACTGGTCATTTCTTCGTCAGAGGGCAAACGGGCAAATTTAGCAGGGGATCAAATACTTTCCCCCCCTCACTGTACATCAGCATTCTTACTTCTGCTCAGTTATTCTTCTGTTTGTCCCCATCTAATGGATGGTAGCAGGATTTCATTACAATATGAACCTTGCAGCCTTCAAAGAGTGCAACAGAGAGAACAAATTTAAGGACGGGCACAAACTTGGGAGTTTGGAAGGGTTGGTGTGCTTAACCAAGGAATAATTTCAGTCTACTGAGAAAATTATTGGTTTCTGTAACCTTCAACACTCCAAGGTATTTCCCCCCCCCAAAAAAAAAATCAGTTTTACCTAAATTCAAACATAATTCAGGTTGAACGGGAAATCTACAATCAAACTCAAAATCCTTTTCAATTTAAGACCTCTAGTCTCTATCAATAACACCTGAAAGGGGCCAATATGACATTCTTAGGGCAAAGTTACATGAAACATTTGTGTTTAAAAGTATAATCACAACACAGCAGCTAGTATTGTACCTCCTTAAAGCTTTTCAAAGATTCCACTAAATACAAAAAAGACAGTACTCCAGAACAAAACTGAGTTTTAAAAGAGTAATTTTCCTCTGAATTTGTTTCTTGGAACAAAATGGTGACCATGCCCTGCTAACAATCACTGAAAGCAATACCTGCTGCACTGAAGGGGATGAGATTGGAAGCTTCCATTCGCAGTTTGTAACAACCAAATTTTCAGTATATGGACTAAATGAGAAACTGCAGTTTGTTACAAACCAGCAGTGGAAGCTTCTACTCACCTCTGGTTGGGCAGGATGAGATGAAAATGAGGGAATGCACAAACCCAAGACACAATGGGCTGTTGTTATTTCTCAGCAGACAATGTTTAAAAGCTGTTTACATTAATGGTTAAGTGCCATTCTACAAAGAAGTAGTCGATAAATCATAGTCCAAATTTATATCTCTGTCTAATTTAAATAGAAGTAAAAGATACACTTAAACTTGCAACATAAAGCTTAGATGATAATCTTTTTTTCTGGACTAGCACCTAATAAAAACCACCCTTGCAAAATTGTGGAAAAGTAAACCCCCAGTCTACCACTCTTATAAGTTTCCTGTTACAAAGCTGCATGGTTTTTACATATGTAGTACTTTGTTATTAAGAAGAATTCTTCCTCATAGCACCTTCTTTGTTGTAAGTCTGAAACATGCTTTGCCTCCAGGCTGAACTATAATAAAAGTAAAATGGATTCAGACATTTGGCTGAGAAAAGCTGGCTTTTCTATAGCCTTTCTTCCCCTTGTAACTTTTTTCTACTGTTTTAAAAATACAATTGTTTTTATTATTTCTCTTTTGTTTTGCTGGATCCATGGATTAACATAGAACAGATGTGTAATTCTGGGAGCGATTATATATATTTTTAATAGCGTAACAGTCCTTGTGATCCTTACAATGCTACTTGTGTTAAGATTTTTCAGAGGAACCATAAAAATGCTACATCCCATTCAATATTCACTTTCTGAAATAACAAAACCCCAGCTTGTCCCCTTGTTACAATGTGCCATGGCAATGGGCAGATTAAGGGGAGAACAGAGCCCTGACACACCCAGCTGTACCTCGTATACCATGCTTTGCCGGCTATTTTATATGCATCATCTGATGCGGACCTTTAGCATGATACTTGATTGATTCTCACAATTGGCTTATCCACCGTAACATTTTACTATTATCTTGCCGTGGATCATAGTTTCATTTTAAAAAATCAACATGTGATAGAGCTACTGCCCAACACAAATTTAGCAAGTTTCAAGTCCACTCACGATGACAAATCACCAGTATGAATCATTCATAAATCTGGGATCACTAAAGATATCCACTGTGGTGTTGCTTGACAAATTATTTTCATCACATTAAATCCTATAGCTGGTGCAATGAAACCCATATTGAGTGTAACATACATTATAAAAGCAAATTAATCACTAATTATGACTAAAGGAATACCTAGCCATAAGAAATGAAGTCTGCATAGCTAGAGTACAGATCCTGTATGAATATGCTGGCAGAGCACAAGGAATTGGCTTAACTAATCTTTGTATGGTACTTACAACCTAGTTATTTATACCAGATGTTATACTGCAAATGCACAACAGCGCAGAGCTGGTTTTTCTGTTCTCCAAAATTCTTGATTTTGGCATTAAGCCTCAGTTGCAAGATAAGAAAGCAAATGGTTACAGCAATGCCGTAACAAAAAGAGGCAACTTTTATGATAATAATAATAATAATTTATTATTTATACCTCGCCCATCTGGCTGAGTTTCCCCATGACATGTTTGGAGGAGGAGGTTATTGGATTTATTTTTGTTTCTTATTGTTTGGTTTTATTGTGTATTATTTATTATGTTACCTGAGCTTCCAGTGACAGAGCTGAATCCAGAAGCACCCCCAAATTCTGAAGCTGCTCCTTCAGATGGCGTGCAACCCCATCCAAGTTTGGCAAATGTCCAATTTCTTAGACATGGGAACCACTCACCCACAATGCCTCTGTCTTGCCAGGATTCAACCTCAGCTTGTTTCTCCTCATCAATTTCATTACCTGCGTCCAGGAAATGGTCCAGGGACGAAATGGCCTCTCCTGATGACCTCAGTGGCTCTGAGTACTTAGTATCAACTTTAGTTTGTGCAACAGCTACAACCATTCTTGAACAAGGATAGCTTTGCCACAGTAGTCCATACATTGCTAACCTCATGATTAGACCACCGCAATGCACTGCTTGTGTGGAACCCTTTTACCACGTATGGAAGCTACAACGAAGGCAAAAGTAAGGAGCAAGGCATTACGCATGTTGTGTCAAGTGTTGAAAGATCTGCAAGGGGTTCTAACTACCAAGCAAAGTTCACTGTATCGTCGTTGAAATTTATAGCCATGGACAACCTGAGACCAAGATATCTGGTAGATTGCCTCCCCCAGTACAGACCAAGGAAATGTTTAAGATGGGAGGAGACCCGCTGGTTTGCCAACCAGTGGATTGTCGCTTGATGAAAACATTATTGGTTACAGCATCCACACTCTGGAATGCTGTCCCTTGGGTAATTCATGAGATAGAGGCAGAAATTACCTTTAAACAGTCCTTAAAAATACATGTTTACTATGATTGTTAGTTTATATATATAGTATGCTGCTCAATTTTGTTTGTGACATGAAGTTATGTTTTCTTTTTATCCGGTTTAAGACATTTTATTGAATGCTGCTGTATTTTTATGTAAACTGCTGAGAGGTTTTTAATATATGAAGCAGTATAAAAAATTGTATAAACAAACACATAAAGTGATCATATTGATAGATTAGGCCATCCCCTCATTCCAGGTGGAGATCAGGACTTCAGCAGGACCTCATGGGGCAGAGCTGCTGACCAAGTCAGCAGGGAATAATCAAAAGATCTCAGGAAATCATCTTAATCCATATGCCTCCTGAGATGGACCATATTATGCACAGCTGTAGAGTCAAAACTGATTAGGCCAGCTGAGACATTTCTAGCTCATCCACAGATCATCCATTCCCAAACTCTGTACAGAAAACCAGATTCAATGTGCATCCTGCCACATGTGTTGGTCCTGACACTAATTGAGACAGACCCATGGTTAACATGCCAACCATGAACTCCTGAACCAGTCCTGATTATTCTGGTGCTGTTCACAAGGAGATGCGCACTTTCCTGTACATTCATTGCCTGTGACTGAAATAAGGGGCTATAATATATTTTAAACATTTTTTTATTTCATTTCAATTCTGACTGAAACACATCAGAGACCTCTAGTGGTTAAATTTATTAATGCACATCAGGTAAAACTAATTCATATTCTACCTTATGTAGTCAGAAGCAGGCTTCTTGCTGTACAACTAATATTAACATGAAAGGATCATATTATGGCCAAAAAACAAGTACAGGAGACTTTCCACTTTAGAAGCTCACCTCACAACTTGTGGAGGACAGACAGAATGATGGTAGGGGGGCAGAGCTAGTGCACTCATCCTCACATGTTAAAAATGTATCAGAACGACTGATTCACACTCACATATTCTAGCAAATGTGGCTGCTCTTATAGTTTTCAAAAAACATTTTTCTACCTCTAAGGAAATATGACCACAAGATAGGCAAACAGCATCATCCTTTGTAGGCACTAGTCTCATAATTTACAGCGCAATTATAACTAAGCCTATTCAGAAAGAAGTTCTGCTGAATTCAATGGGTCTTACTCCCAGATACGTGGGGTCAGGATTGCAGCATTAATCACTTTGTCATAAGATGTCCTTGATTCTGTCTCCTAAAACAGTCAAAATCAGGAAGAATCTGCATTTTGTCAAAATTACATATTAGTTCTATAGATAACATAAAGTAGACCAATAATAATATAAAATTTACCTTTTATGCCTCCAAATGGCCCGTAAGTCATGTTGCAGGCTGTTCTCTGAAGATTGTGTTCATACATACGCTTTAGCTGATATTGGTTCCCATGGTCAATGTTTCCCAGGCTTCCTATTAAATATAAATAAGGTATCATATATGGAGGATTTTCCAATTCCTGTGTTGCCCAAGATATTGTGCTGTGATTATATTGCAATTGTAGACAAGCAATTGTAGACTATTGATTTAATAGTGATAATTATGTTAAGATCAAGATTCCATTGAGTTATACCTTACACCATAAAAAATAAAAAATGTCATACTTGGAGCATGCCAGAATGCTATACTTATTATTTGATTTATTATCAAATGTATATCCTGCCCTTGCTCCCAAAAGAGCCCAGGGCGGCAAACACAAACAATATAACAATTAAAATATATAAAAACAAATTCAATACAGATGCAGACTGGGAAAGGTCTTTACTTAAAAGGTTTCTGGGACAAGGAAGCTCTTCAGGAGAAGCCAAAAAGACAGCTGAGACAGCACCTGTCTAATATTTAACAGGATGGCATTTCAAAGAGTATATACATATCAAATGACCTAAGCAAAGTGAGATACATTTTCCTCACACAATATGTTAATTGCAATGCCAGCATTTTAACTTTTCTGTTCTTCTACCCTCATAGCCACATGTCCTTTACACTCTGTCAAGACAGGTGAGCACATCTGTTTACCAGCCATTTGGCATACCCATGGTGAAAATATAACCTCAACATATATTATCACTGTACAATATTAATGTCAATTTATACTTAGTACTATATTTATTATTTTGGAACTCATCTGTCTGAAGTGAATCTATATTTTATTATTGTTTCTATATATTGCGGCCTTCCACAAGACTAAGCTTTCTTGTTGGTGCTGCAGTTCTCATGGTTAAGATACATATTTGCTACTTATGGCAATGGCCTCTGCCAAATTAGGAAAGTAAACCTGGAAGCCCACAGAACTGCTAAAATACCGTCATTTACTAGTGGGTTAGTTGTTCATTTTAAAAGACTTGCATGCTATTCACTGTCAAAGTTAGTGTTCTGTTAAAAAAAGAAAAAAAGGAACCAAGCGAATACATCCTCAAGCTTTATTTCTCATTGCCAGGATTCCCATATTATGTTCTCCAGTTAAATTCTCTTTCAAGCCTTAAACCAAATTCATTGGTGAGCTTGGTCCATCCTATTCTAGGTTTTATACCTTTCATCACTTCAGACATGCCTCTGGAAAACTATGGTGTATAGGATGCTGATCACTGGGCTGCTGTCAGAGCAAATTGTATTTTAATTGCTGGTTCTAAATGTGTTTTGATGTATTTTAACTATTGCTTTTAGCCAGTTTGTTTTTATTACTTTGTATTTTATGGTGATGTTTTTAAATGTTGGAAGCCGCATTTAATTTAGTTACAGCTTTCTTCCACATTGCAGACAAACTGGTAACTGAACTTTCTGATCTTACAATTCCAGAGTAAAAATTCCAGCAGGCTCCTATACACAAGTGAACTATACTAATGTGATACACATTCTAAGGTGCCAACAAATGCAACAATGATCTACAGAAAGATTTCCTTCTTTCCGGCACAGATAAAGTAAGAGAAATGTTTATTTAGAAGTAGTAGCAATTATTTGACATAAATTACTTTTCAGTAACACAGAGACAAAGCACAATTCTTAAAGTGGGCAAGGACCAATCCCATACTATACACCTTTTTATAATTTCAAAATTGACTTGGTATTAGAAGATCAGAATATGCAATTTTTACTAGTGTGGAGAATAAGGAAAGAGAAAAAGTTGTCACCCTAATCTGAAGAGCCCTTTTTTACCTGAGACAGCATATACACACAATTTTTTAGGGTGTAATACAGCCAGATGTAACAGTTCTATACCACTGCAAAGAAGGAAAAGAATAGAAAATATGAGTCAACCGTTAAGAAAAGAACATTACTCTGAGGCTAATAAACTAGCAACAATTCTAGTAAACTTTGGTTAATAACCTGTGCTATATAGCAGACATGAAAGAGTTTTCACACTCAATATTTTTGACGTGTTTGTATTTGCATGTTTATGCCTGTCAAATTATTAGCAACTTTTAAAATATATATTGTCTTCACAAGTATTAGAAATAAAATGCTCACTTATCCTTTTATGATATGCATGCAAGACAGTTGCCTTTCTACAAGAAGACAGAGGACACAAGGGACAGCTCTACAGTATTCAAACAAGTACCCAGTTGTAGACAGCAATGGCAAACATGCAATATTCTTTGAAAAGATTGAAAAAAGAGACAGCTTGCTTGCAAACTGGTCTATATTAATTACATTATGTTTCCTTGGGCACTTATTTATTATTGTCATCAATTATTTTAATATTTAAACTGCCCTCCAGTTGACGGCATCTGAAAATTTTAAGCGTCACGGTTTTTCGGACAGCTGCCCTAGATCCTGGTGTTCCAGTTGAAGTAGCTTCTGTATCTTTGAACTACCACCACTGGGTTACCTGAGAACCATCTTGCGCCATAGAGGAGGATCTAGGGTTTTTTTAATGTTTTGTTTTTTGGTAGCCTGTCTTTGGTAGCCTATTTGTAACAAAGCTATTTAAACTACTTTATGGAGTTTGCCTCAAAAGTTGCATAAACATACCATAATTAATTAAAAGGTAAATATTATACATGGTTCAGATATAATGACCTTGAGGATTGGGAAAATGCCACAGAAGGACAACTCCCAAAAAAAACAAATGTGCCAAAATCCATATTTTGATTCTAGTATAATTGTTCCAATATAACCCCAAGGCACATTATAAAATAAACCAGGTCAATCCTTAGAGAGTAAATTGACTCCAATGATAAACTCACTCAAAGTTTCCCAATTAATAAGATCATTAGTGGCAACACTGACTGTTTACTTACGAAACAAATTTTCCTACTTCCACTTGAAGTATTGGCTCAGGTAACTGCACTTCCAAGAGCAAATCTTCAGCTTGCACAGCATCTCCAGGTTTTATAGGATGTGGATTGTAGATTCTAAGGAACCCTGTATAACTGCCCACAATTATTTTATCTGAAAAAAACAAACATATTCAAATACTAAGTGAAGCTTACACAACTGAAAATGTGGTGACTCATTATTTCTACACAGGATGGAGCTTTAAGGTTGCAATGCAATGCATGCTTCCTTGGGAATAAGCTCTACTGAAGTCTGTGGAACTTCCATGTAAACATGGACAGCATCAAGTTGCATTTAGAGTTCCAGAATTAAATCTCAATTCTAAGCACATCTCAAAATTAAACCTTTTTCAGCTTAACAGAAAGTGTTTCGCACTAAATATGCTTGGGATTGCAGCCTAGTAGAGTGTCACAATAATTTTAAAACAAAATAAAAAATTAAAAAATTCCTTCCAGTAGCACCTTAGAGACCATCTAAGTTTGCTCTTGGTATGAGCTTTTGTGTGCATGCACAGTCCACTTACCTTGTCCACTGCTGCTATTGTCAACATTTGCAACACATAAGCATCCTTGATCAAATTCTTCTTTGTTGCCCACCATTGTAGACCACCAGTCACGGGCTTTAAATAAAGACATTCTCCTTCAGCCCTAGTGAGAGGGGGGTAAACAAGGTGATGTAAAAGCCACCTAATTTCACATTCCAGAGGGGCTTCAAAAGCAATTTGAGATACACTATGGATGCAGGCGGGTGGGTGGGAATTAGAAGCCTGTGTGCATACACGGGGTGAAGGAATTATAAATCATGGCCACATAAAGCAAATATACAAACCAAAATCTAACAACATACGCCACTAAATGTTAACAACTAGTCGCTTTACTCTTATTTATTAAATGAGAAGCTTAATGACAGTATGATCAAAGCAAACAATGGGTACTGTGCTGCCCATGGAACAGTGACCACTGCAGTTGGGTAGAATAAGCTATAATAATGTGTATTTATCTCTCAAACAGACTAGTAGAACAATCTATTGTATACAATTGAAATTTCCTTGAAAATCACCTGGGACAAACAAACAGAAAAAAGCCCAGCAGGAGCTGCTAATATTTCTATGTCATTCTTTAATCACAGTATCCATAGAACCATGTGTGAAGCTCTCTTTATGCAATAGAACTTCCCTGCCCCTCTTTCCCACTGTGGCCTTGCAAAGCTGTTCCTGAAGGCTGATGATGATAATAATAATAATAATAATAATAATAATATTTATTTATTTATTTATTTATTTATTTATTTATTTATACCCTGCCCATCTGGCTGAGTTTCCCCAGCCACTCTGGGCAGCTACTCTGGAACAGGACTCAACATGATATAAAGGGCTGCATTTAGAAAGGCAAATCAGCAACATATTATCCAAAGGTGTGTGCTCTGCTCAAGCACAGAGCTACCATATTTGGAGCTTAGCATAAGTACACCGATGATGCTATATAATAAATAATCGCCATTCACTCTATTTCCAGTGTTCAGGCTGTGAGTGCCATTGCTTATGTAGCCAAAATTGTACATAAATGAAGTCACACATCCATGAGAGGGAGGAATCTGTAAGACTGGAAGAACCCCAATGTTTGCAGAAATACAAAAGATCTTTATAAGAACAGATGGGGTGGAGACAAACCCACAGACAATCCAATGAGGACTGAGTGGGCTCAGTAGCCATGGAATGCTGACTGACTGACAGTGAGTAGGAGTGGAGAGGAGCATCATGGAGAAGGGCATGGCTGATGGAATGGAACAGTGAACTGTAACATGCTACAGTGCAACATTTGTTACAGGTATCACTTGTAATACAGAAACAAATGCTTTGCCACAATCTTATCAATGGCACAATGGCAATGATGAAATAGGAATGAAGCGATAAACAGGCAGGCATTTATTCCTCTACTTTAATCGCCTTGAATTGCCCTTATGACACAAGCTAAGGAACTGAATCCAGTCAGACACAAATAGGTTGCACTAATACCTGCCTGCAGTTAACTGGAACACAGTAAAGGAAAAGAGGCTAGAGATTCAGTAATCCTTGCCTTAGCTTAGCAACACTAGGTTACACACATTAATGCAAGTATTTACAGCAATGCATGCTAAAAACACAATTTGCCAGCTTCTTCAATGCTCTTATTGCGCATTGGAAAGACCTAAGGAGAGAAAAAATGTTGCATAAACATCTAAAGCACAATATACGCCCCTAGGCAAATACAGCTAACATACCACTTGTCTCAAAAGAATGCAAAAACCTTTTAGGAAATTGCTCAGTTTGCAGTTAATGTCCTGAACATTCTGAATGAAACAGCAATGTCCACCACATACAGGTATTCCCTAGACCCTGGTGTTGTAGAAATAGTACACACAGGTATATCTTCTTTCCTGTGCATGAGTTTTGTTACCATTATGCTTATTTATCCCTGAAGCCCAACCCTAAGCATTTTTACTGAGAATTCCATGGGACAGATGTGCAGGAAAGTGTACACAGAACCGCAACCATAAGGCGACAGTCCTATGCACTGTTACTTGCGAGCTCACCTGGACACACTGAACGGGTTGCAAGGCTGCAGCCTTTATGCACACTTCCACCTTGGGAAGTGAGATTGGCGGCATCTCTGAGAAAAAGTGCACAGGGCAAGGCTGTGCAATGTCTCCAACAGCAGATCTTCTACTCTGCACAGTACAAGACACGAGATCGTGCTCATTTTATTTACTTGATGATGATTATTATTCATTGAATTTGTATACTGCCCTTCATCTGAACATCTCAGGGCTGGTTCACGGCATAAACATACCGGTACAAGATAAAAACACAAAATACATAACAGTAACGAAAACACAACACTCCTCCAAACACATTTGAAAGGATGTAGGGCGTGAACTTACCTGACTTTTCCCAACATTGAGAAACCCTTTTCTTCTCCTCACCTGCGCCCTCCTCCCGCAGATCCACAGCAGTGAGCCGGGTGCGCATTAAGGCGAGCGCCTCATCCCGAGACTCCCTCACGGGCCGCAAGAGCGCCGCTCGCTTGTCAGGGGGGCCGAGACAGGGCGCCGACGTCCTTGTCACAAGCACCCTCTCGCGGCGCTACCTTTGGGGCAGGAGGATGCTAACGGGACCCATGAGGGAGATAAGCAAAGACGCAAATAGAGAGAGAGAGGTGGATGGGGGAGCGGGAGGGGGGATACCCCAAGCAGAAGCTGTTATTACAAGGAAGGAATGGGGGGTGTCTGTTGGTATACGGAGCGCGCGGGGGAAGAACGCCTCAGGTACTCTCTAGCCAGCTCTGCCCGCCGCCATTTTTGCTCCCGTTGTCATAGCGCCTCAGCAACCAACGCCGGCCCCGCCCCCTCCTGCCGTCCGAGAAAGGCGCTGAGAGGAGAGAGCAGAAACCGCACGGCAGCTGCGTTCTAGGAGACGCAAAGCATGCTGGGGGATGTAGTCCCTGGGAGCCTTCGCGCCTTCGGCCGCCGGTTGGACTGTACTATTAGGAGGAGAGGAAGCGCCCAGCGCCCGTCCCGCCTAGCGGCGTAAAAGGACCAACCTCCCTCCTCAACCTCCTCTCCTAATTGCCGGCGTTTTGTCTTCTCGCGGAGGAGAGAGAAAAGAGGGCCACCACCCCCGCCCCGTAAGTCGGAATGGTTTCTCCCTAATAGCGCTCACGTCCTCGCCCGCCTCAACTGTCAAGAGGGAGCTCGTGGGGCCAACGGCCGCTCATCTCGGCGGTTGGCGGTAGCGCATGCGCCCGCGCGCCCTCGCAGCCGACGGAGAGGGAAAGAGAGAGAGAGAGGAAGGCGACCGGCTGAGAGGAAGACCGGCGTGAGGCTGTGCGGGGTTCTTGCCCGCCTCCGGGACCTGAACGTAAGGCTGCTTCTCCCTCTCGGTTTCCCCCTGACCCCGCGAGGCCGGAGCGTGGCGAGAGGTTTCTGCCGCCATGGACAAGAGCGCCGTGGCCAGGATGGGAGCGGTGGCCAGCGCCAGCGTGTGCGCCCTAGTCGGCGGGGTGGTCCTGGCCCAGTACATCTTCACCATAAAGAAGAAGACGGGCAGGAAGACCAAGATTATAGAGATGGTAGGAGCGCGCTGCGGAGGCGCTGTTTACTCGGGACTAAAGCCCCGCTGCAGTCGCAGCGCTTCGAGCGGTTGCTTTTCGTTTTTTGTTTCTGTTTTTCCTTCTCGCAGTCAAGCGGTGTATAAGTTTTCTGAAATAAACAAACAAATCAGTGGTCTCCCGTCCCACTCAATTCGGGGACACTTGCTTCTGGACTGACCATGCTTAGGCGTCAGTTTATTTGGTTAGCTGCTCTGGCCACATGGAAATTAGTGGAGCTTCCTGGACCTGTTGGTGGTTATTATTATTATTATCCTTAACATTATTTGTTAAATGTGTATACCGCCCTTCACCCGAAGATCGCAGGATGGTTCACAACAGAGAAATGCAAAATGAGAATTCAAATTACGTAGTAAAACAAAAACAAACCAATACCCCCCCCCCATTTAAAAAGCCACTGAATGATAGTGGTTCAAAAGTATCTGGATATAACCTTTACAAGCATTTATTTGGAAGTAAGTTCCATGATCAGAGTTGGAGTTGCTTGTGAGCAAGTGTGCATAGGATCTGGCCGTGATCTTGACGCTGGCAAGGCTTGCTTCTAAGCAAAGTTGGTGCGGCCCAGTGCTGTGCATGAATACCGGTACTTCAAATGTACTCCTTAGTGAATTTCATGGATTGCAGTCTCTGCCTAATGTGGATTGCCTTGGGTGTCTGTATGCACATAAGACTTTCTAAGTATCCCATACTGAATTCGAGGGCAGAACATGTGCTTCCTTCACCCTGGTTTAATTTTGTATTGAAAGGATTGGCAGGTGGGGGACCCATAATTTTTTTAATACTCTAAAATAATTTGAAAGACATACATTTGCACACTTGGTGGGAGCTGGTATTTCTTTGAACATTTGTGATGAGGAAAGAAAGAAAGACAGTTGTTGCAACCAAATTGCAGTTTAAAACCTACACTGGTTAGTACGTCTTAATACAGTGGTACCTCGGGTTACAAACACCTCGGGTTACAAACACTTTGGGTTACAGACTCCGTTAACCCAGAAGTAGTACCTCGGGTTAAGAACTTTGCCCCAGAATGAGATCAGAAATCGCACGGTGGCGGCGCAGCAGCAGTGGGAGGCCCCATTAGCTAAAGTGGTACCTCAAGTTAAGAATGGTTTCAGGTTAAGAACGGACCTCTGGAACGAATTAATTTCATAACCAGAGGTACCACTGTATATCATTTAATCACAGTGCATGTTGAAGGAGGACAGAAGGGAGAAGTAAATTGGCCCAGTAACCCCAGGGAGAGCTCAGTGATGAGAAGTAACTGCGTGTCAAACCTTTGTAGCCAAAATGGCACCATCCTTGCAGTATGAGACCAGCAGAACCTGCATGTAGGTCCAAACCACTAGCCAAATGGGGGGGGGGTCAGAAAACCAGGGGGCATGAGGAATAAAGTAGGTTTTCCTGGAAGAAAGCATGGCAGGTTGCCTGGAACCCTGAACAGCAACAGCATTCCACACTGCCAAATTTTACTGCATGTCCTTTTTGTATTCTCCAAATTCTATATTTTAGGGTTCTCCTTGTTCTGTAATCTCTCCCCCAGATGTGAGCAGCCAATTTATGAGTGCCATCAAAGCTCCCAAACCTTCAGAGGGGTCTTGGTGAATCCATGACTCCCTGCCAAGTTACAGGGAACCAGGCAGAGGGCTTTCTCGGTAGTGGCACCTGCCCTGTGGAACGCCCTCCCTTCAGATGTCAAAGAGAACAACTACTACCAGACCTTTAGAAGACATCTGAAGGCAGCCCTGTTTAGGGAGGCTTTTAATGTTTAATAGATTATTGTATTTTAATGTTCTGTTGAAAGCCGCCGAGAGTGGCTGGGGAAACCCAGCCAGATGGACGGGGTATAAATAATAAATTATTATTATTATTATTATTATTATTATTATTATTATTAATATAGGAGGACTGAGATTCTTCTCATTGTTGAGCTCCCTTTCTTCCTCCCTCAGTACCCATTTCTTTCTTGGCTCACCTCTGCGTTGCATCTCAGAAAGTGTTCCCTGTTAGTTGCTGCTGTATGTCCTACACTGAGGCAATACTTCATTTTCTAAATAGCTTTTCTTTCCAAATCTATGCTATTCCTTTTGCTTCTCCTCCCTCCCTTACTGCTCTCCTGCAAAAAGGAAAACCACCCACCCACTACTGAGAGACTTCCAAGGAGACGAGGTTTAAGCTGTATCAAGCCTTTAACAAGACCTAACGCAGCCCGTCTATGACAATATCACAAAATCCACAATTGCAGCCAAAATATAATTTGTGCATTCTATTCCTTGATGTTGTTAGATAAGTATGCTGTTACCAGTTTGATTCTTCAGAAGAAAATATAATTGCAGAGGTTGAAGCATCCACAGCATAGATTATAACTTTTATTGGGTCTCCCTATTTAACTGTTCTACTTGCTCTGTGCCTCCTTGGTTTCATTATTATGCAGGCATCATAATACAGTGGTACCTCGGGTTACAAACGCTTCGGGTTACAAATGCTTCAGGTTACGAATTCCGCTAACCCGGAAGTAGTTGCTCTGGGTTGCAAACTTTGCCCCAGGATGAGAACGGAAATCGCACGCCAGTGGCGTGGCAGCAGCAGTGGGCCCCATTAGTTAAAGTGCGCCTCAGGTTAAGAATGGTTTCAGGTTAGGAACGGATGTCCGGAACGAATTAAGTTCATAACCCGAGGTACCACTGTACTCTATTTGGTAGTTAATTTAGGGATACCCTCAGCCTTCTTCTGTGCTTGAATTGTGTATGTACTACTTAGTTTCTGAAGAGGCAAATTTCTACAGTGTTCAGAAATGGAGTAATCAATAATGCATATCTTACATTAGCTTATCTCTGTGTGCTTCTGAAGCTTGTTTGTTTTCCCATACTGTATTAGTAGACTAGTTCCTATAGAAACAGTGATGTCGTGATGGAACACAAAGAATATGCTGGCATAGGCATGGAACAAAGTCATAATGTTAGAAAAAGAACATAGACTTTCCTTAAAGAAATCACAATTGTGCACTGTTTCCTTAAACTTCACAATTCTTCGAGAAGTCAGTAAGTAGTAACACTGCTATTTCCAGATTGATGAAATCAGGAATAACAGTAGGATGGCTTACAACTTAGCAATATTCATGATTATTTTAGTGGGCCTTCTATCTGTGACTCAGTTCAGACACCATGCCAAAGATTAGCTTGTGTTAACCATGATTTTGAACCACACTATTGTTTAAAATTTCAGTAAAGGTAAAGGACCCCTGGACGGTTAAGTCCAGTCACGGCGACTACAGGGTTGCAGTGCTCATCTTGCTTTCAGGCCAAGGGAGCCGGCGTTTGTCCACAGACAGCTTTCTGGGTCATGTGACTAGCATGACTAAACTGCTTCTTGCGCAACGGAACACCATGATGGAAACTAGAGTGTTTAAAACATACATTCAAATTGTGATTTGGAGCTGTTTTCATGTTCTGTCTGTTGGCACACCGAGTCTGAGTGCCCTGACCCCTGATGGTGTAGCAATGTCTGTAACTTTGTTTTGTCAATTCTGATGCCTCACCAGGCCATATATAAGTTTCTTAACCTTTCTCCATGTTTGGACAGCACACTAAAACATAGTTTAGTGTAATGTGAATGAGCTAGGGTGAGTCTTGGTTCATGTGTCCCTCTCAGTCAATCAGAAGGAGAACTTCAGGTGTTTTTACTTAACCATGATTTGTCATATAATCTGGACCAACAAACCTTCATTTATGTAAACTTTTGTTCGTTTAAAACAAGCCAAACTTTAGCCATAGTTCAACATAATCCACGGTTTACAGTTTGGCTGAAACTCTAAATTGTGACTAATGAGAAAGAGAAGTAAAGCTTTTGAATTCCTCATGGCAGCCCTGAAACGAGAAGGGGAAGCATATGAGCCCACACCTCAACTAGGTTCATTGACAACATGCTTAAACCAGGGGTGGGATACATCTTTCAGCCTGAGAACCACATTTTGTCATGGACAACCTTCCAGGGTAGTTTGCCAGTGGGGGTGGGGGCCATAGGCAAAATGTGAGTAAGGTAATGATGTGACTCTTTGTATAGTAAGCTGCATTCATGCCACACAAGTCAGCTGTTTCTACACACACACCCCTGCATCCTGGTAAGCAAGAGGAATTATTGCAGATCAAGGATACATTCCAGCTATGCAAAACACCCACGAAGGGTGTGAAGTGGGGTCAGGGTATGGCCTGGGGTGAGTCCTGAGGTCATTTGGCCCCAATTCCAGAGGTTTCCTACTCCTGCAGTAAACCTTTGTTTAGCATAACATCCAGACATAACCATTGTTTGGTGTGATTAGGATTATAGTTGTTTAAAAAACTGAGCAAGGGTTTGGAAGAAGTAAATGCTGCCATATTATGAAGCCAGAATGGGATATTTTTTTGTTAGTGCTGAAGGACTTTCGCACCTAGAGATTGTGACTGCAGACAGTTGTGATAAACAAGCACAGCTCTGTTATTCTGTGGACTGAACACCATTGCCTCAAATTCTGTTTATTTTAAATGGAGAAAAGGCAAGAATCAAATCAGGCCAATAGCTTTGGTTTCAAACTATATGCAGTGGTACCTCGGGTTAAGTACGCTTCAGGTTACGAACTCTGCTAAGAACAGAAATCGTGCTCTGGCGGCGCAGCAGCAGGAGGAGGTCCCATTAGTTAAAGTGGTGCTTCAGATTAAGTACGCTTCAGGTTAAGAACGGACTTCCGGAACGAATTAAGTACTTAACCCGAGGTACCACTGTATACTATTCAAGTTCCTATGGGCACTGCATCCATTAATATTTATAAAGGGCCTAATGTATATCTATTATACTAATAGCAAGTTAGGAAGCAAATAAAGCTATAAAACAACAATGAACAGTAGCATTAATATAGTATTTAAACTCTGCCCTTGTGCAGTGGAGGTGGAGGGCGCAGATGAGGTCACAAAGGCAGGCTACAGTCAGTAAAACCATTTCGTTCAGTTTCAGTTGAACATTAATATTTGTTCCTTTCTGTGGAAAACTATGGCTTAATGTAACCAAACAGAGAATAATATCAAAATGTATAAACCCACTGAAATCCATACTAACTTATTAAAACAGTTAAATAATAGAATTACAGCATTTCAACAATTTAACAAAATATCAGCATAACACTGTTGAAATGAATATTTTTGGATTTGTTAAACATAAAACCAGATAAGTTCACAATCTGCAGATAAATGAGGAGGGTTGGTCTGTTTGCTTTTATGAGGTTTAGGGAGTGTTTTCTGACCTGTTTTGGCCTATTGGTGCAAGGGGGCTTCTGTCTCTCTGCAGTTTCCTCCCTTGTCCAGAGTTAAGTGATAGTGCACAGGCTAAATTCCTTAAGTTTCTAGTCCCAGACTCACTGCATGCTTAAATGGAGAAATATATTTCCTAAAGAATACTGGATCTAGCTTTATAGATCATTACTTGGAGTCTATCTGTAAGCAAATGAGCAACCAGTGCAGTTGAGTGAGCACATGCGCTCCCTATATTTATTCCTTGCCAAAAAATGAGCAGCAGAATTCTGAGTTGGCTGAATTTGCAAGGAAGGAAGTCTTTATAATAGCCCATGTTCACCATACTGTATGCCATGCAGTGACAGGGAGCCTTCATAGAATCATAGAATGGTAGAGTTGGAAGGGACCCCAAGGGCCGTCTAGTCCAACTCCCTGCAATGCAGGAATCTCAACAAAAGCATCTATGACAGATGGCCATCCAACCTCTGCTTAAAAATTGCTCTTACTGTCAGAAAGTTCTTCCTGGTGGAGGCAGCAGCGCCGCCGCTGCCAGGCCCACACGCCTCTTTCCCCAGCTTCGACTGGCAGCGGCTTAGCCGTGCAGAACTGCTCTGCATGCCACAGCCAGCCCAAGCTGGGGGGGAAGGCACACAGGCCTGGCAGCGATGCTGGTAGCAGGCTGGCAGCGGAGGCAGGACCACAGCTCCTACCTGATCTTCACTCCAGACCTCGCAGTCGCTGCAGCACTTCTGCTTCCGGGGCACAGCACCCTCCCGAGCATGCACATGCCCCTCAATCAATCCAACCAATAAAAAATAACCCCCCAACCCAGACATTTCATATAAAATATAAATATCTGCCCGAATGGGCATGTTGGCCCCCCAAAAAGAGGACATGTCCAGGAACACCTGGGCATATGGTAACCCTACTATAGCTGAAACAAAATAAAAAAAATTACTTCCAGTAGCACCTTAGAGACCAACTAAGTCTGTTATTGGTATGAGCTTTTGTGTGCATGCACACTTCAGATACACACGAATTGTGTGTATCTGAAGAAGTGTGCATGCACACAAAAGCTCATACCAATAACAAACTTAGTTTGTTATTTCGAACCTAGCAGTTCGAAAGCACGTCAAAGTGCAAGTAGATAAATAGGTACCTCTGCAGCGGGAAGGTAACCGGTGTTTCCGTGCGCTGCTCTGGTTCACCAAAAGTGGCTTTGTCAAGCTGGCCACATGACCTGGAAGTTGTACGCCGGCTCCCTCGGCCAATAATGTGAGATGAGCGCCGCAACCCCAGAATCGGTCACGACTGGACCTAATGCTCAGCTGTCCCTTTACCTTTACCTAAGGTGCTACTGGAAGGATTTTTTTAATTTTGTTTCGACTATGGCAGACCAACACGGCTACCTACCTGTAACTACTATAACTGGCTATTCATTATTTCTTTGCTTAATCTTTCTGCTCTTTGGAGTTTTAACCCAAATAATGTTCCGTTGGACGTTTTTCCGATTAGCATAGGAAAAGGAAAGCCTGGACATATCAGATTTGTTTGTTCTTTTCTTAAATAAGTACAAGGTCCGCTTATGGTTCTTTGTGCAGGATTTAACTTACCACCATTAAAGGAAGAATTGGACCTTTTTTTAAAAAAGAAATAGAATTTAACCCAGTAAAATTTTAACTTCATGCTAATTTTGAAATAATACAGGTTCTGGAAACTCAGCCCTTAAATTCAGTGAAACTTCATTCCTGGTAAGAAATGTAGGAGTGTAGCTTTAGAAAACCTTGGAATAAAATTGCTGTAGGAGGCCTAATGGCACCCTTTGCCCTGTCCTAGTTTCTCTGTAAACTGATTCTTCCTAGCATCTTGATAGTTATCACAAATGTGCTGACTAATAGTTGCAATTTGAGTCGCAAGTGAAAAAGGTCATTTTGTTGGATGAATGTAGATCCTAGTATCCCTGCACTTATTCCCAAGTTTGCTGACTTTTGCAGCTGTACAATTATTTGCAGTGTTAGTGGAGCTATGGGCATGAAAAACTTATTAGTTATGTTTAACTTGTGTTTTGAAATGTTTTTGTGTTTAATTTGCTCTGAAACTGTTACACAGAACTGATTTCTTTATGAGAAATATAGCTTCTATGTTCATTTTTCTTGATTCATAGTAGTTCAGTGTTATCCCAAAGAAATTATGCAAAAAAATTATATCATATGAAAACTAGATGGGATAAGCAAATTTTGTGTGTTTGTTTACTCACACACACACACACACACACACACACACGATAATTCTGTCCAAACATTTCAGTTATTCTTGGAATAATATATTCTAGGCATATAACTGGATTTTGTTTCTTTTGATCTGGGGTTATTTTTGGTTGATATCAAGTGGTAGTCTAACTCAGTGTACACATATTGAAATAATGAGCAATTAAGCCTAGGGTTGTTAAATATAAATTTATTTGTTTATATTTATTTAACAAAATTTGTATTCCGCTCAATTGTAAGAAAATCTCTTTTTTTTTTTACATGAATTTGAATATAAATTGCTATTTTGTTTGATACTGAACATTTACTTTGAGTATAACATACCTGTAGTTGTATACAGTGGTACCTTGTTTTGAGTCCAGGATCCGTTCCGGTGCCCCGGACGCTCGACGAAAGGGACGCTTGACAAAGCGCCGTTCTCTGCACATGTGTGAGCGGTTTTAGCAATTTAGCGCTTCTGCACGTGCATGAGCAACAAACCCAGAAATAACCTGTTCCAGTACTTCCGGGTTTGCTGCAGACGTTCCATGAAATGGACGCTGAACGGGGCAGACTCATGACAAGGTACTACTGTATCACCCTTCAAGCTTTGTTTATGGTCCAGAACAGGGGTAGGCAACCTAAGGCCCGGGGGCCAGATGCGGCCCAATTGCCTTCTCAATCCGGCCCATGGACGGTCCGGGAATCAGCGTGTTTTTACATGAGTAGAATGTGTTCTTTTATTTAAAATGCATCTCTGTTATTTGTGGGGCATAGGAATTCGTTCATTTTCCCCCCAAAATATAGTCCGGCCCACCACATGGTCTGAGGGACGGTGGACCGGCCCATGGCTGATAAAGGTTGCTGACCTCTGGTCCAGAACATAGTTCCTGGTAACCCTTACAAAGTATCCCTACTCCTGTAATAATTTGTGCTTTTCATGTTCTTGTGGTTGCTGTCCAAGGTAGAGAGTGTACTTAGAGAATCTTCATATTTTCTTCTCCAAATTGTTACCAATTCTCCAAATAAAATAATTACCGTAGGATAAATTGGAAAGTGCCATCAGAACTGTAATGGAGTCAATGTTTTTATCTGCTTATTTCCAGTCTAGTTTTGCAGATTTTAAAATGTGTGTGTGCATGCTTGTGCACACACATCCTTGGTCTTGTTGCAGGCATCGTATAAGAGCAGGTGGGTAGATGTAAAAGGTAAAAGTGAGGTAAAGGACCCCAGGATGGTTAAGTCCAGTCAAAGGCGACTATGGGGTTGCGGTGCTCATCTCGCTTTCATGCCGAGGGAGATGGCTTTTGTCCACAGACAGCTTTCTGGGTCATGTGGCCAACAGGACTTAACCACTTCTGACACAACGGAACACCATGACAGAAACCAGAGAGCACGGAAATGCCGTTTACCTTCCCGCCGCAGCGGTACCTATTTATCTACTTGCACTGGCGTGCTTTCAAACTGCTAGGTTGGCAGGAGGGTAGCTGTAGAAATGCCTACACTCACCAGGAAGAGGAGGTGAGAAGCAATGGCAGCAGCAGGACAGCAACAAACGCGAAAAAGAGTTTTCCCCCTTTGTTCTGTGCCACCACAGTTTCTTGACTTTCTTTTCCTGGGCCAGGTAGAAGGGCCTTTCTATGGAAGCCTGCGTGGAATACTAAGGGGAGAAATCATATAGTTAAAATAAAACATTCTATAGCTGTTACAACCCACTTCATCAAATCTAAGCAAATCAGGAGTTTTCAGTTTCTCTGAATAGCCATGGTTAAATACAGTTATTCTTCAGTGTGGAACGCCCTCCCATCAGAGGTCAAAGAGATAAACAACTACATGACCTTTAGAAAATACCTGAAGGCAGCCCTGTTTGGGGAAGTTTTTAATTTGTGACATTTTGATGTATTTTAATGTTTGTTGGAAGCCGCTCAGAGTGGCTGGGGGGACCCGGCCAGATGGGCGGGGTACAAATAATAAATTATTATTATTATTATCTCTCTCAAGCACCCTCCCATGCCTAGCTAACTTCGTGGGCAATAAAACAAGCAGAATGGTAGCTACAACTACTACTGTCGACATGTAAGAGCATGTTATCAGGCAGCAAAACAATCTTCCCAGCCTTCATTTAATCCTTCCAATAGAAGGATTTTTTTTAGTGCTGATGGAGCTATTGCACCTAGTTCCTGGGGAGGATATGCTGGAACCCTTGAAGGCCTGCTGCAAAACAGTAGCTAGGCACTTTGAGCATAAAATTGCTCATATTTACTCTGACTTAGACACTGTCCTTGATGCAGTTATAGAAGTGACCAGAGCACCATCTGGTCCAATTTTATAGGATCTGTTTCCATTGTTGCAGGCTTAGGATATAGACAAGGTGGTTGGAGAAATGTGCCTATCTTGGTTTCTTGTTTCGAGCCAAAGAGGATTGCCTAGGTGGGTCCACAAGGTTACAAATATTTCAGTGAGAGAGGTGCTGTGATGAATGCTGAAGTGCAACAGGGTAGAAGATACTGAAGATGCCTAGGCAAGGCAGAAAGTCAAACTCCAGATCTGGTCAACTCAGTGGCGTTATATTGCTTGCCACTTCAGGTGCTGGTGCTTGCACACCAAGGTTCATTTGCTGTGCTTAAAGAGGGCTTTCCAGCCTGAGTGCACATAGTGCCAGATAGGTCACCATGAGGTTTCTGGTTGAAGCCTTGACAAAAATTTAGCTTTCCATATAGGCAGAGTCTTTGCTAAAGTCTCACAACCTGGTTTAAAGCAGTTTTAATGGTGGTCAGCTTTAGGAAAAATTACCGTATTTTTCCATCTATAAGACGCCCCCATGTATAAGATGCCCCCTATTTTTGGGACTCAGATTTAAGAAAATGGGGAGAGATGGCCCAGAGTATAAGACGCCTCCTAATTTTTGACATTTTTTTTTAGGGAAAAAACCTAGTCTTATACACGGAAAAATACGGTACTTCATAATAACAACAACAGACTTTCAAATAAGGGGTGTGATGCGTTGCTGTAGGTTTTTCCAGTAACTTTGCCTTGCTGTGGAAAATGTTCAAATGGAAACTCCTAGTATTATCTCTTATTGGCCATATAGACCTAGCCATGAAACAGTAACTTCTTAAGCATTTTAACCTTTACCCTCAATCTACCCTGACCTCAGTTTGTTAAGTATTCACTTTTCCCTATTCAGTGTGTGGCATTAAGGAATTTTTTCCCCCATCACAATTTTAGTATGTTGTGCTGATACAATTGTAAACTACATTATAATGTGAAATCCTTTGGTGCCTGTTCAGCTTTATGTCATGTAGTTTTATCATTTATTGCAGCTGACGCAGTCTTAATTTGACACTCTTGAAAAACTTTAATAAGTGTTACTTTAAGGAAGCTAATATATACACAATGTTAGACATCATACAGGCTATATATGAATGTCTGTTAAAATCTTGCCATGAGCAAGCTGCATTCTTTTCAGAATAACCTCTGTGCCATGTTTTAGCTAAAGCATTCCTACAGATAAATTATAAACCAGTATACTTCTCAAGTATTCCTTTTGTCAGGGACATCCCTGATTTGATCCTTATGTCTCTGCCTCTCATTATTCTTGGAGCAGACAGTTGAACATCTGTAGACTTTAATATTGAAAAAGACACTGGCTTTGTAGAATGTATTGCTTCATTTTGTTCTTGATAGAAAATTTGATTCCACACTTTGGAGAAATGTCCTCCTTCATTGTGGCAAAAATGCTAATAATAGTATATGGGCAAATCCCCATACAAAAATAATTTAACTGTATTTGAGAATTAATATTATATTTAAATTAGATAACAATTAAAATAATTTGGTCATCTTTAATTCAGTTAACAAGTTGTACATATTCAATATTGCCTTTAAAAACAGTAGAAAAATCACAGGATATAGTGACGATGAATACCGAACAATAGGTTGACATGGTGCTTCTCAATTTACAGTTATAACATACTTGATTACAGAGGTGTACCTCTTCTGCTTTTATGAGAAAAGGCATAATTAACACCCCTATTCAAACTTCACATCATGAGGAACAGTTTTTACATATTTTATGCTGCCTTTGACCACACAATTAAAAATGAACTAACTCCTATTTAGGTCTAGTAGGTGGAGGGCACAGTCAGAATCCCAGGTCATGTAGGAAATATTTGACGTAAGAATACAGGAACTTTGCACTGCTGCTGTCAAAACTCAAGACTACCTTTTTATTTTTTATAATATAAAATATTTACAATGAGGAGGTGGTCCTCTAATGCCAGTGTTCTTCAACCTTGGGTCCCTAAGCAATGTTGGACCACAACTCATGTCATCTCTGACCACTGGCTAAACTGTGTGGGGATGAGAGCAGTTGTAATCCAACAACATCTGGAGACCCAACATCTGGAGAACATTGCTCTAACCCTAGAAATGTTCCCATTTGTTTTGTATCTGTTGAAAGCTGATTAGGCCTTCTTCTGTCTTCCATATTCAAACCAAGCAACCTTCTTGACTTCTGTCTCATGACTCTAATTAAAACATCTAAAAGTACGTATCATGATTTACCTCATCTGTGAATGCTCTGGGTGACTTAGGCATCATAAGACAGAAATGTTGTTTACTCCAGTAAGTCTCAGCAGCATGTTGATAATACATACATGGCTTGAATTCTTTAAAATAATAAAATAGGATTTGGTTTCCACATAAGCTCTTTGCTCTTGTTACAGCAGTCCTAATTTGCCTGCTGATCAGTCATACCTACCTGATTGTTGAGGTTGTGGGGTTCTGTTGTTGCTTTCCCATCTGATCATCTGTAAAATTGGCAGGCTGGATTGTTATGCCGTGCCTTCCTAACGTACGTCACAGGGCTCAGGTTTTTTGCTCAGGGATTAGTCAGGCTGCTTTTGGAAACGCCCTCAGCTGTACCTTGTGCTGCTATATTAGTGTTTACTTAGCTGGAAGAATTTTCTTTTGGTTGCTGTAGCTGCCTCAGCAAGCTCCTCCGGTAAGTTGTAAACAGAGCTTTGCCATTTCAGCCAGTATTGCCAGCTTTGTGCAGGTTTATCTTATTTTGATAGTTTGCTGCAAATTCTAAACATCGTGTAATTCAATCCTGTCCACGTTTACTGAGAAGTAAGTGTGTTTAGTGGGGCTTACTCCCTGGTATATTTGCATAAAATTGTCATTTTAGATTGTAGACCTCTGCACTCTTACCTTGAAGTAATCTCCATTGTACACAGTGCAACTTGCTTCTCAGTAAACATGCTCAGGATTGCTCTGTTAGCGTTTTTAACTATGAATAGAACAAATGCATGGATTTGTGGGTTGACCCAGACTGTTGAAATCTGTTTATAGATCAGAATGTATATGAATAAATCTGGAATTATCCAGATTAATCTCTGTGTATACTTTGTTTATACACACAAATACTGACAGTTGAATAATGTGGCAGACCATTTCTTAAGCGGTTTGCTTGGTTTTTGTTGGCAGCCTGTATGCAAGCCCTGCATCTCTGGAGTCTGCTTGTCACCTGTGCTGTTGCAGTAGGAAAGCATCAAGAACAGAAGAAGCAAGAGTGCCCTAAACTCAGCACACAGGTACTCCCCCTTAAAAAAAAGGAAAACTCCTGACAACTCTGTTGTCCAAAAATAACCACAGTCCAGACTTCAACACTTTTTATTTTTAATTTTGTAAGCGCTACAGATCCAAAGTTCAAAATGACTTCAGGTCTAGAGAGTTTTCTACCACCAAAATATGTTCTGAGTAAGACTCTTTAACTGTAGCAAAACGACTTAGCAAGCATCCTTTATCGAGATGCGGTTTAATGTGTTGCTTCATCTATGTATATCAAGACCTTCTAGATTTATTAAGCTTAGTTTGCATGCAACCACTTTGTTATGCTTGGGTCTGAAGTGCATTTCCATCCATTGCATCATGCCATCAGTTGAAAAGAATTTAAGTTGTAGCAAAATGTGTGTGACTGTTAGTGTATCAGTAACATGCAGGCAGCAGAAGTTAATAACTTATTTGTGTATGTTTTAGTTCAATAATGAGATAAATGACACTATCAGGTATGTTTCTTAAACAGCTAAAGCTCAGTGCTTTTAATGTGCTGTAGTAATTGTCATTAAATGTTTTGTCTACTAAACCTGGGAGAGAGCTGATAGTTCTTTCTCATTTAACTGAATATTACCATCACTGCAAAAAACTTTAATATCTTACCTTAATAAGTTATTTTTCGTAAGTAGACAACACAAATAGTAACATACATCCCTATACCCCTATAACTCCCATAATCTGCAACCATTTTACCAGTGGTCCAGGTTGATGTGAGTTGTAGAGTCTGACAAAATCTGCATACTCAGGGTTGAAGAATACAGTGTCTGGATTACAAAGCTGTTCATAGGTTGGAATACTGGCTATTTTATTGAAACTTAGTCTGATCCCAAACATTTATATTTGAAACTAAGACCCATCCCATTTTTTTCTAAGGTTACTGTCTTGTAACCTGATCCTATTCCCAGCCAGGGCATCCTGTGGCAGATGAGTGATCAAAAGCTGTCCAGCTCTATCACACTTTCTATTATAAGCAAGGGGAGAATGCCTTGCTGCCTTTAGCTGCAAAATTCTCACATTGGTTGCTGAGGTCCACCGTCCCCTACACTACAGAGGGTCTGCAGCAGTTCTGCTCTAAGGAACTCATTGCTTATAGGGGACTCTCCTCCTCCAATTATGTACCACTAAAGGTAGTGAGAAAAACTCCCAGCAGTATATATAGCAGGGGACACAATCCAGTCCCATTCTTTGCAACACAAAGGCAGCACAGAACTCCTAAATTACAGCACAAATTTTGAAACTGCATAGATCTTAATTTGTTGCCATATTTATATTAACCATGCCTCACGCCATAAATGCAACTAATTGTTACTTTTCATAATTAATCCTTATCACATTTCCTAAGCTGTATGTAGTTTGTATGTAGAATGTTTTAATTCATATCTTTTAGAAGGAAAAAGGCAATAAAGGTCTTCCTGATAAGTTCTATCAAAACTGGAAATAGTTCATGTAGAATAGAAATTAAATTAGCTTGTTTTTTTCAGAAGGTTGTAAAGCAGCTCTTTACTTTAAATAAATACTGATAAACAGACTTGGCAATGCTGTGGGAACTTTATATACCAGTAGAGTAGGCTTACATGGCTATCTGTTTATAAATACACTGTTCTGTTGCTTGCCGTTCTTAGGAGTCTTGTTTCAAGGTGTCTCCAAAACAGTGTAATGAATAACTGTAACTGACAATCTTTTAAATTTACCGGGAGATAATTGTACTTAATATTATATTTGCAACTAATGTTCTTCAGCATACTGTATTTTTCCATGTATAAGACTAGGTCTTTTTCCTAAAAAAATAATGTCAAAAATTTGGGGGCGTCTTATACATGGATAGTAAAATACGCATTTTTTTTCTTAAATCAGAGTCCCCCAAAATAGGGGGCGTCTTATACATGGGGCATCTTATGGACGGAAAAATACGGTACTTAGTATTTTATGGGTATAAAATTTTAGCACCATGTAATTAGCACTGAAAGATTCTTGGAACAGATGGATAAATCTGTTCCATCAGATAGCAGGTTCTCCTATCAGAAGCCAAGTATGAATGTTTGCTTTGTTAAAAGAGATATCTAAGCTAAGTAGTCTTTCTGCGCCTTGCTATTTGCAATATTTAACTAGCGGTGCCATTTGTCCTGTATAACTGTAGTTAAGCAAAGGACCTCAAGTACCTCAAGTAATTATTAACAAAGTAGTGCTTTGTTTATGACAGCATTCTTGTGGTACTACTAAATCTTATGTTAGCGCTTTGTGCCAGACCATATTGGCTTAATGTCGCACTGAAAGGAACCTTAAATTTGCTTAGACTTCTTCAAAGTTGACATGTTTGGGGATTTATAGAGTATAAAGAGCTTTTCTATTTTCAGCGGACAATAAGTATATATGAGTGCCAAATAAATTACTTAGTAATTTTCCTCAGAGTTTGTTCACCTAAGTATGCTCTATATTGTCAGAAATTAGTGGCTTAACTTTTAAGAGCGGGTAAAAGGATGCCATTCTTTTCAGCAAAGAGGCTGTTACTGTATTTATGCTGACAAGATAATGTATTTAAGGACAGAGAATATCCTTCTTGAAATCAGCCCTAGCACTAGGAATTTTAGTTAATGCAAGACATCTTTACTACCAAGAAATTCCCATATAGAAAAATGTAGTGGAAGCAATGAAATAGGGCAGAAGATTAGTTCATTAAAATTGCAGGTTAAAACCATGAGGTCCATCTTCTGCATTTTCTTTTAAAACCAATTTCTCCCACAGAAAGATCAAGTACTTTTGATCCTAAAGCTTGCATTAGAACTTAAAGTGTTATTTCTCCTTTGCACTTACAACTCAGCTATACAGCTGCAAATAAAACATTTTAAGTGTGTTGTGAAGTGCATTATACAATTGTGACACTAGATGGCAATGGTGAGCTAATGGCAAATTCAGTATATTTTTCAAAGCATTTTTAACAAAAGCATTTTCACAATGTTTTTTATATGTGTGTAAATTGCACCTTAGCTTCCCAAGCCTTCCGGTTATTTTGCTTTTTATACCATGTTTGTGCAGCTTCTTATATCAGTACTATCTTCCTTAGGTGATTTTCATAATGCAATATTCATAAATAAACTAGTATTTTTGGATTATTTTCTTTCTGGCACACAATTTTATTTTTCCTTAATAAACAAAAATTAGAAAATAACTAAGTAAATTTGCATAATGTTTACATGAAGCACTGTTAACACTGTATCTGTGTCATCATTTTTAAAAATTAGGATCAATTAAATATTGATATATTCATATTCCAGTTTGGGTTCCCACTGGTATATGCTATTAAGGTTAAAAAATAATAGGGCTTGTTGTCTCTGTTACTGAGCAATAGCTTATCAACCAGGTACATAGATTTTAGCTTATTGTGACAAAACAGACAACTCACTTGTGACCCTCCTAGAGGATTTTCAACAAATACAGATTTTGTCCCCTTTAAGATTTATATACCACTTGATTGTAATAAAGCCTCAAAGCAATAAAACAATAACCTTATCTGCAAAAAACAGTTAGAGCAAGTATTTAGAACATTAAAAAAATGAAAGCTGCTAAAATCAGATTAAAGTGCATGATAGCTTCCGCATGTCTGGCTAGCCTTGGCTAAACAAAAATGTTTTCAGCAGACACCAAAAAAGTGCAATGAAGGCACCCAAGGTCAACTATGGAGGGGCAAAGTTTTGTGCCCAGTAACTTCTGTCTTGGATTCTACTTCTGTATGTAGCTTAGCAAGAATGGCATACCTCAACCAAGATACCTTCATAGCTATGTCAACAACACACATACTGTCATAAGTATACACATATTTAAAACTGTGTCATTAAGCAAATGGATTCCATTCTTTGAGAGACAGGAAGCTTGTCATCCTTCCTGAAAGGATGTTGCCATGATGTAATTGTACTGTTCCAGCTCTTATCTCTTGGTAGTAGTTCTTCCCTAGCTATGTTGATTACATTGGTGATAGGACAAGAGAATGTTTGGTTGCTTTGTCCACTGAAAATAATGTGGTTTGATCAAAACATATCCCCCAGGTGAGTTGCTGCTTTCGGGATGATCTGGGAAGCCTAGTCTTTCCCATGTTGTGCACAAGAGTGCTGCCTATAAGCTTTAGGCTTTGAGTTATGCAAATCATTACCGTCTGCAGTCTGCACTACCTATGTTGACTCTGTGACTTCTTCCAAATGTGCTACATGGTCTGTCAGGGACTCTATAGATCGCTGCAGATGCTGTGTGACCTATGGGGATCAGAATCCTAGGGTAGGTGTGAATATGAGGACTTGTGTTTATACTCATGATAGATCGGAGTTGAAACTTGATATAACTTCTTTCTTGCCAATGCATGCAATTATGCTTTTGAAGCATCTTCCAAAACTATGATAAAGCTTTGAGGCCTGCCACTATACAACGCATTTATTCAGTCTGTATCTAACAACATGGTAACAGCAGTACAGTGGTACCTCGGGTTAAGTACGCTTCAGGTTAAGTACGCTTCAGGTTAAGAACTCCGCTAAGAACAGAAATCGTGCCCTGGCGGCGCAGCGGCAGCAGGAGGTCCCATTAGCTAAAGTGGTGCTTCAGGTTAAGAACGGACCTCCGGAACGAATTAAGTACTTAACCCGAGGTACCACTGTAGTGACTTTGTGCTTCATATCCTCACCAGTTGCAAATTGCTTATAATTACAATAGAAAGTAAAGAGTTTTGTGAATAAATGTAAAGATGTTTTGATAAGGATTTGTATGAATGTTGACTAAGCGCACCCATCATTTTCCCTTCCTGAAGACATGGTGTTGTATTTTATCCTATAAGCCTGAAATCCACAGAACTTGTGAAATACTCTATTTTATAAAATTAATATCTACCTCTTGTTCACGTTTTCTAGATGCCAGAATTTCAGAAGAAAACGGTCCATATCAGGGACCCAGAAAGGGTGGAAGAAATTATCTGTGGTCTCATCAAAGGAGGAGCTGCGAAACTTCAGGTGAAGACTAAAACACATTTGTAGAAATTAACAATCATGCAACTGTTGTTTAGCAAAGTCAAAATCTACACACACACACACACACACACACACACACTTACTAGATCCATAGAGTTGTGGGATTTATTTAAATATTCTTAGTAACACACTCATCACAATTCAGGTGTATAATTGCATCATTTTTAGTAATGCCTTTTTGATTAATAATGTTGATGCAGTGATATTGGCTACATTTGCTTGCATTATAGGGATGAGCCTAGACTTGTACGCTCCCCCCTCCCTCCACCCCTTTTCATAATAATAATAATAATTTATACCCCGCCCATCTGGCTGGGTTTCCCCAGCCACTCTGGGCAGCTCCCAACACAATACAGCATTAAACATTAAAAACTTCCCTAAACAGGGCTGTCTTCAGATGTCTTTTAAAAGTAAGATAGTTGCTTATTGCCTTGACATCTGCTGGGAGGCGCCACTACCAAGAAGGCCCTCTGCCTTCGGCATGACCATGAGGAGGAGGATGGAATATTTTGCCTCTGGTTTAGACTAACTGCAGCTTCATATTACACCTGAACCTTAGATTGTGTTTAATCTAAAAAATGGTTTACTAAAACAATCCACCTTCACAACTCATCATTTGAAGTTGCTTGTTTTGGTAAACCATGGTTAGAACTATCCTCAGTTTGCCCTGGTGCTGATATTGTGCTAAGCTGTGGTTAGTCAAACATGGCAGCAAAAAGTTCCAAATTCCTTCTTGCAACCTTTCCAGAGGGGGAGCACGGGAACTCAAGGTTCACACACACTTTTCCTCATAATGCTACACTATGGTATAGCAAGAACTACATTAAAAAACAGCCATTCAATGTATATTTTATTAACTTTGTCCCTCGCTCAAATTCTAGGCATTTAACATTTGTGCTCATGATTTATAATTTGTTTCATCTCCCTTTTACAGATAATTACAGACTTTGATATGACACTGAGTAGATTTGCCCACAATGGCAAAAGATGTCCGACATGTCATAGTGAGTACTATTTATTGTTTATGAGAAATTTTAATTTGATCAAGATCCAGGCTGCAAACATCTATCTGCTCACCAGGTAGAACTCATTGAAATTTCTGAATAGGCCTCTCTAGAATTTATGGATTGTATCCAATGCTCTGTATGCGGTGCTTCCATTTCCTCTTCCGAAATGTACTCTGAAATGAATTTTGAAGACCCACAGGGGGCTAGAGGGAAAACAAAGGAAGAGGAATTCTATTGCAGGTAGGGAAGTTCATTGCAGCAGTGGAGCTGGACCATTAGATACGGTCTGTTCTAATATCTGTAGATATTAGAATTATAATACAAGGTGATAATCAGTATTTGAGCCAAAGAAGTCCCCCCTCCCATGCAGTAACCTTAGTAATGTTTTTCTTCCCTTGCAATTTATTGATCACTTACACCTTGTGCACAACAACTCTGTGTATACATATTATGCAAATATGGGGTGGAAGATCCTCCTTTAATGAAATAAGTTGGACAATGATTTTCAAAAGGAGATGCTTTGATGTCTGTAGCTCTTTTTAACACACTGATTTTAATATTTGCTTTATAGCTTCTTAAACAAATAGCATTGTTAGTTTTTTTAACAGGTTAAAACTATTGCACTGATTTAGGGCAAGTCAGAATCTTGCATTGTTCTAATAACATTCTGTACATCTTTCAGACATCATTGACAACTGCAAACTAATAACAGATGAATGTCGCAAAAAGGTAATCCTAAAAGTTACTTATTTGACCCTTTTTATGGCCAATTACAACACTTGTAAAGGATTACTCCACTTACCTCAAGATTAATATCATATTATCTCATGAGTGTACTCTGTTGGCCCCACTTTTTTCTCTTTACTCAAAGTGTGTTACACTTACCTCCCAACTGAAAATAACATTTTCTGCATCTGATGGTGGACTTCAGTACATAACGGTTTATGCCACAGTGAATTCCAAACCCTTGGTATGTTGCACAGGATGCAGTGGTGGTTTTCCTCCACTCATCCCAAAGCAGTTCCACTGGCCTTCACCCATGATATGATACTGCATAACTGCTCTGGCATGGAACTCTGTTTTGCCTGCCGAAAGTACAGGTGGGCGGAAGTACCACTGATAGGATGGCTCAAGCCCCTTCTCGTTTGAGGCTTTCAGCAGGAAAACACAATGAGAATCCCAATATCCACTGGATTCCAAACTGGCCCTTGATGGCATTGGGTCAAATCAATATGCCAACTCCAGAGCAATAGTGCTATAGATGCCGATGGCACTCTGTCATGCCCCATTGCCCCACTGCTGCCCATCCAGGATTACGATTACTCAGCCTGTCTTTAAGGTGCCAAAAAACCCTCTGGTATTTTTTGTGCCTTTTGTGTTTTATTTCTTATTGTTGCTTTGTTAATTTGTTTTTGAGCCATAATGCAAAAGTCTTTAACTGAAATAGATTTTTAATGTGGAGGGTGAATATTTCCTGATCTTTTTACTGAAAAGCTTTAGCACTAGGCAGCAGCAGCAGCAATCCTCCATTGTGCAGAGCATTGCTTTGCCATCCAAAACCAGGAAATGATTCTTATACACATGTTAACAGGAAATATACAAGGATTAAAGTAGCAAATTTGTCTAGGTTATTTGATCAAAGCACAAAAGTTGTCATCATGGAGTACAACATATACAGAATGTCTCACCTTTTCTTTTTTCAGTTATACCAGTTGAAAGAAATGTATTATGCTATTGAAATTGATCCAAGTCTAACAATTGAAGAGAAGTATCCTTACATGGTTGAGTGGTGAGTTTTCTGTAATGGTTAATATTATAGCAAATTTTTACATCTTAATTGTTAGATTGACTTGATTCAGTTTAGACCTGTTAAAGGAGGAGAAAAATTGAAAAAGCTGAAATAGATGGACGAACATTGGGGGGAGAGGGTGGGAATTCATGCAGTTGTTTTTAATGTAGTTAATTGTTTAGCAGTCAATCGAAGTAGCATTAGTGAAGCTCTCTAAAACACTTTATTTTATGCACTTTGTTGGTTTTGATACCATTTGGTATAGTACTATTTCAGTGTCCTTGAAGCTGGTTATGTTTTTGTTAATATCTGATTGCATTGGAAATGTTTATCATAGGTGACTCAAGATTATATATTCTAACCACTTGATATTGATTGATATGTTTTAATGATTGATTCTATAGTGATTTGAAAATGTTGCAATGTCCTTATCAAAATGAATTATTTGAATTTCTGTGTTACGTTTTGAAATGAATTAGCATATACAGTGGTACCTTGGTTCTCGAACGTAATCCATTCCGGAGTTCCGTTTGACTTCTGAAACGTTTGAAAACCAAGGTGCAGCTTCTGATTGGCGCAGGCACCCCGGAAACAATAGCCAACAGCTGCATCAGATGTTCGGCTTCTGAAAAACTTTCGAAAGCCAGAACACTTACTTCTGAGTTTTTGGTGTTCAGGAGCCAAAATGTTCGAGTACCAAGGCGTTCGAGAACCAAGGTTCCTCTATAGACTGTTGTTATAATGATATATTGATTTGCATTTTTTGCTGTCATGTTGTGACCTGCTTTGTGTGCATTTATGTGAAGAAAAAAGCATGGAAACTAAATAATACAAATAAAATACTTCACACCTAGGACTTTAGGATATTATGCTACAGATTTCACATTAAAGATTGGGCTGGCACATTGTTTGTTTAACTTTGGCTATTTTATCAAAATATCTGTAGTGCCTATGGTTCTCAGAATTCCAAAAGTGCCCCCCAAAAGTCGGCAACCCTGTCTTGAAACATTCCTTTTCCAATAAGAGAGTGTGAATTTTTACCCTACTTGAAAACGAATAACATGTTTTTGGTGTATATTTTAGGTACAACAAATCACATGCTTTGCTTATTGAACAAGGATTACAAAAGCACAAACTTGCCGAAATTGTGAGGGAGTCTGATGTTATGCTGAAGTAAGTAAGAACCTAGTATTCTGTTTCTCTAGTTTTGTAAATGTGGCATATCAGATTTTAGGAAGGGGTTCCTTCATTGGGAATTACAGAAATGGAAAGCTGTTACATGCCCATATGTGCTCTCCAATTAAAAAAAAGATTGGATTAGCAGGCTAGTGTCTCCCCTTCCTTGCACTACTTAAGCAGGATGCTTGAGTTCCCTCTTTTCTCTATCCATACACCTATTAGGTTGAAGTACAAGAGTCTGACATGCAGCCTTTACTTATCTTCATGCCCTCTAGCCTGAGGAATAGGAAAGTAGATGTTGCACAAGCTAGTTAATTTTTTTTAATTCCCTATCTTGTTATCTTTACAGATAAGGTGCAGCAGGAATTCCTGCTACACCTTTGCTTTTTGAGAAGCAAACTGTTTTACGTTTGCAAAGTAGAATGACCTGAAGGACCTGATGCTCAAAAGAGAACAGATATTTGATAAAGCATTTTTCTTAATATTTTTATTAATTTTAATGCAAAACATCATCTTCGATCAAATGTTTTAGACTTAGAGTGGCTGTGGAAACCCAGCCAGATGGGCGGGGTATAAATAATAAATTATTATTATTATTATTATTATTATTATTATTATTATTATTATTATTATTATTATTATTATTTTATTTTGAAACCATTGATAAATAAACTTTCCATTAAAGAAAAAAAATGCACCAGCATCTTGCCTATTTCATAGATATTTTAGAGGAAAGATATGTTAAATTTCTGTTTTGGCAATGAAAAATGTAATAGTATCAGGCTTTAGTTCCTTTTCCTAAAAAAACAAATCTGCTTTTACAGAGAAGGGTATGAGAATTTCTTTGATAAACTCCATGAACATAATATTCCCGTATTCATATTTTCTGCTGGAATTGGAGACATCTTAGAAGAAGTCATTCATCAAGCAGGTGTCTACCATCCCAACGTCAAAGTAGTTTCCAACTTCATGGATTTTGATGAGAATGTAGGTATAAACATATCAAATGCATACTGTTAATTCATTGCAACACATCCTGTACTACTAAGGAAGTAGCTTCCGACTCGAGCATTAAAATGGGCATTTCCCATTTTAAAGTCAATCATTTCCCATTTTTAAAGTCAATCATTAGGTCTGGTCCAGAAGCTTCAGTTGGTGCAGAATGCATCAGCCAAACTGCTGATGAGGTCACATGACCAACCGTGTAACACCACTGGCTGCATATATACCACTGAGCCAGGTTCAAAGTATTAATTTTCAAGTATTTTTAAAAAATGTATTGGGTGTACAGAGTAGATTGGTTAGAATCATTTAAGTAACTTAAGTCTGTTGAGTTCAGTGTGTCTACTCTGCATTACATATTAGACTAGATTCAAAGTGGGAGAGGACACAAGGTTTCCTAGAGTGAATGAATGAGTTTCCTTTGAATAAAGCATTATTCTCACTATGATAAGCATCATATAATTGAAGTTTGAAGTTGGTTAAAAGAATAAAGTCTCTTGGAAACATTCTAAAGAGACACAGAAGGGACACTTGTTAATTTGCCAAGACCATTCTTAGAACTAACTGTTGTCATGTTTAACAGGGTGTATTAAAAGGATTTAAAGGGGAACTGATTCATGTTTACAACAAACATGATGGCGCCTTGAAAAATACAGAGTACTTCAAACAATTAAAGGACAACAGCAACATCATACTGCTTGGAGATTCTCAAGGAGATTTAACTATGGCAGATGGAGTGGCAAATGTTGAGCATATTCTTAAGATTGGGTATCTCAATGATAAGGTAAGTCTTTGTCTCTTTGATAAGCATAATGTCCATAATATTAGATTTTATAGTCATGTATACCCTTTTCTGGGACGCAGGTGGCGCTGTGGTCTAAACCACAGAGCCTAGGGCTTGCCGATCAGAAGGTCGGCGGTTCGAATCCCCGCGACGGGTTGAGCTCCCGTTGCTCGGTCCAAGCTCCTGCCAACCTAGCAGTTCAAAGGCACATCAAAGTGCAAGTAGATAAATAGGTACCACTCCAGCGGGAAGGTAAACGGCTTTTCCGTGCGCTACTCTGGTTCGCCAGAAGCAGCTTAATCATGCTGGCCACATGACCCGGAAGCTGTCTGCGGACAAACGCCAGCTCCCTCGACCAGTAAAGCGAGATGAGCACCGCAACCCGAGTCGTCCACGACTGGACCTAACGGTCAGGGGTACTTTTACCTTTACCTTTATACCTTTTTCTAACACAGAATCTGTTCAAGGGTAGAAGCTTAATACAGTCAAACCTCGGATGTCGAACGTAATCCGTTCAGGAACACCTTTCAACTTCCGAAATGTTCGACAGCCAAGGCGCGGCTTCCGATTGGTTGCAAGAGCTTCTTGCACTCAAGTGGAAGCAGCGTCAAACATTCAGGTTCCGAAAAATGTTCAAAACCCGGAGCATTTATTTCTGGGTTTTCAGCGTTGGGGAACCGAAACGTACGATAACGGAGGCGTTCAGGAACCGAGGTTTGACTGTACCTTGCATTACTGTTTCCTGCCTCACTATGCACTGGTTTCCCTGTTTTAGTTTTTCTTGATCTGCAAATTTATTTTCTCATCTGATATGGTAACATTAGGTTAGGACTGTTAAATGTACTGCTTCCTGCTACAAAAGATCCTAAAGCAATTTACAGCAAAAGTATAAAAAGTATAAATAATAAAATTACATAAACATACTTAAAACAGTCGAGCATCCAATCATTGGTTCTTCTCAAATAACCAAGAAACAAGAATGTATTTGCCTGACACCAAGACACTGACGACATTGGGGTGGGCCTTTCTTGTGACAGCATTCCCTATGTAGTATTCAAGGTCATTGTTTGTCTTATAGAATATCATAGAGGTCAAATCTGACAATGGAATTAAGTGTGCAGCAGCTGAAAGAAAGGTTTTATAGAATGATTTGTTTGAAACCAGTCCATTATTACCCTATAATACAGAACAAAAAAATTATTTGTACAGGCGACTGATTGACATGCGTCCAAAAGACACGATTGCACACAGCGCCGAACCCAGAAGTGACTGCAAAAATCACAAAAAACATCACTAAAAGGGCAGAACAGGGGCAAGGTGTGCTTATATGTGCTCCACTGATGCACGTGGGGGGCAGGAACGGAAATGGTCGTTGACTGTACATATACCTAAGTTCACGTCAAAGTGCAAGTAGATAAATAGGTACCACTCCGGCGGGAAGGTAAACGACGTTTCCGTGCGCTGCTCTGGTTTGCCAGAAGCGGCTTTGGCATGCTGGGCACATGACCCGGAAGCTGTACGCCGGCTCCCTCGGCCAATAATGCGAGATGAGCGCGCAACCCCAGAGTCGGACACGACTGGACCTAATGGTCAGGGGTCCCTTTACCTTTACCTTTAGCCTAAGTTCAGCAGCCACATCTCATACCTCATTGACTCCTAGTATGGTTGTAATATAAAAGCCACAGATTGCATTGTATTTAAGTTAAGTTGTTGTTGTTTTTTTACGAAATATAGCAGTGCTTCAACCTGACTTACATATGTGCTAAATAGCTTTTGTGTGCAGTATGTATTCAGGGTAGCAAATTATATTTTGCTTCTCAAAATTATGGGAACAGGGTTGAATCCTTTGTACTTTAAAAGCCTTTCCAGAGTTCTGAAATCTGGTTGCAAACATCTTTGAATACACCACCTACATTACTTAGTAAAAGAAAAAACAGGTATCGCCACTTTTAAAATGGTGTTGACTTGGCAAATTGTAATATGTTTCTTGATGTTTGACTTTTTCTAACATTTGGATTTTTCTTTGCATTCTAAAACCTAGGTTGAAGAATTGCTGGAGAAATATATGGACTGCTATGATATTGTGTTGGTGAAAGATGACTCTTTAGATGTGGCCAACTCAATCTTACAAAAGATTCTGTAAAGAGCATCATTGGAATTTGTTTGTTTTCCTCCTGATGAAGGCAGTTGGACAAATCAGCATGCCTGTGCTATCTTAGAATATCAATCTTGATGCTGTTTTGTATGGGAGTCACTTTATTTGTAAAGTAATATACTGTATCCATGATCTTCTGGACACTCACCCCCCCATCACTTTTAATGGAACCCCTTATTTATTCTAATGGATAGGTTGTATGGATAACTGGAAAAGAGTTTCTTCAGTTTATATTCATGCACAATAAAGGGATGTTTTCAGAATTTGTGGGACTGTTCTAGAAAATGCACGAGAAGCATGGTGAATAAGCACATGTGCAGGTAATTGACTTGATTACAGTTCATAAGTTGCACCTTTTGAGTTTAAGGGGTTTAATATTGCTGATATTTGTATATTCTTCAAAAAGATACTTTTGCCAGAGCACAGATAAGAAAGCTTGCTATTGACTGCTCTTTTCGGTACACAAGAGTGAAGACTAAACACTGCAATCATGCTGGCTATAAAAATAATGCTGAAGCAGATCTTGAGTGCTTTATAATAAGATTTGTGTCTGTCCTATGTTTTGGCCCTAAAGACACTTTTTCTACTTTACCAAATAGCAATACACAGAAAACAATATTTTCAGTAACACTGCCATGTTTTTTCCCCAAGCTAGGTGTAAAGGATATAATTTCAGTGTTACTTTGTGAAGTGTGCGATGAGATATACAGTAACTGTTTAAAAATGAATACCACACGGTAGTTCTATTTCTGCCATAGTATGTCTCATGTAGCTATTCGTGAAAATGTTAAGTGTTTCGAAATGAGTTTCTTGCGCGGTTGTGATCCACATTTCTGTCCAGCAGGAGGCAGATAAAGGCTGGTTTGGGGCTAGACTAGGAAGCAGGAGAGGATATAGAGTTGGCCCAGTCTGATCCACTATCCAACACAAGCTGGGATCTTCTTCAAATGGTTCTCAGAAGAAAGGATTTGTGCTTCCTAGTTTACCCCAAAGGGAGACTCATTTCTTCAAGCTAGCTGGGAAGAGCATTTATGGAATGGGGTCCATTGTCTTTAGAACAAAACAAGATAGCTGGAGACACCAAACTTTTAATGAGAATGCACATAAATAAATTTTAATGAAGGTGTGGACTGATTAATTTGGTACTTATAAACCAGGTAAAAGAAGAGTTTGGATTGATATCCCGCTTTATCACTACCCGAAGGAGTCTCAAAGCGGCTAACAATTCTCCTTTCCCTTCCTCCCCCACAACAAACACTCTGTGAGGTGAGTGGGGCTGAGAGACTTCAGAGAAGTGTGACTAGCCCAAGGCCACCCAGCAGCTGCATGTGGAGGAGCGGAGACGCGAACCCGATTCCCCAGATTACGAGTCTACCGCTCTTAACCACTATGCCACACTGGCTCTCAAATCATCAGGGATGCACAACAGAAAGCCTGTCTAGAGGGACACTATGTCCAGTGGCGTAGCTAGCTGCTCGACTAGCCCAAGGCCACCCAGCAGCTGCATGTGGAGGAGCGGAGATGCGAACCTGATTCACCAGATTATGAGTCTACCATTCTTAAACACTACACCACACTGGCCCTCAGTGGCTCTTTCATGGGCTTACTGTTTAACCCAATCAGGAAAACAAGTCACATCTCTTCCTTAGGAAGACTATCCAGAACAAGTGGTGCTGCCAGTCTGGAAGAGGAGCTTCTACCATATTGGCATGCCTTGCTTTTGGGTGCAGGCTGCTGCTTCTTGTAAGGGCTACCAGGTAGGCGGATCCATGCCCAATTCTCATGCATGATTACTACTTGGAACACACCCGTGTGAGACAAACTGCCTATATGAATCTGTTTCCCATGAGAACCCAATGCTTTCAACAATGCTTTAGTTGAGATTCCTGCATTGCAGGGCATTGGACTAAATGACCCTCTCTTCCAATTCTACAATTCTAGCCCAGCTCCTCATGCAGATACATGTTATTGTTTTAAGTGATATCTAATAATGCTGATTACATATATCAGTTCTAGGGAGCGTTGATAGGGAGTTTTTTCATCTCTTATTTCACAGTTACTAAACAGCTTTTACTTACTAGGGGTAACTTAAAACCAAAAAATACCACTCTCCTTCTGCCAGAAAAAGAAACCAAAAAGCAGCCAGTATTATTTAACGTACTGTTCATAATTGGTGCATTTCATTTGTTACCCACATTCAGCCTGTAGTTAATTATAAAAGATGAAAGAATACAATATTAATTTACAGTCCTTTGCTCATTCACACTGTATACTTTGCTTCAATAGTTGGGCTACAACTACACAAATGGTTTGTTCGCCTTTCAGAGAGCTTTTGGATGTGATCTGAACCCCTATGTCCCAGCTCCAATACCAGCGCTAGCCAAGCAGTTCAGATATATATTGAAAACCACAATTTAAATCAATATTGTCACTGTTAAGCCTTTCCCCATCCCCAGTCACTTGTACATGGAAGAGTTGTGCAGAATGTGTTTGTCCATATTTTATTTTAATAAAAATAACAGCATGTATCATCCTTAAGACATTAATATTACAAAGCGTATAAAACATAACTTTGCTCACTGCAAAAGTGTTTTGAAAGGTATGTTGTAGTTTTAAAACTAGCACCATTCTACAATTAAAAAAGAAGACGCTTTGTACATTCCCCTTAGTGGAAGGACCGTGGCTTTGTGCTCCTTTTCCCTTTGGGGGAGGTCACTCACTTAATTTGTGCTCTTTAGCCGCAGGGTATTTTAGCCCAATTGCTTAGTGTGTGGTGCTGATTCGATCCCCGTACGGGTGCATATTCTTGCAGGTGGCAGGACTAGATGATCCTCATGGTCCCTTCCAACTCTACAATTCTATGATCAACAAAATATTTTTATAGACACAAATGAGACCTGAGATTCACTCTGAAGTACACTTATGACAGTTCTCTAGTTGAGTCACTGCACAAAAAAGTAGATGGAGTAGCCATATGTTGTATACACAATTACAATCTACCATTATGCATATTGCAGCATATTTCTAGTACAGTTCTGCTTTCTTTTTTCTATAATACACATGTTAGTGAAGACAGACTAATTTCAGGGTGATACTCAGGAGCAGGCCCATTAAAATAAATGGACATGTTCTGATACAGGGCAAAGAATGATATACACTTTTTGTGGTTGGTTTTTGTATTCATAGCTTCGGTTACAATCCTTAGGGAAACATGACTCCCCGTCGCCAATACTGCTCATGGTGCTACCATAGCATTACTTTGAAAAAGATTTAGTGTAGTTGCTCCCATTGTAGAATATTTTCTCTTCCTTGGAGAGATGATGATAAAACTACAGTTGGAGAGTAACCGAACAGGGCCATGGTGCAGGAGTTTAACATAAATGTACATTTTTGTTCTAAGCTCAAAATGCTTTACCGCCTCTCAAAAAGTATGTCACAAGATTTGTGTCACTGGTTTTTTTTAAGTCACTGAAACCAATTTTGAGGCATTTCACGTTTTATAATAAATGCCATAGTCTTCCCCTTACTTTAGCCTACTTCACTCTTACAAAGACAGGAGTATTCATTTTCACTGTTCACACTTTTAAGTATACACACACATTTCAAACCACTTCTATTGTGCATTCTGACAGCAGTTCAGCTCCTACAAATTTTAAAAACAAACTACAGTTCGTCATGTCCCTGTGGCTCTTGGTCTTTCAGTTTGAATTCCTCAGCGGTAATCTTGCCATCTCCGTTTCGGTCCTGATTGCTGAACATGTTTTTCACAATTGTTTCAGAATTAAAGCCAGGAGCTAACTTTCCTTTGCCAGCCTTGACTTGTTCGTGAATGTAGTTGCCGAACTACAATTTAAAAAATAAATACATTAGAGAAAAGTAAAGTAAATTTTGCAGCCAGGTTGTTCAATCTCCAGCAAATAGGATGTTTTGGTACCTTTGCATCTGTCCTCTCATATTCACATACAGTGCTAAGGAAATACCAGTTAATACTTTATCTCTAGTGAGTACAGTGGAACCTTGGTTTACAAACTTAATCTGTTCCAGAAGTCTGTTCTTAAACCAAAGCGTTCTTAAACTAAGGTTACCAGATTTTTTTTCAATGAATCCAGGGACACTTTTCAACTTCCTACTAAATAGATGGATTTTGTCACGGGACTGATTTGTAAATCCGGGGACTGTTCCCGGGAAACGGGGATGTCTGGTAACCTTATCTTAAACCAAGGCGTGCTTTCCCATAGCAGCGGGGGACTCAATTTACAAATGGAACACACTCAACAGGAAGCGAAACATGTTCTGCTTCCAAGGCAAAGTTCACAAACCAAAACACCTACTTCCGGGTTTGCTGCGTTCTTAATCCAAGTTGTTAATAAACTAAGCTGTTCTTAAACCAAGGTACCACTGTATATGTGTCATTTGAGAGGTTCAGGTATCAAATTAGTTCTTAAATTCCAAGGTGCATGCCAGTACTGATGCCTCTGCTGGAATTTCAAATAACCAAAAGGAATTGGGAAATTCCCATAAGCAGTGTTTATACCGTATCCATTACTACTGTAACAGCTGCTGAGTCCTGACCCTTTGAGTGAGATTTTTTGTTAGGGACCTAAGTCACAGACATTCACTTAAGCTGGGCTTCAATCAAATCCTCTTAACTGGAGTAGCTATTCTCTGTGTAGTATTATGTATCTCCCCTTCCTGCGCTCAAGACCTAGAAGCACGTTGGCCTCTTGTTTCTGTAGAATGTCCAAAGCTTGTCTCGAGCAACTACATGATCGTATGCATTGCTATGGGTAGAAATACTTGTTTTAATGTTCCATAAATGATTGTCCCGTCGGAATAGAAACATGATCTTAAATATATTGCTTGAAGACTAGGGCTCCACTCAGTGTCCTGTATGCTGTCGTCTGTGAACTTACTAGTGCCTATAGAATTTTTTCCAATTTAGCTTTACTAGCCAAAACCTTACCTCTTCCAGAAGAACCTCTCCATTATTATCTTTGTCAATCTCTTCAAAGAGATTAGGAGAGACTTCATCATGCCATACAAACATATAGCCCTCTGGGAGACCAGACACCAAGTCGATCAGTTCAATGTCAACAACTAACACAGCGCTACCAGGCACTTCTCCTTCTGTAACAGTAAATAACAAAAAATAAAATTAGGTTTCTGTTATGTAGGAGCATTTTGGAATTTGCTCCACCCTCAGCATACGCAAATTGTTCAGATTTCATCCACTGGCTTAGAAACATCAGCAAGATAAAATATGAGAAAATAAAGCCTGCAACATCCAAAAGAAATATGGCTAACATATTCTTTATCTTAGAAGGTGCACTACGCTTTGTGACTATTTGCACTTAAGGTAAGGTTGTTTGCTAATTCACAAGTATGTACTGTATAGCCTTTCCCCATTGCTTTATTAATTTGGACTATTTTCATCATTCTGAGAGAAAACAATAATATGATATAATTAATATAATATAATATGTTGTTGTTTAATCGTTTAGTTGTGTCCGACTCTTCATGACCTCATGGACCAGAGCACGCCAGGCACTCCTGTCTTCCACTGCCTCCCGCAGTTTGGTCAGACTCATGTTGGTAGCTTATTATATTATATTATATTATATTATATTATAATATTTATTATATTATATATAGATGCACCTCTTTACCTTAGCTTTTAACAATTGAAGTGTAGAATTTTAGGACATATTTCTATAAATTTAAGTTTTAAATTGTTTTGAATATTGTGTTTTTAATTGTTGTAACCCACCCTGGGACCTTGGTGGGAAGGTTTGGTCATAAATGGGGGTAAAATAAAAATAATAAAAATAAAAATAAAAATAAAAATAATAATAATAATAATAATAATAATATCATTACACGGCTATATTCTCAACAACTCATGTTGTGAATATACTGTTTAGAGTTAGACTAATATTCTTACTTAAATTGCATGGACCTCAGAGCTGTTCATGAACCAATGAACACATTTAAGGAACAAAACAAGACTGCTCACAGAAGTGAGTTGTGGCACATGCTGCAGAAGAAGACCAGACACATTTGTGTGTCAGCATCACTATTAGATTCACTGTGCTACAAAGGCATGTGAAGTGTTATCTACTTACCAACTCCAGCCTCTCCATAGCCAAGGTGGGGTGGGATAATAACTGTTCTTTTCTCTCCAACACACATATCTCTGAGACCCATATCCATTCCCAATACAACCTGTCCAGAACCCAGCACTATATTATAGGTTTTCCCAAGGCTAATCCTGAAAGAAGAAAATAGTAGTTCATAAGCTAGGATGTGCCAATGTAACAGCGGAATGCCACCTCCTCTAGCCTTTTGACATTTACCATTTCCAATTTATATGTGATGATCTGAATTCTTAATAGATCCTTTCTAAGTAATACATTGCAAGTTGGACCATGCAGAAAATTTGTTAAGACAAGTGACCCCAGAATCCGCAAACCCCTCAGTCTGATTAGCCCTTCCCTTCATCATTACTCTCTCACCAATTGTAACTTAATGAAAGCAAATTTATAAAAATAAGTAATTGGGTAGGCCCACATGCACAAAATATTCCCAGTTTCATGCTTCTATTCTTTTCTGCTAAACTACATACTTACGTTGAGTCCAGCACAGTGCCATCTAAGAGTGAGACATTGTAGTGATACTTCACGTAATCGCCTTTCTTGCTCAGAACAGAGCAATTGCTAGGTTTATAATGGGTGGTAATAGCCACAGAGTCAGATGGATTGTGGAAGTCTATCACATGAATATCAAAGACCAGCACAGCAGATCCCGGAATCTTTCCTAGAACAATAAATGATTATATGAAAAGAAGCCACCCACCCTTCTGTTCTTACAGTAAAGAACTGATCCGATCTACTAAAATTATGTACTCCACAAATGAGACTTGGTCATCTCCAAATGCCATGAAAGGGGCTTTTCAGAGGTTGGCAAGTGTGATAATTGTCCATTTGCACGAATTCCATGCACTTCCAAGAGATGGTGAGACATGAGATAATTATCTATATTTTCAGTACTCCTAGTTAAAAGCTAGTGCTTCAAGTTTTACAGAATTATGTGCAGAGCATTGTTTAAATGTGCAGAGCGTTTTTTAACCCTGTATTGTGTTTCTCCACTACTGAGAGGCACAACATTTAACCAAAGCTGTATGGATAATTTTCAAGTATTGCCTGGGTCAAATTTATGATCTCTTCAATCACCAGTGTCAGATTAGTGTTGTGATTTTTCTTCCCTCTCTGCTTGAGGATTAAAGAAATTAAATTAGTTTTTTTCTGGCTGGTGTTAAGTTTCATATTTCCTTTTTAGCAATACAATTACCAATAAACTTGAAAGCGGAATATTAGATAAGTAAAGTATTCACTACTGATTGTTGTGAAATGCCTCTTCTAAGCAGAAGTCTTGCCGAGGCCCCTGACAAACTACAGCACTTTGGCCTTGATTAGGTTCTTCACAGGATCCATGCTATCAAAAACCACATTTTTATCCCATGTTACAGTACTTTCACTACTGCTAGTGCGAAGAAAACACACTTCCAGGAAGCACCAATCCTATCCTAAGCAAAAAAGCAGTCTCCGCTGATCTTGCAGTGGAGTGTGAACAGGCTAGGTGGCCACATGGCAGGACTACTATACAGCTGCATTGGTGGAAAAAGCAGTCTGCCTAGGAGCAGATGCTGTAACAGAAGGGGCCATGGTGCCAGTAGAAGACTGGAGAGCTTCATGAACCAGAGCCATGCAAGTCTTAATCCACCTAGCTAAACTGCCTAGGTCAGGCATGTCCAAAGTCCGGTTCGGGGGGCCTAATCCAGCCTGCTGGTAGGTTTAATCTGGCCCCTGTGGCAGTTTATTTCAACAACTTTGGGGTAAAATCCTAAAAAAAAGCTCAACAACTTTGGTCGGCCCTTCACTTCATCAAATCTGGCCCTCTTTGAAAAAAGTTTGGACACCACTGGCCTAGGTGAAAGGAGACAAACAGGGTCAGTTTGTTTGTAAGTGGGCTTGATGTAAATTTTGAGCACCTGCCTGATGCTCAGGTTGTGCCATGCTGCTGCTGCACTGTGGGATGGATTCGGGCAGAAAGAGGGGAGAATTCACTCACCTCGCTTACGGAAAGTGGAGTTGACACTGACCACAAATATGATTACCACATGTCAATGACTACATTGGCATTGGGGTTTGCCCTGCAGCGAATGCCAAGGTTCCTTGGGGATGTTTGACCACCTGAACAGGTGTTAGGCTGGTGCGGGTCTAGAGCCACGGAGCAAAAGCCCAAGCAGGTGGGAGTGGGGGAACGGCAGTAAACAGAAGAGCGGAAGGAGAGAAAGAAGGGGAAACGCCTCTTTTTTTGTAAACAGGAAGTCAACAAGAAAACAAGAAAAATTGAAGCTTTGCCAGGAGAGAGGGCACAGCAGCTTCCACTGATTCCTATCTTCTAACCAGGAAGATGGAAGGCCTTTGAATAAACATTCACCATTTTATTCAAGTAAAATATGAACACTTAAAAGTTATTTACCTTGCAGAAGATAACAAATAATGTAACAAACCAGAAGGGGAAGATGAGAGAAGTCAATAGGAGCGGGGGAATTGTGAAATGTAAAATTGGATAAATTGTATTTGCAATTTGCTATAACAAAAGAAATCTAATAAAAAAATTATATGTATAAAAAAGGAAGATGGAAAGCCAACAAACATATTCCATGCAGTGCACTGGGCCTTAAATCTTTTAAATGCTGAAGTAAAAAAGAGTGACTGAACTAGAGGGCACTGGTGCTGAATTAAAAACAGTACTCACCTCTTCCCTCTTCGCCATACCCCAAGTGAGGTGGGATGGTTATTCTCCTCTTCTCTCCAATGCATACACCAAGCAAACCTTCATCCATCCCAGCAATCACATAACCTTTTCCAATGTAGGTATCATATGTTCGATTCCGTGAATAACTACAGGCAAAAAGAAAAAGCCTTTGCTTAACTAAGATTGTTATCAATATGCCCATAGCTTACTGGCTCTACAGCAAAAACATCAGAAAGAAGTATCAACAGGGGGTAGTGAAATTGATGAAGTCATGTCTTATAATAGCACCAAACCTAAGTGTAACTAGAAGAAGTGAGGAAATTAAGCTAGCAAAACAAATACATAAATGTGTATAATGTGGTAAAACTTCAACTGTGAATAAAAAAGCAAGCCAAATATATAACAGGATTATAAATATATTAACGGATAGGTGAAGTAACCTTAAACAATACTGAGCAGACCAATCACATAGACAAGAAAACTATTTTAATATACTGTATAGCAGCAAAATGAGGTCACATAAGAAGAACAAAACTAGAAAAGCTACCCACTTTGTGGTATGAAAAACACAAAATAAAAAAATAAAAAACCAAGCCAGAATAGCATATTAATGTCATTCAATCAAGAGACACTACTCTCGTGACATAGGGTTGTGTCTTGTCACCCCTTGATTTTTATTCCAGAAATTCCTAAATGGGTCCCACTCAGATTCAAACTTCTTAAACCCTTCTTTTCCCTGTCTAACCCACATAATCCATATGATCTTACTCAAAGTAGCCATGCTTTTATGAAGGGGATTCTTTTCTCTTTCATTATCTTGCATAGACAATTCTAGTGGCTAGTACCATTTGAAACAGTAATTTATCTTTTCTGTTTGATAGATGTTCTGTTTGAAAGCTGTTGATTTTTCAAGTATGTCAGCAAAAATAGCACAGGGTCGAACGAAGTCATAGGGAACCTCTCACTGTGTACCTAGGTCTACCATGCCTCTGAATTTGGCTGCAAGGATGTTTTCGACAAGCCACGCCCATCTGTCAGTCACTTAATGTCATATAACATCAGGCATAGAGATCTGTTATCTCCAATCTAAGCACTAAGTGCTAAGATGGGATGTTGTGGCTAATTTTTTTCTATTCTTTTAGGTTTATTGAAACAGATGCTCTTTGTTAAATCATGTGCCCCTGGAAGTAAATGTCTGAAAGCAATTATCCACAACAGAAAGAAGCAAAGCATTTAATGTTTTGATTGGTGATATTATTCTTATTGCACATTGACGTTTTGATAAAAGATGCTATAAACATAAACAATTGGTTTTCACTGTACAAGTTACCGTATTATAAACTAGCTTTTGCTTCCCATTTATTATCATGGAAAGTGGAAAACCCACTAAACATTTATACACTAAAGTTACTCAAGAGGAGAAATAGGAAGTATTTTTAAATTTTCCCAAATGTGTTTACATTATGTGCTGGTGTCCTATTAGCTGTGCTTTTCTGTCTGCTTGTTGAATGTAGTAATCAACCTACACCATCATCTTCTATGCATTTATTACTTAAATCTCTTGTTTCAAACAGAGAAAAAAGGAGAGTTACAGGTAGATAGCCGTGTTGGTCTGTCATAGTCAAAACAAAATAAAAAAATTCCTTCCAGTAGCACCTTAGAGACCAACTAAGTTTGTTCTTGGTATGAGCTTTCGTGTGCATGCACACTTCTTCAGGATAACCCACATCCATTGGAACCATTGCTCTACTTTTTAAAAACTTTTTCTTAGTATTATTGATTGATTGATTATTGAAGACATTTACCAAGCTACTTAGAATATCTTTCAAGAATGCTCAGCAGAATAGAGCTATAAAAACACACAGAGAAAGCCACAGAAAGTAGGAAACGTGTGTTTAGCAGTGTGGTTACCTAGAATCAAACAATGTGCCATCCAAAAGTGTGCCATTATAATGGTATCTGAGGAAGTCCCCTACTTGGCTTCTACGCTCACAGGTTTCAGGCACATACTGGTTTTCCACAGTGATGCTGTCTTTGGGGTTGTGGAGATCTAGGAGAGCCACGTCAAAGACCAGAGACGCTTGACCCGGGATTTCTTTACCTATAACCAAGGTGGACGGTAGGCATTTAAGTCAACGCAGGAATTCAGAAAGAAATTCAAGCTAACCCCACATATACACATACCCTCAACCCCACATCTATTCCATGCTATAATATACATTTCATTTCTCTGCACCCCTGCCAATTCTAAAGCAACTTATGTTTATTAATCAACATAAGAGATGCTACTTCCAGGAATTTTTAAAAATAACTTTCATTTTGCTAGTAGCAGTCTGGTTATTCTGCCAATTTTCTATCTGGGAAAAAATGAGATAAAGTTGAAAGAAATTAAGCTGTAACTGAGATTAAAGATGAACATTCCCTGGGCAATCAGATATTGAGTTGATTGATCAGTTGCTTCCTACACAAAACATTTTGAGTTCAAATTCTGTGGAAAGATCTTCTCTTGATTTAGGTTTCTCAGGGTTGCCTAACATTCACTAGCATGGACAAACACAAACCTGTGCTGCGAAATGTAAAAATCAACACAAATGCAAACGCAACACGCTGGCTAATAACTGGTAGTGGATATATAATTAATTACAATGTCATTCAAAATATACTAATACGCCACCTCAAAATAATGTATATATCATACAGTACATCTCACAAAATATACAAGTGACTAAGTTGTTGTATACCCCGTTTCTCCTAAAATAAGACGTAGCCATGAAATAAGCCGTAGCAGGATTTCTACGCATTTGTGAAATATAAGCCATACCCCGAAAATAAGCCATACCCCGAAAATAAGCCATAGTGACGTGGCGCCTCTCCTTTAAGACGGACTGGATAGGCGTGGCTATGCAGCGTACCGATGCGGAGCGGTTAAAATAAGAAATCCCCCGAAAATAAGCCATACTGTGTTTTTTGAGGGGGGGAAATATAAGACGGTGTCTTATTTTAGGAGAAACACGGTATATAAGAGTCAAATGAGGAGTCAAACAAGTCAATGAATAGTGAGGAACGCCAAGCCGTCTCTCAAAGGAAGGCGTCCTATAAAAGTCTCAAAGGAAGACATCTCTCAGGAGTCTTAAAAGGAAGTCTCAAGAGGACAGTGTATCCGGAATAGCTCGCTGTTTTGGAATAAAGTCTTCATCAGCTGGAAATGTGAGATGTACTGTATGATTATTTTGAAGTGGCGTATTAGTATATTTTGAATGACATTGTAATTCATTATATATCCACTACCAGTTATTAGCCAGCGTGTTGCATTTGCATTTGTGTTAATATTCACTAGCGGCATAAACAAATTTGGCATTTACCATCTCCGTCTTCTCCATACGCCAGGAAAGGCGGTACTGTGATAATGCGCTTTTCTCCGACACACATTCCAAGGAGACCTTTGTCCATACCAGGGATGAGCCAACCGATACCCACATAAGTGTCATATGTTCGCATTCTATTGTGGCTGAAGATATAAACAGAAGCAAGTTACTCATAGTCAGTGTCTTCCTTTTTAACACTGGAAGCAGAAAAAAAACGTGAAGAGTTGGACAGAGTAAAATCAATGTAGATTGATGCGCATTTTGTTTCAAACAATTTTAGAAGTATACAGAGTATAAAACAACAAAACTTAGTTGCGCAAAGGCAAAGACACCAAATATGCCACATTCTTTCCCTATTGCTTTAGCGGTTAAAAGCTGAACATTTGAAACTGCCTTATAGCGGGCGTGAGAGACCATTGGTTTATTTAGTCTAATGTTGTCTTATACCAGGGGTCTGCAACCCGCGGCTCCGGAGCCGCATGTGGCTCTTTTACACCTTTGCCGCGGCTCCGGGGTGGCGTGTCTTCTCCCGCTCCCCTTTCCCTCCCGTCGCGTCGGTGTGTGTAGTCGGGGGGGCGGCAGGAGAGCGAGCTGCAGAGAGAAAGAGAAGTTGGCGAGCTGCGACGGGCGCGTTGACGGCAAACCAGAGCCGAGCGCGGAGCCTGAGAGCGAGAGCAGCGCCTCCTCCTCCTCCTCCTCCCGCTTCCCGGCTGGGCAATTGACAGAGCTCATTATCATGCTGCGCTCACTGGCTGCCTGTCTAGGGCCGGAGGGAGGGAGAGCGAAACGCGCGCACACACAAAAGCTGGTGTGTGTGTGTGTGTGTGTGGAGAGGAGGCAGCGAGCCCCAGACAAAGCCCGTGCAGCGCGCACACAAAAGCTGGTGTGTGTGTGTGTGTGTGTGTGGAGAGGAGGCAGCGAGCCCCAGACAAAGCCCGTGCAGCGCGCACACAAAAGCTGGTGTGTGTGTGTGGAGAGGAGAGGAGGCAGCGAGCCCCAAACAAAGCCCGTGCAGCGCGCACACAAAAGCTGGTGTGTGTGTGTGTGTGTGGAGAGGAGGCAGCGAGCCCCAGACAAAGCCCGTGCAGCGCGCACACAAAAGCTGGTGTGTGTGTGTGGAGAGGAGAGGAGGCAGCGAGCCCCAAACAAAGCCCGTGCAGCGCGCACACAAAAGCTGATGTGTGTGTGTGTGTGTGGAGAGGAGGCAGCGAGCCCCAGACAAAGCCCGTGCAGCGCGCACACAAAAGCTGGTGTGTGTGTGTGTGTGTGTGTGTGTGTGGAGAGGAGGCATCGAGCCCCAGACAAAGCCCGTGCAGCTGTATTTGAGCTGGGCCAGCGCTGGCAGACGTGCTGCCATCTCGCAGGAGGCTCCTGATGGACGCTTGCTTAAATCGCAGCGGGGCGGCAGGGGGCGGGGCACCGTACGTCATGCGCAATGACGTCACATGGCCCCGCCCCCTCGCCTAGGGCGCGAAAAGCGGCTCCCAGGTTTTTTTTTCCCTTCGGAAATGGGTCCAAGTGGCTCTTTTTGTCTTAAAGGTTGCCGACCCCTGTCTTATACTGACAGGAAGTGGTTTTCCTAAGCCTCAGGCATAGATTTTTCCCAGCCCTGCCAACAAAATATTTTCATTCACATTTTTATGTAAATTCTCGCACAAGCCCTCAAAAATCAAGACCTCAGAAAACATGAATAAAGAAATATATATTAACTACCTCGAGTCAAACAGTGTACCATCTAGAAATGTCCCATTGTAATGGTATCTTACAAAATCAGACACCTGGATTGTTCTTGTGCAATTTTCTGGCTTGTAATAAGTTTGAATATGAACTTGGTCTTCAGAATTCCAAAGGTCGATCAAAAGCACATCAAAGTGAAGCACTGAGTTTGCAGGAATTACACCAGCTGTGGACGCAAAATATATTAAAACGGAAATGATGCTTGCTGAAAAAACAGAATTAATGTAACAAACAATTAATTCTTTCAAGATGTAGCAGGCATGCACAAAGCACTGTGGCTGGCTAAGGAACTGTTTCACCAGTGGCCCAGGCGTACAGAGACAGAGGCCACATTTAGAGCACTGTAATACCACTTTCAGCTGTCATGGCTTCACCCAAAGGATTCTGGGAGCTGTAGTTTGCTAAGAGTTACTGGATACAGCCCACCATTCCCCTCCCAGAGCAAGAATTCTCAGCATGGTTTATCAATCAATCCCTCTTTACAGGGAACTTGAAGTGCCTCTGTTTATCAAGGATTTGGGAAAACAACGGACTTAGAGTGAGTTCGCTTTACTACTGTCACCCTGCTCCGAGTCATCACTACTGAAGCCTCATATTGTACTGTATTAAATTAATCTTGATCAGAACAGGACAGCAACTTGTTCCTCACTGAGGAACACGCTGGACATTTCTGCCATCACGTATTCTCTGCAACAATTGTAGCTAGAAGTCCGTCTTAAAGAAATGAACAACAGGGAGAAAACAAAGTTTTTCAAAAAAAGGGCAAAAGGACTTGATGTGGAGGACAGGGGAAAACTTCAGCAATGATAGTCTGCTTGGTGTGCATGACATTGTAGCCCTGCCTGTAGTAATCTGGCCTCTTGAACTCGATTCATATCACATATCCAGAGATCTAAATATGTGGACTGAGAGGGAGCAGGAACTCCACGAGTTTCTCAGAAGTTCAGAACTTAAAATGAAGGTGTGGCGTTTGGGAGGCAGAGTCCATCAGCATGGTCCCATGTCCTCCTCATCCACATATAAAAAAGGAAGATGGAAGGCCAACAAACATATTCCATGCAGCAATGCATTCATAAAAAAATCGGGTTTGATGAACTTGTTAGAAACTCTGTATTTTCAACAGCTTGTCTTGGATGAACATTTCCATGCAGAGTACTGTACTCACAAACACCTTCACTCCCGTAGCCAAGATGGGGTGGGATTTTTACGAACCGCCTCTCATTCACACACATGCCAATCAGAGCTTTGTCCATCCCAGCAATAAGCTGGCCTTTCCCCACAAACACGTTGAATGTGGAACCCCTGTCATAGCTAGAGAGAGAGAGAGAGAAAACACAGTAGGTTACTTGCAAATTCATTTGCAATTCAATTAAATCTCGTTTACAGGTATTTTGTTGGCAGCTCTTTTATTTTTACCCATTTCTCAGCCATGACTATGACTAACAGCTGCTGATCCCCCATGAACTTGTCTCATCTCTCTTTCAAAAGCCATCTAAACAAGTGTTGCTTTCATACCCTGTGTGGAATACAGACAGTCCTAGAGCTAGAAAGGGTGTAGAAAACCAACACGATGTAGAGCTTTCAGTACTGTATCTTTCCCACTAGGAAAGGCAAAAGAATTTGAGACGGCAGGGGTATTTTAAAGCGAAATATGGATAATGGTTGGTTAAGAGAGAGATCTATACAATTGTTGTGGGAAAAGAAGTGAGAGAATTTTTTTCACTAATCTTTCAAACTCAGAATTACCCAGGGCAGCTGATTCAGCACAAACAAACAAAACATTTCTGCCACAAGTTCTGTGAAGGGGAACCTTCTTTTGTCTTGAATGGATAATGACAGAAAGTACATATTCAAGGCAATTTTGATTTGATTGACAGATATGGGGGGGAATGGTTTTGCTCTTCTGGTGCAACCCCAATCATGTCTACTCAGAAGTAAGTCTCACTGAATTCAATGGGGCTTATTCCCAAGGTGTGGGGTTAGGAATGCATCATTCTACAACAATGTTGAAAGGGTAAAAAAATATAAGCTTCCAAGAATATGCATTCTCTCCAGAGAGATGTATGGAATTTTGCCAAAGGGTATATTCACTTTCAATGATCACTTGGGAATTTTTGATAATTAACATTATATCTATTAACAAGATGCAGTTTCCCTGGCTGCAAAGGCTGCCCTCTCACCAGAGGAGAAATAGACACCCCCCTTCTATGCCTTATGCAGGTGCTGTTACACAGCCCTATAATGATGCAATTAGATATAGCCTACGTTTTACTCACAGGAACACTTACAGTGCACCCAAGTTATATTAAATCTACCTTTCTTCAAGGACTTCAGTGGGAATGCATTCAAAAGTATCATGCACAAAGAGAAATACAGCAGAGGTCAGTTCACTGTAGACAACATTCCTAAGTGCCTCCATCACTTGGAAATGGACCAGTTCCAGAGCTACATCTGCAAGCCCAAGGGGGCGCCCTGTGATCCAAAAGGTTGTGCTGTAAGCAGCCTCTCCAAAATTTGGCCAAAAAAACCACACCTTCCCATCGTATTTATTATTTTCACAATAATTCCTTCTGGTACAGTTGCTTTTTATGGCTATTGATTTATTCATTAGTAGTTCTAGGCCACTTTTCATTCAAATGAATCCCAAAGCAGCCTACAAACTACATTGTGGAAGCATAACAGAACACACTAGAGCAGGGCAAATGCAGCATAAATCATATGGAAACATAAAGCATCTGTAAAATCTTCTCAATTGGTACCTGTATAAATATAGGCATTTAAATTATTATTATTATTATTATTATTATTATTATTATTATTATTATGCCCCCTTGGCTCGCCACCCTATATCTGGCACTGGTGGGGTTTTCTAGACTAGGAGAGGAGCTTGTATACCTTTGCCTTTTGAAGATGATGGCAGGTATGGCTTCTCCCAGGCTTCCCAGGTTATAAACAGATGCCTCTGCACCTAGAGCCAGGGCTGCCCACTTGAATAAACTACTGGGGGAGCCCAGGTAAACCCCACCCCACATAATTGACCACATGATGCAGTGCACGCACACTATTTGAATGGTTACAGGTAGGTAGCCGTGTTGGTCTGTCATAGTCAAAACAAAATAATAAATAGAAAAATTCCTTCCAGTAGCACCTTAGAGACCAACTAAGTTTGTTCTTGGTATGAGCTAAGTTTGTTCTTGGTATGAAAGCTCATACCAAGAACAAACTTAGTTGGTCTCTAAGGTACTATTTGAATGGTAATGCCCATCAACTTGGGAGGGGCTACCCACTCAGATCTTTTTGGGGGGGGGGGACAAAGCGACCTGGGCCCTAGCAGTTAGTTGGCTGCATAGAGCCAGGGGCGTAGCAAGGGGGCGGGCCGCCCCGGGTTCCACCCCAGAGGGGGGTGACACTTAAAAAAAATTTTTTTTAAATTTTTTTAAACATTTTTTTAAATTTTAACTTCATTGAAAAAAAGAGATAATAGACCACACACACACAACCCCCCACACCTCACAAAGTGGCACCATCAGAGGGGGGGTGACATTTTTTAATTTTTTTTAAATTTTTATCATTTTTTTTATTTTAACTTTATTGAAAAAAGAGAGATAATAGACACACACACACACACACACACACACACAACCCCCCACACCTCACAAAGTGGCGCCATCAGAGGGGGGGTGACACTTTTTAATTTTTTTTAATTTTTTTTAATTTTTATTATTTTTTATTTTAACTTTATTGAAAAAAAGAGAAAATAGACACACACACACACAAAAAAAAACCCCACACCTCACAAAGTGGCACCATCAGAGGGGGGGTGACACTTTTTATTTATTTTTATTTTTATTTTTTTACATTTTTATTATTATTTTTTATTTATTTTTTTATTTTAACTTTATTGAAAAAAAAGAGATAATAGACACACACATACACAAAACCCCCACACCTCGCAAAGTGGCACCATCAGAGGGGGGTGACACTTTTTAATTAAAAAATTTTTTTAAAAAAATTAAGTGGTGGGGGGGTGACAAAAAAAATTCCGCCCCGGGTACCACCTGGGCTTGCTACGCCTCTGCATAGAGCTCTCTCAGACTGTGGGCTCCCGATCCCTGCCGCCGAGGACCTTTTTTTCCAGGGGAGGGCGGGAGCTGCTCTGCTGCCCCACATCCAAAGCCGCCCCCCTCGGCTGGATCAGGGCCAAAGCCCCAACCACCCCCCGCCGTCTTGGGAGAGAGAGGCTCGGCCGGCCAGCGAGCTTGATGGAGCGCGTGCGCGCGCCTCCGGCGGGCCTTGCATTCCGTACCTGGAATCGAACTTGGCGCCGTCGGGGAAGGTGCCGTGGTAATGGTAGCGCACGAAGTCCCCGGCGCGGACGGTGCGCGGGCACTCGCGGGGCACGTAGCTGCGCTCCACCAGCACCTCCTTGCCGTCCCACGGAGGCTCCCCGGCGCCCGGCACCGGCGGAGCCTGGCACGCCACGCAGCTCACCAGCAGCGCCAGCAGCAGCGGCGAGAAGCGGCCGTGGTGGCGGTGGCGTCTCCTCCGGCCGGGCGGCATTCCTGGCCCTTCCATGGCGATGGCGCGAGGAGCGGGAAGGAGGCGCGGCCAAGGCGGAGGTCCTGCGCCCAAATCCCGGCTTCCCAGAGCTGCAAACGTGGAGAGGGGCGGAGGGAGGAGGACGAGGAGGAGGAGGGTCGGGTGGGAAACGGCCAGCCGCTGCTTCTCCGCTTGCAGAGCGGGAGGAGCCAGCCCCGAGGGGAGGCGAGGCGGGGGGACGTCGAGGAAGAGGAGGGCCTGGGAGACCCGGAGGATGCCTTGTTGTCCGCTCCCACTCGGGAAACTGAGGGAGAAAAGGCCGACCAAAGGGGAGAGTCAAGTTTCTAGTTCCTGCGGGGTTTTTTCTATCTCGCGGGGGTGGAACTGCCCCCTCGCGTCGCGACGTGGCGCCTCTTCTTCGTTTCCAGCCCAGACGCGGCTGCTGAGGGCTCGGGTTTTGTTTTTTTCTTCCCTCGAGGCCTCAAGCAGAGCAGCTGTCCTGCCCTGCCATCCGCTCTCGGACCCCGGGGGGGCTGATGAGTCAGGGCTGTGGCGCGCGGCTTTCGAGGGAGCGGGAGCGCGCGCCGCCTTTGGAGTATGAAGTCGCAGGGGAGAAGTTGAAACAAAATAAAAAAAAATTCCTTCCAGTAGCACCTTAAGAGACCAACTAAGTTTGTTCTTGGTATGAGCTTTCGTGTGCATGCACACTTCTTCAGATACATGCATGCATGCACACGAAAGCTCATACCAAGAACAAACTTAGTTGGTCTCTAAAAGGTGCTACTGGAAGGAATTTTTTTTATTTTGTTTTGACTATGACAGACCAACACGGCTATCTACCTGTAACTTGGAGAAGTTGAATTACTGCAGCGTGGGAATGATCTACCGGGGTATTTTGAGCCACTCGCTTAGGGCAGGAAAGCGTTCTTTGCAAGTCAAGGCAACAGGATGCTGTTCATGGGCGTAGTAGCCGGGTGTGTGTGTAAATATATAAATATATTTAACTAACTGACCTGACTCAGTTCTGCCCCCCCCCAAAAAACATAAAGCCTTCCCCCCCATTAAAAAAAAATCGTGGCTACGCCCATGATGCTGTTACATAAAAGGGCTATTCAGACTGTTCCTCTGTTTGAGAGATAGTCACTCTACAAATCAGAAAAGGTGGACTGGCTTTTCTAATAAGGACAGAGTGAACTTTCAGATCAGGTGACAGAAGTCTATGCCTCATGGTGGAAAATGTTAAGGGTTTGCACGGGGAAAGGATCCCCTGGAATTCCTGGGTTCCCGGTTCTCCCCATAATTTCTGAAATTAGTAGAGGCAGGGCATTTGATCAGCGGATTTAGCAAGGCCTACGAAATAAGTCAAGCAAGCTTCCTCAGAAGACTGGCTGAGAGAGGTGCCATGCCAGGGTTTCAGGGGGTGTCATGTCACGGAGGGGGGGGGTGCCATTTTTGCACTGACTTTCTGTCTCACTTGCTCCAAGATCAGGTACACATACGTAAACCTCTTCCCTATTTTAATTTCTTTTAGTATGAGTACTGTGGCACATCTCTATGCTCATTGGCTAGGTAAAAAGGTAAAGGGACCCCTGACTGTTAAGTCCAGTCGTGGACGACTCTGGGGTTGCGGCGCTCATCTCGCTTTACTGGTCGAGCGTTTGTCCGCAGACAGCTTCCGGGTCATGTGGCCAGCATGACTAAGCCGCTTCTGGCGAACCAGAGCAGCGCACGGAAACTGCGTTTACCTTCCCGCCAGAGTGGTACCTATTTATCTACTTGCACTTTGACGTGCTTTTGAACTGCTAGGTTGGCAGGAGCAGGGACCAAGCAACGGAAGCTCACCCCGTTACGGGGATTCGAATCGCCTACCACAGCGCCACCCGCATCCCATTGGGTAGGTAGGGACTCCTTTTATCGTTAGGATTAAGGTGTTTGAAATTTAATTTGATTTGCTGCCCCACTTATTTGCAACCTCACTGTCTAAAGCAGCACACATCTGCTATGTCTCTTCCATTTCCATGTAACAAGCCCATCTTTTCCTGCTTCCTGGGGCGACAAGTTATTTATTAGGTTGAAGGTATACACACATTTTAAATGGCCACACATCCTGACTCCACTCAAAAGGGTCCATTATTCTTAGTAGTGTTTGTGGGTTCATATGTGTGCTGGGCATGCATATAAGTTCAGGGGTCCACCTCATAACATCAGGACAAGTTAATTTCCACACCATTGTCGCAAGAATGTAAGACACCAACTTTGACTTACAATAGAGCACATCAGTCAAATATTGATCTGAAAAGCAAAGGTATTATTTCTTCTTTGTCAGTGAAAATCTTCAAAAGAATGTCCCATTTGTAAAGTATAGGGCAAACTGTGAGCAGAGAGTTATCCTATAGTTTAGCATGTGTGATTTGCCCGGCTTTTAGCTAGCTGTGGTTTATAATAACCTGTTACATTATAACTAACGGCAGGAATGGAAACCCCTCAGATGCCTTTAAACATTGGTGGGATTTGCAGTTTGGATTACATGGCAGGGCCACCAAAACACAGATGAAAAGGAAAGTGCTCTGTAATCTAGAGAAATGGCCTGTTTCGAATTCCTGGATTGTATACATGCAGATGAGCAAGAAGATAAATGATTGCAGGAAAGTACAATAAAACATGTTGCATAAAAACTTGGTTCTGCCTTACGTTTAGTGTATTGCAAACATTCATTCACACACTTCCTTCATTACCCCAGCAAGTGCTGGTGATGCTCTTGGGGCACAATTGTGAAACAAACTATTTTTAAAATGTTGAACTCTCCTACCTTCCCCCAGGCAGCTCTGGGAATTGTAGTTCCGAAGATGCTGAAACCTTTTTATAACCAACCCCCAGTTCTACCCACTGTTGCAAAAGGGACTCGTCTGAACTTTTTACATGGTTTAGTTATATGGATCATGGCATCAGTGCAGAAGGCATAAGTTTAATATAAAACAGATCCCTCAGATACTATCTGTGACCCTGGTACAAGCTCCTATTTTGTACATGACCTAGACACAACAGCATCCTGAGCTATTGGCTGCAGAAAATAATGGAGTACCAATCTCTGTATTTGCCAGACAGATCTACTTGTCACCCCCCTGTAAGCAAGAACCAGATTTCACAGAGACAATTAAAATCTTAAGGTAAAAAATATGATTTGGGAACTGTAAAGATAAAAGATATGGTCTTTCCCCAGTTAAGGTCTTCATTTAAGTGTGGATAAGCCCTTAAAGTGTGCATATCTGGCCAATCAAAAATGCCACGCATGCAATTTTTTCTTTTTTAAACCAAGCTGAAAAATAAAGCAGGTCTCAGCCCTAATCATCACCCCAAACCTCATGAAAAAATGGCCTTCAGCAGCTTCTGCACTACTTCCCATCGCTCTGGTAATGTTTTAAAGACACCAGCCAATATTCCACTGGAATGTTGGCATTTCATTAGGGACACGCCAGATGCAAAAGCTGGCATTGAAAGTGAATTTCTGCCCCACTTACCTGAAACATTACTCTGCATTTTTGTGAATTCAGGCACCACTAGCCTTTCTAAAGAGGAAAGCAGCTAAAATGGTTTAGGATCCATTTATTCATAGGCTTTTTTTGCACAGGCAACCTTTCAGGGGCCACATTGAAGGGGGGGGGGCGCGCTATAAGCAAACATGGCCAGGGCAATGAATGTGACGGACTACATTACAGACCCTCCAAGCGTCCCATTTTTCTGGGGACATTCCAGGATTTACAGAAGCCATCCTGGTTTCTGATTTGAACTCTGATTGTCCCGCCTTCCCTTACGGACATCCCTATTTTCTTTGGAAAAATGTTGGAGGGTATGCTGTTATCTGATTCCCGAGCCAATTGAAGACAGCTGTGAATAGGGCAGGTTTTTAATATGGTAATGCTTTGTTATGTTGTTTTATATGTTGGAAGCCACCCAGAGTGGCCCAGTCAGATGGGTGGGGTATAACTGGTAAAATCATCATCAGGGCTTTTTTTCAGCCAGAACTCACTGGGACTCAGTTCCGGCCCCTCTCACATGGGCGCCATTGCCACTTAGCAATGTTTTCTTCTGAAATGTTTAAGATTTCTTTGGTTAAATATGTGTTAAATATGTATTCTGTAGTTGACCTCCTTTGCAATGTTTTATTTTGAAATCTTTAAGATAATATTTTAGTTTCCTGTTCATTCTGTTGCTTTGACTGTATACTTTATATTTGACTTTCTTCAGTAATGTTTAATTTTGGATTGTTTTATTGATGTTTCAATGTGCTGCAATCCGCTTTGAGATTTTTATTAAAAATATGAAGTGGTATAGAAATGAAATGAATAATAATAATACTAGAACAAAACTTCATTGTGAAGTTTTGGCACCTCTTTTTATAGAAAAATAGCAATAATAATTGTTAGAAGAAAAATACTGCTCCCTTTCCTTTATGGGGTATCCAAGAGCCCATATAGAGTCCTTATGTAGGTCCCCTATCGGAAGGAAAAAATAACAGGCCAACCAGAGAATATTGAGAAGCAAGGCAGCTAGTAAGCCTGATCTTTATTAACTGTTGCAACAGGGTGCTCACAACCACACGCAGGAGGCAGGATGGACCCAGAACAATGGTGTGCAAGCCCTTATACTGTATAGACTTTTGAAATTGCCCACCCTGTAGCTCAAGACCACCCCCAAAAACATCATACATACATCACAGAAGGAGGCAGGCTACAGCAGAAATGCAGCACGGATTATCAGAAAACCTACCGGTATCTGGCAGGATACTGATAATGGTCACTTGATTGCTTTACCTGGGCAGCCTGGCCATTCCTTTTGAGAAGCTAAAACAGCAATTTAGCATGGATTTTACTATCTAACAAGACCATTGATCCATAAAATGAAAGCAATAATCAATGTACTGTACTATAAAATAAATAAGACAGTATTGTAGATGATAAAAATTAAAATTATTATTATTTTCTTACCTGCACTGATGATAGTCATTGTTTGGAAGGGGGGCTTTTATCCATTTCCGCAGTCACTCAATCAATCAGTAGCTGAACTTGGTACCACACAGTCACAAAAACAAATTAACCGAAAAAGCCTCAAAAACACAAAATAAATAGCAAAAACAAAAGCACCATTCTGGAAATCTGTTTGACTTCCGAAATGTTTGAAAACCAACGTGCAGCTTCTGATCGCTGCAGGTGCCCCAGAAACAATAGCCGACAGCCGCATTGGACATTTGGCTTCCGGAAAACGTTAAAAAAACGGAACACTTACTTCCGGGTTTTCGGCGTTTGAGAACCAAAGCATTTGAGAACCAAGGTACCACTGTACTTAGTTCCTGAATCCAGGTCACAGGCTCACCATAGTATACCCTTAAGATAGGATTTGTGAACAAAGAGACAATGGGGAGGATTTTCCGATTTCCTTCCTCACTGCAGAGAATATCTGAGGTCACTGGAAGAATCAGAATGCCTTCAGGATTGCTCTCCTGTACTATTTCAGACATGTGGTTTATATACTTATGTATATTTTCGCCTAGTAGATTTAGGAACATATGATTTATATATATGTGAGACCTTAGAATTCCTATAATAATAATCATCATCATCATAATCGAATAGGACGCCCCCATTTTAATCAAAAAAATGTTGGAGGGTATGGAGAAAGTTGTGGAGTGGGGCCAGTGAGAGCTGTGCCCAGGAAAGGGAAGGCATGGTCTGGGGAAGGAGATGGCCTAGCCAGGGGTCAGCAACCTTTTTCAGCCATGGGCCGGTCCACTGTCCCTCAGACCATGTGTTGGGCCGGACTATATTGGGGGGGGGGGGTGAACGAATTCCTATGCCCCACAAATAACCCAGAGATGCATTTTAAATAAAAGCACACATTCTACTCATGTAAAAACACGCTGACTCCCCGACCGTCCGTGGGCCGGATTGAGAAGGCAATTGGGTTGCATCCAGCCCACGGTAATGGGTCGCATCCGGCCCACAGTAGCCGTAGGCTACTGAAGGTAATGGGGCCCTTTACAGTATATGTCCAACTGTCTTTTGTTAACAACAAATTGTCACTGGTTTTTGTGTTGAATATATGCTATATGCTAATTTTTGGACCTAATAGGTACTGTATTTAAAGCCATTTGCACACGCAGAATGTAGGCACCCTATATAGAGAAATGAGCAAACCAGTGATATTTTAGGGAGCAGGCTAGCAGGCCATTACTTGCATCATAGGAGCCTACACAACACAAAACACTGTTGCTGTATGTAGGTTTCATTTTGCTGTATGTAGGGCCTTCTGGCGGTTCCCTCACTGCGAGAAGCGAAGCTACAGGGAACCAGGCAGAGGGCCTTCTCGGTAGTGGTGCCCACCCTGTGGAACGCCCTCCCAGCAGAGGTTAAAGAGATAAACAACTATCTGACATTCAGAAAATACCTGAAGGCAGCCCTATTTAGGGTAGTTTTTAACCTGTGATATTTTAATGTAGTTTAATATCTGTTGGAAGCCGCCCAGAGTGGCTGGGGAGACCCGGCCAGATGGGCGGGGTACAAATAAAATTATTATTATTATTATTATTATTATCATTATCATTATCATTATCATTATTATTATTTTATCTTACATTTTGGAAATGTACATCCAGTTCCCCCCCCCTTTAAATTTTTTTGGGGGGTCCCCAAGAGAGCGGGGCCCTAAACGATAGCTTGTTTAGCTTATAGGTCAATCCGGCGCTGCTCAGAGAGGAGCTAAATCCGGCGCTGCAAACGACAACCGGGTTTTATTATTCATTTGATCGTGTGTTTCATTATGGATTGACGGGTTGCTTCGATTCAGTCTGGGAAGCAGCTCTGCAGGAGGCGAGCTTGGGAGGGGGGCGCTGCCGAGGGCGAGGCGGCCCCGCCGGGCCGGAGGAAGTGCTCGCTTGGCCTCCCCTGGAAGTGACACGAGCTGCGCGGACCGGGCCGGGCCCGGGCCTCGGCTCCCCCGGCGCACCATGTCCCGGCGCGACGGAGCGAGGAGCGGCGGCCTGAAGCGGCACCGGAGCCGCAGCGAGTCGTCGTCGTTGCCCGGCGGCAGCCCCGCCGGCTCCAGCAGCCGAGGCCACGAGCGGAAGGAGCAGAAGAGGAAGAAGCGGGAAGTGCAGCAGATCCAGCAGATCCAGCACCTGGAGTCCTTGTAAGGCTGGCTTGGGGCTCGCGAGGGGGCGAGGGTCGGGGGCGTCGGGGGGCGGCTGCAACTCTCCGCCTTCGCCCCCCCGAGGGCAGCGGGGAGGCGCGCGGCATCCCTAACCTTCTTCACAGCAGCCCTGTGAGGTAGGCTAGGCAGGGCTATAGGCACACCAGTAATCCCGAGAGGTGGCTCAGCTGCTCTACTCAGCAATCTAACAAACTACAGATATAGATATAATAATAATAATAATAATAATAATAATAATAATAATAATAATAATAATAATAATAATATTTTATTAGTTACAGGTAGGCAGCCGTGTTGGTCTGCCGTAGTCGAAACAAAATAAAAAAATCCCGCCCAGTAGCACCTTAGAGACCAACTAAGTTTGTTATTTACTGATGTCATTACTCATTTGTGGCAAGGTGGTGAAAATAAATATTTTCTCAGAGATGGCTGCACTATGTCTGACAAATAGGTTGTTGCTTGAAATAGTTTCTGGGATATAGTCATTTTCAGCCAAACTCAGATCAAGATTTGCAGTTATCCTGAACTCCGTAACATCTGTAACATATCAGGGGATACCTTTTTTCTTTCTTTTTCATTGCCAGCATCTTGAAATACCATTGCCAGCATCAACAGATAGTTGAGGCCTTTTTGATGTTGCTTTAAGATTTCTCATTTATTAAATCATCTTTTTCTATGTATTATTACACTACTGTTTGGAGTTGATGAGTTAGTTTCAGATTTTAATAAGAATGCTTTTTATTACCAAGTATCTTATATTTTTACTTGTAACCCAGGTTGTGACTTTTGTGAAAAATGAATGGCATAAATAATAAGCCCGCTTGCTGTGGTTCGCCCTATTCACTTTAGATAACAGAGGAGGAATTGAGTGACAGGTGTTCAAAAACATTACCCCCTTTTCTGTTTTTGCTTCAGCTGAACTTTCTGCATTGCTTTGTAATTTTTTTTAAAATGTCACTAAAGGTATATTTTCAATCTTTTTTCAGCTATGAGAAACTTCCTCCAGGGTTTATTAAGGTAGGTTGGGTAGCTTGTAAAACTGTTCTTAAAAAAAAAATGAAAATACAGTAAACCAGGGACAAATATGCAGTTTCTCTACCACTTTATATAAAAAGAAACCTTGAAGTGTTTTACACAAAATATAATTGAGGGACACACACACAATATGTAAAAATACAGCGCAAGACTTTAAAAGCTAAATGAAACTAGAGTAAAACTATACTTATCTATGGTATAGATAAAACGGGGGGTTGAGTTAGATGACCCCAAAGGTCCCTATTGCAATCTCATGTACCCTGAGGTGAGTGAGTTTGTTTGTGGCAGCCATGTACGGTAGTTAACAGATCAGAATTGGAAGCCAAATGCTTTACTCAGCCTGGCTAAACCTCTTGGTGCACACACCGGCCTGGTTCTGCAGAATTTGAAGGAAGCCCTGTTACAAGGTCTGTCTTTCTCCAGAAGTGCAAACCTTAAGTCTTTTTCCCCCAAAATATTTTATTGGTTTTTCAGGTTTTTATATCACTCACACATTTTATAATCATAAACACTTTAGACACATAAAACATAAAACACATACCTAACAAACAAAACAAAGAAATATATCTAAACCTCAATTCTTAACTACTTGAAATCACCTCAGATTGACTTCCTCTGAACCTCTAAAGTTCCATTCCTTACTTCTTTAGCAGTTGTTCAAATTCTTACTTCCATTACCTCTGTACTCTTTATTATTCTCGATTTTTATCTTAACATTCTCCTAATCTTTCTTTATAAACTTATTTCCCATACTCTCTATGTCCTAGTTTCTAAATACTTAATATCCTATCTACTAAACATCTATTTCTAATCTGCGCCTCTTTTGGTCTTCTGAAACATTACTAAATTCAAATATTTAGAAGTGCAAAGCTTAAGTCTTAATTGGTTGTGGGCTAAAAAGTTGGAGGAGATAGCAGATCTGCTGTAAGAAAGTAAGAAATGAGGAGTGTCTTTGCAGCCTGTCCCACCTCGCAGGGGTGGAGGTTAGACCAGTTCGCCCCATTTTGTTTTCACGGCTTCATTTCATTTGATTTGCTTCTTGTGTGTACAGGAAGATGAGACTAAACCGGAGGACTGCATTCCTGACGTACCTGGCAATGAAAATGCCCGAGAATTCCTTGCACACGCCCCAACAAAAGGACTTTGGATGCCATTGGGAAAGGAGGTCAAAGTTATGCAATGTGAGTGAGGAAAGTAGAATTGTATGCAGCTTTTGGGGAGCGGGGAACAAAGAATGAATGGCTTTGCTGGCTGGGGCTGATGGGAATTGCAGTTCAAAATATCTGTAGAGGACCAAGTGGATGGCAAGCTGGACTTGATAGGCTGGAGAGAAGGAATGAGGATGCAGAGGCAGGAGTCAACTGATATGCAGACAAGGAAGTCCTAGAAGGGTTTAGCAAAATTTCAATGTATTTTAGTATTTGTTGGAAGCCGCCCAGAGTGGCTGGGGAGACCCAGCCAGATGGGTGGGGTACAAATATATTATTATTATTATTATTATTATCATCATCATTATTATTATCAAATCAAATATTATTTATTGCATTAGCCATATGGCCATAGCACACAATGAGAGACCAGGCGGAAACCCGCTACAAATGTACACAAAATACAACAGATACACCCTATACACCCTATTATTATTTTCTTGGCAGAAGAGGCAATGTTGTCTCTTACCCGGCTTAGGGAGCTGGGTATGTTTAGCCTGGAGAAGAGAAGGTTAAGGGGTGATATGATAGTCATGTTCAAATACCGTCTTTCCCCCTTTTTAAGACACCGTCTTATAATTTTTTTCCCTCAAAAAAACACAGGGTGGCTTATTTTCGGGGGATGTCTTATTTTTATTACATCAGTATGGTACGGTACAGCCTCTCCCTGCGCGCTAAGCAGGCGGGGCAGAACTCCGCAACAGGCGCGTTCCCCCCCCCCCCGTGCCTCTCACTGGTTCGCTGGCTCCCTGCGCATGCAGGAGGGGCTGAGGAGGCGACGGGAACAATGGCGGCACCATGGCTTACTTTTGGGGTACGTCTTACTTCTCACAAAGGTAAAAAAAAAACCTGCCATGGCTTACTTTATGACCACGTATTAAAAAAGGGGAAACGGTATATTAAAGGATGTCATATAGAGGAGGGAGAAAAGTTGTTTTCTGCTGCTCCTGAGAAGCAGACACGGAGCAATGGATTCAAACTACAAGAAAGAAGATTCCACCTAAACATTAGGAAGAACTTCCTGACAGTAAGAGCTGTTCGACAGTGGAATTTGCTGCCAAGGAGTGTGGTGGAGTCTCCTTCTTTGGAGGTCTTTAAGCAGAGGCTTGACAGCCACCTGTCAGGAATGCTTTGATGGTGTTTCCTGCTTGGCAGGGGGTTGGACTGGATGGCCCTTGTGGTCTCTTCCAACTCTATGATTTTATGATCTTGCTGTCATTTTTCATATTGCACTTCTGGCTGTGCTTGGTACGGCAGCTTTGACCATTCCTGGACCAGGAGAGCTTGACCACAGCAGTTCAGGCACTGGTGACTTCAAGATTGGATTACTCTGTGTGGGGCTTACCACAGTCAGTGCAGAATGCTGCAGCACGGTTGCTGATAGCTTGCAGCACCTCGACTCAGGAGATCTACGCTGGTTGCTCATCCGGAACTTGGACATGTTGGAAGTGTTATTGTTATAAACCCTTGTACAGCTAGGGACCAGTTTATCTGTGTGATCGCCTTGCCCCATTTGTGCCGACTTGTCCACTTCGAACTGGCCAAAAGGCCACATCTGTGAGGGCGAAGGAAGCCCCAGAGAGACCAGAGGCTCAGTGGGGCTTTGTTTAGGCTGCTGAGCCACCCCATCTTACCGGTAGCAAGACAAAAAAACCTCTGTGTTGCAATCTTCAACAGAAACAAAAACGAGCATATGAATATGTAACCACTGCTCTTTGAAAATTTCCATTGTATGTTAAGTTATTATATGCTGAAGAAGAGGTACACGAAACAGTGTCAATACCGGATCACTGTCCGTTGTCTTTCTGTTATTATACAAGAAAAATATATACACTACTTTCATTGGCCGTCGAGCCACCCCATCTAACAGCTGATGTTTGCGGTATCACATCAGCATCAGTCATTTTTACAGCCGCAGAGCTGTAATTATAGTGGTGGATATTTTTGGATACAGTATTTTTTTTTGTCTGGACTGGAGAGATAGTGGCAGAGGACGTTTAGAGGGTGCGCCCCAATTTATGCAATTTCACTTACGTGCAGGGCCGTAGCTATGGGGTGGTAAGGTGGGCCCCCACCAGGGGTGCATGCGAGGGGGCGCACAAAACTGGCTAAAATATGTCCATAAATATGTCTGTAAATAAAAATATTGGTTGTTGCCTCATAAGACAAAGTTTTAAATAGAGGGTAAATTGAATGGGCGGAGAGGCAGAAAGAGCAGCTAATTTGTCCATGGCTAGGGGGCGCAACCTGGACGGTTCTGCCAGGGGTGCAAGATCACCTAGCTACAGCTCTGCTTATGTTCGTGGTGCCCCGGAATGTAACCCACGTGTAAGTGGGGGGGGATGCCTGTACTCTTTTTCAGTGCCTGCTTAAAACAGAGCTGGGAGGGGGCATGTCAGTCTTGCTCTATGTCAGGGGTCAAAATTGAAGAATGCAAGAACTCTGGTTAGGCAGTAGATCAGTTTTTGAATCTTCAAACAGTTTTAATATTATGGCATTGCAACAAATTCCAGTTGAAATAAATTTCTGTTCCAGGACAAGGCCCTGTTTCGCTAATTCTTCGTCAGCTAATTCTTCATGGCACACACAGAAGATACATTGGTACACTTTGACCATTGAAGATTCAAAAACTGATCTACTGCCTGGCCAGAGTTCTTGCATTCTTCAATTTTGACTGCTGTATATCTCCAAGAACTCCAATTTCTATAACTATGTCAGGGGTCAGCAACCTTTTTCAGCTGTGGGCCAGTCCACTGTCCCTCAGACCATGTGGTGGGCCAGACTATATTTTTTTTTGGGGGGGGGGGGAAATGAACAAATTCCTATGTCCCACAAATAACCCAGAGATGCGTTTTAAATAAAAGCACACATTCTACTCATGTAAAAACACGCTGATTCCCGGACCGTCCGTGGGCCGGATTGAGAAGGCGATTGGGCCGCATCCGGCCCGCGGGCCTTAGGTTGCCTACCCCTGCTCTATGTGCTCCCATGCCACAACTGCCTTCCCTCTGCAGGACAAGGGCAGGGAGAAATCTGGTCATGTGAGGGCAAGCAACTCATTGCCCGTGCTTCTTTTTGTAAACAAAAGCCAATCATTTTTAGATACTGGGTTTTAAAGGTACTGAATATTTACTTTTTTTTTGTTGCACAGCAGTCTGTTAATATTTCTTATTTCTCCCTCAAGGCTGGAGATGCAAACGTTATGGACACAGAACGGGAGACAAAGAATGCCCATTCTTCATTAAAGGCAACCAGAAGCTAGAACAATTCAGAGTAGTAAGTAAAACATTTCGCCAATAGTTTATTAATGATGTTTTTTGAAAATTCTGCCACGTTAAGAGTGTCTGAATTCCTTCTTTTAGCCAGAGGGTAGAACCAGATGTTATGGGGGAACTTTATATCTTCTGCAGCGTGCTGTTATGTGAAAATTCAGAGATAGGGCGGGAGAGGTTGCTTAATTTCCCCTCTGTCCTTGGATTTTCCCCATCACATATTCCCTACTGCTGTTTTTAAGGTTTTTACCCCAGGCTTGGTAATGAAACAATAAAGAAGCCCAGCTGTAAGAAAAAGCAGTTGAGTTCAAGAGTGCAGAAGGGGTGAGGCACCTATTCAATTGATTCATTGATTGATTTTAGATACCTATACCCCCTGGTTCTGACTCTAAATTAAAGAGCAGCAGTTAATATGGCTAAAACAATCACCAGTGATTCTGCATGAGGACATAGGCTGGCAAGGTCTTTGCTTGAATCCTTAGGAAACACAGCAATTACCGTATTTTCACTCCATAACGCGCACCGGACGCGCACCTCGTTTTTAGAGGAGGAAAACAAGAAAAATATTTTTTTCTGGTTTTCCTCCTCTAAAAGGCTGGGAGGGAGGGAGGGAGGGAGGGAGGGAAGAGAGAGAGAAGGAAGGAAGAGAGAGAGAGGAAGAGAGAGGGAAAGAAGGAGGGAGAGAGAGAGGGAAGAGAGAAGGAAGGAAGGAAGGAAGGAAGGAAGGAAGGAAGGAAGGAAGGAAGGAAGGAAGGAAGGAAGGAGAGAGGGGGGAGCATCTCCCTCCCTCCCTCCTTGTGCTCTCCAGGGGCGGGGGAGGAACGGACATCCCAAAAGCGCTGTTTTTGGGCTGTCTGTTCCTCTCCCGCCCCCTTTGCTGCTGTGCGGGCGTCGGTGGAGGGGTGGGTGGGGGGAGGAACGGACATCCTGAAAGCGCTGCTTTTGGGCTGTCCGTTCCTCTCCCACCCCGCTGGGAGCCATGGCTCCGGTGGCAGAGGCATCCCTCTGCTTACGACTGCAGTGGCAGCCGAGGGATCCCGCTGCCGGCCAGTGCCTTCGCTCCATAACGCGCACAGACTTTTCCCCTTCCTTTTTAGGAGGAAAAAAGTGCGTGTTATGGAGCGAAAAATACGGTATTTAAAAACAAACGAGTTGCAAGTTATTCTATTGGGCACTGAGCTTCCCTCCCCCTTTTTCTTTAAAGGCACACGAAGACCCCATGTATGATATTATAAGGGAAAATAAACGCCATGAGAAGGAAATGCGGTAAGATGGATTCCTGTTCTAATCTGGGTCCATGCATCCAATAATAACCACAATCATCATACCCTGTAGCACTCTACAGAGTGTTTGGAAGCCTCCATATGCTATAGGAACATAGGAAGCTGCCTTCACTGCATCAAACCATTGGGTTATTTCAGCTCTGTATTGTCTGCGCTGATTTGCAGAGGCTCTCCAGGGTTTCAAAAAAGGAGACATTCCCAGGCCTACCTGGAGACCTCAGGGATTGAACCTTCTGCAAATCAAATGCTTTACCAGTGAGTTACACCCCTTCCCCTAATAATAATTCCATTTTCAAAAAAGACCAGTCTTATCCTCAGGCCAGGGCATGTGTGCGAGTGAGGCTGAGATTACCAATGATGCATGATGAGATTTTTTTTTAACCCAGGGGAACTCGATTCAAAATGTGTCTGCCACCATATTTCAATAGCTCATCTATTGGTGATGGGTTTGAAAAGTTCAGTGTTGCTTTCAAGGGTAGAGACCTCCACTTTCCCTGTCATAATTTCCATTATGTATACCTGAAGGAGCGTCTCAACCCCCATCGTTCAACCCGGACACTGAGGTCCAGTGCCGAGGGCCTTCTGGCGGTTCCCTCCCTGCGAGAAGCCAAGTTACAGGGAACCAGGCAGAGGGCCTTCTCAGTAGTGGCACCCGCCCTGTGGAACGCCCTCCCACCAGATGTCAAAGAGAACAACAATTACCAGACTTTTAGAAGACATTTGAAGGCAGCCCTGTTTAGGGAAGCTTTTAATGTTTGATGGATTCTTGTGTTTTAAAATTTTTGTTGGAAGCCGCCCAGAGTGGCTGGGGAAGCCCAGCCAGATGGGTGGGGCATAAATAATAAATTATTATTATTATTATTATTATTATTATTAACAACAACAACAACAACAACAACAACATTTCCATTTAAGACTACCACCCACCTAAAAAACAAAACTAGTGGTTTGCCCTGCCAAGCAAAAGGGGGAATTTCATCTTGCGTTCATTGGCCATTTGTACATTTAGGATACAACAGTTGAAGCAGCTGCTGGAGGATTCCACTTCGGATGAAGAAGGCAGTAGCAGCAGCAGCTCCACCTCTTCAGGATATAAAGGAAAACACAAGAGAAAGAGGAAGAGGAAAGAAAAGAAGAAGAAAAAGAGAAAGCACAAATCTTCTAAACCAAGCAAGAGGTCCAAACTGCATTGAGGAGACTTGTGGCAAGCTTGCAATATCATGCGAAGCATTCAGAGAACAATTCTCTGCAAAGGGCATGTTTCAGGTGCTCCTTGGTGTCATTTTGTGAGTTGCCCCATCAGGTCTCCCCCACTGTCGCTCCACATTGCGTTTTTCTCATTGTTCAGGTTTGACAAAGTTTGGTACTTTGAGCCCAGAGGGCTGCACCAGAGATAAAGAACCTCTGGTGTCTAAGTGTTATTCTCTCCACCCCCTGCAACTTCCCTTTTTGGCAGTTCTTGGGCCCTGTTGCCCCCCCCCCAATTTATTTTTAGCCTCTTGAGAGGTCAAAAATTAAATCTAGAATTTTCAGGCGGGGGGAAGCTGCCAGTGGAGAAGCTAGCCACATGGCTCCCAAGGCGTATAAAAGCGCCCCGTGGTATTTCTTGGAGAATATGGAGAAAGGGGTTCCTTTAGTGGCATGTAACCAAGGCCTCTGTGATCCTGCACAGCCAATACCTGGGCTTTGTTGAAGGAAGTTTCTCAGTTTCTGAGGCACACAATGGGAAAAAAAAATCGAGAGAACTACAAAGGAACCTGGTGTGAACTTGACTCCCAATTGCCTATAGTTGACTTATTATTGTACAGAACAGTGTGATTAAACACAGATCACAGTATTGTGGAGACTGGTTTGTTTTCTGCCATTGGAGGAAATGTCTTCATGGCTGCAGTTGGACTTTAATGTAAACATTTTTGCTTTAAACTTAATGCCGGCCTGTAAAAGACCATATTTTTCGCTCCATAAGACACACCTGAACATAAGACGCACCTAGTTTTTAGAGGAGGAAATGGGGAAAGCCCTGTTTTTTTGAGGATCAGCTGAAAGTGGTGCAGCTTCTTTTTCAAAGAGGAAAAGCCCCGTTTTTATGGGGTTCAACTCACAGTTTGCAGCTTCTAGTCCTACAGGAAAGGGAGCCATTTCTACAGTTTCCAGACAGATAATCTAATCAGCCAGTCACATGTCGCTGGGGAAACAAACAGCCTCCCTCTGCATTCAACAACGGAGGCCTGGGCATGGGGGCAGGGCTGGAAAGGGAGCCTTATCTCTCTCCCCGATCGCTTGCTAAACAGCTGTTCAGCGGCTTCCTTTCAACACCCTCTTCTCTCTTTGTAAAAAAAAGGAGCACAATCTGCTTTTGGCCCCTAGGCAATTTGGCTCCAGGGACCATGCATTCGCTCCATAAGACACACAGACATTTCCCCTTACTTTTTAGGAGGAAGAAAGTGCGTCTCAGCCAAATGCAGTCCAGCAGACTTTAGGACAGACCACAAGGGGCTAGTCAAATCTCCTGTTTGGTGCAGTCTGCTTGGAAATGCAGCAGAAGGGGTTGTCAAGCAATGGAGCAAGGTTGGTGGTCTGCAGGATCACAAGCTGTAGAGAACCAGATTTAAAGCTCTCTGTCCCGTGTGAATTATGGTACCGTTTTGTTTTGCCTGATAATTCCATACTTGAAAGCATCATGTATATGTAGTAACATAGGGAGCCACAACAAGCCTTTTCTGTTCACAGGGCAAAATGATGCAAATCTTGCATATGACGCCATCTTGCAAGCAGTAATTTTAAAGAGGTGTGCTTCATCATACCAAAAGCATATAACAGGATTGGCATGACTACAATTGAAATCTAGACTTAAATTTCACTTGCGCTTTTCCCTGCAAATATAATTATGCAGAGCACATAAAATAGTTCTGCTGCCCTATGGAACTGAACCCTTAAGCGTTAAAAATAATCTTGCTACTATGTTTTAAAAATAATAAGCCGCAAACAGGTTGATTGCTAGAAAGATTGCTTGAAAAGCTAAACATTGTAAAATAAGTTAGCAAGATGTATTCTTTTGGGATATCAGGAAATGTTTGTGAAGTGGTTATAACCAGAATATACTTTTACGTAGCATCACTAGACCATAAATTCAGGTTCTCTTTTGTTAAAAAAAAGGAAGAGAAACCTTATAAGGGTAGAAACATTAATATTGTTGCAGCTGTTTCTCAAATAAAAAACTCATTCACCTGTATTGGCTTGAAGATACGTGCCAATGAAAACCAGGTAACAATGAGAGGGCAACAGGAGCTTTTGGGCCACAAAAATTGAAACAACTCTTGCTGTCACTGGATTTCACAATGCTTGAGCGAGTGAGTGACATCCAGCAGAGTTCTTCTGAAAATGGAACTTCATTCAACCCTAAATGAAAGTTTCTCAAACTAAGTTGCAGTTCCCAAACAGAAAACTTACTTGCTTCAAAGTTTGCCACTTCACATAAATGTTTGAGGCGCTACAATTAATATTTCGAAGACATCCCATTAGTGCAATTTTAAACTTTTATTTTGGTTAAATATCAGTTTACAAAACCAAGTGCCTTTGTTTTGGTGTTCATTTTTTTATACATTTTGTCAGACGTGTGCTCAGAAACCTTTACAGTGCAACTTTAATCTTGCCAAACCACTTGCAACCGTTAAATAGGACTCATCCGAATGATATCTGGGGATTGTTTACACTTCAGTTACGATTATCTTCTTTTATAGAGAGATCTCCTTGTTCCACGTCCTGCACAAATGATATTAAAGAAGGTTAATTATTAAGGAGACTCTGCTCTAGGCTCTCTTTTTATCCAATCATATTTTGATAGACACTGACCTACTAAAGGAGCTGCCCGAGATTCACCTGCAAACCTTAGATGAGGCGGAGCCTAAACATGATTCATTTGCAGGAGTGTTGAGAAAGCAATACCTGTCTGGTGAAGCTTGCAGGACTCCTAAAAATCTATTCTCAAGAGCTCACCTGTGTGCTCCACACACTTTCTAAATGTTTGACTTGTCCAAGTCTTAAGTGTTAACTCAGTGCAAAGGCCCACAAGACACAACAGATACTTGCATCTCACTCATTCTTGCAGCTACAAACGCTTTGCGCACACAATAGGTGCAATTTAACAGGCAACAGGGTAAAATGCAGCAAAAATAAAGGGAGTCTGCACGAGAAGCTGCCTTAGACCAAGTCGTGACTGATTTGGTCCATCTAACTGGCAGCAGCTCTGCAGGATTTCGGGCAGAGAACACTCCTTGCCCTACCTGGAGGTGCCAAGGATTGAATATGGAATCTTTTGCGTGCAAGGCAACGGCCCTTCCCAATGCACAGAATGCTTTTCCAGCTTGGTGAGTCAGAATACAGGCAAAGCTATAGCAAGCCGAGTATACTAAGTCACCTTAGCCAACACCTGGAATCAGGTTGCTCATCTCTTCTACATCCTACAAAGCAGGGCCCAGGCTTGGTATCTCAATATCCATGCTGTAGAGATGATAACATCAGATGGTTTGCATTTGCAACTCAGAAAGTGTCTGTGGCCTCTCTCATCATCAGAGATAGGCCAAATCACTACAGAAAAACACCCGAAGATTCAGATTCATGTGCCCTTTCATATTTCCCCAGACCTGTGTTTCAAATCCGACTTCCTAGGAGCATCCCATGCACAGATTCACAGTGAAGTTCTCATTAAGTTTGCCAGTTCTACTGACCAGCAATTTCTTCCGAGAATCTATTCTGGCACCTACATTTTGAAGACCACTGGACTAAGTCTTAGGTTAGACTTAATAAACCTACCCTTGTGTTGGGTGGCCTTGGGCTTCTCCCATTCTTCAACTTCTATATCAAGTCTTGTGTCTCTACGCTTATGTGGAGGCTTACGTGCTTTCCTCTTCGGCATGCCTAGAAGCAAGTCACCTGAAGAAAAAGGGAATAAATACATCTTCATCCAAAATATACCAGAGTTTGCTTCCGCAACCCCTTTCTCCCTCCCTTTTCTATTAATTCTTAGCACAGATTTATCATCTGCTGTTTGGTTGAAGAGAATATGAAAATGCTTTAAATAATGCCAGTTTTCTTAGCCCAGTTTAGACCCAGTTCATTCCCTCCACTGTTAAATTAAGATGCTTCCCCTGACCCTCTCTCCCAACTAAGTTGAATGACTGATTATGCTATAAAGATGGGCTTATACTGTTAATACTTTCATGGACAGCTATGGAGAATGGTGTGGATTAAACTCATTTGTAGCAAAACGGGCAACTTTTTTATCCTGCTATGGAGGGTAGGACTCAAATCAATGGCTTCAAGTTACAAGAAAGGAGATTCTGACTAAACATCAGGAAGATCCTTTCGACAGTAAGCTGTTCCACAGTGGAACGGTCTCCCTCGGGAGGTTGTGGACTCTCCTTCCTTGGAGGTTTTTAAGCAGAGGTTGGAGAGCCATCTGTCATGGATCCTTTAGCTGAGATTCCTGCATTGTAGGGGGTTGGACTAGATGACCCTTGGGGTCCCCTTCCAACTCTACAACCCTATGAACTCTTGCCTTGTGCAGATTGGCCCTCAGGATACATTAAAAGGCCAATGAAAATTAAGCATGTGCATCATACTGCATATTTGCAAATACGTGTGTTGTATTAGATAAATTGACTTGAGCCCTGTGATGAACTGCAGCTGCATACTGAGTCTGCCTTATCTGTGCCAAATCCAGCTTTGCCTCTACTTGCTTTATGTGTGCATTCAAGCTGTTGTGTTGACAATGTGTTCTCCCTCCTTTGGGCCGTAAGAGAACAACCAACTTTAGATGAATCGCTCCCAGGACAGAGGAAAGTACTTTGTGCCTTATGTTTAACAGGTGCACTTTCTTAAAACATCTATATAGACAATGCCATACCTCTCTCTCTGCTTCTGATGATGGGGAAGTGGTCACCATGCACGAAGCTAGCAAATTTGGGCCTAGCTCCACTTTTCATCCAGTATTCATCAGATGAAGTCCTCCCACCTTCCTTTTGTAGCCTTCCTGGGCAAGATAAGGAAGAAGAATCCAAGTCAGTCATTCTGCTTCCTGCTATTACACCAGCCTTAATGCTCTCCACTCCCCCTTGCCAGAGCCCCACTCCCAACAAGCATTCAAGATCATTTAATCCAGAAACCCTTGTTGAACTGAACTCTTACCACCAACATCCGGTTTTCTTGGGTTCTGGGCCGAGACATTTCAACCTTCAAGTATCACCATCTGTTTTCCACTCCCCTCCCACTTCATGCACTGGTTTAACTGCAGAGCAGGATCACAATCACGTGTACAAAGATCTGTAGCAATACCAGTCAGGATCCAGGCCACAACTGACTATAAATCAGGACAGGAGCCCCTTTCAAGTTAGTTTTTGAGAAGGCATTCAGTCTAACCTGACTTTTAGTAAAGCTGTTGCAAGAATAGATTGCATCAGAAACACGTTCTAATCTTATGTGCACTGTTTGGGGATTTCATATTAAGTTTTGGATTACATTTATTAAAACCTGATTAAATTCTTATTAAGTAGTGATAAATTCTTCCAAATACCTAAAGATGCAGATCAGGTTGTATCTATGTGAGTGAGTGACAGACAGACAGACAGACAAAGACATGTATGTATAAACGTACTGAATATACACTGGGAAAAGAATGTGGATCCCACATACACCAGTCTATTAAAAGGTACTTTAAAGCTTCAGTTCCTGCCACCCTTCCAAACTGGCAAGGCCCATTGTGTGTGAGAAAATGAATACGGACTTAGGAGGTGTCCCATCATGCAGGAATGCCACTTGTGTGTTTGCTATTTAAAGGTAAAGGGACCTCTGACCATTAGGTCCAGTCGTGTCCGACTGGGGTTGCGGCGCTCATCTCGCTTTATTGGCTGAGAGCCGGCATACAGCTTCCAGGTCATGTGGCCAGCATGACAAAGCCGCTTCTGGCGAACCAGAGCAGCGCACGGAAACCGCGTTTACCTTCCCGCCAGAGCGGTTCCTATTTATCTACTTGCACTTTGACGTACTTTCGAACTGCCAGGTTGGCAGGAGAAGGGACTGAGCAACGGGAGCTCACCCCGTCGCAGGGATTCGAACCACCGACCTTCTGATCAGCAAGCCCTAGGCTCTGTGGTTTAACCCATAGCGCCACCTGGGTCCCATTTTACCTTTTACTGGGTAAAAGTTTTACATTTTACTGGGTTTGCGATTTACCTGACATCTTTTGTGAATTTCTTCGTGCCTCAAGCACTTCTAGTTGCTGGGACGTAGGCCTCTGCAGCCAGAAGCTGTAGTCGCCGAAGAGATCCTCAACTTGTTCTTGATCCTTCTTCAGTTTAATTGCCGTTTTCATTTTTTCTTGCACAGGCCAACTAAGGAGGTGTGCTGGCACAGCATTCTTTGGTACTCTCCAGATCACTTGCTGGCCTGTCTGCCTGTAAGGGCAACTTCTGGTGGGGGTCAAGGTTCTTTTGGAGCCCCTTTGATTCAAGTAGTCGTCGTCGTCCTCCTCCTCCTCCTCTTCCCCCTCTTCCTCCTCTTCATCCGGTTCCTTTACCCAGTATTCTTCAGATTCATCTGCTTCTGATGGAGACAAACTCTTAGTAGCTTTCTTCTTGAGAGACTGGAGATGCCTTTTACTGGAAGTCCTGGGGAGAACACCCAGCTTGCCACTTGGACTGGAAACATCTTTGATCTTGACCCGTGAACCCTTCACGTTCTGGCTGCAGCTGTTATCGGCCTGTTCCATCCCCACCACTTCCTCGTCTTCATTGAGGGAGCCTCCACTTTTTATTTTATCTATCTCCAAACCTTCGACGCTTTTCTTAAAGGTATACATATTCTGAAGCATGTAGTCAGAAGCAAAATAAGACAGTGGCGCATCGTCCATCGACGAGCCTTCATCTACAGAAGACATCTCGTCTGAGGTAAAACTAAGTACACTCGGACGTTTCCTTCGGGAGATATGTGGATTGTAATTTGAGTTGGCATCCATGCTGTTTAAGCAAGCTAACCAGCCCTCAGGAGGAATATATTTCTCTGACTCTTCACACCACATGCTTTTTTCGGAAGTTGGCATGTGTTCATCACTCGCATCGTTGTTTTCATTCAACTTCCGAGGGAAATACGAATCATTCATTATCTCCATGCCAGACGGAAACAGTTCCCTTTGCCGAACAAGGTTGGACAGATCATGAGGAGCTCTGGAACCACCGAACCTCTTCAAGCCAGATCTTTTCGACATCAAAGCCTCTTGCCTCGCACCCAACTGGTCGGGTCTGTTCTGTTCAGCCAGATGCACTGTTCTGGCTTCGTCTAGAGGAGACTTTGGCCTGTGAGTAGTAGCTCCTTGTTTTTCCAAGTCCAGCTTCGATTTATATTGAGGCTCTGTCTCTTGCACATCTTCAACAGCCTCTTGCTCCTCTGGGTAAGAAATGCTCGGCACCAATTCAGTTTGTTCGCGAGGCCCATATGCAACGCCCTCGCAGGAACTCATAGCAAACATATCCCTTTGCATTACATTCTCCGGCACTGGTTTCTTCACCACATCATAAAGAGGAATTGTTTCTTTGAAGGACTTCCATAGTTGAATGGCGGGACCACCACTGTTCCCATACTCTATTCTCACCTCCTCTTTCTCAAAAGCATAACCTGATGGGGGAAGGCTTCGGAACTGTAAAGAACCTGCAGAGCCCTTGGCAAAGTCTCTCTCTGCAACAAGAGGAGATACAGCCCTCTCTGGCTTTTCCAAAGAGATATCGGCATCTTTACCAACACCAGATGAGACACAGGCCATGTTTCCTACTTCACAGTCTCTCACTTCTATACCATGATCCTGATGCTTTTTCGGTTTACTTTCAGCCTGCCTAGGGTCAGTCTGAGTTTCTTTGGTCTCTGTTCGCTTCCCGGGATTATAGTGCCTGAAGCGTGTGGCTTGGAAAAACATGGGCGATGAGGGCGGAGGGCCGTTAAAATAGGGTCTCCTGTTAACTCTCATCTGCATGGGGTGCTGTTGAAGAAGATATCCAGGATACTCTTGAACAGGAACAGAGTAAAAGGGGAAATATGGACTCCCACTTCTTATGCCTAAGAAGAACAGAAACATGCATTTTCAATCAATCAATAAAATTTATTCGACCGTCAGTCAGAAAGCACATCTTAACATGCATTTTCCATCAATGTAAGTTTTGCCAAAACAATCTTAAGATTCCTTACTTCATAGAAGACATTCAGACCTTTAACAAGACCTACTTTTGATCAGCAAAAGTTAATTCAAATCCCTCTGTGATGTCCAAGGATGGAAAAAGGTTGCATCTATCATTACCAAAGCAACCTCTTCAGGTTGCTTCCGTTCCTCCTTGGCATCATGTAAAGAATCAGTGTTCTTGATTTCTGCAGCAATATGCCTTGAATACAGCAGTTGGGGGAATCAAGGACAGGGTAGCACAAGCAACCCCATCATGCGGAGAAGAGCCCTGTATTTGGAACCATCTGGGGTGAACTGTCCCATGTTCTCTGCCCCACTTCCCCCCACCCCCTGGGGACCTTGCAGACGTCGGCTGCCAAAGGGGCAGCACTCAAAACTTGATAAATGCCTGGCTGTCAGGGGTAATCAGCAGCAGACAACAGACCAGCATGCTCTGGAAGGAAGCCCTGTCCTTTCCTATATTTACACAACTGCATTTGCACCACAGCCATCCTGGGGCGCTCAAGGGCATTTGGGGATGAGCCAACACCTCCAGTGGATTGGATCACTCTGCTGAGCTGGCACAGACTGACGGGTCACATACTTTTCGGGTCTAGCCTTTTGGGGGATTGGACTTGCCTAGTGAACATAGGGCAAGGGGCTAGCTTCTCTCCCATTGAGGCAACTATTAATCTTGGGCATGTTCCCAATTTACACCAATTGATTGTTGGCTATGGATAGACAAATGAGATGGTGGAGAGAGCACCATTTGATTTCTCTAGTTCACCTGGAGTAAGCTTATCATCTGTTCCAGGCTTCCTCAACCTTGGCCCTCCAGATTTTTTTTGGCCTACAACTCCCATGATCAAAAGCTAGCAGGACCAGTGGTCAGGGATGATGGGAATTGTAGTCTCAAAACATCTGGAGGGCCGAGGTTGAGGAAGCCTGGTCTGTTCAAATGTCTAGCTCTGAAGGGGATCCTTTAGCTCAGGGGTACTCTCTTATGTTTCCGAGCACAATTCAAAGTGTTGGTGCTGACCTTTAAAGCCCTAAATGGCTTCGGTCCAGTATACCTGAAGGAGCGTCTCCACCCCCATCGTTCAGCCTGGACACTGAGGTCCAGTGCCGAGGGCCTTCTGGCAGTTCCCTCACTACGAAAAGCCAAGTTACAGGGAACCAGGCAGAGGGCCTTCTCGGTAGTGGCACCCGCCCTGTGGAACGCCCTCCCTTCAGATGTCAAAGAGAACAACAACTACCAGACCTTTAGAAGACATCTGAAGGCAGCCCTGTTTAGGGAGGCTTTTAATGTTTAATAGATTATTGTATTTTAATGTTCTGTTGAAAGCCGCCCAGAGTGGCTGGGGAAAGCCAGCCAGATGGGCGGGGTATAAATAATAAATTATTATTATTATCCCCACCCCCGCCAAGGGGTCAACCTTTTTAGGGTCAGGGGCAACATTTCCTAGGTTAGAGCCTCACACTGTTGCCAGGTAGGTTCAAAGCAAAAGTGAGATAAAGTTTGTTGAAATAAAGCAACTTGCGTAATGAAGTATTAAAAGAATGGCTATGGTAAAATTTGCTCCAGGGTTTCTTTTCTTCTTACAGGATAACATGCAGAAGTTCAGTCGGTGAAGCATTTCCCATCACTATTCATGTTACTGAAAGCTTTACCCATTGCGATTCCTCTGGTGTACAGCAGTTAACCAAGAGGATCCCTGCCAGGAAGGGCGCACCCCAACACAGCAAAACTACAGTTGTAATTGCTGCAATCATGAAGGCTTCTGTAGAAGTCTCTATTATATCACAGATAGCCAATTATAAAATAAACTAGAACTGCCTTTGCCAACCTGATGCCATCCAGGTGGTTTGGACTAGGACGCTATTCAGTTCCGACCGGCACAGCACCAGGCTGGCCAAGGCTGAACTAGATAAATACCAACATTAAATCCAAACCTGAATATGAACTGCAAGACCAATGCTACATAATGGATTCAATTCTTATTTCATCCGTGGCTCAACCTGTACCTCTTCCTCAGCCTTACCTGCTGTAGGGATGCCGTACGGGTTGTACATTGGGCCAAGGAACCATGGATTAGGGAAAGGTTGCTGTGCCGTCGGTTGTGCATAAAAAAAGGGCCTTTGGTTTGTGGAATAGGGTCCGTTTTCCGAGGAAGCTTTCATTTTGTAGGCTAGAAAACAGAAAAGCAGCACTTAAAACACACCACCTTTGTCAAGTTCGTGGGTTTTCTGGGGATGAAACACATTCAACACTCCCCATGGAATGGTGGTTCTGTTAGGCATTTAAAGGCAGGGCTCAGGGAACAGGGAAAAAATGTTAATTTCTATGTTATCTGAAGAACTTAAGTTGATGGGTGGCTGGGGTCCCACCAGCACTATGTTCTGCAGTGCAGCCGGTTGCCTTGTATGCAATGTAAATGGCTGGGGAAACCCAGCCAGGTGGGCGGGGTATGTATGTATGTATGTATGTATGTATGTATGTATGAATGAATGAATGAATATTAAAGAGAAGCAGAGGGAAAGTGGTAAGTAAGGTCGGGGTGGGGCATGGGCTTGATACCCATTCATCTAGATATCATTCCCCTGTTATTTCTCCCCACATTTTGGGGGGGAAAGTCCCCTTAAAGTAGAGAGCTTTAAGGGGGCTTTATGAGACAGGCAGGTATTGACCATTCACTAGGCTCCCTTGTGACCTTACAGCCATTCTTGCATTTAGGATAAAAACAACTTCAGCCTGGCTGATCCCTGCCATGTTCAGGGAAGTCTATATCATTTATTATTGGAAAAGTCTTCCAAACAAACAGATTTTTTGTGAAACCATGTCCTTAAGCCTCATTGCTCTCTCTGGAACTTATGCCATAAGTGTTCTCTTTGCTCACACAAACATACAAGCAAATACTCTTTCTCCTACTTTAACAATCACGTTTTCCACTCAAGCCTGACTATTTTGTGCAAACTGTTGTCGAGAAACCGTAAGAATTAGCAGAGACTATGGCCACTGCTTAAATACAATACTAGAAATGGAAAATGCATATAACTTTGAAAGGATACATTATAGCTCAGTCCTGTGCATGCTTACTCAGAACTGAGTCCCGTCAATTTCACAATTTCAGCAGGACCAATTTCAAAGTATACAGGGCACAATGTTGACCCAGCTTGCTTAATGACTAATCAGAAATACATCAATTCCAAAAAGGCAGAAGACTGTTACAGTGAACACACCCATCTCAATTCATTACAGTCAAAGTTCTCTTCTTTCCTCCTAGGCAAAGACAATAAACTCCCCATTACCGCTCAAGTATCATTGTTGCTGTTGTAAGCATTATTACTAGGATTTAACACATACACAAAACTTTAGCAGCAACTGCCCACATGATAACTTATCCAGGATACCTCGTTCAAACTATAGTTTTGTATTCTTAGAAAGGGCTGTAAGTTTATAAACAAATAAAAAGCAAGACAGGAAGAGAAATATGCTTATTCAAAGGTAACAAAAAGCCTACAAACCTCTTCTGAAACCCAGACAGTCCAACAAGACAGAGAATTCTTTCAACAACAGGCCAGCCTCTTCCAGGCCTCCACTAAAGCTCTCACCATCTTTCTACACCTTTCTACAATTCAAGAATCCCCACCTTCCAATTGCTTTTTACTCCTTAAATGCAAGCTCTACGAAGCCAAGTAATTCCTGCCCTTGCCGTATTTGGCCCCAAACCAGGTATCCATGCTGCTGCTGCATCAGAAGACAGCCCAGCAAAGAACTAATTGCTAACGCCTCTCTCCTCTCTCTTAAGCCCAGGCCCTTCCTCAGCACACCTGTAGCTAATTGAGGCCTTTTCTTTAAAGCAACAGGAGACTTACAACTAACAGTCTGGTCCCGTGCAAATTTGAGTGCATCTAAGTTGATTAATTTCAATGGGCTGATGCACACTTTACTTTGCATAAGATATGGCTGCATGCATTCACTCGGCCTCAACCTTTAAAGTTCAGGCTTATTACCAAGGTAGAGACACAATAAGGCCAGTGACCATTGCATTTCATTTGCACTTCGATCCTACAAATACTTAGTGCCACTCTGCATCCAGTAAACTCACTCTCATGTCTCCCTTACTCTGCATAGGGCCAGGCTAACAGAACCAGTCTGGGACCCCTTACCTAATGAAGTTACAGTTGCAAGTAAATGACAACTGTCATATATACAGTGGTACCTCGGGTTAAGTACTTAATTCGTTCCGGAGGTCCGTTCTTAACCTGAAGCGTACTTAACCTGTCTTTTTTTCTTTTCTTCTTTTTCTTTCTGTTATTTGTCCCGTTTTTTTTCCTTTCTCCCTTTTTTGAGATATTACTTTGTATTAGTGAATAAAGGAGAGGTACAATAAGAGACATGAAAGTATTTTATTATAATGATGTTTAATATTGTTTACCGTATTATTGTAAAATATGAATATGTTCAATAAAAAAAATTTTAAAAGAAAAAAAAAGAAGAAGCGTACTTAACCTGAAGCACCACTTTAGCTAATGGGACCTCCTGCTGCCGCTGCGCCGCCAAAGCACGATTTCTGTTCTTAGCGGAGTTCTTAAGCTGAAGCATACTTAACCTGAAGTGTACTTAACCCGAGGTACCACTGTATTTGCCACCCCTGCTAGGGCCATTAAGGCAGCTTTCCAACAGAATGCCATTCACCCCTAAAAAATTCTACCACTTTGGACTGAGTGCCTCTGAGCATGTGCAAAGCCCCCCCCCTGGGGGGGGGGGAAACGAAGTTTCAATAACCTAGTGTCAAAAGTTCCCCTGTGCATGTACAGACTTTCCTTCATGGAAAGGAGGCTCATTCTGCTGTTGGGGATCTGGTGTCCTACACCTTGCCTCCCATTCAATCTGCCTTCCTAAGATGCTGATTGTTTCACTAGCCCTCACCTGCTGAGAGAGCCTAGGGTAAAGTAGGGTAAATAGTGACTTAACAGAATGCAAAGGTAACGGAGGCAATGGAAAGACTGAAACACATCCTGCAGTCTTGCTCAATACCACCTCCAAAATGGCCAGTTTTTTCCCCCTTAAGGACAAGAGCCACGTAAGGTAAGGTTACCAGACATCCCCGTTTCCCGGGGACAGTCCTCGGATTTACAAATCAGTTCCCATACAAAATCCATTGAAGTTGAAAAGTGTCCCTGGATTCATTGAAAAAAATCTGGTAACCTTAGGTAATGCAGCATGCATGGATTGCATTCAAAGCACGATGCACGTGCTTGTACCACACAATTTGCTGCTCACTGTCCCAAGGTGGGACACTTTATTGTGCCAGTGTGAATTATGGCAATGCACAAACAGGAAGCGGCAGCAAATGTGGTTAACCTGGGACGTTTTCTGGAGCATAGCCTTCCACCAGTACCTGCAGTCAGCTAAGAAGGTAAAATAACTGGCCAGGGTTGTAATCCTCTGGCTACTTACCTCAGATAGGCTGACTCATTGAATGGATGGGACTTACTTCAGAGTAGGAGAAAATAGATATGTATATTCAGTGCTTCCCCCCCCCTTTAAAATGCTTCGGGGTACTCTCATTTTCCTACTCATATTGAAATACTGTCCCTCAATGAGGCCAAACTTAGATTCACAAAATGTTTATACATACCCCTGCGTCCCCCCAGAAAAAAAGTACTGTGTAAATTTATGGTTTGCTGGCAAGCCCCATAGAAACATTCCCTGCATTATACAATGTAAATAATGCACATTAGGTTTGTGGTTTATAACTGAATGCATAGGTAGCTGAGGACACCTCTCCTGTGTACTGTGTACATGTAGAATACGGTTTCAAAATCGTCGTTTGTGTTCCTGAGGGCAGGAAAGACGCTTCCTTAGTTTCTCCACAAAGGCTACTCTCGCAATCATTTCTTGAGCCTTCCAGGTAGGAGCAGGCGGCTGTATTTACATCAGCCGGCCGGCAGGGAGCGCAAAGCAGAAAACAGCATCTTCCGCCAGGCCCCCGAAGGCGCGCTGCAAACACGGTGCATTCTGGGAAGGAATCTCTTTCTCCGAGAAGCGGCGGCGGCAGGTGGGGCGAAGGGCGCGTGCGCACGAAGGGAGAAAGGCTGCGCCGGCTCTGCCCATGCGCGAAAACATTTCCCACCCACACACCCAAGCTCCGCCTCCCTGCCATTTCTCTCTCTCTCTCTCTCTCTCTCTCTCTCTCTCTCTCTCCCGCCCGCGTAGCGCTCCCCTCCCTCCGAGCATGCGCAGGAGGGCGGGCTCGAACGCCGAGAGGGTGCGCCCGCGCGCGCTGCGCTCCTTTCAACGGACGTCGGGGCGGGCAGGCAGGCAGGCAGGCGGGCGGGCGGAGAGCGAGGTAAGGCCGCCCGCGCGTGCGCAGCCGCCGTGTGTGTCCCTCCGCCCCGGGCCCCTTTCCCTCCCCCCCTCCCTCACCTCCTTCCGCTTTCCTTTTCGCCCGGGAGGATCCTGAGGGGAGGAAGGCGAAGCGGCCGCCGCAGGAGGGGAGAGGGTGGCGCAGGTTGGTGAGGGGCGCCTATACTGTGGGTATGGGGGTGAAGGGATGGCGAGCAGCCGCCGCCTCCAGCATCTCCTAGGCCTCTGCCCGCTGCCGGCCCTTCCGTGACAGGAAACGCGCGCGACCCCCCTCAGAAAAGAAAACCCGCCACAGACTCCTATTCCCTTCATAGGCTGTGGCCTGGACAACCGCCTCCGGGGAGCGGCCTGGGCTCCTTCCCGGCGGGGCGAGGATGGTCGGCACCGGCTTCCGAGGACGGTGATGGGGGGAGAGGAGGAGGAGGAGGAGGAAGGCCGCGGGGGCGTGAGGCGCCGGGGTGATTCTGCGCCCTGAACCGTGTGTGTGCTTGTGTCGGTGTGTTGTTCTCGGGGGTCCACGCGCCGTAAACGGCTCCCCCCCGACTCCGCCTCTTGCGGCGACGCGACTTGAGAGTAGGTGGCTGGGGGGGGGGGGGTAAAGCCCCGCGGAATTCCCCGCATCCTCCGCGCCTGCCGCCTTCCAATGTCACGCTGCGGCTCTGAGCAGCGGGCGCCCAAGGTCTTTGTTCAAGGGTGGGCGGAGGGGTTGCTGTTTCTCTTTTGGGGAGGGGGGGTGCGTGGCTTTGGGGACGAAGGGGTGTCGTGGTGGGTGTGGAGGTGGAAGCTGATGAGTGGGCCGGGCCTGGCCTGGCTTAGCATCGCATCCAGGTGTCTGCCTTGCTGCATCCTGACGCCGCTGCATAAAAATACTGGTTTTGGGTGGCCATCCTTACAGAGCTGCTATTTAGAAACGCACCTTGTTCCCCTCCCCTCCCGCGATGAGAAAAGCAGGTGGGTTTTTTTTGACGCCACAGCCTCCTAGCGGAAAGAGGTTGGCGTTGCTTAGCAGAGAGGGTGAGGATGGGATCCGCTCCCCCTCCTCCCCCCAAAAATGAATTGTAGGTGTAAAGTTACAATTAATGATGTTGAAATGGAGGTACTTAATTGAAGATGAGCAACAGACTCCTTTTGCTGCTTCGGTTTTAATCTCAATTTCTCTCTCACACACATATATAAATTGAATGATGATTTATATTGGCTTGGCATAATTACATAGTTGCATTGTGAACTTGGCATGTAAATGGATGTTTGGATTGTAATGTTTTCAGAATGGTGGTCAGGTTACTTTTTCACCTGTTGTACATAGAACCAATGCAAATTTTAACTACTGAGTTGAAGTAACAAGTTCAGTATTTGCAGAGGTGTAAAGAAATATATTGTGCATTAGATATAGCTGTTGCTGAAATAATTTTTTTGTGGGGGGAGGTAGGGAGTGGGCATGGCATCCTAGGGCTTGCTTGGCATTCTTAATTCTGCCAGGTTTAGTGACTGGTACCGTTGCTGTTCCCAGGGCCTCATATTTCAGCAATAGTATGTGTTTCTTTGCCGGCACTACAATTCATATTGAGCTTTAATTGATGTCTTACTTTTTAACAGCGATTATTGGCTGGGTATTGGCTGGGTTAATACCGGAGGATCAGAAGGACAATTCATACAGCTTCATTTCAGATGATGGTGTTTTAATAAAATTTTTATAAATTGCAGTTCTGTATATATACTTTAAAAGAAAAATAGTTTTGAATAGGATTATTTTATTTATTTATATCTTAAATATTTATTCATTTTATAAGAAAAATACACACACACACAACCAAAAGAAAACAAACATAAAAACAAACCACACAAAAATTTATTATACAGTTAACATTTTAACCTTAACATCTTAGGGTGGCTTCCCCCAATCTCTTACTTCTGGATTTCATTATCAATCTTCCTTGACAGTTTCTCAACTTATTCTTGTTTAGAAATCAGATTTCACTTGATCTGAAAGACTGAAGGTTGGAGAGTTCAATATTGTACAGTCATCCTATTTGGAATTTTGAAGTGTGTGTCATTTGAAGTGTATGCCACTACAATACTCACAGAAACTACCATAAGCAGGGCTTTTTTTCAGCCAGAACTTGCCAAAACTCAGCTTTCAGGTGGACACCGTTCAGGGTGAGCACCAGCACTTCTTTTTCTAGAGAAATAGCACGGACCATAAGAATAAGTGATTGGTGATGGTAGTGATTAGAAAAGATGTCATTTGGCATTACAGAGGGATCTGAACTGAAGTTTGGTGCAGCTGAGCAGCCTTGTTAAGACATGGTTGAAAGAGTAGCGTTTGAGATTTGTAGGTATCTGGGAATAGCTGAATAAATGTCTAAAAATTCAAAATAAGTTCAATGAAATGGGAAAGTCGTCATATGTATTATATAAATATAAGCTGTGTTGGCAGAGATAAGTTGGACAAGTTTCTGAAATGAAGCCACCAAATTGTGTACAAGTTTTCATAAGATGTAACTGGTTAGGCTACAGAACTCCCAGAAGAGATTTAGAGATGTAGCGGCTGGCTGTGCATGAGCCAGTAGTTGGTGCTGTCACAGTGTAGTTCTAATAAAAGCAACATTTCTAAGACTTTAGGAGTAGTACGGTAGTATTTGGCTACATTTGAGCTTTGATATTCTTTTTTCCTTAGTACAGTACTATGGTTTAAGAAGGATGTTTGGAAGTAATCAAAGGAATATGTATGTTCTACTTGTATTTAGTAAACAAGCTAAAAACTTTCAAGCTGCCAAGCTTGCCTAATACTGTATTTGTAGTTGGCATCCATCCATTGTTTTTAATGAAGTTATAAAAGAGGAAATTTTCGACAGAAAAATAAAGCACTGGAATTTATTCCAGCATGCGTGAGCACCGAAACCTGGAAGTAACCCATTCCGTTACTTCCGGGTTCGGCGCAGTGCACAACCCGAAATCGCGCAACCTGAAGCAGCCGTAACCTGAGGTATGACTGTATAAGCAAAGGTTGAAAGCATTTAGCTTTCAAGTGATGGTGACTTTGCTGGTGTTTAATGGGGAAACATTCATCTTGATTGGGAACAGGCTAAGAACCAGCTGCTCACTACCCTTGTTTACTGTGTCACAGAGATCTCAAAGCTTCTGTGGTATAGGTAAGATCTGGAGTCCAATGACATTTGTGGTCATGTTCAATATTGTGAAGAGAGACAAAACTTTGATCCATTATTGTAAATATTAAGGAGACATTGCCAGTGCTAGTAGAGGGAGGACCAGTTAGGACCACAATAGTTGGGTTTAATAACATTTTCTATGCTGTTACTCCTATCCAAGGCTTCATTTTAGTTCTGGGCATTCTTAATTCGTCAGAGGAGTTGAGAAGGCATCAGATGTGTTCTTCACCTTTAGTCTTTGCATTTATGAATGGCCTTCATAACAGCAACTTATGGTTTAAAGTAGCATACCAAACAGTGTTCTAGGCAGAACAATGGTAGGACAGGCTTAGAAAAATTGCTGACATGATTTTTTTCCCCTTCTAGTCACAAGTGATTGAGAGATGGTTCAAGAAAATCTACCTCACAAATTGCATTCGTTCGCCCATGAACTGCATCACTGGAAATCTGAACAGGAACTTGGCGGTCGTTCTTGAAAGTCTCAGGAGAACGGATGGACACCAAGTCAGTTTATTGCATCCAAGGAGTGGGTTGCCATCTGAAGCATTGATTCAACAGTCCAATCTATCATTGCTGAATGTCTTAATAAAGTTAGCAAAGGATTCAAAATATCCCTTGTAGTTTCTTCTGAGTTCTTCAAAAAATGGTTGCTTGACCTCTTTCCTGAAATAAAGTGGCTTCTATAACCTGTTTCTGGAAATATTAATGGAATGCAATCATGTCTACCCAGGAAGAAAGGCAGATCAATACGGAATATGCTGTATCCTTACTGGAGCAGTTAAAGTTGTTCTATGAACAGCAGTTGCTAACTGACATTGTTTTAATTGTTGAGGGCACTGAATTCCCATGCCATAAGATGGTTCTTGCTACATGTAGCTCTTACTTCAGGTATGTGATTAAAGTAGTGTTATTTCTTCCATTAGAATGTATTCTATTCATCTCTTATGTCAAAGACTACAGTGTATAATATAATTTTAAAATGGTTCTACTAGTAGTTTGAAGTGAATGGAGTTGTTTATGTAACAGATGTGGAATAGCTAGACTGGGGTGTACAACTACTTTGATGGCTTCACAAAGGGTGGAATATCTATTGTAAGAGTGATGTTTGAGTGCCAAACATGACATTTGCGTTATGGAGGGAAGCTTGGTTAATGAAAACAAGGTCTGAAATGTCTGCAGCTCAATTTCACAAAAGGAGGCGGCTTTTCTCCTTTTTACAGTTTTGAGGTTTGCAAAGTTTTTTTCTTTTTGGGCGGGGGGAAGAGAGAGAACTCCCCCTTTTGCCCTAGAGTTGAGTGTGAACAGATCTAATGTGTGTGTGCACATGAATGCAAAATCCCATTGCTCTGTTGTGTGTTAGGAAATAAGGAGGCATGGAAATAGAATACTTGCATGAAATAAGAGCTTGATTCCACTATTCCATGGCAGGTTAGGGAGAAGAGTGCATTCTACTTACAGGAGTAGCTAGTGTGGTGCCCTCCAGATGTCATGGACTGCAACTTCCATCAATCGTTTACAATTTGCCATGTGTATGTAGTCCATAATGTACAGAAAGCATCACACTGGCTACCACTAATCTAGAAGGATTAGGCAAGCTTGACTGCAAATTGACTGTGGTGAATATGCCCAGAGTTCTGGCTCTATATCTGCTGTGATGTTTATTGTACAAGAGCAAAATAACTTGTGCAACTAATATCTTTATAAATTAAATTATTGTACACATATTGTAGAAGATGTTGGGGCATGCTGCATTTTCCATGTGCTTTGTTCCATTGTGTATTTGAAACCTCTGGTATGGTTGAAATCTCAGTGAGTATTAATGAAATGAAATAAAAACACAGTATCAGTGGCTCCTCTTGGCTTTCTATTGTGCTATGTGTAATTCTGGTAATTTCAGACCTCTTTTGAAAACTTGAAACTTGGCCCAAAACAAAATGATTTTCACACCAGTAGCATGCAAGTACTCAAGGAATACTAACATCAAACTAAAGTTTCATGCCAGAGTCTCTATGGTGACTGCATGAAAGACAAAGTTAAAATTACTTGAAAGCTGCAGATGAGTGTGAAATACTCAAATGAAACTCTAGTTTTAACTACAGAAATCTGCAATCTTGTGTATGTACGACTAAGTGTTCTGGTGATTACTACAAGCCATTGACTGATGTCAGAATGTGTTTGACCAAAAAAAGATTTTGACAATTGACAGTTCTAAACTGGAGATTTGAAAGTAATAACTTTCAAATAACTATACTTTAAAGAAGGGCAGAATGGTTGGATTTCAGTCAGCATTGCTCTTATGGGAGAGATTACATACCATATTTTTCCATGTATAAGACCCCTATTTTTTTGAACACCAAATGAAGAAATCAGAGCCCGGTTCGCCAGAGCCCAGGCCACCTGAACCCGGGTCGCCCACACCAGAGCCTGAACCCAAGCCCAGGCTGCCTGCACCAGAGCCCAAACCCAAGCCCCTGAGCATACACCCCTGTGTATAACAGGACCACCAATTTTTGACTACTTTTTTAAAGCAAATTTAGCTAAACATAGTCTCATACACTGAAAAATATGGTATATATACTTAATGTAACCTAAACACAGGAAGTTCATATATAGCATTTATTAATATGTTTACTAAACTGATTTGTACCTCAATAAGATCAGGGAGTCCACTTGCACACGGACTGGACATTAGCTTATCCATGAAACTGGATGTAAATAGTGTGAAATCCCAATCCTTGGAATGCAGCCTTTGTGAACCATTTAATAGATTTGAATGTTCTTAAACGTACTGAATTTTATCCAGCTCCAGGCTTCAAAGTGTTGGAGAAAGTAAGATAGAAGCTAGAAGTTAATGTATTTTGTTTTATCTTTCAGGGCTATGTTTATGAGTGGGTTGAGTGAAAGCAAGCAAACGCATGTCCACCTAAGGAATGTGGATGCAGCCACTTTGCAAATCATTATAATTTACGCATACACGGGTAATTTGGCAATAAGTGACACTACAGTCGAACAGCTTTATGAAACGGCTTGCTTCTTACAGGTAGGAATGTTATATGCTAACTTTTCTAAAGTTTTTAAAAAGCTATCTTTCTGAATATTTAACTTTGTATTTTATTTTACATTTAACAGAAACTGCCATGGAAGTATTTGCATTTTCTGCCCTAATGGTGCTACTATAAACTACTTTAATTGCAATATATTTCTATTTCTATTTGGTTCAAATGAGTTTGTTCTCCATTACATACTTCTAGAATTAAGATGTAAAATGGATGTATTAATATAGGGCAAGGATAGCTAACCCTCAATTTGAGAGCCTAATGTGGCCCCCTAAGCAATTTTTTTGGCCCCTTAAGACTACTGATTTTTGGTAATGACAATTAAACTAAGCAGTGCTGCACTGGGTGGAGCCCAGTGTTCAGATCAAATCCTGATTGGTCAGAGGATTGATCATTTGATCAGAGGAAACAATAGCCCTCTATTGACCTGCATGGATGCCACTTTCAGAGGGTGGCCAATGGTGAATGCATCCCTCAGGCCACAAAAGTTTAGCTACTCATGATCACAGGGATCCATGCACTGTCATGAACTTTCCAAAGGGAATTTGCAGTATAATTAATTTTATATATTTAATTTGTTAATCTCCTTATAACCAAAAAACAATATATAACAGACCAGTTAAAAATAATGATACACATTAAAAGTGTTCAGCCACAGAAACCCTTATAAAACACAAATATCCCTCCCACTAATGGCCAGATGCATACCTAAGTACACTAACTTAAGGCCCACATGCCTGGGAGAATAAAATAATGTCTTAGCATGACACAGAAGAGATAATGGTGAACTTCCCCAGGGAGAGCATTGTACAACTGAAGCACTCCTACAGAAAAGGTTTGATGCCACCCTCCAAACATCTCTTGTAGGAGGCACACAGGGAATTTTTTTTTAAAATGATAATCTCAAGAGTCTGGGGAAGTTTATAAGGGGAATGATAATCATTCTAGAGGTACTTGAATACATTGCAACATCTAGGACAGTGATGGCTAACCTTGACACTCCAGATGTTTTGGAACTACAACTCCCATCATCCCTAGCTAACAGGACCAGTGGTCAGGGATGATGGGAGTTGTAGTCCCAAAACATCTGGAGTGTCAAGGTTAGCCATCACTGATCTAGGATAAGGGACAGTAGTGCAGTAAAAGGAAGTGGAACATCCCAGATTTGCATCTGTTGCCTTGTTATGGACATCATTACTACCTGAAATTCATTGGACACTGATGTTTACAGCTAACAGTAGAATAGCTGTATTAGCCAGTGAACTAGCAGAAGGTTTGATTCAGCTTTTTCTGTTCACTGCCATCCCTGCAGAGATTGGAGCTGTCTGATACCTAGTGAGATGGGAAAGCAGGGATTTTTTTGTTTTGTTTTGAGTTATGTAACAATTTGACCAGCAATATGGAAAACCTCTCTCCCTATTATCTACAGAGATAAATAGGGAAGACCCCTGATCACTGAAAGATGGTCAGTTTCTTCAGTAACCAATAGAGTTCGGCCTTTGCAGATGAACTGGGGCACTTTCTCCCTCCCTTTCCTTTTTGTGAACAATGGTATGTTGTAGCCAGTATGTTTAGGCACATTCTGTAAATGATCCCTTCACCTTTGTTCAGTATAAGTTGTTTATTCATTTCATTTCTATACTGTTTTATATTTTAAAGAAAAAAAAATCTCAAATCAGTTTTCAACCTACATTAAAACATCAAATAAAGTATTACATTATAAAGAAGCTCAAATGCAAAATATACGGTCAAAGCAATGTAATTAACAGGAAACAAATATTTTCTTAAAGATTTCAAAGTAAGACATTACAAAGGAAGGTGAAGTATAGAATACACATTTAAAACAACATAAATGGCAAGAGAATAAAATATCTTAAACATAGAATAAGCTAAGGAGAGGTTGCTTTTATAGAAATCTAGGGAAATTTGTTTCTTTTCCTGTTTCTGTTGACCTTAAATATGAAGCTAATGTAAGTACTGCATTGTTTTTTTTTATTGCAGGTAGAAGATGTGTTGCAGCGTTGTAGAGAATACTTAATTAAAAAAATAAATGCAGAGAACTGTGTGCGGCTGTTGAGCTTCGCTGATCTTTTCAGCTGTGAGGAGTTAAAACAGAGTGCAAAAAGAATGGTAGAACACAAGTTCACAGCTGTATGCCACCAGGAGGCTTTCATGCAGCTCTCACATGATCTGTTGATAGATATTTTGAGTAGTGACAACTTAAATGTGGAAAAGGAGGAAACCGTTCGTGAAGCTGCTATGTTATGGCTGGAATACAACACAGAATCTCGATCACAGTATTTGTCATCTGTTCTTAGCCAAATAAGAATTGATGCGCTTTCTGAAGTTACACAAAGAGCTTGGTTTCAAGGCTTACCGCCGAATGATAAATCGGTAGTGGTTCAAGGATTATATAAATCTATGCCGAAGTTTTTTAAACCAAGACTTGGAATGACTAAAGAGGAAATGATGATCTTCATTGAAGCTGCTTCTGAAAACCCTGGTGGTCTTTACTCTTCAGTATGCTACAGCCCACAGGCTGAAAAAGTTTACAAGCTCTGCAGCCCTCCTGCTGACCTGCATAAGGTTGGGACGCTTGTAACTCCTGATAATGATATTTATATAGCAGGGGGGCAGATCCCATTGAAAAATGCAAAAACCAACCACAGTAAAACTAGCAGACTTCAGGTTGCCTTCCGAACTGTGAATTGCTTTTACTGGTTTGATGCCCAACAAAACACTTGGTTTCCAAAGAGTCCAATGCTGTTTGTTCGTATAAAGCCATCCCTAGTTTGCTGTGAAGGCTACATCTATGCAATTGGAGGAGACAGTGTAGGTGGAGAGCTCAACAGGAGAACTGTTGAAAGGTATGATACTGAGAGAGATGAATGGACGATGGTAAGCCCACTGCCCTGTGCGTGGCAATGGAGTACAGCTGTTGCTGTTCATAACTGCATTTATGTAATGGCACACAACCTGATGTACTGTTACTTCCCCAGGTCAGATGCTTGGGTTGAAATGGCTATGAGACAAACTAGTAGATGCTTTGCTTCAGCTGCTGCTTTTGGGGATAAAATATTTTATATCGGAGGCTTGCACGTTGGCAGCAACTCTGGCATAAGACTCCCTACTAGCACTGTAGATGGGTCTTCCGTTACTGTGGAAGTTTATGATGTGAATAAAAATGAATGGCGAATGGCAGCCAACATCCCTGCCAAACGATATTCTGACCCCTGTGTCAGAGCTGTTGTAATTTCCAACTCCTTATGTGTCTTCATACGAGAAACCCACATGAATGAGAGAGCCAAGTATGCCACCTACCAGTATGACATGGAACTTGACCGGTGGTTCTTGCGCCAGCATATATCTGAACGGGTGCTCTGGGATTTGGGGAAAGACTTTCGGTGCACTGTGGGAAAGCTATATCCATCTTGCCTTGAAGAATCCCCATGGAAGCCTCCACCGTATCTCTTTTCACCAGATGGAGCTGATGAGTTTGAGATTGATGGAGAGATGCTTACACTGCCACCTGTATAGCTCCCAAAATTAAGAGACTGCATGCCTATAACTGGTTATCATGAAAACTCTTTGAGAGAACAGGGCTGGACTATGAAACAATAAGCTGTCTTGTATGTATGCCCTATTTAACATTTTGTGGCCATTGAGTGTAAATCGGTGGAATTTATAAGCAGATATGCTTCCATAATCTGAAACAATCCCTCTGGTAGCTGATGGGATCTGTATGTATATTGCAAGCTTAAAGCATCTGCTTATTGTCTAAATTTTTAGTCTTGTGAAGACTTTTAGTTCAGGAAACTTTCACAAAAGCAGCTTCTATTTCTAGGATGGTATGTTAATTGCTCAAAGTATCTTCCAGTTATATTTGAGTGAGTTCTGGAAATCTTTGTATGTGCTAGTTATTATAGATTGTGTGGCCTAATGGAATGTGCTACACCTATTACACAACAGCCGTGTTGGTATAATAATGCCATGTAAAGAGAGAAACAAATCCCATGGATCTACCTGTGGTAGGAAGGGTAGATCTTCCAATTTACGGTGACATGCAGGGCAAAATGACTGCAGGCTCAGTCAAGCTGTATTATTATTATTTTATTATTATTAGGTGCATGTATTTTCACTAACTTATACCTGTCTATTTAGAATACAGGTCTTCCGAGCAGCTGGTAGTTTGCCAGGTGTGAACTTACGTTGCTGGGCTTGCAGTAAGAATTGCCAGCCCTACCTAGTGCGGGTCTGTGTGGAGCTTTTGATCAGTAAACAGTTCCACATTCTGTATTTCAGAAACAATGGCTCATGCATATTACTTCCTGCTGCTTATGTCCCCCTGCCCCAGTGTTAATCAAGATATAGTGTGGATTAACCAGGTTTTTATTTTTGTTAATTTAATAACAAGCATTACTGTAGTGTGACTGTGTATAGATATCCCTTAGTTGTCTCTTTTTTTTGGGGGGGGGGAACAATTTTTTTTCAGGAATACTCTGTGCAGGAGAGCAGTTCAGTAGTGCTGCTCTGGCATTAATCCCAGGAACCACTAGCAGTAACGGAGCGCCGCCAATCTTTCATGAGCACAGGTGCTTCATGGTGGATCATACTAGCATGTTCAGCTGCATCATGTTCTGGCACTGTATTTTGAATGATATTAATTTATTAAAAAAAAAACCTGAGTCAAAGACTTGTTTCCCGCGTTTTCTGCAAGACAGTATCTTCCCTCAAACTAACGTCAAAAAATATTTCCTCAAACTGTAATGTCAAAAAATATTCTGGTACTGGGTGGCTCAGAAAATTAGGCGCAACAGGAAGTGCAAGTGCCTTATGTTCTGAAATATTCCAGAGAGGTAAGTTACAGTATACAAGTTTGTTTTCATCTGAGGGCCACAAGGTATAGAGGGGGCAGATGATGCTGTACAGTGTACTCACTACACTTTGGAATCATAGGCAAGGTGCTGAACATTTTATTTAAAATGCATGCTTTCTGATAGCTGGTTCACACGTCATGCTAAGCTAAGCAGTGGCTACATGTGAGTATGCGGTCTTCCAGGGAGATGGTGCCTGCCTCACTCGTTGCATTGCTGCTGTGCCATTCTGAGACCAAGAACAAACCTTGGTTTAACTCCAGATGTAACCATGAACTGTAACCAAGGTTTGTTCTTTATTACCTCTTGTTCACGACAAACCAACCACAAGCCCAGGTTTGGATAGCATGCTAAGACAAACCATAGCTTAGCTGAACATGGCACAAAACAGCTGGTGAGGAGTGAAGTGGCCACAGTCATCTCCCTAAGCTATGGTTTGGCTTAGCATGACGTGTGAACCAGGCCACTGTTAAAACTTGCATAGTTCTTTTCAGTAGCTGAAAGATTCTTGTCCAGCACTTTTCTGCCAATTGTTTTTGGTAAAAAAATTGAACCTATTAAAAAAAATCCCACTTCCAACTTGTTAATATAAGGTTGGCTTTGCTTCTAAACTTAAGTTCAATGCAGTCATACCTTGGATCCCGAACGCCTTGTGAGTCGGAACATTTTGGCTTCCGAACACCACAAACCCGGAAGTGAGTGTTCTGGTTTGCAAACTTTCTTTGGAACCTGACTGTCCCACTGGTTGCAGGAGCTTCCTGCAGCCAATCGGAAGCCGCACCTTGGTTTCCGAACGTTTTGGAAGTCGAACGGACTTCCGAAACGGATTCCGTTCGACTTCCGAGGTACCACTGTATATCTGCCCTTCTAACTAGCCAATACGTTTCTTGGAAGAAAACAGTATAGGAAAGAAATACTGGAAGAAATTATTATCACATTGATTGCAAGTTCGTGAAGATAAACAAGTAACTTCATAGTTTGTATTTTTTTATGAAGATGATTCTGTTCCTCTAATATCAGTGCACCTAACCTGTGGTCTAGAATGGATCAGTTTCTTTGAGATTTTGCTCGGGATCAACTGAACGTCTTAGGCAACTTTAACAAGGAGAAGAAGACATGGGTTCATATTTGGTAATTAGAATGTCGGCTGTAATTTTGACTGCAGCAGGTGAAATTAAAAGCTACTGCTGATTTGCATGAGGCAGATAGCACACTCTTGAAAACAGAACTGGTATGAGAAAGTCATGAGTGAAAAGAGTTAAAACATGAATACCCTTTTTTTAACCACCAAAACTAGTCTGATATAGCTGGCAATGGGGAGGGCCTGTTCACACTTCTTAGCGTTTCTTGCCTCTCTTTCTCTTCCCCTGTCTAGGTTGTGAGTGAGAGCAGGTTTCAAGCTTTTGCAGTTCAAACTGCAAGTAAACCCTTGTGCCAAACAAGTTACATTCAAGCAAAACAAGAACAATCTTTATTTTCTTTAGAACAAAATATACAGCAGAAGCATTAATAGTCTTTTGAACATAGTAACCTATTTTTTACACATTGATGATAGATGAAATACCTAATATTTACCAACCCTCCTCTTCCAACAGGCTGGTAGCAGTAAAAACCATATGGAAATAAACTTAGGTTTCATTTCACTTAAACCATGATTAGATAACTGATTTCAGGTTTATGTCTCAAAACCAGCCTTGAATGATTGATATTAATTTGTTAAGTGGTATAGAAACTGGAATAGAGGTATTTCTAGTCTATTTCACACTGTAATATGATACACATTTCCAAATACTTGTAACATTTAAAAAAATATAAAAATCAGTTTCTCTACTGTGCATGATGCAAATATATACGTTTGTAATAGGAAGCACCAGCACATAAAACAGCCTTACAAAATACCAAGTTAGCGGCCTGATTCTAAACACTTGTGTGGGACAAAATGTTCAAACACCAGCATAATACCCTTTCAGTAGCCATAAAGCACTGTACTATGCAGTATGTTGGCACCAGTCAAGGTGTTGCATCCTGAACATTTACTTGCTTGTGGAGCAAGTATTAAGATCATACTGTTTGATATAACTCGGGGTGGGAGTGTTCCTTTGGGCTGGGCACTGCTTTTACATTTGGAAGGGTATTTTTTTAATTTTACTTTAATATGCTCTTGCCATTTTCTATAGAACACATGTATTTGAATTTGAAGCACTTCATGTTCTTAATTTGGCTTTAGATCACATCAACATCGTGTGCCCTATTACGGGTAGAATTTGCATGCGGTACTAACCAGCCCTTAAAGAATATAACTGAAAATAGGGGTAGCCAGTGAGTGTGCCCTGGATGATACTGAGCTCATAACCATTCCTACTACCCATGCTGGCGGATGCTAATGTGAATCCAACAACATCTGGAGGGTACCACATTGACTACCTCTGCATTACAGGAACATCAAGACTTAAGCCCCCCCCCCCCCCGCTTAGAATTGTCACTACAATACTAGAGTAAATGACAGTGCTTGCATTTTAGCTGGTGCTTTCTTGATGTGAAGTGCTTCAAGCAAGAGTACTTCAATGCGCAACATGTGATGTTTCAATAATACATGCAGCACTGCTTTTTACGTTTTCCGGAATAAATTAAACTGTCGAACCTCAAAACTGAAATCAGTGGCTGGAAAAATAAATGCTATTCATATTAAATTTGAATTATTTTCCCTTACAGACCTCCATCTAATTTAGTCTTTAAATACCCTTTTGCAAAGATATGTATGTGACCCCACACATTTGTAACACACTATGTGCCTATGCCAGTTTTTTCAGTGTATATTACGACTACCTGCTGAATCCAAATGATGTGATTGTAACTACTACAGTACACATAATCATTTTCAATAGGTTTTACAGTTCATTCCTGCATTTGACTTGTACAATTAACTACCGCCAAATTTTTCCCTGTAGTAAAATTATAAATATAAATTGGTCACTCCAAGATGATGGCTACTATAAACACTTGTACAGCGTATTGTCATGTACTACGAGCGATCGCCAAAGAAGAGAAGACATTTTAAAAGAATTACCAGCTTTTCATACCATCTTGTCCCTAAGGATTTTGCTGGTCCCTCATTATGGTGCCTGTGGATTAATTGGCAAAATGTGTTAATAAGGTTCCTCCTAATTTGTGCTCCCTTTAGGGAAGGATGAAAACCAACAACTGGACGTAACAATTCCAAGGAACTCCCAAGAAAAAAAGCAGTCTGTTTACAAGCTGTATCAGCTGCCTGCAGTGTAATGACTGTCATGGCATGTCTAGTTCTGTAGTTTCAATACAAGGGTAACATCTGCGTGCCACAGCATCCTTGTAAAATGTTTTCTTTAGGAGCACAGTCAACTTCTGTGGTTAGAAAACTAACTAATTTATGGGCTCATTCATTTGAGGAAAAGTAGTGTAGAAGAAAACATACAAGGGTTTTTTATGCTGGCTATATTATTTCAGATATCTAAGTAAGCTTGAAAGCATAAGATGTGTCTTGCAAACAGTTCTATATACATGGATTATAGCAGGGTACCTGCCACTTCATAACAACCTCCCTTGTACAACACCTATGAAAAATACACAGGTGTGTGAAAATTGCACATGTGTTCTGGTAGCATACCACAATTGGTCATTAATTCTCATAATGCATATGTGGAACAAGTGCACACAGTGGTATACATGCTTCTCTCTTGGGAAGTTAATCTACAGGATAGTTGGGTGAAGTAACCCAAACTGCTTATATGAAAATCTTTCTTGAAGTGCAACCGTAGCCATCTCTGAAAACTGGGTCTTTGAGATGTGGCTAGAATACAGGAATTCTGGTTGGGGTATGCTGTGACAACTTTGGTGCAAAATGTTACATCATTAATAAATATTCCGTTCCCTAAAAGGATATGAAGTAAAGCAGTCTAGCTACAGAACACCTGAATGAACACTTTATACTCCACATCCATTTAAATCATTGCAGTTTGGAGAAGAAAACCACGAAGGAAAGGGGAACAGACTTGGAACTGGCAGTTGTAAGCAGAAATACTATGATCTAAGGCAGGCATAGGCAACCTCCGCCCTCCTGATCTTTTGGGACTACAACTCCCATGATCCCTAGCTAACGGGACCAGTGGTCAGGGATGATGGGAATTGTAGGCCCAAAACAGCTGGAGGGCCGAGGTTGCCTATGCCTCATCTTTATTTTGGTAAATCCTTCATATTGTAATGTCCTACACTTAAAGTCCAAGGCAATCTCAAGGCTGCAATCCATAAAATTATCGCTGTCAGAAAGCGAAGTAATATCTCGTTACAGTCATTTCTCAAATCTCCTAACCTACACATTAAATTAGAAAACCCTAAAGCAGCTAGGAAAGGAGAAAAGCACTTCTGACTCTTCCATTTGGAGTCTTAACTGTGCCAGAGAGGTAGGTATTTGGTTACAGGTATTCACTAGTGAAAGTTTTCAAACAGCCACTGTTTGATGCAACACAAGCAAGTGGGAACGTGAAAGATTAAAGTTAAATTCACATATACAACTTGAAAACGAGGAAATTGCAGTTACTGAGCAAGAGTTGCAAGAGTTGTTTTTCTGCTAAGAGGTATCTTGGGGTGATAATTCCAAAGAGGTAACAAAAATATGGTAAACCTGTGTATTTTAGTCAGTATTAGAACTATGTTATTTCCATTTTATCCACGACCTTTAAAAACAAACTTTTTTTAAACCTAAGTGCTAGCAGCTAGATTTCTGAAAGTTGAAATGAGCTGGTGCAAAACTGCCAACAGCTGCTCAGATCAGCTGTCATTTAGGTGTTTAAAGTGTTAAACTGGGTGTGCACGTCTCATTTAATCTGTATTTGTTTCACTTCATTCCACCCACAGGTGCAAAAGGTTGCAACATTAGGCTGCAATCCTCTGCACAAGTTGGTTCCACTGAAACGAAAAGATCTTACTTCTGCATTTGGTATGGGAGGGTGGAAGTGAGAGGTCAGTTTTCTGTTCCAAACCTAGTCAGCCCCACTCTTTCTTTTTTCAAGAAAAAGTCTAGACAGCTGGAGTTAATACAACAAAATTTACATAAACCATTATCAACATCCAAAGAACAGCACACATTGAAAAATAAAGCCCGTCTTACAACAAGGCTTGTATGCTACTGTTGTTACAAAGGCTCAGATTTTTTAAAAGAGGCATTAATGCAAACTGCAGTGACATCCTGCGATGCAGCTTTAAAGGCCATTCCTTCATCCTCATGCTGCTTGAATTCATGGGCGTGTTTTTAAAAGCAAAACCACAGGTCTCTTTCTCAAAATGAATGTAAGGGCTTGGTCCGCTGCAAAACAGTTATTCCCCAAGGCTTTGTGTTGACTGGGTGAAAGTAGAAAGCCATGAGGACATGGCTGATTTTGCACTCGTGAGAGCTCCTCCAACTGACTGACCTGGATTTTATAGTAAAAAGAGGGGAAGGTTAGGCAAAGGTAAGGCTAAGATGAGAGCAATTAATAGCAAGATGCTTACTTAGAAGTAATTCCCATTAATAGGCCTTGAAAAGTATATATGGGATTGTAGTGCAAGGGCACTTACATCTATGTGTAAAAAGCATATTTCTCAAACAGAAATATGTTTGGCATTCTCTACAACAGTTCTAAAGTTGGTTCGTACTGGCGAAACTTGGGGTGAACACTACACAAGTCTGTTTAAGCATGCAACACTCATAAGCTATCTCTGGAATTGGTGGTTTGGAGAAAGTGAGCTGAGGAGTATGCCAGGCTGGGGGGCTCTCCTCATTGCAGTAGAAAACTTGATGGCTGAGATGATAGGCATGTGAAATCTTCCAGCTTTCAAATTCCAAAAATGAGGGGTGCTAAAAATATGTAACATGACTTGGGAATTCCAAGTATATTTTGATTGAGTTAATATAATTTCTTTCTGCTTGGTAAGGTAAAGGTAAAGGGACCCCTGACCATTAGGTCCAGTCGTGACCGACTATGGGGTTGCGGCGCTCATCTCGCATTATTGGCCAAGGGAGCCGGCGTACAGCTTCCGGGTCATGTGGCCAGCATGACTAAGCCGCTTCTGGCGAACCAGAGCAGCGCACGGAAACACAGTTTACCTTCCCGCTGCAGCGGTACCTATTTATCTACTTGCACTTTGACATGCTTTCGAACTGCTAGGTTGGCAGGAGCAGGGACCGAGCAATGGGAGCTCACCCTGTCGCGGGGATTCGAACCGCTGACCTTCGGATCAGCAAGCCCTAGGCTCTGTGGTTTAACCCACAGCGCCACCCGCGTCCCGGTAACTTGGTGAGTTAGATGTGTGTAAAATTGTATAGAAATCATTGAAAATGATTACCAAGTACTTGCATTTATATTATATATTACTTATTATTATTTTTATTTAGCATTACCTGACATTTTCAGAAGGTAAAATTAAAATTCTTTGGTTTATGTGGTTTTTACCAAGCTAGATGTTGTCCAATCACGAAAACAGTAAGATTTGAATTCCTCACACCCAAAACCATATTTTTAAGACCCCTCTCATTGAAGAAATATGCGAAAAAGTTTCACCTCCCCAAATGACACGTCCTACGAGTGTTGTGCATGAAGTTTCCCGTTTCACTTCTCCATACATAGTGGTTCAGCTAGTTTCCAGCTATCCCTTCATTTATGGAAGGTAGCAACATTTGCGTGCAGTTGGTGGAGATACACACCACCCCCAAGATTCTTGAAACAGGCCGTGGAAGTTAAGGTTTCTGTTTGCAGCATACAAGTGTCACAGCACATACTGATTTCCAGTTACGAAGCATCTTACCTACGGCTCTTCCTGTCTGTACAACATTCCGGCTGGTTGTAACCATGGCATTTCCAATCTTCTTGCCCCGTTCACTATTCTGTACAGAACTAAACGAGAGGAAAATGTCATAGCATCATACAACTGACTTTCACTGTTTCCAAGCATGTAAATTGATTATGAAACTAAACAAAGGAGTTGGCAATAAAGAAAGAAAAAATACCTAGTAGGCAGATACTTTTATTAGGCCAAGGTACTAGATTTAAATGGCAGATATTAAGCCCTGTGGTCGCTAACTCTCAAACAATAATAAAGGTTCTTTATAATACTGTAAGCATGGATATAGATCTAGTTTGCACATACTGTTAAACCATAGTTGTAAAACTCAACTACCAACAAAGGGGACTTTAAAAATGGAAAGAATTAGAAACCATAGAAATATAGAAAGCAATGATACAACTACTATATTTAAAGCAAAAGTTTTATGAATTTGGAGGGAAGAGACCTTAAGTCCTAGCAAACAGATGGGGGGGGGTAAGGAAATAAAACAACTTTAACAGGTACAAAGACCAAAACATTTAGTGTTATGTGTAAACTGGGCCACAGTCAATCTGACAATTATTGTGAACATTTCAACAGTCATCGCCTGCCAGAATACCAAACCCCAGTTTAACATGAAACTATGCTCGCCAATTTACAAAAATCCTAGCCTTTAAAAGCATATTCGGTTATGGTACTTACTGTGACAATCTTAATTTTACATCTGAAACAGAGTATTGGCCTTGGAATGGGTGACTGAAAAGTGTTTTGGAAGGAGGTGGAAGAGAAGAGAAAAACAGGAGACAAATTTAAAATGTTTTGTGTGTTGTAACAATAAAAACAGAAACCATAAGCCATTCCTCTCTACCTAGGCTGAAAACATTAACATTTCTTGACTCATGGTCTGATCAGTTTGCATTGGGGGGGGGGGAGATCTCAGAGGCCCCAATGACTGTACAGTGGACAAAACATTTGGCACTGATCCATCTCTGAATTTCTTCCCTGGGTTACCTCCTCCTCTGAAATGCCTTCCATTTGAAAGTGGCTGTTCAGTTACACCACAGTCACTTCCAATGTCCTCCAGTCTTCTCTCTCTATGGGACAGTGGCTACAATCAGGAGCCAAGGGCCTCTGCACCTCCAAACAACTGTTTAAGTAAGTATTTGTCAGTGTGACAGTGCAGCGATATGGAAGAAATTAAACTCTTGGCTAAAAGCCTCTGAAGTTCAGTTGTAATTACATTCAGATAAAATGGTTAAAGCAACATCAAAAACACAGATACATCCTGCTGTTAGGGGCTTGGAAGCACTAATTGCTTGAATTGGTGCAATGCGCTCTATGTGGGGCTACCTTTGAAGGTGACCCGGAAACTGCAATTAATCCAGAATGCGGCAGCTAGACTGGTGACTGGGAGTGGCCGCCGGGACCACATAACACCGGTCCTGAGAGATCTACATTGGCTCCCAGAATGTTTCCGAGCACAATTCAAAGTGTTGGTGCTGACCTTTAAAGCCCTAAACAGCCTCGGTCCTGTATACCTGAAGGAGCATCTCCACCCCCACCGTTCAGCCCGGACACTGAGATCCAGCGCTGAGGGCCTTCTGGCGGTTCCCTCACTGCGAGAAGCAAAGCTACAGGGAACCAGGCAGAGGGCCTTCTCAGTAGTGGTGCCCACCCTGTGGAACGCCCTCCCAGCAGAGGTCAAAGAGATAAACAGCTATCTGACAGTGAGTTCCAGAACTAAAAGTTTGTAATTTCGAGGCTTGATACTACTAGGAAACGGAGAATTCTTGCTTGTGCTTCCTGGAAATTAAATGACAGACCTAGGAAGTCACAGATGCTCAAGACGACAGCACTCCACCCTCTACTTCTTCCATACAAACATTTAAGCTAAAATTTCTTACCTGGGATTTACCTCTGCGAGTGCTGGGTGTTTATTGCTGTTCCACACTCTGTAATTGTGTGTATTCTTCCAAGCTGCTACAAAGGCTGTTCCAAAGTCCGATAATATTTTTTCATTGTCTGATGAATAAAATAGATAAGAGAAACCTAAGCAGTTTCAGTACTTTGCATGCTATGTGTGTGCATGCAAAGAAGCGAGCACATTTTAATTTTTAAAAAGGCAGTGTGCATCTTCTGCATAGTAATACTGTCAATGCAACACAGCTAACAGACTGGGTTTCCACATGTTTGAAAGCCCAAAAATCTTTCTTATTTCCCTCCTTGATGTGTTGTGTATCTCTGTAAATACAGGTGTGCAAGGGCTGGTGCCATCCCTGATTACGTCTATGACAGTGATGGCCAAACTTGGCCCTCCAGCTGGTTTGGGACTACAATTCCCATCATCCCTGACCACTGGTCCTGTTAGCTAGGGATGATGGGAGTTGTAGTCCCAAAACAGCAGGAGGGCCAAGTTTGGCCATCCCTGGTCTATAACATACCAAGTCACTGAAAGACAGCTCCTCCACAGCTGTTTTTCAATGGCATGGTGTCAGCAGACAGAAGAAAGGCACCACCCTCATATATAAACATGCACCTGGGCTAGCATTCAAGAATAAGAGTGTGGACTTGGGACCAATTGGCAAACAGGCAAATCTATCCTTCCCCACTCAGTGCGGAGTGGCAGCTGCAACTGCCAGGAAGCAAATAAACAACTGGAAATAAAAGGTTTAATTAGTGAAATTGATGGGAAGTTAAAACTAAGCAGATTATGCAATGAAGATATGAAAAACATCTTGAAAAGAGACAGAATTTTGAGAAGGAACTAATCTGGATTTTAACTGGATTTGGAGAGATGGGACCATTTCTTGCCATGCATCTGATATAAAACACTCCAAATCATCACACAGTCATTTAGACAGAGCCAAGCGCTTTGATAGTAAAACCTGGATCTGCGTTACTGTATGCTAGCATGTACCGTAGCATCAAATCAGATTAAGAGGCAGATTTAGGGCTGTGCGACTAAGTGCGGAGCCCCGGGGACACTGCAACTATGATGTAGAATGGAAGGAGAGAAGCGAGGCTGGCAGTGCACAGACTGCTGCTAATATTTGAGACCCCAAGACCCGCCACTGAGATTAGGCGGCGGCAAGTCTCTTGGACAAGACTCTCTCTCGGGCCTCAGACAAACCTCTGCATGGGCCTGTGAGAAGCAGTCCCTCTTTTTAATACAGCATCAGAGCTTCCATACGGTTACTAACCAGGTCAGATCCAGATCCCCAAATTTCTTTGTCCTTTCCTTTTACTCTTCCTAGTTACAGCTGCTAAGTATATTCTTAGAGGAGTTTTTTAAAAATGAAAGCAATGACACCAGGGTCTACCTGGCTGCAGAGTAGCAGCAAGCAGCGCGTGGAGATATGAGCCAAACTGGGCTCGAATCCACTCATCTCCTCCTTCCCAGCCAGTGCCGTCTAGGAAGACATCGTCCCGGTTCTCAGTTACGTGCTTCACCAAGAAGTCTGCAAATCTCAAGTCAGCTGTTGTGGGATTCAGAACCTTCCTGAGCTCTGGATCATGGACTTGAACCAGAGCTTCCTCAATCTGTTGAGAAAAACCCAACATGAAAAAGCAGTGCAGAGGGAAAACTGAACAACCTCAGCTGAACTCTTAAGCGGAGCTACTCACTTCTGTTGAACCACAAGCCACAACTGATGTGCAGTGCTGCAGCATTTGGAGATGAAACTCATTCTGACTGCAGAGTTGCAGGTGGCAACAGTGGCTTATAACTAACTCAGTCACCAATCAACCACCTCCAGTCCCTACAACAAGCAATCAGCTTCTTTTTCCTTGTGATGAACTGAGGTATAGAATAGGTAAAGGTAAAGGGACCCCTGACCATTAGGTCCAGTCGTGTCCAACTCTGGGGTTGCGGCGCTCATCTCGCTTTATTGGCCGAGAACCGGCGTATAGCTTCCGGGTCATGTGGCCAGCATGACAAAGCCGCTTCTGGCGAACCAGAGCAGCGTACGGAAACGCCGTTTACCTTCCCGCCAGAGCGGTTCCTATTTATCTACTTGCACTTTGATGTGCTTTCGAACTGCTAGGTTGGCAGGAGGTATAGAATAGACCACAGTGAATTTGGGGTATGGGTCCTGTTTTGGGGAGCCAGGGCTGAACAGTCTCTCTCTGGGTCTATTTCAACTCTGCAACTGGATTGCTGGAGATAGAAGGGAAATTATCCAAGCAATGTTGCCACTCCATGGGGCAGGTCACTATGTGTTACAAGGGAAAGCTGTGGAAGACTCTTTCAAGCAGCTACCATGTGGGAGCTGCAGTCTGTAGACTGGACACCAATACAGTCTTTTCTGGAGCAGTTCTGTATGAGTGGAAAGAACCATTAATTTTACTCTGGGTATTTGAAGAGTGCCCAAATGCGGTCCTGGAAATTATGTTTAAGATCTGCTTCCCTCCTACCATAAAGAGACGAAATAGGAATCCTCCTGTTGGGTAGAATATATTCAGTAGTTAAGCAATTGTATTTGTTAGGAAGTATGACCCTTTGCCAGTCGTATCCTTATTTTTATGGCACATTTTACCAAAAAAACCTCTTCTTTTTTTAAAAAAAACGGCTGCCATTCAGATACCATTCAGATATAAAAGAAAATGATTCATACCTCTACAATAGCATCACTTAGATGCTTTTGCTGACGGAAAAGGATGTTGGTGGCTCCTGCAACAAACCCACGAATGGTTATATCAGACAGGAGATGGTGTTGTTGCAGCGCCATGTACGGCAAGCAAAGGTATCCCTGAAACAGAAAAGGGAGGAAGGAGATCAATGTGAGAAAGAAAAAGGTTGAAGAGCACGAGCGGATACTTTAATATGCTGTGATGTTCTAATGAAGAAGGAAAAAGTAATGAAGATTGTAATTGCAACTTGAACTGTTACTTCCTCATCAGTTAACAATTACACCTCAGTGGAATATTGCTTTGTTGAGTTAAAATATTACTGTCAATAAATTAGCATGAAATCTAGGCAGGATACAGATTCAGCAAACTATATGAACACACCCTGTGCTCAGACACTGCCTCCTCCCAGACATACATGGGAGCAAATATGAATTACATCTAAAGCAGACAAACTGCGGCTTGAAGCCTTTGCTGTGGGTTAAATTGGAAGTGAATATGAAAGGAGAAGTGTGGGAGGGAGGGGACATAGAAATTCAAGGCTTTTTTGTAGTAACGCCAAACCAATGTCTTGTGGTTCCTTGCTGTAAATACGTCCAGTTGATGGTGCCTGCATTTTATAGTTGTCAGATAAAGGGCAATGAGAACAGATTGATCTGACTGCAAGCCCAATTACTGTGACCTTCGGAGTCTCAGCAAAGAACATAAGGACAGAACGTACTATGCTGGGAAGTTGTATATGAATAAGGCAAACTGCAAAAAGTTAAGCGTTTCATTATTAAATTTTATAGGAAACTGTCACCATTAGCTCACTTTTAGAATTACACCTCCTCCCCCAGTAACACTGCAGTAACATTGTGAGTTTAACATGGAAAATTTATGGTGGAGGAAGGGGAACTGTTTTTAAGTGAGTAACCATGGAAGAATTACAGGAAGTCAAGCTTATGATACAACAGTACCCTATAAAAACTGGGTATGTAAACGTATTCTAAAAGAAGTTGATATCAGGTTTTCCAGCTAGAGTTTCACAAAATTAAGATTACAGAGCACATGGCTATAGTTTGCGTTTGTCTGCCATCAATTACGCCAGTATTTTCCAGGAAAGTTTACTATTTTTAAGAAGTCTTTGAACAAAGCACTTTTATGTAGATTATACCCTCATTTTAACTGATGCTATTGAAAGCATAATAATTTTAACTTATAAATAGAATCAGTAACTCTAGCCCACTTCCAGCTGTTATAAAAAATTGTGCTGTTGATGTGAAAGACTAAAGACACATAGGGGGAAAGGAAACAAACATGAACTGGGGCACTGCCTCATACTATCTGGGCATGAGAGACAAGAATCCCCATACTATAACATCTGTAATGTTGTTTAGCCCTTCAGACCGCTTCGCATGGTGCCCTTCCAACGTTTCGGTCCAAAACTCCCATATCATCCTTGATCATTGGTCTTGCTGGCAGGGGCTTAGGAGAGTTGGAGTTCATCTGGAGACCCCCACCTTGGCTACCTCTGGCCTAAGGTATCAACATGCTCCTTGACATTATCTGTGGGAATTATAGCTGGATTGACGCCGGCATGCCACGTCAATCCTGCCAGGGTTCGAAATACAGCGCTGGCACACCACGCTGTCATTGTAACGTCAGGATGGCAGACATGAGTCAGAAGCATAAAAGAACAAAGGGGTGGTAGAAAAGTAATGGAAGTCACAACATGAGCACGGGAGGGGTGCATGAGGGGAGCATGTGATGGGAGCATGCAGGATGAGCATGTACGCAATGGAGAAGTCATGTGGGGAGTTTTGGGGGTGTCACTTTTTGAAAGCATTGCCTTACATGGTGCTATGTACCACTGCTGGGTTAAATGTTTCCTTATTTGGTTCCCTGAGCTGTACCTGTGGGGCTAATAATTAACCGATGTGTGAGATTGTCAATAAATGGAAGCCCTCGTGGGATTCGAGGTCGCCTTCCCATTCATCCATCCTGTCTTGCGTCGTGTTTCTTCGCCAGTGCAACAATTATCTTACTTAGAGGAGCCACCAGCACTGAAGTTGTTCATGACAGATTTATTTATGTCAACAGGACCCAGATATTCCGGAGGTCTCTTTTAGACCAGCATTTCCCAATCTGTAGGTTGTGACCTGCAAGTGGGTCATGGGCCTTAGGATTCTTACTTGGATGTCTCAAGTTACAGACATAAAATCAGCAAACATCCAATTAAAATGCATGAAGCCGATGGCTGCTGAAGACCTGAGATCCACAATTCATGCGACAATAAATTGGTGGGTGACCATTCCAAGTAACCACTGTTTTACACTACTGTATAGATAATCCCTTAGTAGTGAGAATTTAATGAGTGTTTCATACATGGCAAGTGCTGGAAACTGGCACAGCTAGGCTAGGTCCCAGACTCACAAAGTCAGCGCTGCTCTTGAGACTCTTCGTATGGAAGAGGGACATAGGGTAATATTCAACCAAGTCTTGCTCAGAGTAGACACATTAACGTTACTGAAACTAAGCCATGTGCATTAACTTCAGTGGGCCTATTCTGAGTGAATTGCACTGAACACCACCCATAGGAAGCTGCCCTATACCAAGTCCGACCAACAGCCCATCTACACTGGCCGGCAATGGCTCTTCTGGGTTTCAGACAGGGGAAATTCCTAGTCTTTCCTGGAGATGTTGGGGACTGAACCTGGGACCTTCTTCATGCAAAGCAGTTCTCCACCAATGACCTATGACCCTGGTCAGATCAGAGAAAGTGTTTGTTACTTCCATCCTAGCAGGGCCCTGCCATGAGTTCCTGCTGATGGCACAAAGACTCTGGGGTGTTCTGTCTGTTGTTGTTTTTTTCTATCCCACTCCCTTTGTGTATTAAGATATCCTTGCAGTTTCCCAAAAGGTTAACACCACTGGCCCTGTCAGCACAGCTGCCCAGCTTGTATTACCAGGACAGGCAGAGCTGGAAAACTTGTGCTGTGCTTCTTTCCCCCTGTCCCATTATTGTATTTCCCCCCTCCTCTAATTGTGGAGCTTTGATCAGATACCTCATTCATCTCTCTACAACTGTGGCAAATTTAAACTGTGCAAGGTTTGTTATGACCCCATGGCATTCACCATCCAAAAAAGGAGACCTTGTAGAAAATGGGTCCTCACCTTTTCAAAAGAGAGGCCATAATGTTTTGTTGACTGATTTCCTAAAGGAATTGCTTATTTGTTTTTAAATATTTGCAGTCCCACCTTTATGAGTAGCACTTGCTCCAGGCAGCTTACCCAAATGAGAGGATAAAAATACAACTTTGCAACAAGATAAAAAGCAACGTGGAAACTTTCCAGAAGCCAGAACATGCCAGGTTACCTTAGTGAAAACAGCTAACGGCATGCCATACTGGTCCTCTTCCAAACCTGATATAAGGCCAGGAACGAAGACGGCGTGTCCTGTGTTAGGTTGAGGCTGCACAGTAATGGGAATGCTTTCAGAGACTGCAGGTTCCTTTGGGAGGATTTCAGTCTGTGCTGCTGCTGCAGTGGTTTCACCTTCTCCTTCTTTCAAACTGGGGTCCTCCAGGATATTAGGATCCAAGGTTTCCCAGTCACTTTCAGATGATTCTGGAGAAGTGCGTGAGGGAGGCTTCAAATACTGCCCATTGTCCCTGGAGACGTGTGCTCCATTGAGATTGTCCTCGGTCTGAAATAAAGGTACATCTACTTTCTCAGTATCCCGTTCCTGGTTTCCTGACAACGTTGGGCCTTCTACGTCTGTTTCCACGTTTTCGTTTGAAAGCGCCACAGTGGACAAGGAAACATAATAATCTGTAGGAGGTGGGACTTCCTGCTGGCTGACATCCTCTGAAACACTCTTCCTTGGCCGGTACTGTGAACAGTCAGTGAGACCATGCTCTATCATACCTAGAAATCATTAAAAAAATCTCTTTGATAATAGCATCATGAAAAGTGAGTTTATCATAATACAAAACACATTGCATACTTCGAAAGCTACCTTTACAGCTCTGTATCTGAAGTCTCCCTTTTCCCTGAGCAAAGATGCTTTAGTTGACATTCCTGCATGGCAGGGGGTTGGACTAGATGACTCTTGGGGTACCTTCCAATTCTACGGTTCTAAGAATGATCTTAGATTTCCGTGCACAGTATATTTATAGCTTGAAGTGCAGTTCCTTATACTTGCTAAAATATACCATACTACTGTAGTGATCTTTCATGAGACAAGCTGTATCCGAATGTCATTCTAATCTATGGTTTAGCAATACCTGAATGAATGTAGCCTTCTTTCGGCCTTGACATTTCCCTTCCTCTCCTCTTACTGTATGAGTGGGAGTAGTAGTTCTGTAGTAGTAGTAGGGACGCGGGTGGCGCTGTGGGTTAAACCACAGAGCCTAGGGCTTGCCAATCAGAAGGTCGGCGGTTCGAATCCCTGCGACAGGGTGAGCTCCCGTTGCTTGATCCCTGCTCCTGCCAACTTAGCAGTTCGAAAGCACATCAAGTGCAAGTAGATAAATACCTTGCACTTGATGCCTTACCTGCAGCGGGAAGGTAAACGGCGTTTCCGTGCGCTGCTCTGGTTTGCCAGAAGCGGCTTTGTCATGCTGGCCACATGACCTTGAAGCTGTACGCCGGCTCCCTTGGCCAATAATGCGAGATGAGCGCCGCAACCCCATAGTCGGTCACGACTGGACCTAATGGTCAGGGGTCCCTTTACCTTTATAATATTGTAAGCATGGATATAGATCTAGATTGCACATGTGGTCTGGGCCAGCAAACTGTGGTTAACATTAACTATGATTTGTTTCAAACAATCCAACTTCAAACAGTGATTTCTAAAAATGGCTTGTTGAAACCAACCATAGCTAATCAGAGTTTTGGTTCAGGTGACATGGAAAACTGTGCAACATGCTTTCTATTGTTGTAAATACTTTACTCTCACTTACCAGGAAAGAGTGATAAGACTGTCATTAGTGCTCCCACCAGCCTATTCACTGGAGAGATATAAAACAGAACCTGAAAGGGAGGGGGGTGGGAATGACAAACGTTAACTTCTAGAGGAAGAGAAGCAAGAACGAAAAACAAACAATGCCAGTTCATAACGCCCAGAATGACAGCAGCACGTGACTTTCTGAGGCATATTATTCAGATAAATGTTTAAAGAACAGCATACAGAGCTCTACAGCACTGGAAATAGGAATCACAAGCAGCAATTATTTTTTAAAGCATTAGACACAATTTTTCCTATATTGCAGTTTAGATAAATTATTCAGGGATGCCCCAACACCATCTATATCCAGAGCCTAGGAGCCAACAGAGTACTGTGTGCTGTTAATAGTTCTTGGATGTGAGACGATAGACTGCTCTGCCTCCTTTCTTTTAGCAAATGTTTTGTGCCACTGGGGAAGTGGTCATTCTGTATTGATTTGTTTTGGATGTTTGTATGTGATGCCAATAAAAGGTTTGATGATGATGATGAGTTCTTGGATGCGTCTGGAGCCAGGTCTCATGGTATATAGTCTAAGTCATACACCACAAACGTAACAGGCTGAAATCACTATCCACTTTTCATTGTTTATCTCAATTTGTGTATTCAATCATAGTAAAACTGACTATCAAGCATACAAAATAATATAGAGGTCAATACAACAATAAATCAGTCCAATAATCAAACAATCCAAATAATAATTCAAATCCTTAGTACAACATACTGCGGTTGAAGTCCCAAGGCAGATCGTACTACATTTGAAAGTAGTTGTAGATAAAAAAATGTAAGGTCGTTGTCTTAATGAGTACACCACATCTGAGAATTGTCTAGAGAAGGAGTGACGGTTTCATTCTCAGTTGTAAATCGTGACAGATAAGGATGTCGTTGCCTAGATGAAGTCTTGATACGTGAATGGAGCACTAATTAGTTTTTTGGTAGGGAGTAGGTTCACTCCCAACAGGAGACAAGGTAATCCAGATTAAATCCCTGTTTCGCCTAGTAGGCTTCATCAGTAAGGAATAAACTGTGTGTATATAAGACAACATAAATTCATGTTAATCAATATCCCAGATATGAATACAAATTAAGTAACCAATAGACAAGAACCCAATACACATATATACATACATACCATTCCATTCTCAGTTACAGATATAGGTTTACAGAGGCTTACATCCCAAAGGTAATGAGTTGTAACAGCAATACTAGGTTCACTAAAGCTATATAAGGGTGTCTATAATATAGGTCACAGTTGTAGACAATTAGGCTTTCCTGTAAGCACTTAAAGGAGACATTCCAATATACATATAGTCAGAGAAGGAGATCCAAGATCAGAAACTAAAAACATATCAAACCAGAGACAAAACAGCCAATATAATTTCCAGCTTTTCAACAGTAGGTTTTAAAGGACCGTTCATAGAAAACAATTGTAGTCCACATCGGTGTTGAGTCCGGCTGGGTGTAAAGTGTTCAAAAGAAAAATAAACTTTGCCTCCCTTTGCATAAGTCTGTTCTTCGCTAGTTCAGTGGGACCTGAATAGGTCCAAATAACAAAGAAGGTCAGATCTTGGTCTGAGTGTGACGCTTCCAAGAAGTGTGCCACGAGGGGAGCGTCTGTCACGCAATTTCTAATTCTTGACCTATGCTCAGAAATTCTAACCTTGATAGGTCTGAGCGTGTACCCCCTGTCTATTGGTTACTTAATTTGTATTCATATCTGGGATATTGATTAACATGAATTTATGTTGTCTTATATACACACAGTTTATTCCTTACTGATGAAGCCTACTAGGCGAAACAGGGATTTAATCTGGATTACCTTGTCTCCTGTTGGGAGTGAACCTACTCCCTACCAAAAAACTAATTAGTGCTCCATTCACGTATCAAGACTTCATCTAGGCAACGACATCCTTATCTGTCACGATTTACAACTGAGAATGAAACCGTCACTCCTTCTCTAGACAATTCTCAGATGTGGTGTACTCATTAAGACAACGACCTTACATTTTTTTATCTACAACTACTTTCAAATGTAGTACGATCTGCCTTGGGACTTCAACCGCAGTATGTTGTACTAAGGATTTGAATTATTATTTGGATTGTTTGATTATTGGACTGATTTATTGTTGTATTGACCTCTATATTATTTTGTATGCTTGATAGTCAGTTTTACTATGATTGAATACACAAATTGAGATAAACAATGAAAAGTGGATAGTGATTTCAGCCTGTTACGTTTGTGGTGTATGATATATGTATGATACGTAACATTTGGTTTATTGATGTATTGATATAGTCTAAGTCAGCATGGACCTGCTCTTAGTTAAGGCCTACTCTTCAAAGAGGTTCACCCACTCTTTTGTTTCATGACAAACACCTTACCCCCTCCTCTTCTGCAACATTTGTAATCTCCCCAGCTAGTTCCAGCTATACAGCTGGAAGAACCCTCAGTGCCCCAGCTGAAGACTGTACCTAGAAGCAGAGGATATGCTACTCTGCGTTTGGTCTTCCTTCCTCATAGGTTCAAGGAAACATGCCGCAGGTTTCAGTGCATTAAAATGGGAAGGGCAAGTATGACTCGACGCTCTGGAGCACTCTTGCTTTTATGTTTTGTGACACATAAAAAGTTCAGATTAATAATCTTTTCCCCATGTTGCTGTAGCTATAATAGCCTGCAGCATTTAATCCAGGGGTCAGCAAACTTTTTCAGCAGGGGGCCGGTCCACTGTCCCTCAGACCTTGTGGAGGGTCGGAATATATTTTGAAGGGAAAAAATGAACGAATTCCTATGCTCCACAAATAACCCAGGGATGCATTTTAAATAAAAGGACACATTCTACTCATGTAAAAACACCAGGCAGGCCCCACAAATAACCCAGAGATGCATTTTAAATAAAAGGACACATTTTACTCATGTAAAAACACGCTGTTTCCCGGACCGTCTGCGGTACGGATTGAGAAGGCGATTGGGCCGCATCTGGCCCCCGGGCCTTAATTTGCCTACCCATGATTTAATCCCTTCCACCCTTCATTTTTAAACATACGTGGCAACTGGATGAATATAAACCAAGGGTACCCGCAGGCACACCATAACCTCCTATGGTTCCCGCAAATGGTCTCAGTAAATATCCTCTCAAAAATCCACAATGCATGAGAGACGATTTGCTCTTCCTGCCCAGTTCCTATTTAAAATTGGCTTGGCTTCTACTACACTGAACACACACTCTTATAAGCCTGCCTTTTATTACATGTCAAGGCTATGACATGGTCTGAGCAAAGGAAAGGTGCAGAGAGCTTCTCCCTGGGAGTGAGCACAGTGTTGGCTGATGTAGGTGCCTTTTTCCCAGTGAGGCAGGGCTGAAGGAGACATGCCTGTACCATTTTGTGGTACAGTCCTTTTCTGCTCTTTTGTATCTGGCAGCCATTTTGTGTTCTGCTGACTTGCATACAGCTGTCTCTGTACATTTGCATATCTGTATACATATAGCCACACCACAACTTTAGCAAAGTTCACTTACCTTTGCCATGGCAACTGCTGCTGAGCTGAAACATTAAAAAGCAGGCAAACAGAATAGGCACGTCTCCATACTAGCTAACTGCATGCGTGGGATAGCTCATAACATCTATCCAGAATGGCTTTTAATCCATATTCCATTAAGCAAGTCCATTTCAGTTCTTTCTGCCAACTTGGGGAGAAGGAAAAGATCTTACCTTTTTCTCTAGGAGAATCAGCTTAAAGAGTATTAAGACCTTCAAAACAAAGAGACACAAATCTTAAACAACAGCAATAAGTACGAATATGAATATTTCATGATATCATTTCCATTTGACACTTCAGAAATGCACAATAAATATCTGAACAAATGATTTCATTTACTTTTATAACTTGGCTTTTCTTTTAAAATACTCAAAGCACCCAAAGGGATCAATCAACCAATTAAACAACTCATAGTAGCAGCACAGATGAGTCATTATACATTTCTAGGTTTTAGGCCCAGATGTGGGGCAGAAACAGCTTTGGTAGTCCTGGTGGATGACTTACAATGAGAACCAGACAAGATCACAACACGATTCATTTTCTTAGACCTCTCAGTGGCATTCAGTACCATTAACCACAGTATTTTCTGGCCCGTGCAGCTGGATTGGAAAGGGGAGGAATGGTACTACATTGGCCCCAATCCTTTCTGGAGGTTTGGTCCCAGAATATGATACTGGAGGATTTCTCTTGTAGCCTATACCTCTGGCTTCTGGAGGCCCTAAAGATTCTATTCTGTCTCCCATGCTGTTTATCTTCTATGTCAAACTATTGGGAGAAATCACCCAGAAGCTTGAGCTCAAATTGCAGATGGTGCCAAGCTCTGCTTCTCTTTTCCACCTGTCAATCTCAGGGAGGCTGTGGAAATCCTAAATAGGTGTCTGGAGACAGTCCTGAGGTGGATAAGGGTGAATAAACTGAAACTCAGGCCAAATAATATACAGGTACTATGCTTAGGAGGGACCCAGGTGGCGCTGTGGTCTAAACCACTGAGCCTAGGGCTTGCCGATCAGAAGGTCGGCGGTTCGAATCCCCGCGACGGGGTGAGCTCCCGTTGCTCTGTCCCTGCTCCTGCCAACCTAGCAGTTCGAAAGCACGTCAAGTGCAAGTAGATAAATAGGTACCACTCTGGTGGGAAGATAAATGGTGTTTCCGTGCGCTGCTCTGGTTCGCCAGAAGCGGCTTTGTCATGCTGGCCACATGACCTGGAAGCTGTACGCTGGCTCCCTCGGCCAGTAAAGCGAGTTGAGCGCCGCAACCCCAGAGTCGTCCACGACTGGAGCTAACAGTCAGGGGTCCCTTTACCTTTTACTATGCTTAGGGAAGCAAGCTGATCCGGACACAGGGGTACAACTGCTGTTTGACGTCCCTGAAGGACGAAGTTTGTGGTTTCTCTTGGGCTCAGCACTATTTTTGGAAGCACAAGTGCCTTTTTTTCCAGGGGGAACCGGGACGCCACCTCTGACCCTATCTAGAGGGACTGGACCTTGTCTCAGTAATCCATGTGGTGGTCACATCCAAGGTAGATACTATAATACACTGTACATGGGGCAGCCTTTGAAGATGATTTGGAAATGTCGGCTGTTGAGTTTGATTGCTAGTGGGTGCAAGATGATCAGAGCACGTGACACAAATTCCGGGCCATGTTTAAAGTGCTGGTTTTGATATTTAAAGTCTCAAATGGTTTGGCGCCATGCTACCTGAAGGCCGTCTACATCAGTACAAGATCTGCCTTGAAAGGAAGCTGCCTCACACAAGGTCAGATCTTTTGCCCATCTAGATCAGTGTTGTCAATACTTACTGGCAGCAGCTTTCCATGTTTTTAGGGGGTGGGGACGACCTGGGACCTTTGCATGCAAAGCAGATCTTCTACCACTGAGCTACAACCCTTCATTATTAAGCATCACATTCAGCCCAAACAAACTAAGCCAACTATCAACCACAGAACAGTTACTTTTACAAACTGAGTGGTCTTAATACATTTGAGAATGAATCCCCTAATAAACCTTGCTGGAGTAGATGCATCCTCACTGTTTGTCAAAAGCAGAGCAAAGGCAGAAGTAGATGTACCTCCCTCAGGATTCACATCAGGAAGAAACATACCTTGTGTCTAAACTGAAGGACAAGATCTCGTGGAGACAGGCCTAAAAGTAGGGACAGCAAAACAGTCAGCACACCTTAGTAAGAACCACCAACTCTTCCTGCTTATAAATGTGGAGAAACCTGCTGGCAGCAGGATTAAAAGATTTTGTACTATTTTCCCAGCACTTAGGGGCAAAGAATCTGTGTGAGCTTACATGGTTCATTGATCACAAATGCAAATTGGATTTTAACTACCAATAATAGTTGACTGCCTTCTCCTATTAAAGCCAGGAGGAAGGAACATTATCTGGCCCTTCTCCTATTAATAGGCCTTTAATAATCCACTCATTACGTCTGAATAAACATGATTTTGAAAAAGCATCTGAGCAGCTCTCCTCACCCAGCAGCGATAATGACAAGCATTCTATGTAAAAGGAGAAAAGTGACAGTTTTATCTAGCCCTGTGACTGATGGGAAAAGTAATCACAATAATTAGTACATTATTTAGGCGTGCACAGGCTTGGCATTCGACTTTAGTACCAATAAAGTACTTTAGGAAATGAAAATTGAACAGTTGTGTTATTTAGTAAATATTACTTACCAAGATAAACTTGTGATCCTTCCAGGGGGCTTCCTCCCAGCGAGCTATTCATATGCTCATAAAGTTCCTGAAAAGCCATAAATTTGGAAAGCATTAAAAACACTTTCTAAAGGCATCTACTAGAAAATAAACGAAAAGGCTTCAGACAGCATGGATCTGCCAAAATACTATACTACTAAGAAGATTCTTGGCATTAGAATCATAGAATCATAGAGTTGGAAGAGACCACAAGGGCCATCCAGTCCAACCCCCTGCCAAGCAGGAAACACCATCAAAACATTCCTGACAGGTGGCTGTCAAGCTTCTGCTTAAAGACCTCCAAAGAAGGAGACTCCACCACACTCCTTGGCAGCAAATTCCACTGTCGAACAGCTCTTACTGTCAGGAAGTTCTTCCTAATGTTTAGGCGGAATCTTTTTTCTTGTAGTTTGAATCCATTGCTCCGTGTCCGCTTCTCTGGAGCAGCAGAAAACAACCTTTCTCCCTCCTCTATATGACATCCTTTTATATATTTGAACATGGCTATCATATCACCCCTTAACCTTCTCTTCTCCAGGCTAAACATACCCAGCTCCCTAAGCCGTTCCTCATAAGGCATCGTTTCCAGGCCTTTGACCATTTTGGTTGCCCTCCTCTGGACACGTTCCAGCTTGTCAGTATCCTTCTTGAACTGTGGTGCCCAGAACTGGACACAGTATTCCAGGTGAGGTCTGACCAGAGCGGAATACAGTGGTACTATTACTTCCCTTGATCTAGATGCTATACTCCTATTGATGCAGCCCAGAATTGCATTGGCTTTTTTAGCTGCTGCATCACACTGTTGACTCATTCTTTTCAATGAGTCACTAAATACACAGACATCATTCCAATGGACTCCCCAGAGGCTTCAGCTGGAATCCAGAGATCCTTTGGTAGAACCCAATGGGATCTTTGACTCTTTTTAATGTGCGACACTACCAATGGCATTTGAAATTCCTCTCATTTGCAATGGGGTATGGGGGAAAGCATTGGTTGAGAAAAACAACACATAGTTCCCCTGGGCTCATTCTAGGACAGCCTTTCTCAACCTGGGGTCCCCAGATGTTCTTGAACTACACCCTGAACACTGGCCATGCTGGCAAAGAATGATAGGAGTTGTAGTCCAACATCTGGGGACCCAAGGTTGAGAAAGGCTGATCTTGGAACATAGGGCACTTCCTTAAACTGAGCCAGACCCACTCGTTTAACTAGCTCAGTATTGGCTACACCAGGGGTGGGCAGAAAGTAGACTGGGACCTACCTAATAGATCACTGGGTAATTTTCAGGAGATCAACAAGCATTTCTGACTCACAACTATTAAACAAAGATAGCAACAAAATGGCTCTTTGTTGAAATGAAGAAAGCTTGGAGTAACCAGGAATGGACTTTGGTGGGGAAGGACTGTGAGGTTCTGGGCCTCAAAAACAAACAAACCCCAGGGTCAGAATTCTTTGATTCTAAGTGTGTGCCTTTTTTGCAGCAGGTGGAGCTCAGGGTGATAGCAAGAAAACCCCAAGGATACCCCAAGGCTGACCACCCCTGGGTCTTCACCAGTGGTAGCTAACATAGTCCGCTTGAGATACTGTTGGATTCCAACTTCCATCCAGCTGGTATGGTCAGTGTCCAGGGATTATGGGAATTGAGTTCATCAACATCTGGAAAGCACAACATTCACATCCCCTGGTCTATTTTCTTTATTTCATAAAAAGTATATACCGCTTGATTTAAACGCGTGTGCACCCACCCTCCCACCCCTCAAAGTGGTTTGCAAAAAGATAAAACAAGAAAATCAAGAAAAAGAAACCTTCTGAATGCAAATAATGGGCCTTCTTTTTCTATCCTGGCTGTGGACTCAAGTGAGTTCACCTATCTCTCAGTCTGCATGGGCTTCACCCATTTGCTTCAAGGGAAAGGAAAGGTACGCAGGTAGAAATGAAGGAAGGGTGACTTTAAAGTTTAGGAATCAAATAGATAATAATGAAAGCTCTCTATGGTTCATAGGTCAGTATCACACAAGAGTTTGCATTTCTATACAGAAATACTTACCTTAAGTATTGAAATTTGTGAGAAGTCTTTTTCTTCAAAATAGGCATGTGTAATTAGCTGCAGCTTAGCCTGGAGTAGCCCATAGAGAGGCTTGAAAGGAAAACACATAATCATGTTACATTGAGAAAGGCAGGCACACAGTCAAGGACAAAAACAGCTACCCTTCAAAGCAAATTACACATATTGATCTCAAATTGATGACAAATTACACATACATTAGGTAACAGTTTATTTATAACGATTGACCATGTCAGTCATCCTGCTGTCAAAATGAGCAATAGTTTATTAATGTGATAGTGTTCCTATCTGATCAGAGTAGTGTGATAAAATACAGGCAAAATCAGGCTGCCTTGCTCCGTTTGAGAGCTGGTGTAGAGCTACAGTGTTGGACCAGGGAAACTTAGGTTCAAATCCAATGTTCAAGTCAGCAGTGAAGTTCACCAACTGAGTCTGGGCCCGTCACTAATCCTCTGTCTAACCTGCCTCATAGGGCTGTTGTGGTAAAACAGGGCAGAAAGAACCACACACACTACCTTGAGCACCTCTGAGTAAGGATTGGATAAAAATGCAATACATAAAGAAACATAAATAAGCTTTGCTTGCGCAAGTCAATTTCTCCATGAACAATCTCACTCTCCCTCCCTCCCTCTCTCTCTCTCCTTATGCAATTCAACTCCAGAATCTAACTTTGAGTATCATCAAAATAAAAAAATTCCTTCCAGTAGCACCTTAGAGACCAACTAAGTTTGTTCTTGGTATGAGCTTTCGTGTGCATGCACACTTCTTCACATACACACCGTGTATCTGAAGAAGTGTGCATGCACACGAAAGCTCATACCAAGAACAAACTTAGTTGGCCTCTAAGGTGCTACTGGAAGGAATTTTTTAATTTTGTTTCGACTACGGCAGACCAACACGTAATTTGAGTATCATGTACACACTCACAAAAAGTATTTCACATCAGATAGTTGTTACATGAGGTGTGACTTGAAAAGGTATGCTGGGAGAGAGTTAATGTGGCCTAATAGCTAAATTTCTGGATCTTGGGTTGGGAGCTGGGCAAACCATGCTCCAGATTCAGTTCCTCAACTGTACAGTGATGGACCTCACAGATATGAACGATGGTAAAGAGTACCAAGTAGTGTGACCAGAAGTGTTGTGTGTCCTATTTCACTTACATACAAAGCTAAAGGGGAAAATGCTCTGGGATGAATTAAATTAGAAAAGCTGTCATTTTAAGAGCTCGCAAATGGCATTTTTTCTGTTTACTAGAATACGATTTTGAAAGAATGCCTTTATCTTGGATTTCAACAGGAGTGTGCCTAACATGAAAGATCCCCAAACAGGCTATTTTTTAGGCATGTAACTATCTCTTACCAGCTGACTTAGAACACAGACACTTTTCTGTACTGTTTCTCGGGTAATATCTGCTTGCCGTACTTTCAAGGCCTTTGAAAAAGAGTAAGAGAGAACAAGCTTTTACTGTATTTTTACACATCCGCCTTTAAGGAACAAATACTCATTTAGCTGCAGCATTCATAAAAACTGAGCACTCTACAAAATAAAAAATAGGACGGGCTCTGCCTGTAGGCATGTTGTCTGATAAAGCACTAGGCACGTTATGGAGAAAGGAGAAGGAAGGTAAAAAGAAGGGAGGGAAGGAGGGGTCAATAAGGAAAAGCCAAGAGAAAACATTTGCTTTGAATACAATAATAGAAGAGGAGATCCATCCCTTTCCTATATATTGTCTACACTTTTGGCACCCCCAGTAATCATACTAACTTTAATGTATTTATGAAGCTTCCACAAGTTTACATGGGAAGACATACAATAGTTGTGAAAAATAAGGCACTTTTCCTGTGTAAGAGGAATGTTGAAGCAGATACTATCCTTACAGGGCAAACAATCCTATGCATAGATCTACCCATTCGAGGTCAATGGAGCTTACTTTCAGGAAACCATGCATAGGACTGTGAACCTAACACTCACACAGGCTCATTCTTGTAACGCTAAACCATGGTTTTGCATCATGTGTGAATTGAGTCACAAAGTCAGTTGCTTTCTTAGCCAAAATCACATAGTACCACCATATAATTCACCCAAATTGCACAAAAAAAGCAAGGGAGTGTAGATGGCATCAGGTCCCCAATGGACAGATATGTAATATAAGATCTCTGTTTTTTAAATGCAGAAATAGTACTAAGTGAAGACAAGACCAGTAAAATTGTAACAATCACAGTGAAATAAAACAGTAGTTTCATTGCCATAAATCTTTTATTGTAATATCCTGTGATAGCCAGTTAGAGTTATGAAATTGCTGCAGAGGTTTAACAGACTATAAATGCTGCTGGACAACAATATTAGAATATAAATGAATAATTTAGGAACTCATGATTTTAAAACTATCATTTCATAGAAAGGGAAAATGGTCATACCACCCGAGTTACATCTGTTAGGTTAAGATCAAATCAGTTTCTCCCACAAAAGGAAGGCATATATTTACAACTCTATTTCTAAACATAAAACTCCTGGAAAACTAATAGTTAATGCTCACGGCCAACTTCCACCTGCTTCATCCACCTGCTAATTTAAACATGAATCAACAAAATAATCTCTATCAGCTTCTCTGGGTTTATGTAAATAGAGGAGTTAGTCATCCAGTAATGGAGCAAGAGGTTAAAACACATATGACTATGTGTTATTTTTGCCAATTCCGCATAGCTTTCCTGCCATTGTTCTTTCGCTGGGATTTCCACATTCTTCCATATAAACTACGTGAGAAGGACAACCATGACTTCAAGGAAGAATGGGAACTTTTTACCAACTATTTAAAAAATCAACAAAAGGACTTGGACTCCTTGGCAGGTTTTGAATAAACATCCACAAATTTATTAGTAGAACATATGATAGATAGGCAATAATAGAATCATAGAGTTGGAAGAGACCACAAGGGCCATCCAGTCCAACCCCCTGCCAAGCAGGAAACACCATCAAAGCATTCCTGACAGGTGGCTGTCAAGCCTCTGCTTAAAATAGAATCATAGAATCATAGAGTTGGAAGAGATGATATGTACAATGATATGTACAACTTTATAACATGCAGAGAATAATATGTATAAACAAACCAGAGAGGGGAGCTGAGGGAAGTCTTTGGAGGGTGGGAGAGGGAGGGATGGGAGAGGGGGAAAGGGGAGGGATGTAATTGGTTATATTGATTGGTAACATGCTTTGTTTGTTTAAATTTGTTCAATAAAAATATTTTTTTTAAAAAAAACGAAAACACACACACATATGACTATGAATCCCAGGCTATTGGATATTTTGTTGCAGATTAAATGTACAGAAAGTAAAAAAATATGTTCCCATGTATAGTGATGTTAAATTCTAGAGAATAATCTTTTGGAGAATATTCACGAGATATTCTCAATTAATGAGAATATTAGAGAATTTTCATGTAAAATAGGAGAATATTCATTTTAATGCATTGAAAATGATATAATTTTAATGCATTGAAAATTTATTCATGGGTAAACTTGCTCAGATGGCAACCAAAAACTGTACAGATACTTTTATTCAATGGGACAATGCAGTGAATTCACATTCTTTGATAGGCCTAGGTACTTTAAGTATATAAAGCATTAAAGCTACTTTCTGTAAAAAAATAATTTAAAAAAATCACACTGTATGGCTAAGGGTATAGAATTGCTAAGAATAAGGTCACACTAAAATAGAAAAAAGGCTATTAGATATAGTTGAAATACATATGAATTCAAATGTTCATCAAATTAAATGAATAGCACTTTTAAAACTAAATAAAAATAAAAATGTCTTCTGTAGCTCGCATTTCAGAACTGCCAATGGTGAATGACACAATGCCCAGTAATGTAAATGGATGAAAAAAAAAATCATTATTCATGACTTACACTGGCAATATCACAGCTTGACTTATTATTTACTAGATTTTTTTAAAAAAATGTGGGTTGTAAAACTGGTTCTTACATTAGAATTTACAGTTTGTGTAGAATATTCTCTGGAGAATTTTCTAGCAGAGAATATTCTCACCTCACCTCACTACCCACGTAACAGTTGATATCAAGAGAAGTCACCGTGTAAACAATGAACATTACTCCTGCAGTTGCATTCATGGTATCAATACAGGCCAGAAAATCTGCAGCTGGATTCCTAGCTAATGTTTCCATGTTCATATTTGCACATCATGCTAAGCCATAGTTCAGGAGAGTCTTAGGCTCATGCATTCATCCCACTCTTTCTCCCATGTGACAGGAAGGAATTCAGAGTCTTTCATTTTGCTTAACCATGGTTTATCATTTCACTCAAACAAACAAACTGTGGCTTATATTAACTATATTTTGTTTGAAACAAAGGCCACTATGAAAAGTTCCTCGACAATTGCCAAATGCTAAGTCCAACAATTCACAAGAACTGAAAAAAGCTCAAACATATGACAGAGGCTCTGTCATAAAAAGCTTCAGGAAGAATATTACCCTGCATCACGGGCCTCAAAGACTTAATGTTCACATTATACCAATATCTGCACCAATACTTTGTACAAATGGTCAAATTTGGAGGATGCCAAACTGGAGAAGCTACCTAATTTCCTGCACATGACTTTTTTCTTTTAATGTTCACACAATTGCAATATAATTACCTTAGCTTCAATCTGTCTGTAGCATGAGACACCATACACTGTACTTCGATCTCCGCTTCTTGGTGGCAAGTGAAAAAACACAGTGTCTGAAACAGGAACAAAATGCTCTTACCATTCACTAAAGGTATCACATAGCGATATGAAGTTTCTACAGTGTTATCCTGCTCGGTATCACCCTAAGAGCCAATTTGGAAGCTAGCCTAACATGTCCAGGAAAAACCAAAACATTATGGTGTGGAATAATGGGTAGAACATGGGTCTACAGGAGTATTTTACATTACCATGCAGAGGCTGCTCAAGCTATTTTACTGCCCTGGGGGAAATTAATTTTGCTCATCCATCAATGGATCTTTTTGTAACAGCCAGGAGTGCACCTCAGTCAGCAGCAATAAGGAACTGTATCTTGCAGCTGCTGCTCCCTATCCCATTCCAGGGAACTATAAACCTGCTGCCCAAGAACTGGCTGGTTAGTTGAAATCCACAGGTGAAATTTGGCACCGCCACCGTTCCTTGACTCTTGACACCCTCTCAGAATCACCGGGTCACAATGCTGCAATGACAGCAGAAACCACAACCAGCGGCCTTTCTGTTAGGCTGTGATCCAAATTCTGTCAATAAGTCTCTTTGTCTCTCTCCTTTCTTGGCTTATTTCCTTCTGGCTGATGAGGAGAACTACTCCAGTTTCTAGGCCCTAACTGAAGTTTTGCCTGAGGCCTACCTTTTTTGGCCATTCCTCAACTTCACACCTCCACCACCAGTGGTTTCCGGCTTTTCATTATGCTGCTTACTTTACTGAACTTTCTTTAAGCACTCTGTTTGTTGACTAGCCAATCTCCCCAGCCCTGCCCCATAGGAGAGCCTCCTCATCAGCTGCTTCTTGTCATTCTACACTGCCTCTAATCTTCTCCCCAGGGTTTCTTTTTCTCAGGGCTCATCCAAACTTCCACTTTCCCTCAGGAAAACCTGCTCTTCAGCACTGAATCGGAGCAAATGTCCATAGAGCTTTTCGCTCCAATTCAGCAGTAAAGAGCAGGTTTTCCTGGGGAAAGTGGCAGGGAAAACAGAAAACCACTTGGACCCATGCACCCTTCCTTCAGTCATTTTGCCTTCACTCCCTCCCAGGACTTCCCAATCCACCACAGCCACCCATATGTCAGGTTTTAATCCTAGCCAAACTGGCATTTGCTTTCCTCACAGAAGATGGACAGCAAACAATTTACGTTTCCTGATTAAGTGAACATTCCAAGCCCCACCTTCCGCAAACTTAGCTAATCAGTGTTAGAGCCTTTACTGTCAGGATAAGCCAAAAGCATACCTCCTGCCAAATCTGAGGCAAAAAAGGTATAGAGAAAAGTTTGCTAATAACTTGCTCATCAGCTACTTTAAGAGCTGGCCAGGTTGGGGCTCCTGTCCACCATCTCTCACTCGCACTTCAAATGATGACCAAGATTCTACAGATATAAAATTAACCTTCTTGTGATCAACTGGATTTTTTTTGTTTTAAACTGTCAGTATTAATCGGCAAAGAACATCAAGCTTGAATGGCAGCCTTACAAGAAAGCACTTCCTCTAAGAACAGCTGTCTCACACTTTATACAGCCAGAGCAGCCATACCCAGGAGAATGCTTTCAACTGAACAGGTCTGATTGCTTTGTTGCTATGATAGCTTTGTAACCATTACTTTTGCTTTTACCCAAACTATGCACTAATGCCTTGTTGTCATAGGAACAGATTGGCCTGCAGCTGTGTTTTGCCTTTGCATTTGGGGCTGCGACCACATCTAGGAATGTTTCACTTGGTGCAGTTAGAAGCAGGTAAACATTAACTAGTGTGTGCCCACTAGTCTATGCACCAAATTTGTGTATGTCTGTCGCCTTGCCTAATTTATTCTCGGCGGAATATTTTGCGCCTTACATTTGCACCCGCAGGGGCTAGAAACCTGGTTTCTATAAAATAAAAAAATGCTGAGATTTTCAGGGTGCTGAATTCTTCAGACAATGCCCAGTTCTGTGCTTGTTCACGTAATCCACACAACATTGGGCAGAACCATCCCAAATGACTCCTTACCTTCTTGATAGTTGTGGGCGCCGTCTGGCAATGCTAGGAAAGGCAAGTATTTCCATTCCTCTGGCAAACTGTGATTGTCGTGGCCTTCTCCTGGGATTAGGGGAGGGTAAGAGAACTCAACCTGCAAACAGACACGTTACGTTCAGTGAATTGCTACATCAGAACAGAAGATATCTAAGTGAAAAATGGGTAAGCAATCCCATTTTTGCGCTTCTTTTCCCTAAAACAAATAATTGTTCCCATCAATCCAGTCAACATGAAAAACAAACTAACGTGAAAGTGTAAGACATTAGGGATGATGGGGGATAATGAATACCACCACATTGGGCATCCCTTCTCTAAGGAAAATTCTAAGTATGAATGTGTTTTGCATCAATACGTAAAACAAACCACCTGACACTCAATCCTCCATAAACCTTTGCTTATTGTACATATCCCTCTCAAGAGATTGCCAGCTAATGCAGCGCTCACAACAACTTCAAACTTGTTGAAAGCTAGAACATGGGAACACAGAATGAAATTCAGTGATAACAAAACACACAGGCAGTATTACTGGAGAGATCAAATTCATTAAGACACATTACAGCATATATTAAATGGCAAATATTGTGAAAATGCAGTTAATTTCTCAAAATAGCAAGTGGGGGGGGGTCCTCCCATGGTGTTGCCCTTTGTACTCACTAATGGAACATTTTAGATTGTGAATTTTAATTCCTAAGAAGTGGGGTTGAAATACAGACCCTCTCCTTCCCCTCCACCTTAAAAAAGCAAAATCCTCCAAAAGGTGGTGAAATAGTTTAATATTTTTAAGTAAGACCAATTTAGGGAATTATTGCCATGTTAAGGTGTGGTCAAAGTGCAAGTTCTGTCAGGCTCTTACACACACAAAATAACATGACACTGAAATTAATGAGCCAGACTCTTCTTACAAAAAACTCTTGTCTGTTCATCAGACCCCCCTAGTGTAAGAAGGTCCACAAGATATGGGTTGACTATGCTCCTCCCAAAATCCTTTCCTGTTTGTTGCCTCTAAATTCCACCTAAAATTTCATAAAGATATAGCTTTGACATTCTTTTAAAAATGTACCTCAGTACACAAAAAGTAACTTTTTTTATTCAATAAAATAATACAATTAAGAACTATGTTTTATTTTTTTAAATCACAGAGTAATGCAAGTATGCAACAGCTAACAAAGCCCCTGTTTTCAGGAAATCTAATTTGGGAAAATAAATGTATTCAAGGTGAAAAGCCCTAGTTCTTTGCAGAATCATCATTCAACGATAATAGCTTCAATACAAAAAGCTCATCAAGGTATGCAACTTCAGCAAAGATTCTACCACAGATCTCCCTAATCCAATTTCAAAAGCAGATGACCTCTTTCTTCCTTATGGCATATTCACAAAAGACAGTTATCCGAATGGGAAACATCAGTGTCACAAGGTAGGCATCGGAGCAGAAATTATGACACTTCTCTCTAATTGCAGCAATTTGCCAGTCATCTGGGAAGAACTTTATTCCATGTTGTGTCAGGAACATATTTCTAATTCATAGCAGGGACAGTAACCCATGGAATACAGAACTCAAGAATGCCCCAGAAATGACTGAAGCCTAATTATGTGACCATTTTTCTGTCTTGTCAGCATTGAATCAAACTGTAGGCACAGTTTGTTGTGAGCATGCCCAGCTTTTTTGCTTAACTTTTGAGGTTTTTCTTTGTACAAATGGGTACACAGGAGAGAGACTTCTTAATACTTCTGCTGCTGTTTAAAAAGATTTCTTATTTTTACTTATCAGTTTGTTTTATTTTGGAATTACATAAGCCACCTTGTGTACTCTCCCCCCTCGCCCTGAAAAAAGATGAGATTTACAACAAGTTAAGTGAAGTCTATTATGGCCTATTTACACATTATGCTTATATTTGAAACGATGAGGAAGAAAGATTATGATTTCATAAACTCTGCTCATCAGCTCTGCAGGACAGTTTCAATTTATCCTCCTTCTTCTAAGGAATTTGGTGCCTTATGTAATGCTAGCTCTAGCTAAGGCTAATTAGCACAAATGACAAGGCACCGAAAGGCCAAAAAGGTGCTCAACCAATTGCAGAATCAAGCTAAACATGAGTTCAAACTGGAGCTTTGACAAACAATATATTGTATATTTTTGTTCTCAAGGAATGTTGTCCAGAATTGCTTACAAAACAAGTAACCTTTACATATTTAGGGAAATTGTGTGATTGAGCAGAAAAGAAAAGGGAAAACATTAAACAATGTGTGTTAAGAATTATGGCAAACATATTATAGTAGCCCAACCTCAAAGTTCCTACCACATCTGGAAAAATAGTTACAAAGAAGAAATATAATTAGTCTTATAAGTGTGAGGAAGCAAGACAGCTAATGACAGTTCTATTACCTCTGAGTTAAAAGGCTACTTTAGACACACCCAAGGTATACCCTGTGGGATTTCTCACTTTTTGAAAAACAGTGTGTACCTTGTAACAAACAGCATTTGATATTCCTTTCAGTTTCAAAGAATGGCTTGTCCTGTGGCAGAAGGGCTGCCATTTGGGGAAATATAAGCATAAAGCACCATTGGTGGCATGTAGTTCTTTGGAATCATAGAATTGTAGAGCTGGAAGGGACCCTTAGAATAATCTAGTCAAACCCCCTGCAATGCAAGAATATGCAGCTGCCCCATACAAGGATTGAACCTGCAACCTTAGCATCATCAGCACCACACTCTGAGCTACCCAGGACTCAGGAAGGGAAAGCTATCAAAAAGGTATTGGATGGGAAAAGGCAGTATAATTTAATCAGTAACAAATGCTCCCTCTGAAAGGCAAACCATCACTTGACTTATCATGCCAAACCGTCAGCTACTGTTGTCAGTTTCTGAGAGAAGCTCAACTGCCTTCCTAGAAAAAAGTACTGGAACAGGACTGAAGAAAGGAAGTGCACTCTGGCTTCTGCCATCAGCTAGGGGCTCTGGGGCCACGGGAAGCTCACCTACCCAATGCCTCTTAGGAATAGCATAAAGGCAAGAAGGACACCAGTTTGCTCCACAGAAGGAATACTAGGAGGAAGATCACTTTTCTCCTCCTTCATGCCTGAAAGACCACTTAGCTGCAGCTGTCTGTTATCCTGGGAGTACAGAAACATTGCGGGGGGGGGGGGGGAGACTCTCTGGCCCCATCCATCAGTCAAAGGAACAAGAGCCCATCACTATTCAAGCAGTAACAGCACCAAGGGACAATCAGCTTGCCCAAACAGGATATACCGTATTTTTCCGTGTATAAGACTAGGGTTTTTTCCTAAAAAATAATGTCAAAAATTTGGGGGCATCTTATACATGGATACATCTCCCTCCCATTTTCTTAAATCTGGGGGCAGCTTATAGGCGGAAAAATACGGTATATGCTCTCTTATAGATCACTGCCTTGTTTTGGCCTTAATGAACTGATCTCTCTTCTGCACTTTTTCTCTCTACTCCCTTTTTCCTTATGGGCCTTGTCTTTTTTAGTTTGTAAGCCTAAAGCAGGGGTGCCCAAACTTTTTTCAAAGAGGGCCAGATCTGATGAAGTGAACATGCGTGAGGGCCAACCAAAGTTGTTGAGGTTTTTTTTAAGGATTTTACCCTAGGACATATACTGCCATGGGGGCCCGATTAAATTGACCAGCGGGCCAGATTAGGCCCCAAAACGGACTTTGGACATGCCTGGCCTAAAGGAAAGGCCTGTCTCCTTTTCTGCTTTTCTTTTTCTATTCTGTGTGTTGCTTTGAGAGACAATAACTGCCTGGAAAGTAACAACCTGTGTGTTAGATGGGAAAAGGCAGCAGAATTTAACAATTAGTACCAAGTAACTTTGCTGACAAAGGTCCCTATAGTTAATGCTATGGTTTTCCCAGTAGTGATGTATGGAAGTGAGAGCTGGACCATAAAGAAGGCTGATCGCCGAAGAATTGATGCTTTTGAATTATGGTGCTGGAGGAGACTCTTGAGAGTCCCATGGACTGCAAGATCAAACCTACCCATTCTGAAGGAAATCAGCCGTGAGTGCTCACTGGAAGGACAGATCCTGAAGCTGAGGTTCCAATACTTTGGCCACCTCATGAGAAGAGAAGCCTCCCTGGAAAAGACCCTGATGTTGGGAAAGATGGAGGGCACAAGGAGAAGGGGATGACAGAGGACGAGATGGTTGGACAGTGTTCTTGAAGCTACCAACATGAGTCTGACCAAACTGCGGGAGGCAGTGGAAGACAGGAGTGCCTGGCGTGCTCTGGTCCATGGGGCCACGAAGAGTCAGACACGACCAAACAACAACAACCAAGTAACAAATCTGATGGGCAACAATCACTTGGCTGACTGCATCAAACAGTTAGGTGCTGGGGTCAGTTTCTGAAAACTGCCTTCTTAGACACAGTACTGTCTCCACTGAGTAAGAAACAGTGTTCACAGAACAGAATCATTGTATTGTATTGTATTGTATAGCTGGAAGGGACCCTGATGATCATCCCAGACCAGGTATGTCCAAAGTCCGTTTCAGGGGCCTAATTCAGGCCGCTGGTCGATTTAATCCGGCCCCCGTGACAGTATATGTCCTGGGGTAAAATTGTAAAAAAAAGCTCAACAACTTTGGTTGGCCATCACGCATGTTCACTTCATCAAATCTGGCCCTCTTTGAAAAAAGTTTGGGCACCCCTGTCCTAGACCAACCCCCTGGCATGCAGGAATCTCAATTCAAAGCATACATGACAGATGGCCATCCAACCTCTGCTTAAACACCTCCAAGGAAGGAGAGTCCAGCACCTCCCAAGGGAGTCTGTTCCATAGCTGAACAACTGCTACTGTTGAAGCAGGAGGGAGAAAACTCGTTTCCCATGTAATGTCTATAAAACATTATCGAACTGTGCCAATTTACACCAGTCAATTAAGTGCCCACCAGGAAGAATGTTACACAAGTCTGGGTGAACTTAACATAAGAATACACAAAAGGAATGTAGCAATTGAATTAATACACACACACACACACACACACACACACACACAAAGAATCGGCCAGCCTGTGACCAAATCCCAGGCAGACCAAATCCCACACACAAAGTTCAGCAGTGAATTTTACTCCCTAGTCAATGTGCTCAGGAATATGAAGTTTAGCAACATGTTTTTCAAAATCCATTTTCTGTCTTTGTCCATTCATAATCATTATTTCACATTTAAAACGGCTATCTAAGTTGACAAGATACCTTTACCTGATAATACTCACAACTTGTTCTGCCACTTCTCTTCAGATCTACCTGAAATTTTGCACCTTCTGCTAAATATACAACCTTTTGAGTCTGAAACCTGAGAAAATCTTTTTTCTAACTGAGTAAATGTTCCCATGTATAAGTGCAGCATATTAACTACAGCTGACAAATTGAGTCATTCCTTCTTTACAAACTAAGTTCTGTTGATGCCAGACAAAGTAACCACAGCCTCACCCACAAAGCACAATATATTGTTTAAACAAGGTCAAACAAAAAATGACATAGTCTATTCATAAAGCATGGAAAAGAAATAGCCTTAAATCTCACATACACATATTTATTACACTGAAGTTCTATACATGTCTACCTTGAAGGAAGCTCTCTTGAATTCAGAGCACATACTTCCAAGGTATAGGATCTTAGCCATAGAAATGTGCTTCATCATGAAAAGCCATACCTGAGTGTCATAGTATGTAACAAATGTATTGCAGTTCAAGAAATGTACTTTTTATTTGTGGAAACAGGGTACTGGACAAGAGGGAAAACTGACTGAAAAGCCAGGGTGGATAAAAATCAATGATTTAAAATAAATAAATAAAATCAGATTTTTTTAAAATTTAAATTGGATTTTTAAAATAAAATACTTTTGGAGGAAAAATCTTTCTAAAGATAGTTTTCTATTTAAGTTACATTATAGTCCAAAGGTTATTCATCAGGAAATAAGGATTTGTTTTAAGTTTTTCGTGTGTGCTAAAACTCAGTCTAAGTTGTTGTTTTTTTAAACCGTTTAACCACATCAGTTAACAAACATGGATATATATGCTATAATGTTATTGTTTTACTTAAATAAATTGTTTAAATTGTTATTAAGGAAATGATTATTTTTCTTCTTCCAATAAAGTACAGCAGAAAAGTTGTCCAAATATAAACAGTTAACTTATTAAACCTCACAATAATTTCATAATTATCTGCTATGTATTTCTAATAGTATAACCAAATCAGTAATTTTTGATATACTGTAACTGTAAAAACTACTCTGAAAATTTATTATTCCAAAAATGAAACCTTCATCTGGTTGTAAATATTAAGATTATACCAGCAAGAATGAGTCTTTCTGTAAAAAAAATGATTTATTAAAATTAAGTCTTACTGACTAGTGATTTAAATCGATATCATTTAAATCAAATCCACCCTGGTCAAAGCTCATCTTGTCTAAGTTCAGCAGCAGGGAGGGCTCTGTGACAGGAGCATGTTTCAAGAGCATTCATTTCAAATGACAATCCTTTAAAGTCCTTTTCACTGCCCCGTTCCCTAATTTAATGCCTTCCACAAGCAAGTGTGGTACAAAGATAATTCTGCCAACTTAACCCCAGGCATATTTGTCTAATGCCATAGAGGTGAGCCCAGACCTCATTTTACTTACCTCCATGCACAGGACTGCATGGCGAGTCCTATAGCTTTACTCCCTACTAGTAAGTATGTTTGGGATTATTTCACAGAATGATAGAATTGTAAATTTGGAAGGGGCCTTGAAGCCCATCTCATCCAACTTCCCGCAATGCAAGAATCTTTCGCCCAGTGTGGGGCCTGAACCCACAACCCTGAGATGAAGAGTCTCATGCTCTGTTACAGACTGATGGTAGCTATCCTCCTTCCTCAAACAAGTAAACTAAAATCTGCACTCCACAGCCAACAAGGCGCATTCACTGAAAGGTTGGAGCTGATCGCTCTACTATTTCGTTCCCCCCATAATACAAGTATTGCAGGGTGGTGGTGGTGGTGATTTCTTTTATTATTTGTTCAATTTTCTTACCGCCCTTCATCCGATGGTCTCGGGAGGGTTCGCAGCGTAAAAAGGCAAAGTCAAATCAAATCAAGGATGCCGCTGTAATGCACATTTCCCTTTGAGGCTGTGTTACATGCTAAAGCAGTTACAGGTATCTGTGCTAAAGCACAGTTACAGGTATCTGTGTATCTGTGTAAAATGCTAAAGCAGTTACAGGTATCTGTGTATCTGAAGAAGTGTGCATGCACACGAAAGCTCATACCAAGAACAAACTTAGTTGGTCTCTAAGGTGCTACTGGAAGGAATTTTTTTATTTTTTATTTTGTTTTGATGCTAAAGCAGGTGTGCAAACAGGACCAGCCTGGGCGAACAGAAACCCTCCGCTTGGAGGGTTTTTGTGTTGGAGGTGTTGCTGTGTGTTGTTTTAAAAAAACAAACAAACCATCAAGCGGTGTGCAAATTATTCACAAAATAAATAAATAAATAGTCCGAGCGGTTTAAAAAAACCCCACACAAACTCGCCTTGCCTAAGGCGATAAGGCTCTCCTCCACAATTGTTCTCCTTCTGGCTGCTAAGCAGAAGGTTTGGTGGTTGGAGGGAGCCCACCCAGGGGCGGCTGTGGGCAGGATCCGTGCACTGCAAGGGGTTGGTCTAGATGACCCCCCGGGGTCCCCTTCCAAGCCTACGATTCTCACGCGTGAAAAGGGGGAACCTCGGGTGACTAAGGCTTAAGGGAAGGAGCGAGGAGAGGGAAGAGAAGAAGAAGGAGACGCCTCCTCACCTGGCAGCCCTTCTTGTGGTGGAAGCCGACCACCGCGATGTGCAGCACGGGACCCCTGGAGCCTCCGCCTCGGGGGTGCAGGTCGCCCTTGGAGCTGCCCCTTCGCTCCATGAAGGAGCCCGGGAGCGGGAGCAGCGCCGCCGCCGCCGGAGGAGGAGGAGGAGGAGGTTGTTTACCGGCGTGCTACGGGCGCCGCTTCCTTCCGCGGCCGGCCTCCCCAGCCCGCCGGCGCCCGTCCTCTGAGCATGCTCCCTGGCCGCCGAGCACGCCCCGTAGCGGCCGCCGAGGAAGCCACGCCAGGAGGGCCTCTCGGCCGGGCGCGAAGGAGCTAGAGACGCCGGGCCCCGCGGGGCGGAGAGCGGGCCCTGCCGGCAAGGCCTCAATGGCGCGCGGGAGCCAGGGCCGCCTCACGGGCGCGCGAGGCCGGAGGAGGAGGAGGCGAAGGGAAGCTGCCAAAACAGGGCGGCCGCCTCACCCGGTTACCTCAGGATGGTTCCTCCTGGCAACCGGCGGCCAGGGCTCTGTTCTTAAAGGTGCAGCCCGTCGGAGAATGCCAGGTCCCCCCCAAGTAGTTCTGACGCTCGATAGCATTTGGGCGCTGGCAAATTAGGCTGCTTGAAGTAGCCCCAGAGACTTGCGCATTTCTTTCTCTATCACGTTTGTACACCGCCTTTTTTTCTGCCAAGGCGCTCGAGGGGGCGCGCGTGGTTCTCCCCCCTCCCCATGTTGTTGTCCTCGCAGCATTGCAACAACCCTGCATAGGTGCCAGGGCCCTGGAGCAGCCACAAAAATTCCCATGAAGGGGCCAGGCACCCATTTTATTTGGTTTTACAAAATCACACAATTGACATTCTTGAAAACACTGCAAATAAAACAAGATTCTTTTGAATCTTAGGACTTCCCTCCTCCCCTCCACGAATTCTTAAAGGCACTCACATATTTCAGTGCCAGGGCCATGCACGACGTTGCATGGCACCCCCGGGGACCTACGGTCGCGGGGCCAGGCTGGCACTCCTGCAACCCTGTGAGGAAGGTTAGTGTTGTGTATTGATTCAAAGTGTTATCATATCTGTATTACTATTGTCTGTAATCACATTAGGGTAAAGTAACTGCCTTCCTGTCCCAGAAGGAACAGTTACTATTGGTGCATTCAAGTGGCTGCATTTGGATCCTCAGCTTTATTGGTTCTCACCAAAAAGCAGCTGTGTGATTGCTTGAGATTGTTCCCTCCAAAATGTATCTTTTCCTAGTCAGTCCTCTGTCCCTATAAATGTAGCTTCCCTACCCTCAGTTCCCTCAGTCTTGTTTGCCTGAATAAAGAGTTGTTACATGAAGAAGCTGTCTCCTGCCTGCTAAGTCAGAGAGCTGAAATCACTTGCTGAAATCATTAACCCACGCTACAACAGTTAGGCTGAGTGATAGTGGTTGGCCCAAGGTCACCCAGGGAGCTTCATGGCTGAGTGGGGACTCAGTCTGAACCACTATGCCACATTGGCCAATATTGGAAGATTTACCACAACAGCCAAAGTTATGGGCATCACGTGGCAGGACAGAGCCTCGGACAAAGTCTCTCCCAAGTCCACATTCCCAGCATGTTCGCAGTCCTGTCTCAGCAACATCTATGCTGGCTTGGTCATATCCACAGAATGAACATGTGGACATGTTCATAGGAACATGTCCACATGTTCCTATTGGAGAGCTGGCTGACCAACTCTGCATTACAAAGATGTCTGCAAACATGACATGAAGGCTGGCAACATCATCCCTGCCATGTGGGAATCCCTGTAGACAGCCCTGTATAGGGAAGTTTTTAATGTTTGATGTTTTACTGTGTTTGATGTTTTAATTTGCTGGAAGCCACCCAGAGTGTCTGGGGCAACCCAGTCAGATGGGCGGCATATAAAAAATATTATTATTATTACTACTGCTACTGCTATAGACAAGTGCCGTGCCTTTGTGGGTTCTCTCACCACATACACAATCAAGAGGTTGCGGTGGTTAGGAGGATGGGATTGTGCTTTGCTTTCCATCATTTGCCTCCCTTCAGTTCAGTTACTGATTCTCTTTCCTCTCTGTGAAGAAATTTGGTGGGTGGGGACTACTAAGTGTATGGTTACAGCACAGATCAGGGCACAAGTCTGGACATGTGACATCTGGCCAAAGAAAATCAGCACACTTGTTTAATGTTACATTAAAAGGTAGCCCCTATAACGGGCGTAGAGAGAGTGTCTTGAATAAGCCAGTTGTATGATACTGCTTACAAGGCATGATACAGCGCTAGAAAACTTGTCACCTTTGGTACTATGGATTAAAAGCTGTCAATTTACCAGCAACATACAGGTAGGTATATCTGGGGGATATGTACGAGCATCAGTTGGTACCCATAGTAGAAAAAGAAGAACCAGACTAGAGCTCATTTACACTAGTTGTGGTGTCATCACTCTAGCGCAGGAATTCCCAAACTTGGGTCTCCAGATATTTTTGGACTACAGTTCCCATAATCCCTGGTCCTGCTAGCTAGGGATGGTGGGAGTTGTAGTCCAAAAACACCTGGAGACCCAAGTTTGGGAAAGCCTGCTCTAGCGCATATGACAATATATGCACAAACATCCCTTGGCCTGACCGCCCCACCTACGGCAGTCTTCTAAATGTGCAAGTGGGGAGCAGGCAAGAATGCAGGCTTGACCCTGACTATATCACACATAGCAAAGCCTGTGCCCTTTTCGCTTCTGTTTGGGAAACTTCTCAATGCAAATGTTGTATTTAGGAAGGGAACATACAAGAATTGGGTGGGTACCGAATGCTTGACTAATCTCCAAGGTTAGAACACAAAACGATGGACTAAAATCCATCTTTTTGACACGCTGCAGAATAAAAAAAAGGCACTTTGAATGGGGTAGATCATGCAACCCATATTTTAAAGTGATGCAACCCTTGGAAGCCTGATTCTTGTGCCTTTCCAGAACTCCGGCCTTTCGAGTCGTACTTTGTCCAAAATCCAAGCGTCCAAGATTTTCCATACCAGGGTCCAGGTGGGCGAAAAGATACCGTTGAGCATGCACAGAGTGCCTTCTCCTTTATTGCCTTTAGGTCTTTGGAGGCAATAAGAAGAGCTCCAGCGTTTCGGATTTAAGGCACGGTCAGCTTTAAAAAAGAAACAAACCAGAGCATGCATTGGCTTTTAAAGTTAGCGCTCAGTCGTCACGCGCCCCTCAGCATCAACTTGCGCAGGAGCTCCTTTTCGAGGGCTTTCCTAGTTCGATTGCTCTCTTATCGATTCGCTGAGTCTGTTCAAGCTAGAACAGTCTGCTCTGTTGTGAGTGGCCGGGGAGGGCAAGAGCCCGCCTCCCCGGGGTATTTATTTATTTATTTTTAACCAGTGAGCAATAAGAGGACGGCGGACTCGATTAGTCAGGCCTCGCGGCAAAATGGCGGCCAACGCGACTACCAACCCGTCTCAGCTTCTGCCTCTTGGTAAATGAATGGCGCGCGCACGCGCCTCTGAGCGGTGTAGCCGGGGGAGAGGGATAAAGAGAGGGCGGGAGGGGAAATGGGGCGGGGGAGAGGGGGGAGAAATGGGTTGGGGCAGGGTGGGGGAGGGGAAATGGGGTGGGGTGAGGGAGGAGGGAATGGGGTGGGGGAGAGGGCTGGAAATGGGGTGGGGGGGAATGGGGTGGGGGAGGGGAAAATGGGGTGGGGCAGAGTTGGGGAGGGGGAAATGGGGTGGGGGAGGTGAAATGGGGTGGGGGAGAGGGGTGGGGTGGGGTGGGGGAGAGAGGGGGGAGATGAGAGGAGGGGGGGCAAGTGCAGCGTTTGTACATGTGGCCACATACCTGGGGCAAAGTTACACACAGCATGGAGAAGAGGTTTCTTTCCTCTCTCATAGCACCAGAACTTGTGGGCATCTAATGAAACCAAATGTTGGAAGATTCGGGATGGATAAAAGGAAGCGTTTCTCCACGCAGCACAAGTTGTTTCAGTTGTGGAACTCGCTTCCACAGGAGGCAGTGATGGCCCCCAACTTGAACGGCTTCTAAAGAGAATTGGACAGATTCATGGAGGATAATAAGCCTAGCGATGGCTACTAAGTGCAATGGCTGTGTTCTGCCTTCACAGTTGCAGCCAACAATGCTCCCGAATGCTAGTTCATAGCTGTCAACCCTCCCTTTTTTTGCGGGAAACTCCCTTATTCCAATGCCGTTTCCTGCCGCTATCCCGGATTGTTGATATCCCTTAAATTTCCCGGATTTCAAAGGAAGCAGCTCCTCTCCCTCCCTGCCGGCCAGGGAGGCTCCTCAGCTGCGTTGCTCGGCTGCCAATAAGGAGTCTGAGACCGACTGGGGGCGGAGCTTGCATGCCTTATGCAGCCAGACCCTCACGCCCAACCAGACAGCCAGCCTTCCGTCTACGCACTCGCTCTTTTCGCTCACCCGTTCGCGCGCAGCCTCTGGAGCGCAGGATGGCGAGGCTACTTGGTGCCATTGCACCGCCCTCGCGGCATCCCTTTTTTTCAAATCTGAAAGTTTTAAAAACTCCCTTATTTTCAAATCCGAAAGTTGACAGTTATGTGCTAGTTGCTGAAAAGCAGGGAAAGGTTCAGAACTGAAATCACATTAAAATTTGAGGCTCTAGCAATCCTTTTATTATGTATATGATCATAATCAGCTCCCAACTGCGTCTTTTGAACTTTGGGATTCTTTAATTGACCCACTGGATTTATTTAATGATGTAATATGCTTGTGTCCCCTGCTATTAAGATTGCTTTTAGTTTTGGATACAGACTGTTTTGTAAATGATGCATGTTTAAAATCATTAGTAACTGAAAACACAACCTGAAGAAAGAGAGAATGCACATACTTTTGTACATATATTAGTAACTGCTAATTAAATGCTTTTTCTGATTAACAGAGCTTGTGGACAAGTGCATAGGCTCACGAATTCACATCGTGATGAAAAGTGATAAAGAAATTGTTGGCACACTCCTAGGATTTGATGACTTTGTCAGTATCCTTTACAAGAAATAATGTGGAAGCTTTTGACAGTTTGCTTTTTGCTTTTTTTTTTTGTAAGCAGCTGTTTAAAACAATGTTCCCATGGAAAGGGAGTTGTTCTGGTGTTTTGAATTGGATAAAAGTAGATCTGCATTTAGGTTTGTATATTTGGTGGTTTGCACTGCAACTGTGCAAGTTCATTTGCAGCCACTGGGCTTCTGCGAATACTGTGTCTGCAGTACTGACAGATGGTGCCTGTACATAATGGATGGGGTATTATACCCTCGTTCTCCAGATGCTGCTGGACTATATCACCCCTCACAATTGGCCATGCTGAATGGGACTGATTGGAATTGGAGTCCAACAAGATCTCAGGTTCCCTACCCGTGTTGTACATCATTCTTCCAGGCTGCAAGCCTAGTACCTGTTGCACATGCTCTGTGGCACTTGTGTGACAGCCATGTATTATGTGAACAGGGCCTACACCTTGATAATATAAAAACACTGTTAGCCACATTGGATATCTACTCATCTAATGAATGCAGGGGGAAATGTGAATCACTACTTTTGTAGTAACTTTTTCCTTGACACCAGGCTTCAGACATGGTACTGGAAGATGTTACAGAATTGTAAGTATGGCTGCTTCTGGCTTTCAATCTCAGCACATCCTGTACCAACAGTTGTCTTTCCTTTCACTCACTCTTCAGAACTTGCTCTCTTGACCTCTCCCACACTTGGACATAGGCTGATAATATTAGCTACTTTTGTGAAGCATGCTGTAAAACTGTTCACCAGTTTTCAGAAAAAGCAGAGTGTAATTCTCCTAAGGTGAGAGTGGAACTTTATCTTAGTGGTAGGAGGCACCAGCTGGGGAACCCTCAAGGGAAGAAGGCTCAGAGCCCAGGGTTTGGTAGTGGGACTATGATAAGTGGTCAGAGGGAAAAGAGGGAGCAGACTGGGAGGAGGAGCTATCGGAAGCTGAAGAGGTAACAGGATTTAGTGAGCAGGAAGAGGCTGCAGTAGAGGAGTCCAGAATTGGGGCTGGAGAGGAGGGGAGCCAAGAAACAGATGAGGTGGACTTCTGAAGAAGCCAGGGGGTCCCTCCTATTGTGACCAGCTCCCCCCCCCCAGTCTCCCAGGACCAAAAGAGGTATGAAGAGGGTGGAGCAGACAGAGACACATCAATGGAATCTCAGATTGCTTGGGAAGGACCCAGGGGAGGTGGAGACTTAGGAAGCTGTGGGAAGGCAGGGACCTTCTGTCCTCACAACTGCCTCATTGAGGCAAGATCTACTGGGAAGAGTTGCTGTGTTCACTAGGCTTGGCCTCCTGAGCTGTTTGTTTCTTTGAATAAAGAGTTAACTTCATGGATGCTGTGTGAGTTGTTATTATTCTGCTCTTGGCACCTGCCCCCTGACACTGGGATGCTCCTCTTTACTAATCCCCAGACTACTGTGGCAGTATCTTTCCTTACTTTTTGTGTTAGCTGTAAGGGTACAGTTGCAACAACTTCTCTTTCCATGCTATTCTAGGAAAGTACCAATTGCAGAACAATGTGGGTAGGATTGCTGCAATTATTTATCTTACCAGTTTTCCCCTTCAGGGACATTTGGATGACTCTGGCATGGAGAGTAGCAGTCTCTTATCAGATAATTAAGACTTGAATGAAAAATAGGTAGCTAGTTTTCATCAAACTTCCTAGTTTTGTATCCTTTTTTCTGTTTCTCTTGTGTTCAACAGTGAGATCACACCCGAAGGACGAAGAATTACAAAGCTAGACCAGATTCTGCTAAATGGAAATAACATAACAATGGTAAGTAATTATTCTTACATTTCTGCCCGTAGTTAATTCCTGTTAACTAGGCCAAACTGTAGTTAACTGTGGAAGCTTGTTTAATTCAGAAACTGTTGTCAGAAACTGAAACAGAATCCAATAAAATGCCAAAAAATTGAAGTGGTATCCTAAAAAATAACTGAGATGTTGCATGTTCTGAGTCAGGGAGATGGAGATATGGCCTATTTTGGGTGGGGGCCTCAATAAATGTAAAACAAGGGAACATAAGCTATTCTAATGTAATTTATTTACAGACACACGTGTATATAATCTTTTTTGACCTGAAAAATTCAAGGTGGCTTATACAATGGCCTGCTTCACACAACATGCTAAGCCTAACCCTGACTTGGTGAGAATGTGAAGTGTGTGTGGGGGGGGGGTCCCCAGAGGCAAGCTCACAGCTGCCTTGCTGCTCCTTCATCCTTTTTGCTACCAAGATTTGGTTTAGATTACCATCTGCACCAGAGCTTGCGGCTAAGTTCTCTCCCCAGTACCGGTAACTGTGAGCTATAACCAAGTGTGAACCTTGTTTGGCTTAGTGCAGGCATTGGCAACCTCCAGCCCATGGGCCAGATCCGGCCCACGGAGGCCGTTTAACCGGCCCACGAGCCGCCCGCTCACCAAGCCGCCTGCTCGGCAAGTCCCCCACGCGCTGCGCTAAACCGGCATAGCATGGCGCAGGGACTAGCTGAGTGGTGCAGGAAATGGCGTCTGAGCATGTCCGCGATGCCGGAAACCGCGTCCGGACATGCCCAGACGTCAAAAATCACTTCTGCGCAGACACGATTTTTGGCGTCCGGACATGCACAGATGCGATTTCCGGCGTTGCGGACATGCTCAGACGCCATTTCTGGCGTCGCGCTGCCCATGTGCAGCCCACGGACAATCGTCCGTGGCAATGGTCCGGCCCATGGCCGGAAAACCTTGCCGACCCCTGGCTTAGTGTGTTGTATGAGCCAGACTGCAAATGGTGGGAGGAATCTTGTTGATGCTTCTTCCGCTATGCTGCCTGAGACAGTTGGTCAGGGTGTGGATCTGCCAGACAGGCCAACAGAACTGATCTTGCTGGGCATGTTTCTGTAGCTGCATCCTTGAGAGAGGGTAGAATGGTTGTACATAACTTTTCTAGATGAAATGCTTATGTTCTTCATCTTCTCATGTGATCTTTCTTTCAGCTGGTTCCTGGAGGAGAAGGACCAGAAGTGTAAAAAAAAGTTATATGCAATCATTGAAGACTTCCTGTTAAAGTTTCTGTAGGAACATATTGATGAAACTTGATGCGTTTTTTTTATTTTTTACATTTATATAAAGGCAAATTTCCATTTCAGGAAAAATGCATCGTTAACAATGACTTTGTAAGTTAAAATCATGACTTTGTTGTAAAGGCAAAATTAACTTGCTGTTCAGAGCAAGGCAATAAAGAGGTGTTGTTTTTTTATATAAAAAAACTGTATTGAACACAGTTGTTGTTTTTGTAACTGGTATGTTGGATGTCAGATAAAACCAGGAATTTTGAATGGTTCTGGTTCAGGCTGCTTACAGCAGGTTATGAGCTGGTTATAAATATTTCTTACCTTTTACCTATATCATACATGAGCTGGTTAAGCTGTGATTCATAATGTGTGTGTGTGTGGTGGGGGTGCTTTTCTTATATATGTCTCTCCAGCTTCTCTTCCTCCTTGTGCCCACAGCCTAGAGTTTTAGAAATATCTCCTCTTCCTTTTACTCATTTTTATCTCAACCTATTGATAAAAAGGAAGAGGAGAGATTTCTATTGCCAAATCCTTATATTATACCAATTACTCAATATCATTCATCATTAAAACACTATTCTGCCTTGCCATAGAAGGCTTGACTAATTAAAATATGTTCTCAAGAACCAAATAAAGTATATGGAAGGAATAAAATACACCTGTGTCATTTAAAAAACAGACACCACAGTTAATTCCTATAATATTTAAAGCAATTCCAAACTGCTTTCATAGTACAATGTTATCATTTTTCATAGAATTGTTGAGTTGGAAGGCACCATGAGGGTCATCTAGTCCAACCCCCTGCAGTGCAGGAATCTTTTGTCCAACGTGGGGCTCAAACCCACGACCGTGAGATTTAAGAGTCTCATGCTCTACCGATTGAGGTAAAATAAGCACAAAGCAAGCCTAGGGCTTGCTGATCAGAAGGTCAGCGGTTCGAATCCCCTTGACGGGGTGAGTTCCCGTTGCTCGGTCCCTGCTCCTGCCAACCTAGCAGTTCGAAAGCACGTCAAGTGCAAGTAGATAAATAGGTACCGCTCTGGCGGGAAGGTAAACAGTGTTTCCATGCGCTGCTCTGGTTCGCCAGAAGTGCCTTAGTCATGCTGGCCACATGACCTGGAAGCTGTACGCCGGCTCCCTCTGCCAATAAAGCGAGATGAGCGCTGCAACCCCAGAGTCGTCCGCGACTGCACCTAATGGTCAGGGGTCCCTTTACCTTTAAGCACAAAAAGCCTGGTAGTATATGCTTACTCTGGATTTATTTATTTTTAAGTAGCTTTCCACACAGAAACAATGCAAATATTTCCTCTTCATTAATCTTAAAAAATATTACTGTAGTCAGTATATGAGAGATTTTTTTACAGTGTTTTAACAAAGCCAGCTTTCCATTCCTAAATGTATTTAATTGGAAATTGGTTTACTGACTACTCTGATCTTCAGATTTAATGCTAAAGTTTTTTCCTTACAGTTGTGCTGCTCAGCTTACATTTCTAGTTAACTGGAGGGAATTGAGAGAGAATCCTTGTCTGTAGACAGTTTGTGGCATTAGAAATTAGTGATAAGAAAGGTGAAGTTACTATGCAGGGTAACTAGAGTTTGGTTTTCTATAGAGTCGCAAACAGTTTTCAGACTTAAGAGCATCTTTTAAAAAATGCACTCAACAAGATGTTAGATCTTGCTGTATGAAATCTTGTCCTGCTTTAATTAAGCAAAAATTGCAAACTGAAGCAAGTTTATCCTACTTGGTGCCTTGAATTCTGTTCTCTGTATCTATAGGCTTTGATGCAAAGTAGGAGGAGGTTGCCTCTGTCAGTACAATATGAGGTACTTCTTTTCACTGCTCTTCTGCTGGCAACCCACTGAAAAGCCCTCCCAAAGATTGACCTCAAAGCATAATGGGATGGAACAAGGAAGGAAAACCGGTGGTGGTGGTGGTGGTGGGGAACTTCTCCCCTGTATGTGAAAGTGCCTTCCGATCTAAGCTACGTTGGTTTCCCAATGTATTATTTCCACTGATATTCTTTCCACTAGAGGGAGACGATGGAAGTTAGCATTTTAACTGAACTATGACAGCTTTAAAACAATGCTCTTGAGTCTGAACCATAGAGAGTTCATGGAAGAGAGGAAGTTTTGTCTTGCCCAAACTTGCATAGAAATCCATTCATGCTAATTCCCATAACCTCCCGTTTATGCTTCTTAATCGCTTCATTCAAATATTTTCTTTGAAAATTCATACTTCTACTAAGTACTTGTTTGTCATCAGCTGTACTGACTGCATTGATGTTCACATTGTCATTTGTTAGAAGTACAGTGGTACCTCTGGTTACGTACTTAATTTGTTCCGGAGGTCCGTTCTTAACCTGAAAACGTTCTTAACCTGAAGCACCACTTTAGCTAACAGGGCCTCCCCCTGCCGCTGCGCCACCGCTGCCCGATTTCTGTTCTCATCCTGAAGCAAAGTTCTTAACCCGAGGTAATATTTCTGGTTTAGCAGAGTCTGTAACCTGAAGCGTCTGTAACCTGAAGCGTCTGTAACCCGAGGTACTGCTGTAAAGTAGGATGCTATACAGTGGTACCTCGGGTTACAGACGCTTCAGGTTACAGACTCCGCTAACCCAGAAATTTGCTTCAGGATGAGAACAGAAATCGTGTGGCGGTGGCAGCGGGAGACCCCATTAGCTACAGTGGTACCTCAGGTTAAGAACAGTTTCAGTTTAAGAACGGACCTCCAGAACAAATTAAGTACGTAACCAGAGGTACCACTGTACCTGAATTCTTAATTCCCCACCCCCACCCCCAATTATAGGAAGTTGTTTGGTGGGAGCTACTTGAGTGAATATACAAAAGTAGAATATCATGGCCAAAAGACATAAAGAATAGACATGATGAGATTAATTCCATTATTGCTACAATCCAGTGTCTACATACCTGGGTGTAAGTTCCACTGAACTCAACAGGACTTACTTCTGAGCAGACATGCATATGATTGATGTGTCTGTAAGGATTTTCCAGAGCATCACATAAGTAACTGCAAGTCATCAACCTTAGCTTCATTTCTACAAACACTTTTGCACCTTATACTCTAAGGAGTATATTCAAATAAAGACCTCATTTATTCCGAGCACGTAAACTTGTTAAAATGACTGGTGGCAAGCTTTTAGCCCTTCAACCTTAAAAAGTGACTAATGAAATATACGAAACCTGCATCTAACTCCAATCCAGCATAAAGCCAAAGCATTTTCAATACAATACTTGACAAATTCTTAGTCCCCAAAGATTACCAGGCCAGCAACGGTGTATCTCTCTTTAAACGCAATATATGTACAGTACCACATGACAAGTTACCAGGCAACTGCACAAGCCAGATGCACTGGGAGTTACAAAGCAGCTGGTCAATTGCTTTCAACCAGTGGAAAAGTACAGACTCACTTCTGAGCTTGAGCCTTTTTATCTAGTTTATGGCTGATTTCTCTCCTGCCCCCTGATTTCAACCCTGACTCCAGTAGTAATTGCCCTTTCATTGGGGGGGTAATTTATTAGAATCCCAGCGACATTCTTAAAATGTGCATTTTAAACTTTTAAGATCAAGGTGGCAAGTTATTTTTTGTTTAGTTTTGCATGGTGCCATTAGGATAAAGATGATTAATGTTGCTTGTTCAATTGTTTCTCTTAAAGAGAGTAGTCTGTCTTTGTTGCTCTGGTCAAAGGAATTTACTCCTTGGAAGCAGGTAGCAGATCTGCACACACACACACCCCTACATGCCTGGATAGCTCAGTTGGTTGGGGTGTGGGGCTGATAATGCCATGGTCGCAGGTTCGATCCCCATATGGGACAGTTGCATTTTCCTGCATTGCAGGTGGTTGGGACTAGATCAGGCATCCCCAACCTGTGGCCCTCCAGAAGTTTTGGCCTACAATTCCCATTATCCCTCGCTAACAGGACCAGTGGTCAGGGATGATGGGAATTGTAGTCCAAAACATCTGGAGGGCCGAAGGTTGGGGATGCCTGGACTAGATGATGCTCAGGATCCCTTCCAACTCCCTTCCAGTTCTATGACTCTTACGAAAGCACATCCTCACCCCTGCAGAGAATCCTGAGCTGCAATTCCATCACCATTTGTAAACTATATTTCCCAGGATTCTTTGGGGTCTGGGATGTGCTTTAAATGTATGGTGGCTCATATCGTTGGCATGTGACTTGATCAAGCATGCAGAATTCAATTTGCTCTGTATAAGAGAATTGGAGAATTGGAGGGGGACACGAGGGTCATCTAGTCCAACCCCCTGCAATGCAGGAATTGTTTTGCCCAACGTGGGGCTCAAACCCATGGCCCTGAGATGCAGAGTCTCATGTTCTACCAAAAAGTTACCTAGAAAGCCAGTAGGACATTTTTGGAAGGACAACATTACTTTTAATACCCATGATATGATATTTTCTGGTATGTGTTTTTATCTACTGGCTTGGACTCTAGTTTTTTTTAACATGTTTATGCATTTGTACTAGTTTGCAAGTTTTACAGTTTTTGTGTGTTGGTCTATACAGAATTCAGCCCTCCCTTGGTGCTCCTGGCTGACAATCCCTTAGCTTTCAAAAGCACATAATTTATTCCATCTTAAATCCTATGTTAGGATTGTCCTTCCCCATCCCACATACTCCTTGCCTCTTCTGTTTTTCTTCCTTTCAGACATTTGTTTTAATTATGCCCCAGCATCACAGCTTTCACCCTTCTTCATATTCCTTCTTTCTGCTCAGTTTTCCAGTTTACATAGTACACTGCCTCTTCCTTTCTACTCCCCACTGTCAACATATTAGTCTTGTTGCAGACCAGCTGCCAAAATTCACTCATTTCCCACTCAGCGGCTGTCCCAACTTCCCATGAGTATTACTTCACCTTGAGTTATTGGAATGTTGTGACATCACAGCAGCTTAGCCAATGGTTTGAGAGAAGGACCAGCTGAAAAGGAACAGCCAATTTTTAGCATGACACTTTAAACCAGGTATCTCCAATCTCGGCCCTCCAGATGTTTTGGGACTACAACTCCCATCATCCCTGACCACTGGCCCTGTTAGCTAGGGATGATGGGAGTTGTAGTCCCAAAACATCTGGAGGGGTGAGTTTGGGGATGCCTGCTTTATACCTTAGACGAAGGAATAACACAGCTGTATCTTGTTGGTCCTCATGAATATGTCAAGCGATGCCCATGCATGCGTGAATGATGTTCCAAGACATTGCATAAAGAATTACTGCTAAGCTTATCTACGTCACTTATTTGTGGTTAAATTGCTATGTATCAATGGGAACATGAGGTTAATTCTGAAAATCTCAGCTGCCTTTGGTAGGGAAACATGGAAAAAGTTACCTCCTAAGAGAAAATAATCATGTGAATGATTCATACTGCCCAGGGGTTTGCAGTGTTAATCAGAACACAGTGACTTGTCTCCAGATAGGATCTGGTTGTTAGGCTCTGCCAATGTGAGATTTATCCATGTTTGTCCAGGGCATTGGTCTTGGGAGGTGGGAGGCTGGAAATAAAGGAGAGATGAAAATATGGCCTTTTATCACAACAGCCACAAAATAAGAGATGTTAGGATGGCGGTTTGCGGTCTGCAGAATAATAGACAGCAGCTGCCTTCCATGTATTTAGCGCTAGCTAGCCTAGTAATTGTTGTGGCAGGGTTCCCCAATATACACTGCTTTATGAAAAGAATAGTCATCACTTGGTTAAAACAAAAATCTATGCCGCAAAGATTTATATAACGTGACAGGGTGGGATTTACACTGTCTAGTTACTGATCGGTAAGAGAGATGAGAACACTTTATGTGAGGAGAATACTGGGTGAAAATGATGCTGTTATGCAACTACTTTTTCTGGTGCAGAGAAAATGTAAGATAGAATTGGCTTCGCAGTATGAAATACTTGACAGGAGCTAATGGTTTCTATGACGAAATAAAAACATGTCTGCTAAGCGAGTGGTGTTTAAGTCTATATTTCCTCAATGAACATTGAGGGTAGTGATGGATTATGCTTTGTTTTGTGGTGGGATACAATTTTAACCAACACATAGAATCTAACAGCACTTCCAGTCACTTTACACTACACTAGGTTCTCCTCAAATAAGTCCACATTGTGAGAAAGGTTCTGTCTGAACGCAGGGAGAACCTGACATTTCTGTAGAGATGACTTTCAAAACAATGTTTATTTTCAGTTGCCTGAAAACTTTTGTATGGTGGTTTCTTTACTTAAAGGTAAAGGTAAAGGGACCCCTGACCATTAGGTCCAGTCGTGACTGACTCTGGGGTTGTGGCGCTCATCTCGCGTTACTGGCCGAGGGAGCCGGCCTACAGCTTCCAGGTCATGTGGTCACCATGACTAAGCCGCTTCTGGCGAACCAGAGCAGCACACAGAAACGTCGTTTACCTTCCCGCTGCAGCGGTTCCTATTTATCTACTTGCACTTTGACATGCTTTCGAACTGCTAGGTTGGCAGGAGCAGGGACCAAGCAACGGGAGCTCACTCCGTCGCAGGGATTCGAACCGCCGACCTTCAGATCGGCAAGCCCTAGGCTCTGTGGTTTAACCCACAGCGCCACCCACGTCCCGTTTCTTTACTTACCCAGTTTAATTATCAATATACAATATTTGACTGGATAATAAGCAATGGACTAATCATTTCACCTAGTAACTTCTCTGTAATATATATTTTGTTTATAAAACTTTACACGTATTAAAAGATGGTCTCTCCTATATTAAAAAAAATCATTACCATTCATTATGAGCTTATCCATTGGGAATTAATTGTTGCCTGAACACAACTGGTGTCTGTATTAAGCCAGGGGAGCATTTGTCTCTTTGCAAAACATTTTCCTGTCCTATTGACGTTGTTTAGTGATTGAAGAAAACCCTCAAAGGAGTTATGAGCAAATGGACATATTGAATTCAACTAAAACTGTAATTTCTTTCTGCAAACCCCAAACAGGAAATGTATCTCTGGCAGATGTCTTCCTTCAAATAAAGTAAATGTGTTTCAACAGTCTCGAGGCTTTGCTGTTTTATGGAATTGTGCTTTCAGCAAACACTTAATTTGATTTTTTTTTTTGAGTGGTTGGATATAGTCCAGAACTAAAAGTCATAAGGTTTATGTGGTAGGTGCAAATAATGAACACCAGCTTATAACTCACTAAAATGTCAGGGGTTTTGCCTCCAGAAATTGAAATAACCACTTTCCATGTTTTACATGCTGTACGGCTGGTTCTCTGCATTGTGTGGGGCACAAAGGAGTTCTATTTCCTAGTGGGCAGAGGATTAGCAGTGTTCTGAAAACAAGGTGGTTAGGTTTGAAATGCTTGAGGGCGGTGATGGGAAAATGTGCAGTTTGTTTCAAAAGCTGTGGGTCCCTTTTGGAGCAGAGGGTCTGTAATAATAATAATAATAATAATAATAATAATAATAATTTTTATTTATACCCCACCCTTCCCAGCCGAAACCGGGCTCAGGGCGGCTAACATCAGTAAAATTACAATAAAATATAAAAAGAAAAACCGTTAATTAAAATACAGGTTAAAAAGCCGATTTAAAATTTAAAATGCCGCTTCATTTATCGCCCATAATCAAAACCAAGGGGAGGAAACCATCAGACTGAGTCCGACCCGAAGGCCAGGCGGAACAGCTCTGTCTTGCAGGCCCTGCGGAACGATGTCAAATCCCGCAGGGCCCTGGTCTCTTGTGACAGAGTGTTCCACCAAGTTGGGGCCAGTACTGAAAAGGCCCTGGCCTTAGTTGACACCAGTCTAACAGCCTTGTGGCTCGGGACCTCCAAAAAGTTGTTATTTGTGGACCTATGAAGCAAGGCCTTTTGGAACGAGCTGATGGAGCTGCTAAATTAACATTCCTCTGATTAAAATAAAAGGTAAAGGTAAAGGGACCCCTGACCATTAGGTCCAGTCGTGTCCGACTCTGGGGTTGCGGCGCTCATCTCGCATTATTGGCCGAGGGAGCCAGCGTACAGCTTCCGGGTCATGTGGCCAGCATGACTAAGCCGCTTCTGGCGAACTAGAGCAGCGCACGGAAACGCCGTTTACCTTCCCACTGCAGCGGTACCTATTTATCTACTTGCACTTTGACGTGCTTTCGAACTGCTAGGTGGGCAGGAGCTGGGACCGAGCAATGGGAGCTCACCCCGTCGCAGGGATTCGAACCGCCAACCTTCTGATCGGCAAGCCCTAGGCTCTGTGGTTTAACCCACACCTGGGTGTCTCATTCAATAATAATAATTATTATTATTATTATTATTATTATTATTATTATTACCTGCCCATTTGACTCGGTTGCCCCAGCCACACTGAGCGGATTCCAACATATATATAAAAACATAATAAAACATTAAACATTTTTTAAAATCTTCCCTATACAGGGCTGCCTTCAGATGTCTTCTAAAGGTTGTATAGTTACTTTTCTCCTTGGTTCGGGGACTGTGTAACTCCATACCCTCCAACATTTCTCCAATGAAAATAGGGGTGTCCCAAGGAAAAGTGGGACATTCTGGGTTCAAATCAGAAACTGGGACGGCTTCAGTAAAGCCGGGACTGTCCCTGTCTTTTTTGCTCAGGCTTCTGGGGAAAGAACTCAGCTAATGTGAAAGCAGTTTCTTTCTCACAATCATTGCAGATGGTCTCATGGATTGCACCTGAGTTGTGTCATGTGTGCCAGGGTTTTAAGGCCATCCTGTTGCCTTGCTAATTAGAGTTGACCTACCTCAGCTGTGGAGCCACAGACACACACAAACACACACTCAGTTCTGGAGTGTGTCTTCTGGCTGGCTAAGAAGACACTGGCCTGTTACCGGGTCAAAGCCTAAAAGTATTCTATATTTCTTTGTGCGAGGCCAACATTTTTATTTCTGAAGTTTGCGCAACACATTTGTTGCTGGGCATTTTATCTTAGTTTTGGACGTCCAACTTCATTCCGGCAATCTGTGCTACCTGCTGCCTTCTGTGGGGTTGTTGCTCTATTGGTGAAGAACAAAGTTAAGACAAGGTAGTTTTATTGTTTTGTAACTCCAAATTATATTTTTATATTTCTTTCCTGTATTCTCCAACTATATTTTCCTATTGGCTTACAGGCTCTAGGCTTCATTTGCTGCTGTTTCGAGGTATCTGAAGAAGTGTGCATGCACACGAAAGCTCATACCAATAACAAACTTAGTTGGTCTCTAAGGTGCTACTGGAAGGAATTTTATTATTTTTTATGCTGCTTCAGTACGCTGCATAGCCACGCCTATCCAGGCCGTCTTAAGGGAGAGGCGCTGCGTCACTATTTTCGGGGTATGGCTTATATTTCACAAATGCATAGAAATCCTGCTACGGCTTATTTTATGGCTACGTCTTATTTTAGGAGAAACAGGGTATATGGGTTGCTCTGAGTGTTTATGAGAAAAAGAAATATTGCTGCTTGCTGAATGGACTTGGCAATGCTGAGTGCCATTGAGCTGAAATAATAATAATAATAATAATAATAATAATAATAATAATAATAATAATAATAATAAATTTTGTATCCTGCCCTCCCCGGCCAAGGCCGGGCTCAGAGCTGCTAACATCATAAAAACAACACAATAAGCATAAAAACAGACATCAATTAATTAAAATACATCTTAAAATTAATTCAGACAAGTTAAAATCCGGGCAGGTGGCAATTATCAGGGTGGAATTGAGAGTGGTTAATACCAATTTGAAATATCCATGTCAAAACCACGATGCAGCCTGTTTAATAATAATAATAATAATAATAATAATAATTTATTATTTGTACCCCGCCCATCTGGCTGAGTTTCCCCAGCCACTCTGGGCGGCTCCCAATCAAATGTTAAAACAATACAGCATTAGATATTAAAAACTTCACCTCCCCCACTCCCACTTATAATAAGGAAGCCCCATTCTTTAATCACCAGCAAAGTGGCATCTCCTGGGATGAAAGGATTCTTTTTTGCCACCTATCATGTTATCTCTCAGATGCTACTCTGTGTTTCTTCCCTTAGGGAAAAGCCCCAGAGACAGACACTGGAGACAAAGATCTGCAAAGGAAAGCAGCAAGTCTGTGCTTTGTTTTGTGTCTTAGGCTGAGTGCATTAGCATTGTTTATATGTTCACATAAGGGACAATTCCATTAGCAGTGGAAACTCCCTGTGATGATGTCAGTGGGGCTGACTTGCGTCGGATAACAGCGTGGCAATAAGATAAAGTTTATTCCAATATGGCGGGGGGGGGGGAACTCTTCCCAAAACACACCTATACTGGCCATGCCTCACACCTGCCTTGAGAGCTTTCTTTCGGTCTGTCTAACAGTGTTTCCCAAACTTGGGTCTCCAGATGTTTTCTAGACTACAATTCCCACCATCCCTGACCACCGGTCCTGCTAGCTAGGGATGATGGGAGTTGTAGTCCAAAAACAGATGGAAACCCAAGTTTGGGAAACCCTGGTCTAGACAGAACAATGGTTCTCAAAGGGTTTGGTGTGCCACACTGGTGGGGCAGGAGAGGATGGCAAGTGTGGCAGGAAGACTCAAGGACAATCAAAGAAACATTTAAACATTTCAGTGTAGTGTAGCGAGGTATAGTATAGTAACAAAATGTTTTTATCTGCGGAATATGGATCGATATTCAAGAGCACTGGCTATTTTTCTACAGTTCTCCACAACATATTGTTGTGAACAGGGATTTTCAACTCTGACAAAGGGTAATTAGGGATAATAAAGCATGTACAGTGGTACCTCGACTTACGAGTAACTCGAGTTACGTTTTTTTCGAGTTACGAATGACTTCCGGTAAAACAAAATGGCCGCTGCACCCGAATTTTTTCAACTTACGAAAAGACGTCGCGGCCGCTTTTAATAGGATTTTTTCGACTTACGAATTTTTGGCCCGGATTTTTCGACTTACGAATTCCCCCCCCCCAATGCATTCCTATGGGGATTCGACTTACGAATTTTTTCGACTTACGAAAATCGCGTCGGAACGCATTATCGTCGTAAGTCGAGGTATACCACTGTAATTTTTATTTTTATTTTTAAAAGTGTCCCTGGATTCATTGGGGGGGGGGAATCTGGTAACCATACCCTAGTACAGTGATGGCTAACCTTGACACCCCAGATGTTTTGGAACTACAACTCCCATCATCCCTAGCTAACAGGATCAGTGGTCAGGGATGATGGGAGTTGTAGTCCCAAAACATCTGGAGTGTCAAGGTTAGCCATCACTGTCCTAGTGTATAGGACAGCATCCTAAGGCTTCAGACCCAAACATGCTAACTCATGCCTAAGTCCCCCTCTTGAACACAATGAGACTGAGTTACTTAGGACTGCACTGTTAATATGGCAGAAAAGGGCATGGATGCTAAAGAGAGTTGCATGGAGAGCTATAATTGCTACATTTTTGCTATGGAAATTTCCACAGCACTTATGCTACCCAGGAAAAACAGATGTAATGCATAAGTGAATAAATAATATGCATTTATATTAGCCACCGCACATCAGCCAGCCAACCTAATACATATACACAGCATTGCATGTTGGCGTAGGCAAGACTGTAATCATATATTTCCCTTCTTGGAAATTACAGAGGTGTGTTCAGTGTGTAATCACACCTCCAGCATAGGCAGTTTCCCCCAAGTCTTATTATCAGCCCCTTAGCAGAGATGAAGTGTTGTATTACAGTAATTATGACTTAACATAATCCTCGGATTTTCTATGAAATGCTAGGAAGGCTGTTCCTAGCAGCCCACAAGTGAGACTTTCCTGAATGTTCAGCTTTGTAGAGCGAGCAAAGACCCAGGAAGGCTGAAATTATAAAGTGAAAAGTGTGAGGGTGTTTGTTGCTCCTCAAAAGGGAATAAGCAAATCTGTTTGGTGCCTTTGTCAACTCCACTGAAAGGAGAGGACGTGAGCCACTCAGGTTAACCCCTTCTAGCACCTCCTGCTTTTTCACAAGCTCTCCTTAATAAAAAGCCTTGCAACAGACAAGTAGTCCTTGAAGCACAGCAGAGAAATCAGTGAACATCATTGTCTGTCTAACTTCTTTGGTGGGAATGTTGAGGATAGTAGGAGAGGATATATTGATTAAATATTATCCTCTCTCCCTTACGCTAGTGAGCTAGCAGCAGATCACATTCCCTTGTACATAGTAGGAAGCTAGTTGATAGATTCATTAGAACCATTTGAGTTAAGCAATCCAGTCTAGCTTGTCCAGATTGGACTGTTCCTGGTAAACCCCCTTTAGTTCTCTCTTAAAAACAATAATGATGCGACAGTCTTCTTTTAGACAGTAATTATAAGGTTTACTTACATTCAGTTCACAGTATGATCCTTTAGCTTTTAGTTACAGTTACAAAGTTACAAAGTAAGGTGTGGGTTTAGCCTCTTGTGAGGGATGAGCCCATATGCTGCTGGCTGAGAGCCGGTCCACAGCAAAAGCATCAAGAAAGTCAAAAGGAATAGCATCAAGAGGAAGAGAGAGCATCAGGAGGAAGATGGTTGTGTGACAAGCCCCTTTATAGGGTCTGTCAGGGTCATGCCCATTTACCTGGTCACATGCAGGGGGAGGATGCTCAAGACCAGGTGAGACAGGAAGTCCTCCTGGCTGGAGCAACATTCCCCTGTGTGTCCACTCTGGGCAAACAGGAAATGTTGTATTTGACTGCTTTTGTGATACATCCCCCACTTTTGGTCCCGAGGTCAAACCCGATGTAGTGTGCTGCAGCCACTGAAAAGGGCAGCTGCACCATTTGTTCCTCCTCTGTACCATCTAGTCAACTTTACTTGTGTCGTGGCTTCATAGGGTTGGAAATAGCTTTCTGTTTTGATTCTCTCAGTTTCCCATGCTTCTAACCTTAATTTCAGTTCTCCAAATCGGCAGCAATTCACAATTTTTTTTTAAAAAAACCTAATGAAAATTCATCAGCCTCTTAGTGCAAATTTCTCCTGATAAACATATGCAGTTTTGACTAATGCACACATTTTTTTTGCAAGCAATTTCCCCATTTAAATTCATTTTTTTGAAACGTTGGTTGGAGAATTGCATTGCAAAATTCAAATAAGTACAAATTTTGAAGAATGGCTGTGTTTTGGTTTGCATATTGTTTTGGAATTTGATAGATTAAACATAGACACAGAGTTTAGGGTCTCCTCCTCCATCCCTCCATAGGGACGCGGGTGGCGCTGTGGTCTAAACCACAGAGCCTAGGGCTTGCCGATCAGAAGGTTGGCGGTTCGAATCCCTGCGATGGGGTGAGCTCCCGTTGCTTGGTCCCTGCTCCTGCCAACCTAGCAGTTCGAAAGCACGTCAAAGTGCAAGTAGATAAATAGGTACTGCTGCAGAGGGAAGGTAAACGGCGTTTCTGTGTGCTGCTCTGGTTCACCAGAAGCAGCTTAGTCATGCTGGCCACATGACCCGGAAGCTGTACGCCGGCTCCCTCGGCCAATAATGTGAGATGAGCACCGCAACCCCAGAGTCAGTCACGACTGGACCTAATGGTCAGGGGTCCCTTTACCTTTACCTCCATCTCTATGTCATCGTGATGTTAAGTGTTTCCCCACTCCTCACCAGTGGCATCCAGTGATGGCAAGCAGGGTGTGAAATGCAATAAAATGTAATGCAATCAAACAAGTTCTACTACATGTTATGAAAGGATATAGGAAGCGAGACACGTTTGCTGTTTTCAGCAGCTGTGACTTTCATGTAAATATCAGGCTTGGTCTGCAGGAACTGCTATTATTTGGGACAGGATGTTGGGTGATGTGAGATATGGGCCTAATAAAATGTATGTACGTATGTTGGACTGCCTTTGTAGATTGGCTTTGTTCACAGTCAAGTCTGACTGATTGTCATATTTGACAGTGTCCCCCAATGTCAGGTTGGCCAATGACTTGGTTGCAATGGTGTTTCCTTCCCTCACAGCACATTGCACATCTCATTTATGGGAATTACCATGAGATGTTCATTCTGCAAACAGCTCTGTGCTTGTGGCAGGCTGTGACTTGGGATTGTGTCAGTTGACTTGCAGAGATGACCGTGGACAGAAGTGCAACTTCATAGTAGGAGGCTAGACGCTTTTATTTGCAGAATAAGAGTTGGAAGATGTCCAAACAGAGGGTTGGATTGTGGGGAGGTAGATGGAAAGGAACATTCCCTTGACCTCTCCTTCTCTGCACATACCAGGTGTACATATGCCTGTAACTCAGGATAATTATTTGCGCATCTGATGAAATGGTGCACGTAAACATATGTTACAGTAAACATGCTAGTCTTAAAAGTGCCACAAGACTCTGTGGTTTGGGTTGCCCATGCTGGTCTTGAACATGGATCAATGTCTAAACTGCCTCCACTGAAAGGTGTTGTGTCAGAGGAAGCATCTGTAGTGTTGGTCTCAAGTGGTAGTTTTGTGCAGGCAAGTCACTCATTCATATCGGTGTGTTTGACATACATACATGTGCAAATCCACCCTGTGGCAGAGACAAGAATGAAGAAACATCAGCAGATGAGCTGATGAGAGCGAGAGCGAGAGAGAGAGAGAGAGAGAGAAAGTGGAAAAGTAGGTGCATCTTTTAGTTGAGTCAGTGCTTGTTTACAATGTCAGGATACAGAGATTGTTACTTGTTTTAGAGATTGCATTGCAGAATATTTTGCCAATCTCTTTGGTAACTTATTGATCACTCTGTGTCACTATATGTAACTAATAAATACACTCATCAAAATAACAACCTTGTGACCGCACAAAACCACTTTCCTGGTTTGGCAACAGTCCCTTACTTTATATATATGTATATGTGTGTGTGTGTGTGTGTGTGTGTGTGTGTGTGTGTGTGTGTGTGTATATATATATATATATATATATATATATATATATATATAGTGAATTTTGCACATAGGAACAAACATGCAATCAATTGCAGTTTCCCTCTGTCCCTCCCCATAACAACGCCGGCTACATCCAGTTGTATCCTGAATTTTTTCTGGTTTTGCTTACTCTCAGCTCGCTTCAACCTGCAATTCATATCCCCTCAAACATGTAAACAAACCAGGTCATGAAAATGACTCAGAGGTTTGTTATCCCCGTATGACAGATTGTATAAACAGGCCCTCCTACAGCTGCACACAAATGAATTGTGCATGTGTGTCAGGATGGGATAAGATGGATGTAGATATAGATTTGTATTTTGCAGTAGCTTGCTCAAAGAAACAAGACTGCAAGACTGAAAATGAGCTACACAGACATTTATTTGAAACCTTAATATATCTACATCTCCATTAGGGCTCAGTCCCACAACCTGTTTTGTAGTACTAGATTCTCAGAAATTATGAAGATTAGAACATATGCAGAATGTTTACCTCTTAGTTAGCAAATGACTCCAAGTAGCTCCCATATATGAGGATTGGAGAAAAGGCTTCCCAAGCAGAGGGTATGATGCTCACATACTTATGGCTGAGTTCAGTTCAGCTATGAAGACCAAGCCCTCTGAGGACCATAGTGATCTGGGCCACTTCTGGCTTCTGCCAAAAATAAAATAAAAAAGACAACACAAAAAACCAAAATAAGGCAGGAAACATGAGTGAGTGGTTTGATCTGAGAGGGCATGTTCAACTCAGTCTATAATAATAATAATATAATAATAATTTATTATTTGTACCCCGCCCATCTGGCTGGGTCTCCCCAGCCACCCTGGGCGGCTTCCAACAAATATTAAAAAACAAAACATTAAAATCACAGATTAAAAGCTTCCCTGAACAGGGCTGCCTTCAGGTGTTTTCTAAAGGTCATGTGGTTGTTTATTGCTTTGACCTCTGGTGGGAGGGCGTTCCACAGGGCGGGCGCCACCACCGAGAAGGCCCTCTGCCTGGTTCCCTGTAGCTCCGCTTCTCGGAGTGAGGGAACCGCCAGAAGGCCCTCGGCGCTGGATCTCAGTGTCCGGGCTGAACGGTGGGGGTGGAGACGCTCCTTCAGGTATACAGGACCGAGGCCGTTTAGGGCTTTAAAGGTCAGCACCAACACTTTGAATTGTGCTCGGAAACGTACTGGGAGCCAATGTAGATCTCTCAGGACCGGTGTTATGTGGTCCCAGCGGCCACTCCCAGTCACCAGTCTAGCTGCCGCGTTCTGGATTAATTGCAGTTTCCGGGTCACCTTCAAAGGTAGCCCCACGTAGAGCGCATTGCAGTAGTCCAAGCGGGAGATAACTAGAGCATGCACCACTCTGGCAAGACAGTCTGCAGGCAGGTAGGGTCTCAGCCTGCGTACCAGATGGAGCTGGTAGACAGCCGCCCTGGACACAGAATTAACATGCGCCTCCATGGACAGCTGTGAGTCCAAAATGACTCCCAGGCTGCGCACCTGGTCCTTCAGGGGCACAGTTACCCCATTCAGGACCAGGGAGTCCCCCACACCCGCTCGCACCCTGTCCCCCAAAAACAGTACTTCTGTCTTGTCAGGATTCAACCTCAATCTGTTAGCCGCCATCCATCCTCCAACCGCCTCCAGGCACTCACACAGGACCTTCACCGCCTTCACTGGTTCTGATTTGAAAGAGAGGTAGAGCTGGGTATCATCCGCATACTGATGAACACCCAGCCCAAACCCCCTGATGATCTCTCCCAGCGGCTGCATATAGATGTTAAAAAGCATGGGGGAGAGGACGGAACCCTGAGGTACCCCACAAGTGAGAGCCCAGGGGTCTGAACACTCATCCCCCACCACCACTTTCTGAACACGGCCCAGGAGGAAGGAGCGGAACCACTGTATAACAGTGCCCCCAGCTCCCAACCCCTCTAGACGGTCCAGAAGGATGTTATGATCGATGGTGTCAAAGGCCGCTGAGAGATCCAGCAGAACTAGGAAACAGCTCTCACCTTTGTCCCTAGCCCGCCGGAGATCATCGACCAGTGCGACCAAGGCAGTTTCAGTCCCATGATGAGGCCTAAATCCCGATTGGAAGGGATCCAAATGGTCTGCATCCTCCAGGCGTGCCTGGAGTTGTTCAGCAACCACCCGCTCAATCACCTTGCCCAAGAATGGAAGATTTGAGACTGGGCGATAGTTGGCCATATTGGCCGCATCCAAAGATGGTTTTTTAAGAAGTGGTTTAATAACCGCCTCTTTTAGCGGGTCTGGGAAGGCTCCCTCACAAAGAGAGGCATTCACCACCCCGCAAAGCCCATCGCCCAGCCCTTCCCGGCTAGCTTTTATAAGCCAGGATGGGCAAGGATCAAGGAGACAGGTGGTTGGTTTCACTCGTCCAAGCAGCCTGTCCACATCCTTGGAGGCAACAGATTGGAATTGATCCCACACAACTGGACTAGACAGGACTCTAGCACTCTCCCGCCCCAGCCCTGCTCCCACGGTGGAGTCTACCTCTTCCCGAATCTGAGCGACTTTATCTGCAAAAAACTTTGCAAAAGCATTGCAGGAGATCTCGGGGTCCCTACCAGACCCCGGTGACGACGGTGGTTCTGATAAATTTCGAACCACCTGGAAGAGTCTCCTGCTGCTGTTTTCTGCAGATGCAATAGAAGCGGCGAAGAAGGTCCTCTTCGCCGTCGCCATTGCCACTTGGTAGGCTCGAAATTGAGCTCTAGCCCGTGTCCGGTCTGATTCGGAATGAGTTTTCCGCCACCGGTGCTCTAGCCGTCTCAACGACTGTTTCATCGCCCTCAGCTCCGGGGAGAACCACGGGGCTGTCCGGGCTCCATGCAATCGGAGAGGGCGCTTCGGAGCCAGACAGTCAATAGCCCTGGTTAGCTCCACATTCCAGCGGGCCACCAGGGAATCGGCTGAAAGGCCATCAACATGGGATAAAACATCCCCCACCACTCTCTGGAAGCCAATTGGATCCATTAAGTGGTGGGGGCGGACCATCCGAATCGGTCCCACCTCCCGGCAGAGGGGAAGGGTCGCAGAGAAGTCCATCTGCACCAGGAAGTGATCTGACCATGGCACTTCTTTTGTTTCGCTTTTACTTAGTGTCAGATCACCAACATCCGTAGAGGTAAACACCAGGTCTAAGGCATGTCCGCGGTTATGAGTTGGGCCAAACTTATTCAGGGACAGCCCCATGGAGGCCATGCTTTCCACGAAGTCCCGAGCGGCCCCTTGTAAGGTCGTGTCGGCATGGATGTTAAAGTCCCCTAAGACAACCAAACTAGGTGTCTCCAGGAGCACATCCGCCACGACCTGAAGCAGCTCGGGCAGGGAATCCTTGGTGCAGCGGGGAGGTCGGTACACCAAAAGGAATCCTGTACTGCCCCTATTGCCCAACTTCCAGAACATGCACTCAGAAAACTGGGTCTTCCCAATAGGACGCCTGGCGCAAACTAATGACTTCCTAAAAATCACTGCAACCCCCCCATCCCGCCCAGATGGCCTGGGTTGCTGTGCGTAAGAGAAACCTGGTGGACAAGCAGCGGCAAGGGCTGGCCCATCTGCCTCATCCAACCAAGTCTCTGTCACACATGCCAGGTCAAATCCTCCATCCACAATCAGGTTGTGGATGGCAGTGGTTTTGTTCATCATTGACCTGGCATTACACAGCAACACTTTCAGGTCATGTGGGTATCCCTTGTTGATTCCAGTACCCATCCGGTCAGGGCCAGACCCGGAGGCAGGGATAGTCCTCAAACAACGACTAAGCCTGCCTCCTCGGTAATGACATGGTCTGGTCCTAGCGTGACTCCTCCTCCTGCCCGTGATCACTGAGATCGGGTGTCCCAATACATCCCCCCCTGTGGAACTTGCCCCAGCCATTCTGTTGGCTGGGACCCACTCCCCGGCAGCCCTAACCCCTCCCCTTAAGAACAAAATAAAACCTATATAAAAACAACAGCAAAAACAAAAAAGGAAAAGAAAAACAATCCAACCCAAAGAAAAAACACAATAAAACAATACAACCCAAAAACAATAGAATTACAAATATACCAACATTACACAAATTCCCAAACTAACTAAGAATCCATCCCACCCACCCTAACAAAAAATAATAATAATAAATTAAAAAATTAAAAAGCATTTTTTAAAGAACTCTATGCTGTTATGAGTTCTGCTGAGCAACAGCAAGCAGTCCTTATGAAGCCCAACAGGCCCCACCCTGGGCAAGATGGTAAGAAGCAGGGGGGGCCTGAAGGCACTCACAGCAGGAGTTTCCTGGGCAGCAGCTCCAACAGCAAGCAGTCCTTGTGAAGCCCAACAGGCCCCACCCTGGGCAAGATGGTAAGAGGCAGGGGGGGCCTGAAGGCACTCACAGCAGGAGTTTCCTGGGCAGCAGCTCCAACAGCAAGCAGTCCTTGTGAAGCCCAACAGGCCCCACCCTGGGCAAGATGGTAAGAGGCAGGGGGGGCCTGAAGGCACTCACAGCAGGAGTTTCCTGGGCAGCAGCTCCAACAGCAAGCAGTCCTTGTGAAGCCCAACAGGCCCCACCCTGGGCAAGATGGTAAGAGGCAGGGGGCCTGAAGGCACTCACAGCAGGAGTTTCCTGGGCAGCAGCTCCAACAGCAAGCAGTCCTTGTGAAGCCCAACAGACCCCACCCTGGGCAAGATGGTAAGAGGCAGGGGGGGCCTGAAGGCACTCACAGCAGGAGTTTCCTGGGCAGCAGCTCCAACAGCAAGCAGTCCTTATGAAGCCCAACAGACCCCACCCTGGGCAAGATGGTAAGAGGCAGGGGGGGCCTGAAGGCACTCACAGCAGGAGTTTCCTGGGCAGCAGCTCCAACAGCAAGCAGTCCTTGTGAAGCCCAACAGACCCCACCCTGGGCAAGATGGTAAGAGGCAGGGGGGGCCTGAAGGCACTCACAGCAGGAGTTTCCTGGGCAGCAGCTCCAACAGCAAGCAGTCCTTATGAAGCCCAACAGGCCCCACCCTGGGCAAGATGGTAAGAGGCAGGGGGGGCCTGAAGGCACTCACAGCAGGAGTTTCCTGGGCAGCAGCTCCAACAGCAAGCAGTCCTTATGAAGCCCAACAGGCCCCACCCTGGGCAAGATGGTAAGAGGCAGGGGGGGCCTGAAGGCACTCACAGCAGGAGTTTCCTGGGCAGCAGCTCCAACAGCAAGCAGTCCTTATGAAGCCCAACAGGCCCCACCCTGGGCAAGATGGTAAGAGGCAGGGGGGGCCTGAAGGCACTCACAGCAGGAGTTTCCTGGGCAGCAGCTCCAACAGCAAGCAGTCCTTGTGAAGCCCAACAGGCCCCACCCTGGGCAAGATGGTAAGAGGCAGGGGGGGCCTGAAGGCACTCACAGCAGGAGTTTCCTGGGCAGCCATCAGAACCGATATTATTATTAATATTATGGATATTTTAAATTAGTTAATTTGACAGGGAACAACAAAGCAAGTCTTTTACTAAATCACACCTCTCATTTGCAGCTCCAAACTGAGCGTGTGTGTGCATGCCACATTTTGGTCCGATGCAGATAAAAAAAGTTGTGAAACTTAACAAGTGCCAACAATAAATGACAAGAGTCTAAATTCGAGGCCCTATTTGAGCTTGATGCACTGGCGGAGGAAGAGGAGTGCGGGGGGAGCGCACCGCCCCCGGCAGCGCGATCCCGGCGGGGTGCCATCGTGGCTGCCCCCTGCCACGCCCCCAGGACATGCGTCACATCCCTGTGGGTGGAGCGCCACGCCCCCAGGATGCACGTCAGCCCCGCCCCGTCTGCTCTCCGCCCCCCAGTGCCGGAGCATGAAGCTCCACCACTGGCTTGACATCCTGGTCCAAATGACTCTTCCGCCAACACTTGAAAGAGCAAGGGAGAAGCATGCAGAGCAGGGGCGTTTCTAGCCCCTTGGCTACCCGGGGCGGGAAGCCAAGAGGCACCCCCGGGGGCGGGGCGCCATGGCGCGTGCGTGCATCATGACGCATGCGCACAGCATGATGCCCCGCCCCCGGAGGGGCTGGGCGGCGGCTTCGGGAGTGTCCCGAAGCCACCGCCTGGGAGTGCCGGCATCCCTTTGTGCGGCGGCTGCTCGTGCCGGTGCACGGAGGGGTGCCGGGAGGGCGGCGACTTCGGGAGTCTCTGCGGGCTGCAGAGACTCCCGAAGCCGCTGCCCGGGCTCCCTCGGCAAAGCGCAAGTTGGTGCAGGGAGAGGGGCGGGCCAGCGAGGAGGGGTGTTACCCCTCCTCGCTGGTCCGCCCATCTCCATTCCCTGGCTCCGCAAGCCAGCCAGCGGCGGGAAAAGCCGCTGGAACAGGCGGGGGGGGGCTTTTTTCGGCGCTGCCGGGGCGGAGCCGCAGGGGCGGCCAGAGAGGGGGGTGTGACACCGCTCCTCGCTGGCCGCCCCTGCGGCTCCACCCAGGCAGTGCCAAAAATAGCCTTAAAAAATAAAAATAAAAATAATAATAATTTAAAAAAAAAAAAAAGCCCAAAGTGTCACCCTCAGCAGGGCACTGCCCGGGGCGACCCGCCCCCTTGCTACGCCCCTGATGCAGAGCAAGCAGAAAAGTAGACCTGCAGCTCAGCTTGTTATGATTTGCAATAGGAGCCAACTCCTAGGAGCTCCCCATAAAATATTTGAGGGGGCCAGCCCCCCTCAGTTGATGGGCATTGCCATTCAAATACTGTGTGTGCCACATCACGAGATCGATTACGTAGGGTGGGGCTTACCTGCCTATCTCCCAATATTTTATTCAAGTTGGCACCCTTGCACATCACAGCAAGCAGTTACAAAGTCCTATCGACTTAGTGGGAAGATTAGATGAATGGATATCTTATAGACACAGACTATGTATCGACAAATATTATGACATTTGGAAAGCTTTTGTATAAAAAAGTGAGGTTATAAATCAATGTATTAGAATAATAATTTCATTCATATACCTTTGTATTAGACTGGTATATACAGAATTATAGTGTTTTTATGCACCTTTTGTTTTCTCTTTGATTTTTTAAAAACTTTTTAGCTGAAGTGTTTTCAATAAAATATCAAAATAATAATAAAAAGGATTATTTGGAGCCGGTGAGCGAGGCTAGGTCTTCTTTTTAAAAAAAGAAAAATATTTTTCAGATTCTGACTGCAACCCCTTCTTCTGCCGAGCAAGTCAAGTTGGAACAACTTTGTCCACAGGCTCAGCAAGGAGCGCCTCTGAGCGCCGAGGGGGCGGCCCTTTGCGCGCTGGCAACACCAGTGGGACGTCAAAAAGCGCGTGGGGTGGGGTGGTGGGGGGTAGCCTGCCGGTTTCCGCGCACAAGGCAGAGGTTGGCGTCCGAAGCTGCCTGGAAGAACCCGGGAGTTGCGTTTCCCGAGCGAGGCAAAGGCGGAGCGAGCGCGAACGGGGCGCCTGCCTGCCTGCCTTGGCCGCGGACCTTCCCCGCGGAGCCATGGGCTCCATCACCTCCGCGCTGACGCGCTCGCGCAACGCCGTGGTCCAGGTGCGCTCGGAGCCGTCGGGGGCTCCGCCGGCAGCCGGCAGCAGCAAGCCGCGAGCGTCCCGGAGCAAAGGGGCCAGCAAGGCGGCCACCGCAGCCGCGCCTGCCCGCCGCCCGCCGCCCGCCCCGGGCGCCTGGGAAGGGAGCGACCGGCCGGGCCAGGCGGAGGAGAAGGAAGCCCGCGAGGAGCTGTCCGTGGTGCTGAAGCGCCCCGAAGAGGAACAGGGAGCGGCCGGGCTTGCCTTGCCCCTCAATCTCCGCCACTGCCGGAGCGCCTGTGAGTGTTAGACGACTCTCTCTCTCTCTCTCTCTCTCTCTCTCTCTCTCTCTCTCTCTCTCTCTCTCTCTCTCTCTCTCTCTCAATCTGCTCGGCTTTCTGAGTAGGGCAAAACTTCCTTGGAAGTTTAGTTGAGAGAGATAGCGGGAACTGGGTAGAAACCAGTTCAGGGGCAGGGTAAAGCGGAGCTCTCTCCAACACTGTGACATGGCAAGCGGTGCCGGCTGAAATCCCCTCCCCCTGTATCAAATGATAGTTGCATTTTTTTAATTGTTTAACATCTGGTTATTCAAGCAGCTCAGAGTGGCACTGTAGCCTCTCAACAGTTCTACGGAGCTAAGTTATAGGGAGGTTTGTATCTGGGTTTGCTGCCCAACGCTCCGTGGTGTGGTTGTATCTGATGGGTGTCCTTTTGCATGCACTAAAGTGATATATATTTGTTTCTGCAGAGCAATGCAGGGCAGGAGGATTGTTCTCTGGCCAGAAAATGTGCAGACTATATCTGGCACAGGGGAGACAGCAGAGGAAGTGCAGGCAGGAGTAAACAATAGGAGGAAACGCGTGCAATAAGCCTTAGTTACAGTAGGGCTTGGATGTTGATTCAACAGTTTTGGCCATCAGCAGCCTCAGGGCATACCTTCTAGCAGTTCGCAAGCTCAAGCGTGAGGATAGGGGACAGTGAAGCTGTGACCTACAGCACGTTCTGTATTCCAGGAAGACCTTCCAATATAAGACTGTGCTCCTTCACTCCCCCAATCAGAGAATTCAAAAGCGTACTGTCACTTGCATTTCAAATACTTGTTCATTTTTTAAATGCTTGATTTAATGTCTTTGGTACCTCTCCCATCCCAACCATGGCTGGGTGAAGACAGGATGGTAAGAGACCATGGTTATGTTATGCTGTGTATAAATGAATGTCGCTTGAGCTGTTAGCAAATGACTGCCGTGTGTTTAGGGAAACAATAATTTAAGGGGTGGGAGGAGGGAAAGAATGGGCTTTTAAAAGCACAAGGCGCTGGCAAGGGCAGAATACAGTTAAGAGTGTACATTGATATGGCAAACAATTAAGAGTCATGTGATTTTGGAAAAGCTCCACCTTCTAAAAAATGTGCTGCAACTTTTTTGAACCACGGAGGAAGCTGAGAATCCTTTTGCATTGTACATATGTGTGCAGAGAGAGAGAGAGACACACAGAGAGAGAAGTCAGAAGGAAATGAACATGAACCCTTGGGGAATGCTGGTCTCACATCCAGGTAACCCAGTACAAAGAATTAATTGCAGGTAGCTGAGCTGGTCCATTGGGGGGGGGGGATGCCTTAAAGCATTTGGTTGACCACTGTGTGATACAAGATAGTGGATTAGATAGGCTTTGTATTGATCCTGAAGGGCTTATTTTGTCAACTTTTATTAAAGCAGATAATTCAACATAGGAATGTGCAAGACTTTGAATGAGTTAATATTGCTGTGATTACAATAGATATATTTTACTTCTTTCCTTGTATTTCTATCCCAGATCCACTGTCCCTCAGCCAGACTATATTTTGAAAAAAAAATACGATGCAAGAGCACCACGAGTCCCTGTGGCTGCTTACCTGTGTCTTGCGAGTGGCAGGGGCTGGTGGCGGTGGTGGTGGAGGGACAATGAGTGGCATGCGAAAGGGCTCCAGAGAGGGGCTGCTTAAAATGGTGACTGCTCAAGTGCTGCTGCTGCTGGCACCAACAAAGCCCAGCCCCCTTCCTCCTCTAGGCAGGGTGGGGAGAAGCCAGGAGGAGGGAGGGAGGAGGCGCCGCCGTGTGAGGGAGAGGGAAAGAACACGCGTGCTCTGGTGATCCACGCGGTGATTCCCGGACTGTCCGCGAGCCGGATCCAAAAGGCAATTGGGCCTGATCCAGCCTGCGGACCTTAGTTTGCCTACCCATGTTCTATCCCATTCTTCCTCCCAATGGGAGCACAGTAATCAGCTCCACACTAGTTTACGTGGTCTGTTAGCACCACCAATTGATATGGAGATGCACTTGGGAAGAGAAACAATATGACAGATCCCGAGAAGGCAAGCTGACAGCAGCTCAAAAACCACTGGTCTTTGCATCCCTTCTTTTTTAATTTTTCTTTTTCTTGGCCGCTGCTCCCTTCTCTTGGCTTCAACAACATGGGTGGTCCCATAGCTCAATGGTAGAATGCAAGCTTTGTATTCAAAAGGCGTCAGGTTTGATCCGCATTATCTCCTGCTAAAAACGATACAGGTAGCAGAGCTAGGAAAGACCGTTGGAGAGCAAGAGCCACTCAGTCTAGCCAATGCCTGGGTAGATAGACCAACCGTCTGACTCATATAGGGTGTGATATAAAATAACCATCTTGGCAATGAATGCTTTCCTGTCAATTCTCTGCTGATGACGCGTATCCAGCTCACCATTATTATTTTGCACAAGTTTATTAGAATGCATCCTCATGATAATGCAATAAGCTGAATGAATAGAGATAATGGCAAAAGTTGCACACCATTAGTGCAAAGTTTTCCAGTTCACTAACTAGCAGCTCATCAAAGCCCATTCCACTTATCACAAAGGAAATGCATAATTAGACTAAAATTATTTTAAGACATCAAGAGACATATACTTCTAAATTGGCCTCTTGAGGGTTTATTTATGGGTGAGGACATGCAGAGCTCATGGAATATACTCATCACTGTTTGGCAAGGTGAGCAGGCTGCAAACATGGAATGCTAGAGCCGAACCATTTGAACCTAGGGACGTGGGTGGTGCTGTGGTCTAAACCACTGAGCCTCTTGGGCTTGCAGATGAGAAGGTTGGCAGTTCGAATCCGGGTGATGGGATGAGCTCCTGTTGCTCCGTCCCATCTCCTGTTAACCTAGCAGTTTGAAAGCATACCAGTGCAAGTAGATAAATAGGTACCACTGCAGCGGGAAGGTAAACAGTGTTTTCGTGCGCTCTGGCACTTACCACGGTGTCCTATTGCACCAATAGTGGTTTAGTCATGCTGGCCACATGACCTGGGAAGCTGTCTGTGGACAAACACTGGCTCCCTCGGCCTGAAAGTGAGATGAGCGCCGCAACACCAGAGCCAGTGTGGTGTAGTGGTTAAGAGCGGTAGACTCGTAATCTGGTGAACCGGGTTCGCATCTCCACTCCTCCACATGCAGCTGCTGGGTGACCTTGGGCTAGTCACACTTCTCTGAAGTCTCTCAGCCCCACTCACCTCACAGAGGTGTTGTGTTTGTTGTGGGGGAGGAAGGGAAAGGAGAATGTTAGCTGCTTTGAGACTCCTTTGGGTAGTGATAAAGCAGGATATCAAATCCAAACTCTTCTTCTTCATACCCTATAGTTGCCTTTGACTGGACTTAACTATCCAGGGGTCCTTTACTCCCCCTGGGTCTTCATCTTCATATTTCCCCATCGCCAGCCCAGGCTCTTTTTGTATAACTCCAGATACATTTGAGTTCACACTTACAAGGGGAAAGGGATTCATTTTTAGAGCAATGCTGTGCTAGTAGGCAGAACATCTTAGGGAACTGTATCCCTCATATTTTCAAGTCTCTTAAAAAAATTAAATAATCATGTCTGAGATATTAGGAGATTGAAAAAAAACACTTTCAAACTGATCAGCTAATGAGGGTAAAAGTGCAGTTGTAATTGAACAACATGGGATTTAGAAAGGAAATGCTGTTTTGACAATGGCAAACATGTTTTATTTAGTTGCAGAGGGAGGGAGTTGAAAACTTTGTTCTTAAAACCACATGCATCAATCCATTAAGGGAGGTTCATTCACCTCTCCCCCATTCCCAAATGACTAGCAAGTTTTATTTAGAAAAATAAAAATTGTATGTTTATATGGTTTGCTCCCATTGCTCGGTCCCTGCTCCTGCCAACCTAGCAGTTCGAAAGTACGTCAAAGTGAAAGTAGATAAATAGGTAGATAAAATAAGTAGATAAAAATGGCGGGAAGGTAAACGGCGTTTCCGTGCGCTGCTCTGGTTCGCCAGAAGCGGCTTAGTCATGCAGGCCACATGACCCGGAAAGCTGTCTGTGGACAAACGCCGGCTCCCTTGGCCTGAAAGTGAGATGAGCACCACAACCCCATAGTCGTCTTTGAATGGACTTAACCACCCAGGGACATGGGTGGCATTGTGGATTAAACCACAGAGCGTAGGGCTTGCCGATCAGAAGGTTGGTGGTTCGAATCTCCGCGACGGGGTGAGCTCCTGTTGCTTGGTGCCTGCTCCTGCCAACCTAGCAGTTCAAAAGCACGTCAAAGTGCAAATAGATAAATAGGTACCGCTCAGGCGGGAAGGTAAACGGCATTTCCGTGCACTGCTCTGGCTTGCCAGAAGCGGCTTAGTCATGCTGGCCACATGGAGTATATGGAGACCGCTGAACTGACTGGACGAATCCGCGACCAGAGGGACGATGCAGTGGAAAAAGATTGGAGAAAATTTAAAGACTATCTTAAAAAACATTACAAAGTATAAGAATGGAAGGAAATGCCAATGTAAAATTAGTTTATAGCAGAAAATTAGAGTAGCATTATGGTAGTGATATTGTATTAAGAAATTATTAAGTAGTAGTTAATTTAAGTTGGTTTTCGTACAGTAATTATGAATTTATTATAGATCTAAGGAAATAATTCAGAAGTAGAGGAATTAAATGAAGTGATAAGTTGAAGTATAAGGAAATTGCCGGTAGACAACTGATAAGGAGAAAAGACATAGAGGGATAGGCTGGAGGAAGTCATGACATAATGTGAAGGATCTAAGGATAAGAATATAATTATAAATGTTTTGTGTTAGTTCGTGTATGTAGTGTATGTTAGTGTGTAAATGTTTGTATGTTTAATAATTTGTTGTGGAAATTTAATAAATATTATTTTTTTTTTTTAAAAAAAGTCATGCTGGCCACATGACCCGGAAGCTGTACGCCAGCTCCCTTGGCCAATAACGTGAGATGAGCGCCGCAACCCCAGAGTCAGTCACAACTGGACCTAATGGTCAGGGGTCCCTTTAGCTTTACCTTTAACCACCCAGTGGTCCTTTACCTTCTTTTTACTTATAGACTTTATCGGGAAAGCAGCTGCAATGGTTGTTGCAGTATTTTAATGACGACAAGCTTATTGACAATTGCAATTAAATGTAGGAGTTTATTTTGCGGCATAAAGGATTGAACAGCTTTCCCTCTGCTAGCATAATAGAGTAATAATAATGTGCATGAGTGCACATGTCTTTTTTTTGCTGAAGAACTCATCAAACATTTAAAAAGATTCTTTGTTTTGCAAATGCGCACAAGGTTTAAGTTCTTCAATGCAAGCTTGCCAAGGAGTGCTGCTCAAATCTTTCTATTTCATGCTCCTTTGGCTTTGTGAAACAGACTTGGTTAGTTGCACAGCAGGCGGCGGCCTCAACTTTAATAGCCCCGCACAGAGATCAAATGGAGTGTGCTAGTGCACAGATGGGTACGAAAGCATAAAAGACTGTAGGCAGCATTTACAAATGTAGGAATGTGAATGTCATGCCACGATCTCTCAGGAAACAAACCAAGGCAACTGAGACAAAAACTAATCAAGGGGGAAATCTCCAGGGGGTGAGCGTACAAAAAGGGAGAAAAGAAAATGTAAGATTTACACACCCACCCTGTGCTAAAAGAGAGAGAGCTGGGAATGTAAACACTATTTAAGAAGTGAAAAAAGCCATTCTTTGCCAGATTTCCAAAATCCCAAGCAGTCAGAATGAGATGGAAAAAGATTCCGCCCCCCAAGCTTGGCCCAAGCTCTGTGATAAAAACAAACAAAAACCAGCCGCAACTCTGTCCCGACAATATATTGCATATTTATGCCAAGTTGCCTTTTAAATATTGTTTTGGTATGCTTGAGTCTGAAGGTGTTGCAGTGTGTGGCAGAATTCCTTTTTGTGATTTTGTGGGTGGGTGGGGAGGGGCAATTAATAGAAGGAGGAAAGAAACAGAGTAGTCGAGGGACGTGGGCATATTGGTAGGACAAAATGGGATTCTCCATGCCTTTTTTTAAAAGGAAAAAGAGCTGCATGGGCCTCTGATCTGCAGCTGCTTTGATTTTAAAATAGGCAGGGGGAGAATCCCAAACATATGATTCAAAGCTGTATTTAAAGTAATGTTTGGTGACTTGAGGTCAGGCAAGATGCAGAAGTACTGAAGCTCTCAGTGTGGTCCAGTTCTGCACTGTATGTTTCTGGGGCCTGTTTGTTTGCATAGCAATGTCCCTCCCCTCCCTGGGGAAATAATGACACTGACACATCGTATAATTTTAATAGGCGAAAAAGCTACAACTTTATTAGTTACGGATGTTGAGCAGTATTAGCTTAGGCATTGGACCCTAACAGACTATATCCGACCCCAACCCGTGTGTTGGAAGTCCATACAGTGCATACACCTGTTTGTGTATTAAGTCTGTTTAAGCATTAAATTTATTAAATCTATTAACTGTGTATGTAATTAGATCTATTGATTGTGTATATTTAATAATATTGAAGACATTGTGAGCACTTTAATTTACAACATGGAGATTTAATTCAGTGTGTGGTCTGAAGGCTCTGTGTTGAAGTATTCTTGTGGCCTAGTCCGTATGAAAAGTTGGACCTCCCTGATCTAGAAGGCACAACACAGACCACTTCTGCATTGGGTTTTATGGGGATTTCCCATTTTCATAGTGTTTAATAGTGTGAAACGGGACGCGGGTGGCGCTGTGGGTTAAACCACAGAGCCTAGGGCTTGCCGATCAGAAGGTCAGCGGTTCGAATCCCCGTGACGGGGTGAGCTCCCGTTGCTCAGTCCCTGCTCCTGCCAACCTAGCAGTTCGAAAGCATGTCCAAGTGCAAGTAGATAAATAGGTACCGCTCCAGCAGGAAGGTAAACGGCGTTTCCATGCGCTGCTCTGGTTCGCCAGAAGCAGCTTAGTCATGCTGGCCACATGACCCGGAAGCTGTACGCCGGCTCCCTCGGCCACTAAAGCGAGATGAGCGCCGCAACCCCAGAGTCGGTTAAGACTGGACCTAATGGTCAGGGGTCCCTTTACCTTAATAGTGTGAAAAGCTGGTACAACTGCTGGAAAGTGCCACTTGCACCAACCCCTGTATTATTAACACCTTTGAAACGTGTTTTGATGGTTGTGTAGAACCCTATTCAAATGGGAACATGGTAACTAGAGGTGATAACAGGGTTGGTACAGTACATGGTTGTGGGAAAGATGATGCTGAGCAGAGCACATGGAAAGCCCATTCACACCATGTCCTGCATCCCTGTTGCTGTGGAACAAAAGGTTACACGCAACTCTTAATACTTGCACAGTACAGTTGACTACTACCAAGGGTATAATTACACAAGCATCCAACTGTGATTTTGAGAAATGACTCAGAATTATTGTTCCCGGCTACAATTATGTGTTCATTCTACCCCATTTGGTCTCGAAGAGAACCTGATAGTTATTATTAAGTGAAACTGTTAATAGGCAGAGCAGTTGAAAGCTCAGCTGCAGCTGTTCTGGAGTTGTCAATACGGCAACTGCTAACTTTATCCCCCACTGTTATATTTCCCAGGGCCCTTCCTCCTTATTCACAGATATTTGCATGGTTACCCAGAGCTGTATGAATGCGTCATATAAGCATGACTACAGGGAGGAGTGGAGGGTCATGCCTGCGGGCCTCACCCTGCCTGCTGTGCCTTCAGCTTATGCATGCGAGCTTTGTACAGCATCCAGCTGCACCCATGTGGGCTCTGCCAACACAGTTCAGAGAACACTCCAAAGGCAGGGTCCCCCATTCATGTGAGCCGAGCAGACATTAGACCAAACGTGCAGAAGTTGGGCTATGTGGTTAGCAGGCATGCTTTTACTGAACATGCTTCTGGGCCCAAGTGCCAGGTCCATTCATTATTTATTTTATGGATTAAATCAGAGATGGGGAACCTTTGAAAGCATGTCAAAGTGCAAGTAGATAAATAGGTACTGCTGCGGCGGGAAGGTAAACGGTGTTTCCGTGCACTGCTCTGGTTTCAGCAGAAGCAGCTTAGTCATGCTTGCCACATGACCCGGAAGCTGTACGCCGGCTCCCTCAGCCTATAGAGCGAGATGAGCCCACAACCCCAGAGTCGTTCATGACTGGACTTCACTGTCAGGGATCCTTTACCTTTCTTTCTTTCTTTTCTGTTTTTTTAACATTCGTGGCAGAGTTTGAGTTCCAACAGATATTGGGGTAGTTGAAGTCTTCCATGACTACTGTAGCTGTCCTTTTTGAATGTTTGGCAATCTGCTCTAGGAAGGCATCACTCAAGTCTTCAGTCTGGCTTGGAGGTCTATAGGAGACACCCACAGTAAGGTCACTGTTGTTTCCTTTCCTACATTTTACCCATATATTCTCAATCTGTGCTCCATGCTCCTCCCTAATGTTCCCCCTTCTCCCACTTTGTTTGATCTGTTTCTTTTGAATAGGTCATACCCCTCAATTTCTACATTTCACTCATGAGTCTCATTCCTCCAGGCTTCAGTAATGCCTATTAGGTCATATTTTTCCACCCTGTATTAAGAGCTCAACTTTGTATTGCTGGTTCCCTATACTCTGTGCATTAGTATAGAGACAATTGTAGCTTGCATTAGTATAGAGACTGCTTTGGACAACCATGGCTTTTCCTTAATTTATTGCCTGATTTATATATTTTAGATCACAATTGCCCTTAAAAGTGGCATAAAAGATGTTATAAAAATGCAATAATAATTATAAGAATAATAAAACATGATTAAATAATAATTTTAAATTAAAACCATAATAAGCACCCTTGAAAGAGAGCAGTACCTGTAGCAATTCATACATCAAAAGCATTTCATAAAAAGAAAACCGAAATAAAAATGTTTAAAGTTTATTTTGAAAAAAATACTTTTCCAAAGGTGGAGACCACTCATATTTCCTGGGGGAAAGAATTTCATAACTGCAGGGCCACTGCTGAAAAGACCCAATTTCTAGTATCCTTTAATCTAATATCTCTTATAGATGGGGCCAGAGATCAGGGCTTTAACAGAGAATGGTAAACTCAAGGCAGGCTTGTACAGGAGCAGCAGGACCTTTAGATAACATGACCCTAAACCAGGCACAGGCAAACTCGGCCCTCCAGATGTTTTGAGACTACAACCCCCATCATCCCTAGCTAACAGGACCAGTGGTCAGGGATGATGGGAGTTGTAGTTCCAAAACATCTGGAGGGCCGAGTTTGCCTATGCCTGCCCTAAACTATTTAGGACTTTAAAGACCCAAAGCAGCACTTCAAACCAAGCCCGGAACCAGGAAGCCAGTGTAACCGGTAGAAAATGGTGCAATATGTTCTGAATACATGGTCCCTCGCAGCATCCTTGCTGCCATAGTCTGTCCCAGATGAGGTTTCAGAACCATTTTTAAAGCAGCTCCACATAGAGCAGATTACAGAAATTCCGCTGATGCATCTATGAAACACTATATAAGAAAAAAGACTGACTCAATACTCAGCCCTACATTGTCAGCCAGGGTGGGGGTGGGGGCCATCCTGCAAAGCCGCCGCACCCCTAAAAGGGGGTAAGCGGACTTATTGTGTCGTTGCATCACAATTACTTTTTTGTGTGTGCTTGCTTTATCGATGCACAGAATTGCCACGTGCTCATTGGCAATGCCCAATGCAACTGAGAAATTTGATCCACTCATAGAGACAATTGCATTGAAACTGCTTCTTGCCTTTGTGGCACTGTACCTGCCACTGTGTACGTGCGCACCAGTAACGAACTGAAATCTGAACCCAACCGTCCGTGCAGAGAAGCATGTTGTTATTGGGTAGTCACAGAAGGAACAATGGAGGATTCCCGAACACGTTGCTTCCACTTTGGAAACAAGACCTGCTGATTCAAAACCTGGGGGGAATCTCTCTTCAAGTCAAACACAGCCTGCAGCGTTTACTCTTTAGGTTGGTTGGTTGTGGAAGGTAAACAGAATACTCGCACTTTATGCCCAGCTGTGTGTACTGACAGACATGGGCACAAGAGAGAAGGTACCTCAGCCCCCCTGTTAACACATGTGCCCAGAACATGTGCCTCTATATGTGTCTTTGAAGCCTGCTCTTCTGTGTTCTTCAGGGAGCAAACCCTTCAGGAACCTGAATGCCTGGAGGGAAATGAGTTGGTTGCTAGGGGAACCTCTTCCCTCCGAGAGCTCTGGAGCTGTTCTGTCGGAAGACGGGCTGCTGTCTGTCTCGTACACCTGACCTGGAAACATGCACGTTTCACCAGATACACAGAAGAACAGTGTGTATGGAGATGAGAACTTTGATCTGAATAGTAAAGTGCCCTTGTAAAAGGTAAAGGTAAAGGGACCCCTGACCATTAGGTCCAGTCGTGAACGACTCTGGGGTTGCAGCGCTCATCTCGCTTTATTGGCCGAGGGAGCCGGCGTACAACTTCCGGGTCATATGGCCAGCATGACTAAGCCACTTCTGGCAAACCAGAGCAGCGCATGGAAATGCCGTTTACCTTCCCGCCGGAGCGGTACCTATTTATCTACTTGCACTTTGACGTGCTTTTGAACTGCTAAGTTGGCAGGAGCAGGGACCGAGCAACGGGAGCTCACCCTGTCGCGGGGATTTGAACCGCCAACCTTCTGATCAGCAAGCCCTAGGCTCTGTGGTTTAACCCACAGCGCCACCCGTGTCCCTTGAAGTGCCCTTGTATAGTTCCCCAAAAGGAAAAGGATTCCGAGTTCTGAATTTTTATAGAAATTGGGTCTTAATGATAAAGTGAACAAAAGGCAAATTCTGTAGGGTAACCAGCCTCATATAGCCAACATGCTTAAATCTAATCAATGCAGGGAGGGGTTAATAACATAGAGTAAGCTGCCTTCCAGGCTTACTTTGGTCACTCCCCCTCACCTTAGGAGGAAGGTATTCAAGCCTATTGTTGTACCAGAGAAACTGTACCAGAGAAACTTAAAAATCTGCCTGCACTCCACAAAAACTGAAGATGTGTGCTCACAAAGTAACTGTTGTTCCTTTATCATAATGCCGACACAAACCTTTTTAATACTCCAGCCACACCAGTCTCCCACTCTTAGTCTCTCCTGGTACAGATCTATACCATGTATTAAAATCACATCAAACACACATTTAAAACACATGGCTCCCCCCAAAGCACTGTCAGGGACCTGCCCTCACGCAAGGCACTTGAGACGGGGAAGGAGGGATGGAGGGAAGTGCAGCCTCTCTTGGGAAGCAGTTCTGAGTCCAGCGGGGATAGCAAGGAAAGCCCCAGTGGTGAGGAGCAGGAACGGCCAGGCAGTGCGGTGGAGCTGAGGGTCAGAGATGCTGACAGAGCCCTAGATCAGTGTTTCTCAACCTTTTCGGGGCAACGGCACACCTGTCTCATGAAAAAAATCTCGCGGCACACCACCACCAGAAAATGTCAAAAAATCACAAGGAGACGCTGTGCACCCACAAAATGGCGGCGGCAACGTCGCCATGGCAACGGAAATCACGGAGCTATGCGCCCAAAGTAAAACGGCCCAGGGAAGCCTAAACGGCTCGCCACAGCAGCAGCCCCACAGCCCCAACCGGCAGCGCCAGGAAGACACAACCGCCCGGGGATCCCCGCCACCCTCGCGCTCCTGAGCGCAGCAACCTCCAACCTCCCGACCCGCGCCCACCAGCGCCCCCCAGCCCCCCCGCGCCACCTCTCTCCGGTACTCACCAGAGTGGATGCCGAGCTCTCCGAGGCGCCGCTCCCCGTCGCCAAGGTCGAGGCCGAGCGGGGGGAAACCGAGCAGCAGGCGCTGGGCCTGGACGGGGACCCCGGTGAGGGCAGCGATCGCGGCCCGGAGCTCACGCAGGCGGGAGTGCGCCGTGAGTCCGGGCAGCGGACAGGAGCCGCTCCGGGCTCCACAGCGCCGCCACAACATCTCCCCGCCTGAAGTTCCTGAGCTGTTCTGGCGGCGGCCGCCGGGCTTCAGCGCCCCCCAACAGCAAAATGGCGGCGGCTACCGGAAGCCCCCGCATCTCCCTCCTCCGACTTCCCATTGGTCCCTGGCAACCAATCAGATTCGGCGGTGAGCTCCCAGCCTGCGCATGCGCGGCAGAGCCCGGCAGCCTCTCGGCGGTGCCTCCTCTCGGCGGTGGCCCTCTGTGCTCCCTTTCCCCCACTGGAGCCGCCGCCACGCGCCTGCAGCGTGGGTCCCCAACGGTTTTCCCGCGGCACACCAGCCGACGTCTCGCGGCACAGTAGTGTGCCGTGGAACACCGGTTGAGAAACGCTGCCCTAGATCGACCTGAGTGGGTTGCGGAGCAAAGCAGTCAGCTACTTCCGTCACTCCAGCTGCGTAGAGGGAAAAAGCTTAAGAAAAGGAGGCGACGCTTTGGAATTCCCAAGCTTTTATGTTGGGGGAGGAACCGGCGAAAGCCACTCCCGGATTCTGGAAACGACTCAAGCGGACATGAATCTTAAACGCTCCGATGTACATAGTAAATAAAGTATTAGCTTTAGAAGAACGGATGTTTCTGGCTCTTTACTCTCGAGGAGACAACCCAGAGCCCTTACAAGCACCCTGGGAACTGTGGTTTCCCCCTCACAGAGCTACAGATTCCCAGCAACCTTAACAAGCTACTGTTCCCATAATCCCTTGGGAGAAGTCATGTGCTTTAAATGTGCGTTAGATGTGCTTTAAATGTTTGGTGTGGACCTTGCACCTCGAAAGTGTGGAGCAGCACAGGCAACAGAATGTGAGGGTACAGTTTCACCATGAGCTGGATGATACCACCTCAGGCTTAAGAGGGGGCTGGGCTCTAGTATTATATTCTAGTAGTATATTCTTGCAGGGATTATATTTTGTGTTTGTCCAGCTAGGGAGTGTTCAAAAATGATAGTCCACACCCACGGCCCGGAGGGATAGTTTTAATGTATTTATGTGGGGTTTTTTGTCTGTCTGTTTGGTTTGTACATCACTTTCGGCTGCCCAGGGCAAGATGAAGCAACAAAAAATTTAAATTAATCCTCATCCTCATCCTACCACCACTTTAGGACTCTACCTCCTCACTCTGCTGCAATGTGGCTTTCACCACATTGGCCACAGCTGACATTAAGCTTGTTCATATTACATTCCCCCCCCAATAATTTTTTATTGGTTTTAACAAAATAACACAGTAAAAAACAAACAACAACAAACAAAAAAGAAAACAAATCATACAGTAATACAAATAAAAACATACATAAATCCCTTTAACCTATCATTCTTTCTTATTGTGGGTTGACTTCCTCCCGCCCTCTCTTCCTGCGTTCCTTATATATCATCTTTAGTAATTTCTTTACATCTTTAAAAACATTTTGTTAAATAACCTTAACCTCTCTTCTTTTCCAATATCAATATCATCTATTCAAACCATTATAAACCTTAAATCTATCTTCTAAATCTACAGCCTCACTTATCTTTCAGCTTGCTTCTACTCTTTAATCTTACAATACTTATATAAATATAATTTGAATTTCTTCCAATCTTCTTCCACCGCTTCCTCCCTCGGATCACGAAGTTTCCCGGTCAGCTCAGCAAGTTCCACATAGTCCATCATTTTCATCTGCCATTCTTCTATCGTTGGTAATTCCTCTGACTTCCAGTTTTTAGCTGTTAAGATTCTGGCTGCTGTTGTGGCATACATGAAAAAAGTCCCATCACATTTTGGGATTTCCTGTTTTACAATACCAAGTAGAAAGGCTTCTGGTTTTTTATTAAATGTGTTTTTCAACACCTTTTTCAATTCATTATAAATCCTTTCCCAGAAGTCTTTCACCTTTGGGCACGTCCACCACATATGGAAAAAAGTTACAATTAAATGGGAGTGTTATTTGCTTAAATTGCTCCGAATAAGACAGACGAGACTTAAACTTGCTTACTTTTGGCAGGACCTTGCTTACTTTTGGCAAGATATCCCCAATCATTCCTTTATAGGATTGTGGCTAAATGCAGCTCTTCTTTCAACATCTTGTTGCCAGAAGACCTCTATTCAGATCTGCGAAATTGTTTACAACTCGGAGCCTAGGATGTGTCTGAGCAGATGCTGGCAGCGGTTCCAAATTCTGAATGAGCTCGTGTCTGAATTAATGATGGCTCAGACTGTGAATACTGTGAATGATTCAGCAGTAGAAGTGCTTTATGCTGGCTGTAAATTGGCGTGCATCCACGGAACGTCTTCCATTGTGTCCCTTACTACAAACCAGAGCTAGTCTCATTATTTCACAACAGCGCTTTGTACCTGCAGACCTAAGGCACCAGTTTGCAATAAAGAGAGCAGAACGGTTTTGTTAGACAATGAGCCTGTTGCAGAAGACAAGAACTCAATTTTGTTTTTGTTTGAGTTCCAAGGGTAGAGATTGGCGGCTGTCAGGTAGCCTGGTGGACACTTGAAAGAGGACTTTGCTCTGCTTGTTATGGCTGAACATCATTTGCTATGCTTGAAAAGAGGGTGGGCTCTGCAGCTACCAGTTCAACGGGGGCCAGGGATGGGGAGCCCTTTGCAGCTGGAGGGCCACCTTCTTTCATGGGCAACCTTCTAAGGGCCGCATGCCAAGGACAGGAGGGACCAGAGGCAGAATTGGGGGGGTTCAGTGGTTGTGGCTCTTACTTTATTCTGGCCACACAAAAGGTTTCTTCATTCCCACCTCATCTCTCCACCTTCTGTTCATGCTTGCAAGTTCACAGCTGAAGGAGACATTGCCATTGTCACAGGGCTGCCAGGCAAGAAGGAATTAACTTGTCAAAAGTGCACTTACAAGTTAGGAAAAGGCATGTCCTTCAGGCCTATGTTAAAATGGTTAAAAATGAAATGTGCAGGTGCTGGGGCGGGGGCATGGAAAAATGTGATCAACAACAGCTGACATGCATCATGTCACTGGATTTTAATCAATTTCCCGCAAATTTCTTTTCCTTTTCTTTGAAATAATTTTTATTTGGTTTTACAAATGCAAAATTATAAACAACAAATTGAAAAAAGTATCCATATAGAGAGATTCCTCCGAATCTCCAGAATTTTCCCCGCCCCCTCAATGGGGTCTCATTTTAAACATTTATTACTACATATTCTTCAGTACTCCAGTTTTTATATCAAACCATATTATCCATGGTCATTGTTATGCTACAAGTGAGTCAAAATCCTGTTAATGTTTACAGTGGTCTCCACTTATAAATTCCCATCTATATATATAAAATCGTTCAAGTTGGATGTTTGTTAACAATCTCCTTTCTCCGTAACCCCTTGATCGATTCCGTTCAAATTTGGACACAACGTTCCATGCCCATATGGGAGTGATCATATGTACTTACATTGCACAAATACCACACCTTTCCCAGGTAAAAATGTGATTTTGTGCAAAAAAATATAGCGCTGTCCAGTGGACGTTGAACAGCACAGCACAACACACCTGTTTCTCACTCCTCCTCCTCCTTTCCCAATGTCACTAACACCATCCAATTGACAGACAGACCGCCCACAAACACTACTGCTGGCTCCGCCGGGGGGTATAGAACCACACTGGGAGGCATCGCCATTTTCGTGGTTTGCGACGCTACCTCGACCGGCTATAGATAGAGGCCGGACGACAACGCCGCTACTCACATTTCGGGCCACATACCACAGCTTTCACAGATACAAACGTGCTCCTATAAAAGCAAACATACAGACCACCACTACACCTCAACAACATTGAAGAAGGCCATTGACAAAATCAGGACAAAGAACCTCATAGACTAAAATAGTAGTAATAAACAGTTGTAGAAACGAAGACAAAAACGGGAGGGGCAAACGGAGAACACATAGACTGAACTTCAACGAGATAAGGTGTAAGTAAACATACGCTTTCTCTTTCATACTGTATCTTACTTTTGCATTTCACCAAATCAGCCACAGCAAGGCGTGGCCGGGTCAACTAGTTCTTTTATAAAGTTTTTGTCCTCTTGGTGTCTGAGTTTCCGGTCAGTTTTGGCATCTCGGCATAGCCCATCAGCTTGGTTTACCACTCCTCTCTGGTAGGGACTTTGTCTTCTTTCCATCTCTGGGCTAGTAGCATCCAGGCGGCTGTTGTGCCATACATAAAAAGTCTTTTCTGTTCTTTTGGGATGTCAGTCCCTCTAATTCCTAATAGAAAAGCTTCTGGTTTCTTAACAAAGGTTATTTGTGTTGAATAGCTTGTTTAAATGTTATGGTTCATTATTGTTTCACAGGATGTGTACCACTTTTAAAGCCAGGGTGCATATCCTGACCTAGTTTTTACAGCTGTGTAGCAGTGTAGCAGGTGCTGATAAGTCACTGTAATTAGCTGTGCCACCAATTGTGAATGATATCTAATGTGCAGTATGTGCCTTATTCTGCCCTGGTGGATGGATGGGTGACAATTATAGACACTATGTAAGATGTATGTTTGGGAAGTTGTGATTAAACCTTGCAAAGATATCTTTGCGTCTCTTCAGTGTTTCCATCTGTGTGGTCCACTCTGCACGCACTCTGTGCCATATTTCAATGCCCAATAACTTCAAGATTCCCCCCCCCATTTTATTATATATCATCTCCCAGAAAGCTTTTATTACCTTACAAGTCCACCACACTGGACTTGTGCACAATGGTAGAGGAACACAGTTCTGTCGATCTCATCGGAATGTGGGATTTATGCCTCTGGTTCAATTCTGTTGATACATGAACTCTGCAGTCGGGTCATGCTATTTGAATAAACTCCCCCTGAAATACATCCCAGGCTCTGGAAGTTGTACCTGGCCATGAAGATAGGACAATCTAAGTGAGCGACCCTGATGTCAGGGACTGGCTGGGTGAGGAAGAGTGATGGGAAATTGCAGCCCAAGAACCCCCTAGGGAAGCCTCAGAAAAGGAAGGCTCCGAGTGAGGGGAGTAGTGGTGGGACAAGGAAGAAAGGTTGGGTGGTTGTGGCTGCACAACTAACAGGCTTGAGTGAGAGAGAGGAAGAAGAGGCAGAAAGCACTGCAGACATAAGACAGGCAGCTGAGGAGGAGGTGGGGACTGAGTGCAACAGAGTAACAGGAGTCTGCCGGTCCTACTGTATTCAGCTCCCCTCCTCCCTTGTCCCCAAGGGCATGGTGGACTTTGCATGTAGAAGAAGAAGAAGAAGAAGAAGAAGAAGAAGAAGAAGAAGAAGAAGAGTTTGGATTTGATATCCCGCTTTATCACTACCCGAAGGAGTCTCAAAGCGGCTAACATTCTCCTTTCCCTTCCTCCCCCACAACAAACACTCTGTGAGGTGAGTGGGGCTGAGAGACTTCAAGAAGTGTGACTAGCCCAAGGTCACCCAGCAGCTGCATGTGGAGGAGCGGAGACGTGAACCCAGTTCACCAGATTACGAGTCTACCGCTCTTAACCACTACACCACACTGGCACCACACAGTGACCCCCTCCCTGATGGAGTGTAAGCCTGCAGGGAAAACAGCTGGATGGGGAGGAGATTCAGGAGGAAGTGGGAGGCACAGATTGTCAGCTCTGGCAACTGCTTTACCGGAGCAGTTTCAGTGCAACATCAGCCCCTGTGATGGGCAAGAAATATGGAGCCTCTGGATTGGACAAGTCTTATTTAGCCCTTGCCTGTTGCATGCTCCCAGTTTTCAGCTCCACTTTCAAAAACTGATTGGGCTGTCAGGGAATAGATTTAGGTATGGCCCCCAATGCCTCCAGCCGGTTCTTGACGACACCAACTTTCCATTTCTCCCTCCCTTTGGTTGTCTAAAACAAGTGTTGACTCGTTTGTATCAGAATTATGCTTAGTGATGAAATGCGCTTTTCCTTTGAAGCCAGCTCTGGCAAAACTCATTTTCAAACCCAATTGGAGGGCTTTTGTATAAGGAGATGGGGAAATGAAAGAAATAATCCATGTTTTTTTCATATCCGGTTCTTTACTGTGTTTTATTGTGGCCTTTGATACTTGTAACCACAGCAACAAATGGCACAGGCTACGCTGTGTCAAGGCTTCTCATCTTGCTAATCATATTCCACTTCCAGATACCCTATATATCACAGAGTGAATTAACATTTAACAAAAACACAAGGAGATGTTGCAGAAAGTGCCCATCTCCTCTTTTAAATGATGAACTGCGATGGCCAAAGGCCTCTGAGCGTGAGGCGACCTTTGGAGAGAAAGCCGGTTGTGTTTCTGCCTTGACAGAGACAGACCAGGCTGCTGGGCAAAAGGTTAATGCCAAATTCTGACCAAATTACTTGGATGGAACCAAATGTTTCCATTCAGAAACAGGATGTGAAAACACTGGACCTGTGTGGCAAAAAGGTTAAACTGTTGATTCAGGATTCTGAAATGTTGTCTTAAATTATTATGTTAACGTTTGCTTTTTTTTTTTGAGCATATAATTCCTAAAACATTTTTAAATACTTAGCTTTTGTGTAGCACTATAGACAGAGTGTTCAAAGAACTCCACGATGTTATTTTATTGTTATTTATTGAATTTATATACCACCCTACTCCCCGAGGTCTCAGGGCGGTTCACAGAATAAAATCAAAATATAAAACCACAATATACATAATCAAAATAAAAGCAACAACCCAATAACCCCCCCACCAAAACCCACTACATTCTAAAAGGGCATAAAGGTAAAGGTACCCCTGACCATTAGGTCCAGTCGTGTCGTGAGGGTTGCGGCGCTCACGTAAAAGGCGTTTCCGTGCCCTGCTCTGGTTCGCCAGAAGCGGCTTTGTCATGCTGGCCACATGACCTGGAAGCTGTACGCCGGCTCCCTCGGCCAATAAAGCGAGATGAGCGCCGCAACCCCAGAGTCGGTCACGACTGGACCTAATGGTCAGGGGTCCCTTTACCTTTACCTAGGTCAAAACTAGCGCTTTGAATTGGGCCCAGAAACTAATTGGTAGCCAGTGCAGTCGGACCAGGATCGGTGTAATATACTCAAACCGTCTTGCTCCAGTGAGCAACCTGGCCACTGAATTTTGCACTAGCTGAAGTTTCCAAACCATCTTCAGAGGCAGCCCTACGTATAATGCATTGTTTTTGCCTGCATACATTATATGTGTGGAGAACAGTAGCGTTGGGGTGACAAGATTGTGCCCCATATCATGCACCTTGCTGGCCCCATGCCTGACCTTCATGTCTGGAGCCAAGATCTCAGAAAGGGGATCTGCACATGAATTGATGCCTTTTGGATTTACATGTGATTTCCAGGGGAAGGGCCTGCAGCAGAGTTTCACACCCCTCTTCCAACAGAAGACTGTGAGAGTAGCACCACATCCACTTTAGTAGGTAAGATGCTTACTGTCAGGGATCTGCCTGCCCCTGCCAGTCCAGCTCTTAGTGTTTATAGAGAGCCACCACCTGTTTTAACTACAGATACATCTTCGAGTGAAAACAGTAGTCGCTCGGGGGAGAAGCAGTTAGTGGCTGGGAGGCAAGGAGTACCAGGGCTCCAGGGATTTAGTGAGAGGCCTGGCCCCACCCAGCAGGCTCGATCGGAGGGAGAGACGTCAGGTCCGGCGCATAGATTACGTAGGAGGAGGAGGAGGCAATTTCGGCTGCCAAGAATGTTGTGTTGGCGCCAAAATCGGAGGGAGGCACTTCCGGATTCTGCTAGTGAGTGAACAGACTTGATAAGATATAGCTCTGCACTGTAAATAATTTGGCACTGATTAAAAGAACTAAAAGACAAATGGCTTGGCTTTTCTGTTCTGACAAGGGAATCCTGACACTTACCGTAAAAGAGAAATTTTCACCAGGTGGTGGAAGGTCAACAGAGAAGGCATAAGACAAGTCACCTTAGGCAGGTATTTCTTTTTAACAGCATCTTTATTTCTAACCCGTCCTTTCCAATGGCAGGGTGTTTGGCGGATAAAACTACAGGATGAGAATTCTGGCATGGTTGCTTTTTGTTCTTTAATTAGCATTTGACTGCCTTTATGGTGTGGAAAGTGACTCAGCAGAGAGTACTGCGAAGAAGTGTTTATAAATAGCCAATTCACAACTGAATAGTCACTCATGTAACGCAGTCACAGCGTTCCCTTCTTATGCACAGAAAACCCAGCACGTAGACTGAAATGTCCTTTTGCAGATCCATTTGTATGGCTGATGCAGAAGCACATGTTTGCATCCCCTTCACTTTGGCCTCATTGGCTCGAGATAGTCTTAGGGCACAAAACCATAGAATCATCTTCGTACATGATGTACCCGCTTTTGCCCCACTATGATGTCTGCTCAAACGAGTCTTGGCTGTCCAAACGTTTCAGGGGATGTGGCTCTATTGTCTTTTGTTAATTATTATTTGGGCAATTGTCCTTTTCCTTTGTAAGCCACCTTGAGTTATTGTTGCGGACTGAAAAGCGGGCTATGGCAAAGCCAAAATCGGAGTCTGGCGGGTTGGCAGTGGTACAAAACTAGGGTTGCCATATTCCGAGGAGCAAAAAATTGGACACAAAAACCCACGGCTGGGGGAGGATACAGGGCTGCCGGGGGTTGAGCGCGGCAGCGCAGCCGATGGACTCCAGCAGCTGCTTCTGCCTCCAGTCCCAATGCAGCTCCTAAACACTGCCGCCCGGGTCTCTTGTCAGGAGCCCCTGCCTCCTCCAGCACTCCCAGCCCCACTGCTCACAGACTTCGGGCTCCGGGCAGCCAGAGCAGAGCAGGAAGGGGGAGCCTGAGCCCGGAAAGAGATGGTGACACACTATCCTCCGGCCAAGGCAACTGCTTCTGCTTCTGGGGCACAGCAAACAAACAAATCAAATAATAATAATACCCCCCCCCCACAATAAACCTGGACATTTCCTATAAAATGCAAAAACCCACACGTTGCCCCCCCCCCCAAATGAGGACATGTCCAGGAAAACCCGGACACATGGCAACCCTGTGCAAAATCTGCCAGGTCTGTTAGACTGTTTCACTGGAGACAAGAGTGGAATGAAGCCCTTCTTAAAGCATGATGTTTTCAACCACTGAAGGGCAAAATACGCAGGTAAACGGCAACAGGTATGCCGAAAAGACTGAGGAAAGTGGACACATTCAGTCTAGGGATGAGCACTAGTTGCATGCAACTGATGATCACAGATAGGAATGTTCACCTTCACCCCCAACCAGGGCCGTCTTTAGCATATGCGCCACCAGGGTGCAAAGATTCGCCCAGTGCCCCCAAATTTAGTTTAGCCGCCCCCAAATTAACTTTGATTGAACTTTTTTGGGAGGGAGGAAGCCAAAGTTGTTTGCCTTTTTTAGCGCAGGCACGTGCGGGGGGGGGGGGAGAGGTTGAACTCAAAGTTGTTGAGCTTTTTTGGGGGGAAAGGAGCACTCACTTGTAACAACACCACAGCAAAAAAAAACCTGCTTTTGTTTCCTGGGGTGTGGGCAGCATTGCTGGAAAAGGAGATTGATGAAGAAATCTCCAGTGGGATAAGGAAAGGAAAAGAGAGAGTGCAGAATTCAGGGAAGAGAGAACCATGAAAGCTGGGCAGAGCCCAAGGCAAAGGAAACGCAACAGAATTAATAAAAGCAACACTGCCACCTGCTGAGAGCTTTTAAAAATTGCTGCTGCTGTGGCGTTAAAGAAATATGACACTTGGGTAGGAAGATTGTGCAGTGGGTATAGGGCAGTATATAAATTCAATAAATTCAAATAATAATAATAATAATAATAATAATAATAATAATAATAATAATAGAATGAATGAATGAATGAATAAATAATAAGGTAAAGGGACCCCTGACCATTAGGTCCAGTCGTGTCCGACTCTGGGGTTGCGGCGCTCATCTCGCTTTACTGGCCGAGAGTCGGCGTACAGCTTCCAGGTCATGTGGCCAGCATGACAAAGCCGCTTCTGGCGAACCAGAGCAGCGCACGGAAACGCCGTTTACCTTCCTGCCAGAGCGGTTCCTATTTATCTACTTGCACTTTGACGTGCTTTCAAACTGCTAGGTGGGCAGGAGCTGGGACCGAGCAACGGGAACTCACCCCGTCGCAGGGGTTCGAACCGCCGACCTTCTGATCAGCAAGCCCTAGGCTCTGTGGTTTAACCCACAGCGCCACCTAATATCAGGATCCATAACATTCTGGGTGCCCATATTTATATTTGCAACTCCTCTGCAGGCATGTTTTCTCAGAAGGAAGACCCACTGGATTCTGCCCTAGTAAGACTGCTTAGGGCTGTCTAGCATCTCTAGTATGACTTTATTCATGTCCACTGTCGTGAGTGTGGGGCTTAGAGCCTGCTGCCACTTACAAAAGACAACTTCAGTGAAAGAAAGCTGCGTTCGTGTATATAGTTAAATATTTGTCTAGTTAAATGCTTCATCTGAGAGATTGGGGGGGGGATGCCTTAATTTTAAACCTGAAAAATGTTCCAGAGTATTATTATTTTCCCAGGTCCTAGTCCAACACTGACTGCTACACCACACTGGGGCTCCTACCCCACCCATGGAAAATGTGCGCGTAATATTTGCAAGAAGAGGGAATTGTGCACTTTTCCTGGTCAGTGCGCAAAATTTCCAGCAGGCCTTGAGGAATGTGCATATTTCAACTGCTTTTTGTGCACCATCTGGCTATGATGCACATTCTCCAGTATATATGCACATTCTCCAAGAAGCATGCCCTGCTTTTCTGTCTATTTTTGTGCCAGGAATTGAACCTGGGATCTTAGTTGGCCAAAGCGTGTGCTGTTTGGTATCCATGTCCTACGGTTGCATCCGCCATACCCAAAACACTCATATATCACTTTAACAGCCATGGCTTACCCCAAAGAATGCTGGGAACTGTAGTTCTCTGCCCCCTTAACAAATGACAGTTCCCATGATTCTTTGGGGAAGGCTATGCCTGTTTAATCCCCGCGACGGGATGAGCTCCCGTTGCTCGGTCCCAGCTCCTGCCAACCTAGCAGTTGGAAAGCACGTCAAAGTGCAAGTAGATAAATAGGAACCGCTCTGGTGGGAAGGTAAACGGCGTTTCCGTGCGCTGCTCTGGTTTGCCAGAAGCGGTTTAGCCATGCTGGCCACATGACCTGGAAGCTGTACGCCGGCTCCCTCGGCCAATAAAGCGAGATGAGCGCCGCAACCCCAGAGTCGTCCGTGACTGGACCTAATGACCAGGGGTCCCTTTACCTTTATGCCTGTTTAAAGTGGCATAGGAGTACTTTAACTTTGCAGATGTGGCCTATAGCACTCCCCCAGTTACAGAAATCAGATAGGATTAAATTGGTATTCATGTTCGGCTGTGAGCTTCATGAAAATGGCACGTCTGACAATGGGGATGTCTGTTATCTTAACTGATACTGTGCCAATATCTGCCATTCTAATTTAAAACCCCAAAGAACAGGGAAGCAAACTTGCCTGAACTTTACATTTTTCTTTGTAACATCCTTGTCGCCTTTGGCCTTAGAGTTTGCGTTTAAAAGAGTGGAGGGAAGCTTGGCAAACTTAGATGAAATTTACGTACCTGGATTTCAGAAGGAGACTAGCTGGCCAGGCTACATCAAACAGCTTGGCATTGTTAGCTAATAATGACATTTTGACGGAGCTGCTCAGTGAATTATCAGTGATATCGTGATCACAGAAGTCTCTGGTCTTCAGAGCTTAATGCATCATCATCTCATAGTTTAAATGAACCTTGTAAATCCTTTCTGTCTAAATAGACTTCTTGCATCGTTGCATATGATCTTGTAGTAATAGTAAGGGGGGGGGAAGTGAGAATGAGTTTAAATCATGTTGATTTTTCTTTTAAAAATAATAATTAAAGATTTCAAAATAATTTTGATATTTATTCACGCTGTTTGACCCGATATAACCTCTCACCTATGAACCCACTGTACTTTTAGACCCCTGAACTCAGCTAAGAGTGTTTTTGAATTAGTATATGTCAACGTGATTAGATATTTGTTCATTTGCAGTTCACCTGTTCTACTCCTCTCAAGAAAGGCCTGTAAGGGGCTTAAGAGGAAGGAAATTGGTTCAACTAGTCTTCCTAATATTGCTTGCTAACATGATAAGAAGAACACGTAGTGGAAATATTTTTTTGAGCTTCAAAGCTTCCATTATATTGATGGTCACAGCTAGGGAAGTCACACATGACGTCAAGTCGTCTTCTGTTTTGAGCGTTAGTGGAAAAACATTGTTTAGGAAATGTTGACGTGTGAGTGATAATATGGGCTTCAGACAGTTCACAGTTTAGGAGCAACTTCAAGAGACAAGAAAGGAATGTCACTTCAAAGAGGTTAATATAATCAAGGAAGAAACAGGAACATGAAGAAAGTGTGGGTCTTAACTTATAACCAGTAACTTTAATAAACTCCCTTGTTAAAGAAGGCTTATCAGAGGCTTTTCAGGTTGGATATGTTAGGTATTTAAGGCTATAGATATTACAGCAAGTTCAAAGGAAATCTCAGGAGACTTTTGACACCTTGGGCTCTCACAGGGAGCCAACCTGGGCCCCAGGTTATGGGTTACGTCATGCCCTAGCCTCGAAACCTGAATTCTGGTGGTACCGGAAGTCAGGTTCCAAGACGTCATGAGGCCTCAGAGATGGTGTCTGAGGCCTTCTGAGATCTCAGAACCCGACTTCTGGTGCCACCTTGCGAGCGCTCAGAGATGCTTTCTGAGGTCTTGCAAGACATCGGAACCCGACTCCAGTGGTACCGGAAGTCAGGTTCCGAGGTCTTGGAAGGTCTCAGAAAACATCTCCAAGGCCTCGGAGATGCTGTCCTTGTGAGACCTCATCAGTTGCGTGGGGGTCCTGCAGTGTGGATGCTGAGCACCCACAACATTTTTTTGTGAGTGCTCAGGCATCCAGAGTCCCCCATACTTGGCACCCCTGGCATCTCATATCATCACGGACTCTTCCCTTCTTTACAAAGCAACAATGCATGCTTGAGAACTTCAACAGTGAATATGAAATTTTACTTAAGACTATAGGAAGCTTACTCTTGGATCTGATCTAGTTCAGCAGTTACTGCAAGAATCATAGAATTGTAGAGTTGGAAGAGACCACGAGGGTCATCTAGTCCAACCCCCTGCAATGCAGGAATCTTGTTCCCAACGTGGAGCTTGTACTCATGACCCTGAGATTAACAGCCTCCTGCTCTACGGACTGAACAATCCAATCCCAGCAACCAGCAGCTGCTTTTGTGGTTTATTGCAGATTGAGAAGGAAAGAGAAAAGCGGAAAAATGCGGAAAAATAATAATAAAGAGAGAACTGGCTTCAAATAAGTGCCTGTAAACTCTAGCACATTTGAGAATCAATTTCCCTCTTGTTTCTCCACTGCAAGTTGGCCATTATTTCACCAGCCAATGACTACCTTCCTTCCACTCACTGCTTTTTTAGATTGTGACCTGAGCAACATTTAGCACATTTAACCCTCAATCCGTTGTGTATGTACTTAAGCCTGTCCCATTGAAATAGTGCTTGACAGGGCCGTCTTAAGCCTATCTGGCGCCCTGGTGCAAGGATCCCTCCGGTGCCCCCCATGCCCACCTTTCCCTTCGGGCGGGCAGTTGCGACTGAGAGGAGGGGCGGCCGCCGGGGATCATGCCCACCTCCTGGGCGGGGTGCGCACACTAGCTGGAAAGGGACGGAGGGAGGGAGGGAGGGATGGAGGCTGATCGCTGTGCCCCCGGCTCGATGCCGCCGATCGCCTCCTCCTGCCTTCCCCCTACTGAGCCGCCGACGTGGCCCCTGGACCTCTTCCCTGGCGCCCTCCAGAACGTGGTGCTGTGGTTCCCCGCGCCACTACCGGTAGCTTCTATGGCTAAGACGCCCCTGGCACTTGAGCATGCTTCACAGTGGTGGGATCACCGTTCCAATGATACCACTTCTCACCACTTGCTGCATATTTGTGGCCTGCAGTAGCATGCAGCTGTAAGCAGGGCTTGGTTTAAGTCAAGGAACTGGAAACTGCAGCCCATCGCATCCTTTTGGATTCCAACTTCCATCAGCGTAGCCATTAATTCCCAATGGGAGTTGCAGTTCAACCACATCTTGGTGGGCCGCAGGTTCCATATTCCTGGTTTAAGTTACGATTTACCAGAGCTTAGCTCTTCTAGAATGTGCCGCCAGTGTCTCTGAACATGTGGAGTACTAATAAAGAAAAGATTGCCTTTGGCAATGCTTAGAGCCACCTCACCCCAGATATCTGAAATTAGGAGTAAAGGCTTACAGAGCCCAGTGGGTGGCCATCAGATAGCCCTTTTGGAAATTCGGTATGTGTCAGGGTGCTGTCAGCGGCTCCCGGCTGGTTGCCCAGGAAAGTATAAAGACAAGGGAAAGTTTCTTACCGCCCTTTTTTATTTCAGTCTTTACAGAGAGAGGTTATAGAACCCAGCCTTTTGGATGATGGTGTTGCCCCGAGTGAATCTCCACTCCCCGTCTCTCCCACTTTCTCATTCGTCATCCTCATCATCTCCTCTATGGGTGCTGCTACGTGCCCTCTGTCTCTGAGCTCTTTGCTCTCCTACTTTCAAGGCTCGCCAGGTTCTGGGAGATGGAGGGTCTGGAATGCTTTCGAATGACAATGTGTCAGTCAGCTGCTCCGGCTCTCCCATGATTCCCCAGCTTTTCCCCACATCTGCCTCTGAGCTGTGACCTCCCTCAAACCCCTGTTGTAAATCTATCTATACTGTCTTCCTCTTCCTCCTCCCTGGGAGGGTCAGGATGGGGAGGCGGTCTCTACCATTCTTCCTCTGCCAGTCCCTGACAGTACGGCTGCATGCTTTTGTATGAATAAATTGCCACAGGAGTGGCACCAATTAGCCAACATTTGTAGAGGGCCTACAAAACTGTCTCAAGAGCATAGCTGTCAACTCTCCCTTTTTTGGCGGGAAACTCCCTTATTCCAATGCTGTTTCCCACTGCTATCCCGGATTGTTGATATCCCTTAAATTCCCCGGATTTCAAAGGAAGCAGCTCCTCTCCCTCCCTGCCGGCCAGGGAGGCTCCTCAGCTGCGTTGCTCAGCTGCCAATAAGGAGTCTGAGACCGACTGGGGGCGGAGCTTGCATGCCTTGTGCAGCCAGACCCTCACGCCCAACCAGACAGCCAGCCTGCCTGCCATCCACGCACTCGCTCTTTCGCTCACCCGTTCGCGCACAGCCTCTGGAGCGCAGGGTGGCGAGGCTACTTGGTGGCATTGCACCGCCCTCGTGGCATCCTTTATTTTCAAATCCGAAAGTTTGGAAAAATCCCTTATTTTCAAATCCGAAAGTTGACAGCTATGCTCAAGAGGGAGCTGGGAAGCATGGGAAACAAACTGTAGAATGTTTTCCTATGTAACACACTGAAGTGGAGACAGAAGGATGATAGTCTCTCTCAGCCTGTGCCCAGAGAGTTAAAAACAGACATTTGAAAACGTCTAGCCATCTGGACTTTGCAAGTTCCACACAGGTGGGGTGAAAACTGTGGGATGACCAGCCCACTCCACAGCCTAACACCTTGGTCTCCCACGTACCTTGCTTTCAGACCACACGGGTGCTTTTAATCCAACCCTTCCTCATCTCAGATAAACTCACTCTGCTTTCTTTGCTGTTTACAGGGTGAACTGATGTACACTTGGTTTTTTTTTAGATGTGTAGCAATTAGCGTTCATCTTTTTTAAAAAATAGTCCTGGGAGGGAAATTCGAATAGAAACAAAATACTTGCCATTTGTGAACTTTGAAACAGGTAACATGGACAGATGTGGGTTGCCAGTCCTCCCCCCCCCCCGGATTACTTCTTCAATACAGCTAAATAATCAATGTGCTATGTAATATTAATTCAAATAATAATACCTTCAGTGATGCAGCTTGTTACTCCAGTTTTGCTGTCATGACAACTGCATCTTGAGTCAATTGCACTGTGCAATTTCTTCAGAACAAAAGGAGCAAGATTCAGAATTAAGATAAGGCGCCGCTCTTAGAAGTTTCAGCATTAACTGATGTCCTAGACAAGCAACGAGGATACTTGCTTCAGTTAATTAAAAATAATAATTAAACACTGTAGGTCTTTTGCTGAAACAATTGAAGGAGCTGCTGTAGTGATTTTCCTTCCCATTGTTCCCAGTGACAGGGAAAGAAAGAAAGAAAGAAAGAAAGAAAGAAAGAACCCAGGAAGGGATAGAATAGCACAAGAGCGCTGCTCTGCCCTTATTTTGGTGGAGTAATTGAGTCATCTTCCCTCTGCCTTTAGGATTGCAGCCTTAGGGAAAGTTATTTGAAGTCTTGCGAAACATCTGTGAAATGTAGCAAAAACCATATGAGCCCTGCCTCTCGCTCAACGCAGGCAGGCAGAGTTTCTGACGTTGATGTAAGAAAGAGATCTCTGTTCAAGCAAGTAACAGTACACTCTTGACAGTGGACAACAGAGTTCTGGAGGAGACACCATTCAGGAGTTCAGGAACCAGACAAGGCATTCACTGAGGTCCAGGGCCGAGGGCCTTCTGGCGGTTCCCTCACTGCGAGAAGCCAAGTTACAGGGAACCAGGCAGAGGGCCTTCTCGGTAGTGGCACCCGCCATGTGGAACACACTTCCACCAGGTGTCAAAGAGAAAAACAACTGCCAGACTTTTAGAAGACATCTGAAGGCAGCCCTGTTTAGGGAAGCTTTTAATGTTTAATAGATTATTGTATTTTAATATTCTGTTGGAAGTTGCCCAGAGTGGCCATTTATACCCACATTGGGTGGGGTATAGATAATAATAAATAATAATTAATAATAATAATAATAATTCAGAACTGGACAGAAGCAGCGAAGATGTCCCAACTGTTTACACACCTTGCCCACCAAGCTTTTAATGATGAGCCTGATGTGCTCAGTTGCGAGACTTGCTCTCTTTGAATGTCGAGACCTCTAGAGTCTCTGTGGAGGTTACACCTGGTTCCAGGCAACAATTCTATGCTCTCCTCTTCCAGTTCCTGATCCAATGCCTCCTTCTGAGTTGAGTCCCCATTGGCTGCCCACAGTACTTTCAAGCTTCCACTAAGGCCCTGCTGGGGTGGACCTCATTGGAACTTAGCAAAATGCAGGCAAAATCTATGTGAAGTTAGAATTTGGTGAAATCTGATGAGGGTTATGAGACCCTTGGTAGAACCCAGTTGAAGCTTATGCAAAATCTAGTGAGAGATTCCAGACATTGTGAAACTTCCAGTGGCAGTGTGTGGTTTGGGCCAGGGGAGATTTAAGCCATTGTCCTAGGCATGGTCCTGATCTGGATGCCCCTTCCTGTGGTTGCCTTTTAGTAAGCAGCAGCTTTAGTAAACAGCTTTAGTAAACAGCAGCAGCTAGGACACAAAGGCCACTTTTTTTGTTCAATTGTTCAGTCGTGTCCGACTCTTCGTGACCCCATGGACCAGAGCACGCCAGGCACGCCTATCCTTCACTGTCTCTCGCAGTTTGTCCAAACTCATGTTAGTAGCTTCGAGAACACTGTCCAACCATCTCATCCTCTGTCGTCCCCTTCTCCTTGTGCCCTCAACCTTTCCCAACATCAGGGTCTTTTCTAGGGAGTCTTCTCTTCTCATGAGGTGGCCAAAGTACTGGAGCCTCAACTTCAGGATCTGTCCTTCTAGTGAGCACGCAGGGCTGATTTCTTTAAGAATGGATAGGTTTGATCTTCTTGCCATCCATGGGACTCTCAAGAGTCTCCTCCAGCACCATAATTCAAAAGCATCAATTCTTCGGCGATCAGCCTTCTTTATGGTCCAGCTCTCACTTCCGTACATCACTACTGGGAAAACCATAGCTTTAACTATACGGACCTTTGTCGGCAAGGTGATGTCTTTGCTTTTTAAGATGCTGTCTAGGTTTGTCATTGCTTTTTTCTTTTAATTTCGTGACTGCTGTCACCATCTGAAGTGATCATGGAACCCAAGAAAGTGAAATCTCTCACTGCCTCCATTTCTTCCCCTTCTATTTGCCAGGAGGTGATGGGACACACAGATGATTAACTTCAAGTCTAGTTCAAGTGAAACATTACAGTATTTGGCAAAGGGCATCCTAGCCCTGCTCCTCAAACCACATACAATCCGTACAACAGGAAAGATTCCCAAAACGACTCAAAGGTTGATTTCCACATGCCAGCAAATCCCGCCTTTCAAAGCACAACCATAATATGGCTGTCATGATTAAAAGTAAATTTTACCTTATGTTTTCCCTATGCTCTTATTGCCTGATGCTTGATTTGCAAGTCAGACACATCACATTATCATGAGAAAAGACGGCCTGTTACCAATAGCAGCAAATGGAATCATGAATGCCTTCATCCTGAACTGCTTTTGTCAGACATTTAGACATTTTTCATTGCAACAGCCCCCTCCTCCTCACATATTAGCAATATGGCTTTGAAACTCGGCGTTAGGGTGATATAAAAAGTCATTGTTAAGAAAAACCTCCCCTCTCAAAAACAGCAGGCAATTTAATTTCCTTTTTGTATGAAGCCGCACAACATTTTCTTCCAGTCTCTCTATATTATTATTGGTGTCTGGGGTAGTTTGAGATCCTTTTTGTAACCTGGGGGGTGGGGTGGCCACCCACAAGGCACGGTATGTTTGTGTGTGTGTTGATGGAGGAGCTAGCTGAGAAGAAAAAGAAGAAGAGTTTGGATTTGATATCCCGCTTTATCACTACCCGAAGGAGTCTCAAAGCGGCTAACATTCTCCTTTCCCTTCCTGCCCCACAACAAACACTCTGTGAGGTGAGTGGGGCTGAGAGACTTCAAAGAAGTGTGACTAGCCCAAGGTCACCCAGCAGCTGCATGTGGAGGAGCGGGGAAGCGAACCCGGTTCACCAGATTACGAGTCTACCACTCTTAACCACTACACCACACTGGCTCTCTGAGGGAAGATCAGTCTCTCTCTGGAAAACTGAGCAGCGTTCAAAACGCAGGAGAGACAACAGTTGACTCAAAACTGTGAATTCGAAGCCCTTTCCTTAAGCCTCATAAACAAATCTCCATCTTCGCCAGAAGCGGCTTTGTCATGCTGGCCACATGACCCAGAAGCTGTCTGCAGACAAACACCGGCTCCTCGGCCTATAGAGCGAGATGAGCGCTGCAACCCCAGAGTCGGACACGACTGGACCTAATGGTCAGGGGTCCCTTTACCTTTACCTTTAAGAGATTACAGACTCTGCAAAGAAGATGCAAAAATATTGACTGTCACCGCAGTTCTGTAGAAACAGTGGCAGAGGGTCCACTGTTTGCGAGGAAATAGCAGGAATGGTATGGGATTGCTAGTAAGGGAGCATCAATGGATAGGAACTTCACAGGGAGAATAAATGATGAGGCTCCAACCCACCATCTGATTCTGCAAGGAATCACAAGCCCCCCGTCTCGGTTCAAACAGGTGTGGCAAGATGCCCCGAACCAGACCCAGAAGGGATGAGTGATGCATTCTGAGGTGCTTTCATGAAGTGGCCTTTGATTCTCTGTTTACACTGACTACCTCCCTGTCCTGTCCTCTTGGATGAGCATCTTTTTCCACACGCCTTTCGTGCCACATCATCTTTGCCGCTTGATAATCTTCATGCCGCAAGTATAAAGAGCTACGCCGAGTGCTGCATAACAGTATTAATAATAGTGATAACACCCACGCCATATCCTCCTTCATTTGAACTTACAATAAAAAAAGCTTTCAATTGCCCACAGTATTCTAGCTCATCGATATTTCCCCCGCCCTCTGTTTCTTTTTAAATCCACATTCATTTTCCAGACCTTGCTTTTGAAGTCTCCGTTTTCTGGATCTGCATCCACCGCAACAGGGTTTGAGAACCAGTGGCTCTCCAGATGTTGTTGGAATACCAACTCCCACCATCCCTTGCCAGTGACAAGGCTGGCAGAGGCTGATGAAAGCTGGAGTCCAATAACATCGGGGGGGGGGGAGAGGACATAGGTTCCCCATCCTTAAACTGTGATAATAAAGTACATGCCCAGGGGCGTAGGAAGCGGGGGGCCGGGGTGGGTGGGCCGCCCCAGGTTCCATCATGGAGGGGGTGACAAATTATCAAGGAACAATTACTGCCCTACTAGGGTGGTTCATAAAAACTTTTTTTTTAATGCCTGCTCCAAAGGTCTTATCTTACTACACTAGGGATTATATAGCTATATATGAAATTTCATGCATATCAGTTAATATCTTGACCCTCCTCCACAAAAATAGCTGTTTACTTGGCTGTTTTCCTATGTCATGAAGGCTGAAATTTCAATTCAGTGGAGCACTTACTGTTCCCAACCCTAACCCTGCGGAAAGTCATCTAATTAGACTTTAATTTGATTTTGACATGTTTTTAGGAGGTAATTTAATTATTGTTTGATTTTATATCAATGTTATGTGTCTGATGTTAGCCGCCCTGAGCCCGACTTCGGCTGGGGAGGGCGGGATATAAATAAAAGTTTATTTTTACTAATTATTATTCCTTTGGAAGAAAATATGAAATAACATAAAACCATTTTTGCAGGCAAAAAAAAAAAATCAATTGGGGGGGGGGTGACAAGAAATTTTCCGCACCGGGTACCACCTGACCTTCCTACGCCTCTGTGCATGCCATTGAAATCAGTCTGGAAGCAACCTTTAAAAGCATTAACTCTATTGCATTTTTGGAAATGCTAACTAACTCTAAAGGATAAATCACCCCGTCTCTTTTGATGGTCCAGAACAAAAGAGTCCACAGGGCCAAGAAGGGTGGCCTGAGGCAGTGGCGAAGCTGCATGCTCTGCTACCAGGGGCAGAGAGCAGGCGGGGGCATGGCTGGCGTCCTCATGGGAAAAGGCTGGTGCCTCCGCGGGGCATCACGTGCACCCCGGGGGGGGGGCGTGACGGGCATCCCGGGGGAGTGGTACACTGCTTGTGAGGGCGTGGCACGCATTCTGGGGGCATGGCAGCTGCTGCGCAAGGGTGCGCGCGGTGCATGCCCGGGGGCCCCGCCATGATGGCACCCTACCGGAATAGTCGTGATGGGGGTGGCCCGCTTCCTCTGCACCGCCGTTCCTCCGCCAGTGGCCAGAGGTGTTTTGGCACCTGAAGCGAAACGCCATGGAGCCAGCCTAACAATGGGAGGGCAAACTCTGAAAGGGCTTCTTCTGTAAGCCCAGGTGAAGTTTCCGCAGCTAGTGGGGGGGGGGAGGAATATCCTTTCCAGATCCCTCCTCTCACCTGGCTATGGGGCTTTGCATTGGCTCCTCCTTCGAGGAGAATCATAGAATCCTAGAGTTGGAAGAGACCACAAGGGCCATCCAGTCCAACCCCCTGCCAAGCAGGAAACACAATCAAAGCATTCTTGACAGGTGGCTGTCAAGCCTCTGCTTAAAGACCTCCAAAGAAGGAGACTCCACCACACTCCTTGGCAGCAAATTCCACTGTCGAACAGCTCTTACTGTCAGGAAGTTCTTCCTAATGTTTAGGTGGAATCTTCTTTCTTGTAGTTTGAATCCATTGCTCCGTGTCCGCTTCTCTGGAGCAGCAGAAAACAACCTTTCTCCCTCCTCTATATGACATCCTTTTATATATTTGAACATGGCTATCATATCACCCCTTAACCTTCTCTTCTCCAGGCTAAACACACCCAGCTCCCTAAGCTGTTCCTCATAAGGCATCGTTTCCAGGCCTTTGACCATTTTGGTTGCCCTCCTCTGGACATGTTCCAGCTTGTCAGTATCCTTCTTGAACTGTGGTGCCCAGAACTGGACACAGTATTCCAGGTGGGGTCTGACCAGAGCGGAATACAGTGGTACCATTACTTCCCTTGATGTAGATGCTATACTCCTATTGATGCAGCCCAGAATTGCATTGGCTTTTTAAGCTGCTGCATCACCCCCCCAACCTTGCAGTAAAGATGGGTGGTGGAACATCTCCCTTCTTGCCAATTGGGGAGCATTCTGCAGAGTTTTGCCACCGGTCCCTCTCGGCCCCTAGAGCAGGGAAGACAGGCAGCGAAGCCTGGTGTCAGAATAGAGATGCTGCCCTGGGGGAAGTACCACCTGAGGCAGCTGCCTCACCCTGCCTCATGGGTGAACCAGCTGTGAAACCAAGGTAGCTTGCTCCACTTCTCTACTACATTTCTGACCCACACCTGAAAATCCAGTGTTTCCTGGCTTATTCTTTATAGCCAGAGATGTGTGCTGCAGTTCTGTGAAGCATGGAAAAATGCATAGAAAGTTGGATAAGACGCAGTAGAACACCTAAGAACAGGCTTCCTCAACCTCGGCCCTCCAGATGTTCTTGGCCTACAACTCCCATGATCCCTAGCTAGCAGGACCAGTGGTCAGGGATGATGGGAATTGTAGTCTCAAAACATCTGGAGGGCCGAGGTTGAGGAAGCCTGCCTAAGAACAAATCATAATTCTAGTAAGTGCTTTTTTCTGGGGGGTACTCAAGGGTACGCAGTACTGAAACCATTTTTCTAGAAGAAAAGCACTGATTCTAGTATTTATGCTTCAAATGACAGGATATCACAAGATATCCCAGGAGCCCGATGGAACAGCTGGATCACAGTGCAACCCTGTGCTCTTTAATTCAGGGTGCTTTACTCCCAGTTAGGAGCGCATAGGATTCAGGTTTTAGCTTACTAGCAGTTGGGGTGCACAGCTACTACCCCTTCCCGTGAGAAGCAAAGCAGAATTCATTAAGTAAAAAGCAACATTGTGGAATCATAACTTCTGCAAAATGAAAGAAATCGTACTGATGTGCTTAGTGTTTCATAGTCAGTGTTTCTTGGCACAGAATTTGGATTGATTTTTTTTATTTTTAAGCACGGGGTACACATCTCAGCAGGACTGACGCAAACCATGGCACCGCCTGAGCTGACCTGCCACTCCTCTTCCTCTTCCCTGTTCCTGCCTCCCCCCCCCCCCGCCACTTACTTTTAAATGTTTTGCCAGACAAAACAACCCTTTCCTGATGCTACAACTGTTGCTGGAGCCGCTGTTGACCGGAGAACCTTTGAAGTCACTGCCAACACCAGCCAGGCATCTTCTTGCCCATGGGTAGGCAAACTAAGGCCCGGATCCAGCCCAATCGCCTTCTAAATCCAGCCCGCGGACGGTCCGGGAATCAGCGTGTTTTTACATGAGTAGAATGTGTCCTTTTATTTAAAATGCATCTCTGGGTTATTTGTGGGGCCTGCCTGGTGTTTTTACATGAGTACAGTGGTACCTCTGGTACCCTTTACCTTTTAAGTCCAAGCTTACAATGCACTTTGAGAGTTGGTTCATGTCTGCAAGTTCCATTAGAAGGCGCTGTAGAAATGCAATTTATTAGGAAATAATGGCCTTTTTATCAAGGGTGATGGCAACAGTGGCAAGCAAGCATTTTATTTTTCAAAGTATGCTTCTGAGTTTGTTTGTTTTTTGCTGCCTAAACTGTTTGATTGCCTTTCCTAGTAAGCCATATGGATCGGTAATCTGAGATCTTTTACATCCCCATGGGAGTGTCTGTTCGCTGCTTTTATTCCATAACAGTCAAGGAAGTAGATCCTATAATGGGGTCTCCTCTTCCCTTCACACGCATGTGGAACTACCATTGACGCTGATGGGACTAATCAGTGTGGACTAAAGGGAGAATAATTTCCATTGTCCTAATCAGCTTTTAAAAAATATTATTACTGAAGGCATTGCAGTAACCTGGGCAGATGCTTATAAATACATCTCCAGAACACATCCCCACTGGCATGGCACTGAGCTCGCTCCACTGGGTTTCTGTGGACTGCTTGCCTGAAGTCCCGGCATAGTTAATCCTCAGCTGTACTTTTGTAACATGAAAGACCATGCAACTGGAATACAAGCGAATAGACAAATAGGAGGAATTTGTAAGAAAATAGGAGAGAGGGCAGCCTGCTCCTGTACTGCAATTATTTCTTCTTTGGTCAGAGATAAAGTATTCTCCTTCTCTTCCTTTGCTCTCCTACCCGTCTGATGAATTCTAAAGTACCCATTAGGTGGTCCTGTTTAGTGGCACAGGAGACGATGTCACCAATGTCACGTCCATTTATTTAAAAAAAAGGCCTTTTGGCAACGAGATGGAATTGTTCTCCCAGCCTGCAAGGGTTTTTTTTGGTTTGTTTTTTTTTACATCTTGCAGATTCCATCTCTTTTGTTTTGCAGTTCTGTTGTTGAGGCTGTTGCTATGAGAGTTCTTCCCCCACTCTCTGGTTCCCGGCAGGGACTTACAGCTGTAGTTCTAGAATTCGGTGGAATCAGATGAGTTGGTGATCCTCCGTTTCTGTTTGCCTCTTCAAACGGTGCACATGTAGGGAGAGGGACTAAGTCAAGTGGGTTACTCACAAGATGTAGCTTTCAGGGGAACAGGCAGGGTCTGTGATGAGCGATAGCACATGCGCAGGAATTACTGCAAATGTGCGATACAGAACGGAAAGCAACAGGTTGTGGTGCGGGGTATTGTGTGCAAGCACACACCGACTCCAATACCAAGCAAAAACAGTTTGAAACCTGTTCAGTTGTGATGACTTCCCCCAAAGAAATGATACACAGGCAATGAGAGTCTCGCGACAACAATCTACACCACAAATAAGGAGACTCAAACATATCCAAGCAGTAGCACAGCTGGCAACCAGAAGCAAATTGTCTATAAAGAAGGCACACCATGTCTGAAGATTTGCACCTATCATATAGCTGTCTTGGTTCAAGCTGGAATCCGTCAAACTTTTCCCTAAGGGGAATAAACCATCAATAACTTGAGAAAGACTCATAGCTGAAATGGACTTTTAACCGGTGATCCTGAATTCTTGTGGGTTTATAGTATTCATTGTTATTTGGCATTGATTTGTGAACTTGCGTTAGTGTAATAGAGATACTGTTGGATATATACATTGGCTCCCAGTACGTTTCCGAGCACAATTCAAAGTGTTGGTGCTGACCTTTAAAGCCCTAAACAGCCTTGGTCCAGTATACCTGAAGGAGCGTCTCCACCCCCACCATTCAGCCCGGACACTGAGATCCAGCGCCGAGGGCCTTCTGGTGGTTCCCTCACTACGAGAAGCAAAGCTACAGGGAAACAGGCAGAGGGCCTTTTCGGTAGTGGCGCCCGCCCTGTGGAACGCCCTCCCAGCGGAGGTCAAAGAGAAAAACAACTACAAGACTTTTAGGAGACATCTGAAGGCAGCCCTGTTTAGGAAAGCTTTTAATGTTTAATAGATTAGTGTTTTAATGTTGTGTTGGAAGCCGCCCAGAGTGGCTGGGGAAACCCGGCCAGATGGGCGGGGTATGTATGTATGTATGTATAAATGAATGAATGAATGAATGAATGTGTCTTTTTGAGCCGGCTGCATGCAACACTAATACAATCTATGCCTTAATAGGAATGTGTAAGCATTCCGTCACCCAGTAAGGAGACAGCAGCTCCAGAGCTCTTCTCTTGATTCTCCTTCTGTGCTGCTCTCAGTGAAGCCATGGTTTTGCACAGCATGTCACCTAAACCAGGACTCATGGTTTGTCTCACTCCAGGCAAACCACAAGCTGTAACCAATGTGTATTCTGGGATTTACAGCCTGTGGTTTTTCGAGAGGAGACAGACTATGAGCCTGAGTTCTGTTGACACACTCACCTAAACACAGTGCAGCCAGAGGGAGTTCAGGAGCCAGAGGGAGCACAGCGGCTATGATTGCTACTCTGCGAAGCTTCATGCTAAAGCCATATTTGGGCCGGGTTTCATGTGTGAACCAGCTTGCAATTTGTGGTGTGGACTCCCAGAAAGAAAACTGGAAAATGTAGGTTTGAGTGATTGCTGAGAAATCTTTCTTGGAGATCAGAGGCGTAGGAAGGTCAGGTGGTACCCGGTGTGGAAAATTTCTTGTCACCCCCCACATTGATTTTAATTTTTTTTTGCCTGCAAAAATGGTTTTACGTTATTTCATATTTTCTTACAAAAGAATAATAATTAGTAAAAATAAACTTTTATTTATATCCCGCCCTCCCCGGCCGAAGTTGGGCTCAGGGCGGCTAACATCAGATACATAACATTGATATAAAATTAAACAATAATTAAATTAGCTCCTAAAAACATGTCAAAATCAAATTAAAGTCTAATTAGATGGCTTTCCGCAGGGTTAGGGTTGGGAACAGTAAGTGCTCCACGGAATTGAAATTTCAGCCTTCACGACATAGGAAAACAGCCAAGTAAACAGCTATTTTCGTGGAGGAGGGTCAAGATATTAACTGATATGCATGAAATTTCAAATATAGCTATATAATCCCTAGTGTAGTAAGATAAGACCTTTGGAGCAGGCATTTTCAAAAAACAAAAAAGTTTTTTATGAACCACCCTAGTAGGGCAGTAATTGTTCCTTGATAATTTGTCACCCCCTCCATGATGGAACCTGGGGCGGACCACCCCCCGCCCCCACTTCCTACGCCCCTGTTGGAGATCCCTAGCCCCCTTTGTAAGGTTTTAATTTATTTCATTTTAATAGAGCAGTGTGCATGTGCAGTTTTACATGCTTATTTCCCCACCCTTTTGCTTTGAATCTCTTTTTATCAGTTCCCTTCAGAGCATTTTAACACTTCTTGTGTGTGTCTGTGATGAAAAAATGGCCATCCCCTCTCAGCTTGGAAGACTGTGGGGGCTAAGTGGAAGCGGAGAGTTCAGTCTCTCTTCGCCTTCATGGTGTTGGCAGGCTGCCTTGCGCTCCTAAGGGCTGAGTGCAAATATAATAGACAGTATTTTTTTTTAAATCAAATTGGCTAATATTTATTTATTTAAGTTTTAAAAAATGCCTTTTCACTGAAAAAGTCCTCAAGGTGTCCCCCCCCCATTTTTTATTAGATTTTAACAAATGAAAATAAACATCAAAAAACATCAATAAACAAACATAAAAGAAAACAACAACAATAAACATCAAAACAAACATACATCCTTTTAACCTATTCATCCTTCCTGTCATTGTGGGTTGACTTCCTCCTGTCCTCCCTTCCTGCGTTCCTTGTATATCATCTTTAGTAATTTCTTAACATCATTTAACACATTTTAAAAGGGAAGAAGAGTTTATGTCAGGAATATAATTTAAGTTTATGTAATCTTCCTTATTTAATTTGTTTTCAATTGTTATGGCACTTTGTTTTCTTGCAATGTAATGCCTACAAAGAAACCAATAAAAAACTTTTTTAAATTAAAAAAAAATATATAACACATTTTAATTAATTAACCTCAATATCTTTTCTTATCTAAGATCATTATCATCAATTCCAACCGTTATAAACCTTATATCTATCTTCTAAGTCTACAGCGTCATTTATCTTCCAGCTTACTTCTACTCTTTAATCATACAATGCTTTTTTAGATATAATTTGAATTTCTTCCAATCTTCTTGGATTGGTTCTTTTAATGCTGGTTGACAGATGAATCTGGGAAGATGGCTCATAACTAATCTGCCTGTATCCTCCTTTTTCTCCCCTTCCCGTAAAAATTGCTTCTTCTGTGTAAGGTGTTTTGAGACACCCACACAAAAATAAACCTCGAAGAGACTTTTTCAGACAAGATAGGGCTGATTGCCCGGGTTGTACGGGAAAATGTATTTTGTTCCTTCCTTGAACCTTTTAGTGTTCTGCATTCTACGGTTTCTTTTTGTTCACATCTCCAGTACAATATTCCAAGGCCATTATATAACAGCAATTGTTGCATTGTACAAGTGCCTGCAAATGCTTGATATTGTGCTGAACGTTGCAGGGGTCTCTCAAAGTGGTGCTTATCTAGGGCTCTCTTTGCATCCCTTTGTCTTGCTATGGGCTGAAGAGGGTGGTGGAGACAGATGAGGATGTTGTGGAAAGTAGAATATTTGGCCATATATGATTACAGTAACAGAGGTTTAGTAAATCTCAACAGCTTCACATGTCAAGATAAAGCCATGGTTTTGTTCCCTCCCCATTCCACCATCGCCCCAGAAAGTTGCTGAAGTGCAGTAACACGTTGCACAAAAGGTGCGTGAAAGAAAATGGATTTTCAGGCAGAGAAATAGGGGGCAGTTTTCTCATCGTGGACCAGCCTCATTTGGTTTTCTTTAAATATAGGCTGAAGCTATAGGGAGAAATGAACACACACACACACATAATTTTTGGGACCCAGGTGGCGCTGTGGGTTAAACCACAGAGCCTAGGGCTTGCTGATCAGAAGGTCGGTGGTTCGAATCCCTGCAACGGGGTGAGCTCCCGTTGCTCGGTCCCAGCTCCTGCCCACCTAACAGTTCGAAAGCGCGTCAAAGTGCAAGTAGATAAATAGGTACTGCTCTGGCGGAAGGTAAACGGCGTTTCCGTGCGCTGCTCTGGTTCGCCAGAAGCGGCTTTGTCATGCTGGCCACATGACCTGGAAGCTGTACGCCGGCTCTCGGCCTATAGAGCGAGATGAGCGCGGCAACCCCAGAGTCGGACATGACTGGACCTAATTTTCAGGGGTCCCTTTACCTTTATATAATTTTTATTGATTTAAATCACACAATTAAAAAGATTAACAATCTCAACAACATAAATAAAAAAGAAGAAAGAAAAAAGAAGAAAAATGCAAAAACAGAAAAAGAATAAAAGAAAATAAAAATAAAAATAAATAAGATTAATTTACATCGACACGCTTCATACATAAAAGTCTTCTGATCATTCTCATTGTACTTTTCAACTTTTCAATATCTTTCCCGCAGTTTTGGTCTTCAATATTTTTCCATCTATCTCTGTAAGTATTCATTATTATTCTACTTGCAAGTATCACTTTAGTTCTGCTAATATGGTCTTGTTGTTACAATATATTCTTATATATTCCTTAAATATTTTCCATTCTTCAAAAGTTTTTGGTTTCATTTCTCCTCTAACTCCTCCCGTCAATTTTGCTAGCTGTAGGTATTCTAACATGAGCATCTGCCAATCTAAAGTTGTTGGTACTGCTTCGTTCTTCCAATTCCTTGCCAATGGACATATTTTGGACACCTTTCCGCCCAGAGTGGCTGGGGAAACTCGGCCAGATGGGCGGGGTAAAAATAATAAAATTATTATTATTATTATTATAGAGAAGTATAGCAAGAAGCTGCAACAGTTCCGGTCTTGCTGCCAGGGACTCTTGCATGGTTGGTTCACGTTGCAAAATTCTGTCGATGATAACAGAGATATAGAGCAGGAAGCTAAATCTCTTGAGTTGTGGTGAAGTCAGGTGCAGAGGAGGATCCCTACTCCAATAGCATCCATGTTGAAATTAGTAAGGATCTTCTTGGGGATTGGTGAATCTGTCAATTTTGGTTTCTCTCCGTTTTCTGTTTCTCACAACATCAGTTTGTGATCCCTTCCCCCCGGAAGGGCCTCAAAAAAATCCATCAGTATTTTAGTGTTACTTTCTTCCAATATAGTCGTACTTCGAAAATCAAACGGAATCCGTTCCGGAAGTCTGTTCGACTTCTAAAACGTTCGGAAATCAAGGTGCGGCTTCTGATTGGCTGCAGGAAGTGCTTATAAATGAGTTTGCCTGTACACCAATTTGATAATTTTTTTTGGAGCAAGCAGTTTATAAGTTTCCTAAACAAAGGCCGAGCATCAATCTCTGGTTTGGCAACCCGGCAGTAGCAGTCATAGCTGACTGCCATCGTAAGCCCTCAGAGGTTCAGTTTGTTGAAGGCCCAGGGATGGGAAACCAGTGAGATACTGAAATATACTCGGAGTCGAGTGTGGATTTCATGCTCTTTATTCAGCTCATAGTAGCAAGGAATGAGAGTTCCCCCAGAACGTCTGCTTTATATACATTATTTACACAATGGGCCCCATGTGATTGGCTAATCCCAGGATACTCCTGTAAGCCAATCAGGTTGCGGATACACTTCCACCTGGAGCTGGATTGGGTGGCTCCTGAAGACCAATCAAACTCCTGCATTTTGAATCCTATTGTTCTAGGACCATTCAGACTGCTGCATTCTGAATCCTATTGTTCTAGGACCATTCAGACTGCTGCATTCTGAATCCTATTGTTCTAGGACCAATCAGACTGCTGCCTTTTCGATCCTATTCAACTCAGTACATAACAGATACTGTTAGATTCCAACTCCTGTCAGCCCCAGCTAGTACGGCCAATGGGCAGGGATGATAAGAGATGAAGCAACATCCAGAGGACCATCCGTCCTCCACTTCAGAGTCAACGTAATGTTCAACACTCTCCCCCAAATACAGTCCCCAAAGTACCACTGAGACCAGTGGGTCTTCCTCCTAGGAAAGTGTGTAGTGGATTGCAACCTAAAACACACAAAGACTAAAACACACAAAGACACAATGACCTCTCCCTAGCTGTGGCTAGCCTGATGCCTCTGAGATTTTTATTTCTTTCTTTAGCAAGATCCAGATACCGCTTGATCAAAAAATACCTCTAAGACCACGGTGGTACCAGCTCTCTCCCATTTCAAGGAGAAACAGATATATGTTGGTCCCTGAAAAGCAGAATATTGCTCCTCTGAAATGAAACTTCAGCTGTATGTGCTTCTTGGCTGCATGAAAAGACTTCTAATTTCCCTTCCCTCGGTGCCTATCAATTTCATGTGAACACGGTGACCTAAATTCCTAAATGGAGGGCTGGGCGTGTCAGGCAGTGGTGGGAGTTTTGCAGTTCACACTTTCCCCTTTTATTTTTCTGTCTGGACAGATTTCTAACCTCCTTTTTAAAGAAATAAACAACAACAGCCGCTTAGCTCTCATCATTTGAGAACATTCAGGGAGATGAATGAGTTGGCTTGGCAACGAAGGAGCATCAGGAGGTTGGGGAACCACTGAGTGTACTGCTTGGTGGCTGGCTCGCTTCGTAGCAAGTCACACAAATATGATAAAATTTTAGTTTCTTGGCTGCCGCTGTGGCTATGCATTGATTATGAGCAGGAGACCCTTGAGATTTGAAAATGCATCTGCCCCTTGATGAAACGAAGAGAAGGCAACCCACAGCCACAGTGGCTTAGCTCTAGCTGACCATAGCTATTTATCAGGCACAGTCCTTACATTCTGGCAGCAGTCCTTTGTAAATCAGGGTCCCCACTTTTTGGGGGTGCCTTGTCAACATGTGAGTTGCTAGAGTTTACTCTCCCTGCCCTTCAAGATCCACCGCCCTTTCCTTACAGGCTGGGACTTCACGGCAGATGCGTCTTGTTACCTGTGTGGATGAATGCTGGTATAATTTCAATAAAGCATTTTAAAATTTGAATATATATATATGTATATATGTATATATATATCTGTATACCGGCATGAGTGATAAATAAGGATTAATAATTTTTAAATGATTAGTAAGAGTAAGAGTAAGATAAGATGGCTAAACGCTCTGAGACCAAAGAGAGGAAGGGGGGAATAAAATGTAAAATTTGATCTTTGCAAATAAGACACATTTAGAATGGACAGATGGGAAGAACATAGGGAAGAGCAGAAGTACCTGGAAGCTTAGGTGGGAATTTAGGATTATGAAGTAAATTTACCTATGTACTTGATGCTGTTTTAAAAGTAGATGTATGAATCTGTTAAAGAGGATTTATTATGAATTCAACTGTGGGGGACTCGAGGAAGTCAATTGAAATATGAAATTGAGAAAATTAGAACTGCCTGGCCTACAAAACTGGGCCAGGCCTAAGCAATGTTACTGGAAAATATTAGCAAGGTTAAATATACAATGAATATATATATCCCTGTGAGAGGGGGAGATGGATCTTGGCTTCCCACGGTGAGAGGGGGGAAGTATGAAAATTTAACCGTTATGTTATGTGCTTATAAAATTGTAAAAACCAATAAAAATTATTTGAAAAAAATAAATAACACACACACACACACACACACACACACGCACACACACACACACACACACACACACCCCGTATATATATGATGAGCCACAATTTCAAACCTATTTTTTTGGTAAAAAAACCCCCACCTAGTCTTATACACAGAAAAATACGGTACTCCCTTGATTAGAATTAAGTGTTGCATTTCTGAACAGCTGGAATGGTCAAAAGGGCCTTTTTGTTTGTTGAGGAATAGAGGCTGTCTTGACTAGTGCATTTCATAGCTCTGGAACCTGATAAAAAGGGTAGACGTAGCTTGATTATTATTTCCTCTCTTTAAGCAGGTATGATTTTAAAGTGAAACAGAGTCCCATAGGCAGTAAAATGATCTAGCCTGGATAGCACACAGGCTGTCTACATGTTGCATTCATTGCTAATCTACTTCCAGGCTTGATTGGTAAACCTTTTGGCTCCATCCTTGGGTTTTGCATTATTATTATTATTATCATTACTATTATTACTAGTATTATTATTATTTCTATACGTTTCTTTTTTCTTTTTTATAAAGATTTTTATTTGGTTTTTCAAAACAAAAACAAACATAACTCATCATTGCTTTAACATCATTCCTAATAATAATTTGTATATTCACACACTACACACATCCTATTTCTTTTCTTATTTCACTATCATCTTTGGGGTGGCTTCCTCCCGTCCCCCCCGCTGCGTTTCATTTTATACCATCTTAGTAATCTCTTAACATCTTTAAATATCTTTTGCATTTCTCAATATCTTATTTCCTTATCCATTATCATAGACCTAAATCATCTATCATTTAATATCATCTATTATCTGTTAGGTCTGCAGTCTCTTATGTAATCCAACTTTTATATCATAAGTCTTTAAATCATACAGTGTTTTTTAAAATAAGTCTTTCAGCTTTTTCCAATCTTTCTCCACCGTCTCCTCCCTCTGGTCTCGGAGTCTTCCAGTCATTTCGGCTAATTCCATATAGTCCAACATTTTCATCTGCCAGTCTTCTAATGTAGTTATATTCTGTGTCTTCCAGTTTTTCGCAATTAGTATTCTGGCTGCTGTTGTGGCATACATAAAAAAATTCTGGTCTTCTTTGGATTCGTCATTCCAAGTAAAAAAGCCTCTGGTTTTTTAACAAAGGTGTTTTTCAACACTTTTTTCATTTCATTATATATCATCTCCCAGAAGGCTTTTATCTTTAGACAGGTCCACCACATATGATAAAACGTCCCCTCTACCTGATTACATTTCCAACATTTGTTATCCTGCAAATGGTACATTTTGGCAAGCTTGACTGGGGTTAGATACCATCTGTAAATCATTTTCAAAATATTCTCTCTTAGCACATTACAAGCTGTAAATTTAATTCCTGTTTTCCACAGTCTCTATTTCTATACGTTTCTTCATCCAAGGATCACAGGGCGGTTTACAATATAATGAGCAAATTTTTGTTTCTTCGGAAATTAAGGGAGCATCTTGCTTTCCGATGTGAGTATTTTATGGGGGATAAACAAAGGGGTTTGATGCAACTCATGAGACCCTTTTGATAGAAGTTCTGTTGATCTCGCCAGAATTTTTGTTGTGATGAAATCCCAAGAACACACAAAAAAATTTAGCAGAAGGAGCGCTAAAGAAGAATTGAAGGAAGGAGCAATGAGGACGCAGAGTTCCAAGAGGGAGGGCAAGGTATTCTATTACTTGTCAGAAAAATAAATTACTAACATGTTACAAAAACACCTGGAGTGTGTAAAACACTCTGTTTCTTATTTGATGTAATAAAGGAAAACAGGAAGGGCTGAGATTGGGAGAATCCAATAAGGAAACCGTCTCACAATACTGTACCCACTAATTCCACATAGGCAGAAGATATGTGTTTGATAGACCGTGCCCATTTTTTATTTTTTTATTTAAAGATTGGTTTGCAGATGATTGCTAAGAAGTCTGTTCAGTGTGGTTCCAAGGCAGCTCATGGATCAGTTCAGACTGGATATACAATTTTTTAAATCTAGCTTCATACTTGTCAGGGATCTGCCCACCCCTGCCAGTCCAGCTCTGAGTGCTTACAGGGAGCCGCAGCCTGTGTTAACGACAGATTCATCTTCGAGTGAATCTGGCAGCCCCTTTTCGGGCGAGGAGCAGTTAGTGGCTGGGAGCCAGGGAGTGCCAGGTGTCCAGGGAGTTGCTGGGAGACCTGGCACCACCCAGCAGACTCGCTCGGATGGAGAGGCGTCAGTTCCGGTGCATATCTCACGTAGGAGGAGAAGGTGGCAATTCAGGATGCCGAGGCTTTGGTGTTGGTGCCAAAACAGAAGGGAGGCACTTCCGGATTCTGCTAGTGACTGAGCAGACATGATAAACTGAACTCTGCACTGTAAATAGCTTTGCACTGAAATAAAGAGACTTAAAGACAAGACAGCTTGGTGTTACTATTGAACAACCGATAAGAGAACCTGACAATACTGATCCAGAGAACTGAAATAGGGTTCTGTGTGTAGGTGGCAAAACACAACATAACATTGTGTGGGAGTCATTTCAAACTTGCCTGTAGACCATGTGACAATGTTTTGCAGGCTCTGACACTATGGTTTTGTTGAGTTTCAACTTATACTCTCGCAAGTTGCCTCAAAAGGATTTGTATCCTTAAAAGTAGGATATACCGTGACGATTCTGAATAGAGGAAACCACGACTTCTTGCAGTGAATGTGAGAAATGCACCTCATTTTATTTCCCCTTTCACTAAGTTTCAGCTCAGTCACAAGGAAGGTGGGATGAGACTGCTTAACAGGCCACATAAAGCTATAAGGGATTGTTCTTTGTAAATGAAGTATATATTAGAATACTTCTCTAGCCCCTCTTCTGTATCTCCCTCTTTAGAAAATAAAGGAGCACCTTGCCTGCACATTTCTGTGTCTGCAACAGAAAATATTATTTTTCTCTTTCAGCTCAAGAGATTTCCCATTAGATTTCAAGAGAGCACGTGTTTTGCTTCTGGTGCTTCTGAGTCACACTGAGTGCTCCTTGAAGTAGAATGGCAACACTTAAAATCTTGTTGATCTACCAATAGCAATTCAGTTCCTAAGAATTTGGAAATGTCCAAAAGGCTTTTGCGAGGAAATGAATTTGGCTTGACTCAAGCATATCTGAAAGCTGCCAATAATTTATTTCTTACTTAATGAAAGCAATATATATATATATGTATATGAATATATATGGATATATGAATATATATATGAAAGCCAATGATCTGGAAACATTAAGGTGGTTCACAGCCATAAATACAACAGTATCCACCACTTAGTGAAGACCTATGTAAGTACATACTGTAAGTTTTCAATAAGCACTGAAAGCAGATTACTGTGAGTAAATCAAATCTCCGAGGGGATGGGTGCCACAGCAGAGAAGGCTGCTCCCCTAGTCACTGAAAAATGGACACCTACAAATTGTGATCTAACTGGGAGGGCCTCTGATCTGTAATAAAACCCAGTCTCTGAAGCTTTGCTGAGAGATTGGGATTCTTGTATCCATGGCAATTGGTTAGCTCTGTCAGGTAGCAGGAAAACAATCACCATACTTTTCCGTGTATAAGACTAGGGTTTATTTTTTACTTTAAAATACGGTTAAAAATCTGGGGTCGTCTTATTGCATATGCCCATTTTCTAAATTTGGGGTCCCCCAAAGTAGGGAGCGTCTTATACATGGGGACATCTTATACACAGAAAAATATGGTAGATCTGCATTTGTGGGATTTGATTTGAAGAAGGGAATGTATTCTCATTGGTAGAACACATGCTTTGTTGTGCAGAAGGGAGGCACAGCTAAACAGATCAAGTAGCAGGCAATGTCAAAGATTCCCAGATCCCAGAGAGCAATATCCAGTCTGAGTAAACATAGACATATATGTATGACAACTTTTTCTGTTTACCACTCAGGCCCTCTGCACTGTAGGACTACCCAGGGCATTCAGAGGTATACTCAGGGTCTGCATTTGGGGCAGAAGGCCTGGGACCCCACTCGGCACAATGTGCACGAGGGTCCCCCAAATTCACCAGGGTTGGCATGCCATATTTTGAAGAAATTGAAGTGATAGATATTATCATCTAAAGACAGCCTCCTCACAGGAACTTGGGTGGTGCTGTGGTCTAAACCACTGAGCCTCTTGGGCTTGCCAATCAGAAAGTCGGCTGTTCGAATCCATGTGACGGGGTGAGCTCCCATTGCTCTGTCCCAGCTCCTGCCAACTTAGTAGTTTGAAAGCATGCCAGTGCAAGTAGATAAATAGGTACCGCTCTGGCGGGAAGGTAAACGGCATTTCTGTGCGCTCTGGTTTCCATCACGGTGTTCCATTGCACCAGAAGCGGTTTAGTACTGCTGGCCACATGACCCGGAAAGCAGCCTGTGGACAAACGCCGGCTCTCTTGGCCTGAAAGCGAGAGGAGCACCGCAACCCCATGGTCACCTTTGACTGGACTTAATCATCCAGGGGGTCCCCCCCAGGGCCATTAAGACAAGCACTCTCCCCTCACAGGCCATTAAACCCAGAGTCTAAAATTATCTGAATATACCACTGAGGGGCATTGGCTCTTGTACATAAATTTGTAGATTGTCCTTTTCAAAGCAAGCGCCTTCCCTTCCTTACTCAGTGAAAGGGAACATTGGCAAATACTCTTTTCTTCTTACCCAGCAGGCAAAGCGTAACGTTGAATGTAGCCTAATGGAAAACGGGTACTTGGTTCTTGCCCAAGGAGGGCCTGCTGTGTTGAGTTAAGACCTGTATCTTCCCTGTCCAACAATAATCTTCAGAGCTGGCATCAGAGGAGTGCCTGTATTCATCTGGCAGAATAGGAATAATTGACTTAGCTCTCGGCTGATTTCAGTCCATCGTGAATTAGTGGGTTCTTAAATACGACAATGATGTGGCTGACAATTCAGATATGGAACGGAATGAAATGCTTTGGTTGGAATCCATCCCATCATGAATTTTAATCTCTCCTTCCCATTTGCCATATTTCCCCCCTTCCCATCTAATGCCGCTATGAATTAAACGGGTGACTGCACCAAGTGAAAAATCTGAAGTGACAGCAGCAACAGGCAGTTCTCGGGGCTCTGTGGAATGCTTCATTAGCATTTGGCATGGAAGAAAATGGTCAGCTTTGGATTAAATAAAAGGAAAGCAAACTTAAAACAGCTGAGCATTAGAAAAAAACCAAAAACCCACCGTATTGCCTTCTGGCTATTCTGTGTAAAACCAAATACCACTGAAGTAGAATGTGTTTTCCTGATGAAGTCATCCTAACATCCAGATGGTATGTTTCTAGGGGAGGGGAAAGACAGAATCTCTCAGGCATGGATCTCACAGTTGCCATAACCAATCTGAAAAGGGCGATCACATTAGCTATCTAAAAATTATCATAGCATAATTACAGGGATTTCATTCAGTTCATCTTTCCTGAGGAGCTCTTCCCCAGTTTAAGGTTTATTCATGTCTGACGACATTTTGGAGAGCTTAAGGCAATAAGGCATGAGGTTTGATTCCAGAAGTTTACAGGATTAATTTTATAGGGAAATGTAATCCCTCGATAAATCACCCTGGTTATGGATTCTTCTAAATGTCTCTCTCACACTTATATATATATATACACACAGAGAGATACAACCACATTAAGTATACTGTTAGTGTTCCATGGAAAAATCACAAGGGGGGCTGCCACCAGTCACTTTGAGGTAACGTTTACTAGCTAAAATTGATGGTGTGAACTTGCTTCATGAAGCATAAATGGTAATGCCTTCTAGTCATGCAGAATATCCCTAAGCCTCCTGTAACGATTGGGATCAACTGACTAGTTAGAATCAGAATTGTAAAACTGTGATCTCTATTGCCAATCTGAACAGACATCACAGGAGGATACAATGGTTGATGGTAGCAAACACTGTTGAATGGAATCAGCCGGGTCACCCTCCTGTGTCTCTCTCCTGGTCATTCTAGGTCATCCTGATAGTTGGTCAAAGTAGTCTCAGTGCCAATACTGGGCTGAAACTCTGATTAAAATAGGCCTAGAAAATTGGTTTCATCCAAGAGAACATGGGTCTGATTCTAGAACCTTTCTCAGGAATAGGGCATTTGCTACTGCTCTGTAGTTATTCAAACCTTCAGTGCCCATGGAAGGTTTCTTCTGGAGAAGCCTCACCACAGCCAGTGTAAGGCAACACAGGACCATTCCCTTTCACAACAAGGCATTTATAACCTCTTTGGCCCAACCAAGCTCTTCCCTCCCTGATAGATTTTGAAAGCAAGGAAGGCCAAGGACCCAGCACACAAGTGGGCCCATTAACCCAACCTAGGACCTTGCCCACATCCTCAAGCCACATAAAGTGAAATTCATCTATCAGTATCACACCAGACCGCATTCCAGACATCTCCACGGATTCACTGGCTATAACTGTGGAACCTAAATCACGATGGATACAAGTGATTTCATTCTCAAAATGATTTGCAAACTAGTCACACTGAGCCACTGATAGTGTTGGTGCTGACCTTTAAAGCCCTAAACGGCCTCGGTCCAGTATATCTGAAGGAGCGTCTCCACCCCCATTGATCTACCCGGACACTGAGGTCCAGCGCCGAGGGCCTTCTGGCGGTTCCCTCACTGTGAGAAGCCAAGTTACAGGGAACCAGGCAGAGGGTCTTCTCGGTAGTGGCACCCGCCCTGTGGAACACCCTCCCACCAGATGTCAAAGAGAACAACTACCAGACTTTTAGAAGACATCTGAAGGCAGCCCTGTTTAGGGAAGCTTTTAATGTTTGATGGATTATTGTATTTTAATATTTTGTTGGAAGCCGCCCAGAGTGGCTGGGGAAGCCCAGCCAGATGGGCGGGATATAAATAATAAATTATTATTATTATTATTATTATTATTATTATTATTATTATTATTATTATTCCAGTATTGTGGGAGGGCAGATGGCAGGTGCCAATGCACCTCATTTTGAGATGGGTCTAGGGTCAAGTCAGTGACCCTACCAGCCCATTTTCTTTCGGAAAATGGGCTGGTAGATCTTTGATTCCTTTGACCCTCCCTCTCCAGAACACCAAACTGTCCCCTACTTGTGATCACTTATACATCCCTTCACCTGCTTCCTTTACCTAGACACATCCTGACTCTGACACATGCATTCTCAAATCTCAGGACCCTGAAGAAAAAGCCCCCATCCAGCACACAGATCACGCTACCACCTGCCATGCATCCTGTGTTATGTGCCTATAAATGGTTTCCATGATCTCACCATGTCACCATTCCCCAGCAACTCTTGTCTCTAACCAAGAAGGTCGCATACACACGGTCCTGGGTATTTCTCTTTCACACCCAGGAATCGATCCCACCAACAATCAGACCCTCACCCTTGTGTCCTCCTGGACATCTCTGGTTGACCACTGCAGGAAACAGCATGCTGATCAACATAGATTTTTAGTCTGATCCAGTAGGCCTCTTCTTTTAACATTAACTCTTTTGCTATAACACATCCTCCTCCCTCTGTAAATTCAATTAAAACAGCCCTCCTTCATCTTGGGCAATTAAATTTCTGCATGAATTTAGTGTACTGTTGATAGGCAACATGATTACACCTTGCATTTATTAAACTGCTACATTGTTTTCCATCTCAAAGGATCCAAACATGTTTAGTGAACGGTCCACATGAAGCATTGTGTGGTGCTACAGGGCAGCCAGGGGGCATTTAGCAGTGAAATTACCTAAGATTTAAGAGCACAGTTTAAAGAACGTGTCCTGAGAGAAACCACTGAGATAAGGAAAGTGAATTTGCTTTGGAGCTGCGGGACCTGAGCCAGCTAGGGGAAGGGAGAGATCTTGTTCGGATTCAGCAGAAAATAACTAGATGCAACCAGCAACCAGCGTGAAATCAAGTTTAGACTATTCTGTACTTTGCATATTCTGAGGAGAGTATGTTTCATGGCTTCTTTTTTTATGAAGTGGTAAATCCACTGTTTAGGTGACCTAGAAAACCACTTACAAAAAAAGAAAAGAAAAAAAAGAGAGCCAGAGAAGGAGAGCAAGAGCAGCACTTTAAAACAGCCTCATTCTTTGCATCTTTCAAAAGATACTTAATGTAGAACACCCACTGTGCTGAAGTTACTGCAGGTTTACAAGATGGGTGAATTGAGGGGCACGTGTTTAATGACAAGGCTCAGATGGTGCTTTATTTATAGAGAAAGGTATTTTTTTATAAGGTGCCATGCTGCTCTTATAATTTAAGACGGAGAAATATGGGTAACATGTTTAGAAGGACAAGAGATATATAAAGTTGATAATATGTGAGAGAACTTAACAGAGAATATAAGATACTACAGACTATGTGATTAGAAGTCTATCACATTACGTGGTGTAGGGTGGTGGTGGGGGAATTAATGTGTGATATGTATATTTTGTATATTTTGTATTTAATGTTGTCAGGTGTATGTTGTTATTGTGAATTTGTGTGTGTGAATGACTGTATGAAATGTTTTGTATGTAATATTGTCAAATTTTTAATAATAATAATAATAATAAGATGTAGTGGGTGCAGAAAATTGTACCGTAGCTCTTGGCTGGGTTGTCACTATTGCCTTCTTTGCAAGTGCAATTCAACCCTTCTAAAACCCTTATTTGGGGAGACCCCGCAACATTGGTGTGGATCACATCATTCCATACTGTCCCATTATGCAGTCATTTCTTTTTTTTAATTGTCTCTTAGCAATCTCCTGTGTGCAAGACCTTAATAAACTCTCACAAGAAACCCAAAGGCAAGATTTGGACGTAGAGGGCAGGTTGTAGATTTTTTCTATGTGAACATGAAGGAGAACCACCCCACTAAAGAGTGTAGGGTGAAAAGGTCACTGAGTAAGGGAAAGTTACCTCCTCATGAAATGGGGTGGGCAGGATGCTCATATTAATTGGGATGGCCCAAAAGCCTAACATGTATCTTGGGTGATGAAACCAGGGCAATCTTTGGGGTTGTAATCATATTTCACAGCTCTTTTCCTTGTGAAGGAGTGGTTAAGGGTGGCTAAGGTTAAATTCAGAACATGAGGTCTTCTGTTCTGGTCCCACAGGTAATAATTGTTGGCATCCGGGGGTAGTAAGGCCTGCTGGCTAGGCCCCAGCTGGATCGCCTCCCTCTCAGCCTTCATACTGCGGAGATTCATCGACCTCTGGCTCTGACGTAAATCAGCGACTCAAGCTTGCTGCCTTGAGCACACTATACGTAGCAGAGTAAACTGCACAACAGAAGAGGCTGTGGATACATACTAAAACTACGGATTTATTTTACATAAATCAGAACAGAGAAACATGTCGTCTCTCCTTGCCGTCTTCTCAGAGAGACTCTCAAAACAAAAGCAATACACAGAGCGGAGGTTCCACTCACTGGACCCAGCAGTCTGTGCTGGAATGTAAACAGACATGTGACACGCAACAATCCCATGTCTGCAACAAAAGGTGGAATGGAATCTCCCAACAATAATGGGGTCAGTGCAGCAAGGCAGGCCAGTCATTACAGCACCAAGGAGAGCTCCTAATATGACACTTCCTCCAGCAATGTCTGGGTCAAGGCTGAAGCATTTTGACCTTCACATCCAGAACACCTTCTCATGTCCCATTCCTCCTGGAACCTAGTACTCTATCCCTCCATGAATGTATGCCAAACAAACTGCCTGCATTGGCTCACAAGATCTGTAGAATGTGATGTCCTTAGAGATGAGTGTGGTGGTCCTGGACCCAGGGGCTGCAGTATCTGGTCCGTCTCTGGTTCAGTGGTGGTGCTCAGGTCCAGAGGAGGTCAGCTCCTCTGTCAGCACCATGGCCTCCGTATCTGGACTGCAGGGTCCTGACACTCTTAGACCTTTTAAGGATTTGAACTGAAGATAGGGAAAGGCATGCCTAGGGAAATTCTAAAGGTAAAGGTAAAGGGACCCCTGACCATTAGGTCCAGTCGTGTCCGACTCTGGGGTTGCGGTGCTCATCTTGCTTTATTGGCCGAGAGCCGGCATACAGCTTCCGGGTCATGTGGTCAGCATGACAAAGCCGCTTCTGGCGAACCAGAGCAGCGCACGGAAACACCTTCCCGCCAGAGCGGTTCCTATTTATCTACTTGCACTTTGACGTGCTTTCGAACTGCTAGGTGGGCAGGAGCTGGGACCAAGCAACGGGAGCTCACCCCGTCGCAGGGATTCGAACCGCCGACCTTCTGATCAGCAAGCCCTAGGTTCTGTGGTTTAACCCACAGCGCCACCTGGGTCCCAGGGAAATTCTCACTGTCTGGATCTGGTCACCATGTCATGAGGATCCTGTGATCCAAAAAAAATCACAGGCTTGGAGCACATGGCAACAGTGGGGTGGGGAGGGAAGTTACCATTTTTAACTACTTTCTTTTAACACATACATTCAGAAACTTCATATGAAGACATTTAGGCAAGTGAAGAGAACTTGTTTATACCACTTTGGGTCCAAAGGGGGGCTATAAACTCCATGCCAAGGTACAGTCAGGAGCTGATTAGGCTGCAAATCTTCAAAGATCCCTTGGGGGGAGGCTTATAGAGGCTCTGATTCCCACAATCGGCTTCCATCCCAGCAGCGCTGAATGTTCCACGCTGTTGTGCCTAGAGCTCCTCCACATTTCTGCAACATGCACAGTTGATTTGTTTGGCTCAGCAGTGTTACACTAATTGCTGCTGGATTTCAGATCCCAGCGTCTCTAACTAGTGGTTAAAACCTCTGAGTAGGTATGTCAGTAGCATGCTGCTGTGACATTCTTAGGGGGTGGAGAATTACTGCTGGGCATGTCTCTCTCTCTTGGATCCAGCATTGTGCATTCAGAGATGTATGAAGTCGGTGGTGAGTGCTGCCGAAGGGAGAGAGTCAAGGGCAACTAATTGCCTGCTTAGAAAAGCTCTCATCCCACAAGGGGAGAATTGCTGCTGCTGCTGCTGCTGTTCTTGCTGCCTAGAAGACTCACTGGCAGCATCATCATGACAGAGGCAAGCAACAGAAAAGAAGGATTTAAAAAATGCCGGAGTGCCACCTTCAGCATTGATGGCTATAGCTTCACAATTGGTGAGCTCCTTTGTGTGGGTGTTTCTTCTTCTTTTCTTATCCTTTTGTCTCAAGTAGGAAACAGGGCTGGATGAGGGGGCTTGTCCAAGACGGCACTTGGAAGATGCTGCTGCCCCCCTGTAACTTTTGCTTTGCTCTGCCCCTCTTGCCGCTTTGTTGACTTTCTTTTATTCAGGAAAGGTGCCTTGCCCTGAACCACCATGCTTTTGTAATGTTTTTGGCATTGCTTTGGCAAGAGGCATGCAGAACTTTTGTATCGTTGGCAGCCCTTATCTCAGGAAAGCCTGTGTTTTTGGGAATTACATATTGTCAACTTGCTTGCTTCATTTCCTTCCTACAAGCTCAGGAGCACAAAAGCTCTGTGTGTGTGTTGTGTGTGTTTGTGTGTGTGGAGTTTCTTTGTTTTTCCTTACTTGGGAGTTTTAAGTAGGTAAGCAAGCTTCTGTAAACCCATGGTCACTGACACAGCAAACCAAATCTTTCCTGAAATTGCCCTTGTACCACATAAACAGAAATGAAGCGGACATGGAAATGGAAAGAGAAGACACACAAATCACATCCATTCTCCTCGGTCCCTGCTGTAAACAGTGGCTCATTTCTAAAAAGAGGTTAGTGTGGAAAACATGCCTTCTGCTTGCCCCTGATTCCAAAGATGTGGAGGCTAGTTGTGGTTACTCAAGTGCTGGGAGACACTCTGCACAACCTCAGAGGAACGTTGGTCTTGGTGATCATTTCAGTACTCCAAGAGCATTGACAAAAAGGGGTTCAGAACTGAGCCATGCCTCATATCAAGCCCTCTAAGGTGGACTGAGCCCTTTAAACCTAAAAGACCACTTTGTCCCACTCTGTCTTTTTGATGGGGGGGGGGAATTGCTCAGAGACACAGGTTCTCACTCCTTCCTGCTTTCATTTTCCTTATCAAACCTGCTGCACAGTAGTTAGACTCCTAGGGTGAACTGAGCAGGCTGTTCTTTTGAAATTTTTACATCTGACTGAACTCCACTATGCAAATCTCTGCAAATCTTAACAAAGCAAGCTGTCTTGCTGACTTAATTTTAGTTTGCAACCCGAGTGGCCTATTTATGAAGAACAAATTCACTTTTATGCCTTCTCCTATATCTAATGGCCAGCTGCTGATTGCATTGTGCTTATTCTTTGCTGCCGTGGATTGATGTTGATGTAAATAGCACAAGAGCTTCAGGCTAGATGGAGAGCTTTAAAGGTGGCATGCAGGAACTTTTGTCACGGTCTTTCTGCTGTCTTACATGCTGCATTCTACAGTTGTTAAAAATGATGCCTTCTGTGGGAGTCACTTGAACACCAGAACATGTGCTTTTGGGGGGAAATTTGTTGCAGTTGCATGGAATTGACAGTTTCTTAAAGGTAAAGGGACCCTCTATGCCAATAAAGGTATTGTATGGTATGGTATGGTATGGTATGGTATGGTATGGTATTGAGAGAGCCAGAGTGGTGCAGTGGTTAAGAGCGGGAGACTTGTAATCTGGGGAACCGGGTTCGCGTCTCCGCTCCTCCACATGCAGCTGCTGGGTGACCTTGGGCTAGTCACACTTCTTTGAAGTCTCTCAGCCCCACTCACCTCACAGAGTGTTTGTTGTGGGGGAGGAAGGGAAAGGAGAATGTTAGCCGCTTTGAGACTCCTTCGGGTAGTGATAAAGCGGGATATCAAATCCAAACTCTTCTTCTTCTTCTTCTTCTATTGTATTGGTAAAGGGACCCCTGACCATTAGGTCCAGTCGTGTCCGACTCTGGGGTTGCGGCGCTCATCTTGCTCTATAGGCCGAGGAGCCGGCGTTTGTCCGCAGACAGCTTCTGGGTCATGTGGCCAGCATGACAAAGCCGCTTCTGGCGAACCAGAGCAGCACATGGAAACGCCGTTTACCTTCCCGCTGCAACGGTATCTATTTATCTACTTGCACTTTGACATGCTTTCGAACTGCTAGGTGGGCAGGAGCTGGGACCGAGCAACGGGAGCTCACCCCGTCGCAGGGATTCGAACTGCCAACCTTCTGATCAGCAAGCCCTAGGCTCTGTGGTTTAACCCACAGCGCCACCTGGGTCCCTGACAGTTTCTTACTCATGTAGGAATCTGAGGATTAATATTGTGTGTGTGATCTTGAACTGAACACTAAGGCAACAATCCTATATACAATAAAAAAATTCCTTCCAGTAGCACCTTAGAAGCTCAGAAGCTCATACCAATAACAAACTTAGTTGGTCTCTAAGGTGCTACTGGAAGGAATTTTTTATTTTGTTTCGACTACGGCAGACCAACACGGCTACCTACCTGTAACTAATCCTATACACACTTACCTAAGAATAAACTCCATTGAAAACAGTAGGACTTACTTCTGAGTATGGGTTACGCTGTAAATAGGGGTTATGCATCAAAGACGAGATGGTCCAGATAAATTATGTCCCTTCAAACATGATGTATTAGGATGACTAAAGTGCATTATTTTGCATTATTGCATTATTTTGGTGTTCCTATTTTGGGGCTGTTGAGGTAGCCATGGGGCATGGCTTTCGGCACATTTAGACTCCACTGATTTCAAGGAACAGGAGGAGTTAAGCCTGTCCCTAATTCTCCTATTAAAATATGTGCTGTCTGATGCCCTCTGTGTTTACTCAAAAAGTAAGCACCTTTAAACTAAGTTGGGAATTCCTGTGCAATTTAAGATAAGATAAGATTTCTTTATTGTCATTGTACAAGTACAAGTACAACGTTGTAGAAGTGCAACGAAATTGGATGCCATCCCATAAAAAAGCACAAAAAACAAGAAACCACATTTTCAGCCACACATGCACATACGTACACACCCATCACAACTCTCCAAGGTCATATTATCTGGTTACAGCATTTAAGATGGTTATAGCTCTTGGGTAGAAACTATTCTTCAATCTATTTGTTCTTGATCTAATTGTTCTATATCTCTTGCCCGAAGGCAGTGGTGCAAAAAGACTATATCTCGGATGAGATGGATCTTGTAAAATATTGTTTACTTTTTTAAGGCAATGGGAACTGTATAATAGGATGGGAGAGGATGACCAATAATCTTTCGGGCTGTGGTTATGACCTTCTGTAGTGCCTTCCTCTCCCTGGCTGTGCAACTGGCAAACCAAGCACAAATACAATATGTAAGAATGCTCTCTATGGAGCCTCGGTAGCAGTCTCTCACTCAGATTGTTCTTCTTTAAAAGTCTGAGGAAATAAATTATCTGCTGGGCCTTCTTTACCAGAGCAGTAGTATTTGCGCTCCAAGTCACACCTTGCTCGATAATTTGACTCAGATTCAAGGTGTTCACAATGTGTCTTACCTCTCAGGTATGTATATACATATGATTACAGTCCAAAGTGCTTAATTTTGGCTCGATCATGCCCATGGTTAAAGTTAAATTCTTATTATATACAACCCACCCCAAGTATCTGCCTTTTTCTTAACACCCTCGTTGAGTGTGGTTGGAATATGTCCTTGAACTGATAAGGACTTTTGCTTGCCTGGCTGCAGGATAGAGAGGGTTCTCTCTGTGTGTGTGTGTGGGGGGGAGATGAGCCTGTTGTGCAGAGGTAAATTTTTCATTCATTGCTCTACCCATTTTTTTGCCTCTGGCCCCTGCCCATGTGCTTGTCAAAAGGGAAGGCTGTCTAAAGAATTCTCTAACTGGATCCCCACCTCAAGTCTTTGCGTGGGCTACGCTGCCTTTATAGCATCGAGATCTTTGCCTGCCTGCCTGCCTCTTCTCATCCCTCTGAACTTTGCAGTCAGACAGCCCCAAGCAAGCTTGTCACATTCAAGTTGGAAGGAACTCTAGCGGATAAATTTAGCAGCTTGGAAGAGAATGCAAACACAAGTGGGACGTTTATGCTTCCAAAAAGAAAAGAATCATGAAAACTACAAGCCAGACTCTAAAGTGCCCAAGATGGGCATTGAATTCACAACAGCCTTGTGGGGCAAGCTTGTCAGAGGCAGCGACTTTGCCAAGGCCACTAGTGAGCTTTGTAGTTGGATAGCGGTATGAACTTGGCTTCTTGCACCCAGGGCTACCATGGCTTCCATGTTGCCAGTTTCTTTGTAGCATCCCAGCTCAGCTGATTTCAGGGCCAGCCCTGTTATTTGGCAAATTGATGGGAGCAGCAGTGACTGCTGTTGTGTACAACACACAGTCTATCTTATGTCCCAGCGTGGGGTGGTGGTAGTTGTGGAGAATCTTTCCCTGCCCTTTAAGCAGCACAATGTCTTGAGCAGGTCAGATTCATATGTGTCAGGGATCTGCCCGCCCCTGCCAGTCCAGCTCTGGACTGGCAGGGTCCAACAGGTAGATTGTGATGTCCAGCATCACATCCAACAGGTAGATGGATGTGATGTTGGACATCACAATCTACCTGTTGGACCCTGCCAGCCCAGGTAGATTGTGATGTACCGGTAGATCACTGGACATCTGTGGTAGATCACTGGCTCCCCTCAAAGAAGCTCAACAACTTTGACCTGAACCCCAAAAAACAGGGTTTTCCTTCCTAAGAAAAGCTCAACAACTTTGACCTGAACCCCCCAAAAGGGGGTAGATCACTGCCAGTTTTTAACTCTGTGAGTAGATTGCAGTCTCTTGGGAGTTGGCCACCCCTGAGTAGTCCAAGCAAGGGCACGTACCACTCTGTGAAGACAGTGCACATGTAGGTAGGGTCTCAGCTGATGTACCAGATGGAGTTTTGTGTGCAAAGTGCTCTTTCTCCTTCTTTCCCATCTTCAACCCCCCCTTGTGAACTCTTAAGTATGCATGACACAAGCCAGAAAGTTTTGTCCCCAAGCTACATACCATTTTACTTGAGTTATGGTCACCCTGTTTTGGAGGTGTGCTGTGATTGGGTGATGGATTCGGTCTTAGTGATGTGGATGAGACAGTTCTCTTTGGAATCCATGGCTAAAATAAAGACATACAAATAATGACAATTTTAAAATGCAAAATACACATAGAAAAAAGAAACAATTTCTCTTTAACTGTCTACCCTCTAACATCCCCTGATTCTACCTATGTAAAAGTATTTAATCATAGAAGTATTAATACTAAAACTTGTTTAGGAAAACATTGTAACACACCTTCATAAGGGAATCTGGTTTTCCAATGCTTATGTCTCCTACGCTTAACTTGTGATTGATGGATGTTTTAATTACCCATACAAAAATAAATTAAATCTGGAAATTAGGCAGGCGCCTTAACAGCACTCTTTTTGGTGCCTGCTAAAAGCATTTTTGTTTAGGCAAGTCCATCCAGAAATGTAGAATGTTTTTAGCCTAGCGTTGATTTTATTTTATTTTTTGAATGCTTCAAATAGTTGTTTTTAATCATTTTTGCTGATAATGTCATTTTTTTATTTTTGCAAACCTTTAAGGTTTTTTTTTATTAACAACCAAGTGACAAATAAATGTTGTGAAATAAATACCACAACAAATGAAATCTTCTGGTACAAATTCCAAATATTTTATGCTTTACTTGCCTTCAGTTGTATTTTGGCAATTGTTCATGGGCAGGAAGCTTGTGGATGTTTTTAGGGGGGCTGACTGGCAATTCCCCCTCTTTTTCCTGTTTTCAAACTTTTTTTCAAGCTTATTTTTACCAGCTATCTCCTGCTAGCCTAGCCCCACATCCCCCTTGAAATAACTCTGTGTCGACTTCCGGTTGGCGTGCCGGAGATGGCGGTCGGGGGGACATGTCGCTCCTGACATTCCCCCGTCAGACCGGGCAAAGGGGAGCTCGCGCCAGCGCCGCGACCCCCAAAACCCCCGGGAAGGGCGTCCCGGGGTCCGTAGGACCTGCAGGAGCTCGGACGCCGGTCCCGATCCCAGGGAGCCCTCAGCGGGGCTCCCGGGAGAGATCGGGCGGCGGAGCTCTAGGGTCCGCGAACAGCCCCGTCTGGCGAAGCTGTGAGACTGCCACCGCTGAGCGTGCCGATTCCTCTAAGATCTACAATTTGGAACTGTGAGTAACCTAAAAAAAAGGAGCTTTAATTTGGACTTAATCTGGACTGGCTTGAGGACGCAAAAACGGAGGTCCGTCCCTTGCCATTGTGTAACAACGACAGGGCATTGTTGCACAGCTTTGAAAAGTTTTGAATGGAATTTGACACTTTGTTTCTGAGACTTAACCCTTGCGCCTCCCCCGGTCCTAGGGGGCAGATGTAGCTAATTTAATTTTTATGAGCATGAGGATTATTTTGGAGTTTTGGAGACTTTGAAAAGTTGAAAAAGTTTGGAAAAGTTTTAAAAGAACTGCGCATTAAAATGGCGGTGAAACAGGATGTGGATCTGACAATATTGTTGGAAAAGCTGAAAGTGTTTAGAATGGAGTACAATGCTGAAGTGAAAGCACTGAGAGCAGAACTGTGTGCTGCTGGGAGCAGCTTTGTGACTGAGATAAAGCAAAGCATAAACAATGGTCCGACCGGCCAGGATTTACAACCAAACCCTGTGAACAGTGCATCTGTTGAGACTAAACAGTGAAAGTTTATTTTGAAGATAACCAGCTGCAAAAGACTTTTCCAATGTAAGTCAAAAAGAGCTGCCGTCATTTTCAGAAAAAAGAGAAGCGTCAGGAGGAAGGTCAGCAAACTACAGCCTAAAGACAAGCAGCGAAGAGGATGCCGAGACAATGTGGACCAGAAATGGAATGGATGGCTAAAGAATCTGGTGGATACTGTTCTGGATGCTACTCTGCAGCAAAGACAATGGGTTTCAAAGTTGGATCCTGAAGGAATAGGATGAACATTAATATGAAGCAACTGTTTTGTGGCCTACTGGTTTTTGATTTTGGATATGGCAGGAATTGATTACAATATGTTTTTTTTTTGGAAAATAATGATATAAGATTGATATACATTAGAAATGATAAGTAATTTTTATAATGAAGTAGTCTGCACCAGGGACTGGGGGGGGGGGAATAGGGATGTTACTGAAGTAAAAGATAAGTATGTAAAAGATGTGAGTGGATGGTAAACGATTTGCAATTTAGGAGATTATTGAAATGTTAAGGATGTGGAATTAGGAACCTGGTAAGAATGAATATTTTGATAAATGAACACAATGTGGGGGGGGGCGTGGGGAAGTCATTGGATATTGTTTAAATTGTATGTGATCCGGCTCGAATCGGGGCCGGACAAAAATTTGAAAAACCCAATAAAAAATTATTAAAAAAAAAAAATGAAATAACTCTGTGTCATGCAAGAGCACTGCCCCAAAGGAAGGGATGGGGCAGAATTTTGATTTGGTTCGCACTTAAAGGCAAACCTACCCACGCTGTGGCGCTGTGGGTTAAACCACAGAGCCTAGGGCTTGCTGATCAGAAGGTCAGCAGTTCGAATCCCTGCGACGGGGTGAGCTCCCGTTGCTTGGTCCCAGCTCCTGCCAACCTAGCAGTTCGAAAGCACGTCAAAGTGCAAGTAAGATAATTAGGTACCACTCCAGCGGGAAGGTAAATGGCGTTTCTGTGCGCTGCTCTGGTTCGCCAGAAGCGGCTTAGTCATGCTGGCCACTTGACCCGGAAGCTGTACACCGGCTCCCTCGGCCAATAAAGTGAGATGAGAGCCACAACCCCAGAGTCGTCCGCGACTGGACCTAATGGTCAGGGGTTCCAGGATTTCAAAGGCGGAACTGACGTTCGTGACACCTTGTCTTGGATCAATTTAGGGGTCTTTCTAAAAAAAAAAGTTCAACAACTTTCGGATGCCCTGGTTTTTACTTATTGAAATATGGCAACCCTATCATACTTTCCACAACAATATGTGGACTGAAACACAACAATCTTTTGAAATTAAGTACATCTCTAAACTTTGCCAAGTACAAAAATGCATATACTAGAGTCATGAAAATAAGTGCTGGTGGACTGACTTCCACCACAAACAAATGGAGAACTGAACTAAACTGAAGATTAGAAAAATAAGAAACGGAAATTGACAGATTTGGCCATCGATATCCAGGGACATTATGGAGGAGAAATGACAACTATCAAAAGGAACTCTACGGACACTATGACTTTGGGTGGCAGCATTGTTAAAGAAAGAAAAGCAGGGGAGAGGAGATTGTAATTTTGGGAATTCCTTTAAAAATATTTCCAAACTTTTGCCTCCACTCCAAGGTTTGCCCCCAGATTTTGAGCTGGAAGTTAGCTAAGTCAATCTTTCAGCTCAGCCCCTCCCCCCATCAAATTAAATGGCACCACTACCAGGAAGCAGAATAACGAAGACCCTCGTCGTTCTGCCTGGACACTGAGATCCAGCTCCGAGGGTCTTCTGGCAGTTCCCTCTTTGTGGGGAGTGAGGTTACAGGGAGCCATGCAGAAGGCCTTCTCGGTAGTTGCGCCTGCCCTGTGGAACACTCTCCCATGAGATGTCAAGGAAATAAACACCCATCAGCCCTGTATAGGGAGGTTTTTAATGTTTGAGTTTTGGATGTTTTAGTATTTTGTTGGAAGACACCCAGAGTGGATGGGGTAACCCAGTCAGATGAGCGGCATGAAAATAATAAAATACCACCGCCATCATCTTTACTATTAATACTGGTAGAGGACCATCGGACCAGTGTACATGAAGGTCTCACTATCTAAACTTGCTTATTATATAAGAATTCACTTATCCAAACATGAGGAATTAGCCCCCAAACCTTGCTGTATACAGATTCAGATATCCAAACAGCCAGACCTGTGTGTAGCACTGTAAACAAATAAGCAGCTTTAAGAAAGCTTTATTTTTTTTGTTTTGCTGGTCCACAACAGCCATTTTGCCAGAAAACATGGTGAAAAGCAGGGAGGGAGGAAGTGAGAGAGATCGGACAAATAAGAGAGCAGTTTTTCCTTCCTTGTTTGCCTTTTGCAAAGTTTCAAAGGATTTTCCTGGGTTGGTTTTTTTTTTTCCATTTTGGGGTCAAAATTCCATGGTCAGGAATGCATTAGAAATTTCCCCATAGGAATCAATGTAAACCGTTGACTCATTATACAAACACTTGCCTAACAAACAACGCATTGTGTTCAGATACTAAGACCTGTGTGTAGTGTGATGCGCCTTCTATGATGCACCAGACTCTGTGGTCCACATGGTGTCTTACTTCCATTTCTTTAGGAACGGACTATTTTAGAGCACAAAGTTTAGAGACTCACTCTGAGGTCAGAGTCACATGTGGAAGCCCTGCCAATCTAGCACATGTGTAGGAGGTGAGGGCTGGAGGTCAGCCACTCACCCACAGATGGTGTGCCATCTTTAGGCATTCCAAGTGTTTTTAAACTGTTTAGGCAAGGTGTATTTTCTTTGTGTGTGTGTGATTCAGAGCATTTGTTTGTTGCTGTGGAAGATGAAGGTGGTCTTTCAGAATCATCCTCACCAAAACAACAATGCAGAGCATTAGGCAATTATAATGTAAGACATTTAAATTCCTCCTCTTATCTATCTAATTGTCAATATGTTGTTAAATAAGTGAGTGATGCCATCCCTCTGAAAACTGTGAAGAGGTGTAGGCAGGTGGCTGAGTCCTGCAGATCTAAATTCACAGTAAATTCATACAGCAAGCACACATGATCAATTGCTAGGAATACAGTGAGCGACATACAAAGAGAGTTCTATGAGATTGTAGCTACTCCCGGCCTAGCTTGGCACCCATTCTCTGTAGGCTTCTCTTTCTCAGCTGCTTGCTTCCAAATGACAGGCCTCTTGTGGTGATCCCATCTGTCTTCACAATGCCCATGGAGCTCTTGATTTTCACAGGGTGAACTCAACCACCTGCCTGCACACCAATGTACAGCTGCCCTGTTTTAAATTGCAGTGCTACTGTTTAGAGATGTTGCTAAAGAGCTGAGAGCCTCCGTTGCTCTGTGCAGCTTTTGTAATGTTGGAACGTACTCAACGTTTGTGGCCTGCTGACTGAGAAGTGTTGCAGTGCAAATGGAAAGTGAACTCATTTGGGACCATGTCCACTTTCAGCATCTGTACTGGGTGGTGCTTGTGGCAGTGAATCACTGTCCTGCAATTGGTGTGATGGTTTGGAAAGTGCCAGGTGCTCTGGAACTAAAGAATGCTCAGAGGGAAGAAATGCAAAATGGTCAGTTTGGTTGGGATTAAAACTTGACACAGGTCATAGGGACAGAATTAGCTTGATGGGCAGGATGGGGACTGGAAATAAACCTCCAGATATAGGGACACTAAGCATAGCTGTCAACTTTCGGATTTGAAAATAAGGGATTTTTTCAAACTTTCAGATTTGAAAATAAGGGATGCCGCGAGGGTAGTGCAATGGCACCAAGTAGCCTCGCCACCCTGCGCTCTAGAGGCTGTGCGCGAACGGGTGAGCAAAAGAGCGAGTGCATAGACTGCAGGCAGGCTGTCTGTCTGGTTGGGCGTAAGGGTCTGGCTGCACAAGGCATGCAAGCTCCGCCCCCAGTCGGTCTCAGACTCCTTATTGGCAGCCGAGCAATGCAGCCGAGGAGCCTCCCTGGCCGGCAGGGAGGGAGAAGAGCTGCTTCCTTTGAAATCTGGGAAATTTAAGGGATATCAACAATCCGGGATAGCAGCGGGAAACAGCATTGGAATAAGGGAGTTTCCCGCAGAAAAAGGGAGGGTTGACAGCTATGACACTAAGTAGTGGGGAGTCCAGAATCAAGATGTCTGAAGAGAGGGCAAAGAGTATGTAATGATTGATTTACTTATATGCTGCTTTTCCACAGTGAACTGTGCTCAAAGTCACTTACAGCAAACATTCAAAACATCAAAATAGAGGGCATTGGAAATACAAATATACAAAATACAGAGCATGTCAGTAAATTTAAAAAATGAGAAAAATCAACAAATTGTCAAACAAATTCAGTATTACCAAAAACCCTCAACAACCCAGGCTTAAGTAAGTAAGTAAGTAAGTAAGTAAGTAAGTAAGTAAGTAAGTAAGTAAATGTGTATGAACTAATACACAACACCTGAATGGCAGAGATGACAGGGAAATGAAGTAATAAGTGGTTGCTCATTTCTAACTAATGTGCCTAGCTGGTCAATTAATTGGTTGCAAGCTTCTTTTTAAAGTCAATTCAGGTTGTTTTGATGAGTTACATGTTAAAATTTTATATCTGTGTTGATATAATGTTATTTTCCCAAAGATCCAAAATGTAGTTACTTTGGAAGGCAAAGTAGAATTGCAGGTGAACCTTTATGGTGGAATATTAGTTTGCTTGCAATGGGGAAGCACCATGACATCAAATCCAGGTGTGGCAGCAGAAGCTCTGGACAAGGCTTTGGGATTGGTAAGGGTTGGATAAGGCCCATCCAACTCACTACAATGTTGTTGGTTAGCAGTAAGGTGGAAGAGGAAATTGGGATCCAGCATGTTGGATTTTCCTCTGCTACAAACAAGGGCAGATCACCTGCAGCTGTTGACGGCATACAGAAAGGTCATCTCCACTCAACTCAGTATTTGGCAATGGGTGGCTTTCACATGGCCAGCTCAGCCCGTGGCAGCATCAGTGAAAATCCACAGAAGCTCACACTTTGCCCTTTTCAATTTGATGTTGTTGGAGCATTGCTGATCCTTAAGGCAGATTGCTTGATTTGCATTTGATTGACTGGAATGCTCCCTGCGAGGTGGTGAGCATCAGGTGTGTTGGTAGCTGTGCCTGACATCCCATATGGTGGGAATCTGTTGGTGAAAAATGTCTTAATCTCTCCAGGTGAGAGGTGGGGAGAGAATGTGTGTTGCCCCAGGTGAGAGACGGGGTAGAAACTGATGTGCTTCCTCCTGTTTTTCTCCAGTTATTGGATTGTTCTTATTCAGTGGACTTATCTTTCGGTATATGATTATGGGCTGTTGAATGCTTGAGTGTTTTACTGAATTAAATGGAGTGCTGTGATGGGTGCAAGGAGATTGTGACTGTTGAGAAATTCCTGAATTCTTGATTGTATCACTGTGTATTAAGGGGTGGTTTTGGGGACATGACTAAACAACAACAACAACAACAACAACAACACCAATGAGGTTTCCCCGATATATAGTGTAATTATGTTGCATTTTGATGCTATATTGTGATATGCTGTCTACAGTTTGCTTTTGTGATTTTTTATTTATATTGCTTTGAAATTGCTCAATTATACTACTTAAAATGTGAGTATTATCTTCATCACTATTAGCAGTGGTAGTGAATATGGCATTTGTATCATATTTGTTTTGAAATACTGATTTTTGTTGAGATAAGTGACCTGCTTCAAGATTTCTGTTGAAACAAAGTGGTATGCAAGTTAAAGAAATTTAAAAATGCCCTTCGATGTATCGGGTTCATATCTTGGTGCTTTTAGATCTGACTATAGCCATTAACACCCAAATGTCCTGCTTAATTGCCATGTAAGCAGCTCCAAGTAGTTCACCAGCTGTGGTCTTTTCTGGAAGGAGCAGATTAGGCCAGAGTTATCCATGCCCTGATAAAACCCAGGTAGACTACTGCAATGCTCTTGATGTGGGGCTGCCTTTGAAGACTGTTCAGAAACATTAATTCCAAACAGCAAGACTGTTACGTTGCCTACTATCTCGCCAGTTTTAAAAAGAACACCAGTGGCACAATTCAAGGTGGAGGTACTGACCCATAATGCTCTAAATAGCCAAGGACTAAATAGTACATGGCCCCTTATGAACCTGGTCTTGCAATGGGATAGCCGGCAGTTCCTATTTCCAATCAAACATAGCAATTTTGGTGAGACCAGAGACAGGCAAATAAGGACCAAACTAGACAGGGCAAAGGCAGACCCCTTTTGTGTAAACCTGGATCTGTCCCCAAATCAAGAGGGGGTACACAGGTGTGTGTGTGTGTGTGTGTGTGTGTGTGTGTGTGTGTGTGTGTGTGTGTGTTAATCCCCTCACCTGTCACCCCCCGGACTTTTCTATTTGGCTTAGCTCTGCTATCAAAAGTGAGCCCAGCTGGGACAAAAGCACTGGCGAATGGGGAAGAAAGTTGCAGGCATAAAGATGATCCACTGCCTTCACTTCAGACCTGATTGCTATTAAAAATAAGACTTCCACACCACTACTTCATACGTGATTGGCCAGACTTGGTTTAAACCAACAGCTCCGCTTCCATCGCATTTGTCTCGGTCTTCAGATCATAGCTGTCAACCCTCCCTTTTTTGGCGAAAAACTCCCTTATTCCAATGCCGTTTCCCGCTATCCCGGATTGTTGATATCCCTTAAATTTCCTGGATTTCAAAGGAAGCAGCTCCTCTCCCTCCCTGCCGGCCAGGGAGGCTCCTCAGCTGCGTTGCTTGGCTGCCAATAAGGAGTCTGAGACCGACTGGGGGCGGAGCTTGCATGCCTTGTGCAGCCAGACCCTCACGCCCAACCAGACAGACAGCCTGCCTGCCGTCTACGCGCTTGCTCTTTTGCTCGAGCGCAGGGTGGCGAGGCTACTTGGTGCCATTGCACCGCCCTCGCGGCATCCCTTATTTTCAAATCCGAAAGTTGACAGCTATGCTTCAGATCCACCCCATAGAAATATGTGAGTAGAGCATCTAGGGTGGACAAAAAAGAGGATACAGATGTACATTAAACTTCCACATGCCAATTTAAACATATAGGTGCACATTTAGAAATAATGGTGATAATTTAAATAATTTTTTATCAGTTTCATCATAACAGGGAAGACGTTGACCCAGCTGTTGATGGGCAATTTCAACTGCTTCTCCACTTTATGATTCCTTTATTTTTAAACTGGGCTTGGACCAGATAGCCCATCTGACTGTCTTCTGTAAATGAGGCCACATGGACATCTTCCTTTATCAGTGTCGGGTTGTGGCCACCCAACTGGAGGCTTTTACCGGTAAATGGGAAGCGGAAGTGAGGGATGTAGTCTACTCTAGTCATTTATTAGGCTCTGTGGCTACTGTGGCGGTTACCTTCACCTATACAGAACCCCCAGACGTTTCACGGTCCGTTGGTACCTGCACCTACCACGGTTATTTACTCGCTGCCACCAACCAGTATGCCTGGTACCGGTAATGATTTACTTCACTTCAGGCAAGGAGAACATTAGAACAAAACGGTGTTTATTAAAGTACAACACTTAAGTATATGGTTTCACAATAAATAGTTTTTCCTTTGCTTATTATCTTGTATATTAACAGTTCCTAACAGTTCCTAACCTCTTCCTAACTCTCCCTTCTCTCTTCACAGCCCCCTCTAACTCTAAATTCTCCACCACCCTTTCCAGCCTCTAAATCCCCAGCTCTCAACCAACTCTAACTCGGACCTAACCCCAACGCGGACTTAACTGCCTTTAACACTCCCTGGGGTGGGTTTATATAATCCTCTTAACCCCGCCCCCTTAAGGTTCTAACTGCCTAAACCCTTTAACTCTTTCTATTCGTCCCGCAGTTTGGCTGAACGCCACAGCTACTGCCCCCCAAGGGAGGCAAAAGCACATTTTCCGTTCTATTGTTAATATTATCATTTTATATACTGCTTATGTGCCGTAACTAAAATGCTGAATAAAAAGGATAATTCTTTGCAGTTTGTTTGTTTTGCATATAGGGAAGAACTGCTTAAGCACAGTGATCAAGTTCCTGTTTCTAGCCTTTTTTCAGAGGGAAGACTGTGTGTCTGCAGAGCACAGCCGCCTTATTATGTTATGTTTAGAATAAACTACAATAGAATCAGGATGTTGATTATTTTGAAGACAGCATGGCAACCCTAGCTCTTGAATCCCTAGATTATCCAAAGATTATCCAAGAAGAAAACAAAGTCCATTGTTCATGAGTTTGTGTTTTAGCTGAACCTTTGTTTCTCAAAGCAATAGGTTTTACATGGCTTCCTCCACATGAAAATCTAATTATTTGGAGAAATTAAAAAAGTGGGGGAAGTGGCTGAGTTTCTAAAAAAGGCATCTGTTTCTGAGAATAGCAAAAATTGGAAAACAGGAGAGAGATTTAATGGATAATCATTTTATGAAACGCGCTGTTGTCCAGCTGCAGTGTAGATATCCTTGTTTAGGGGGGAAATTCTTTTTGTTCTTGTCCTGTGAATGATATCTAACACTGTTTTCCTTTCTTTTTAAAAGTATTCTAAAGCATTTACAAACAGTACTAGGTTTTTTTTTTATAATAATTTTGTTATTGATTTTCCAATTTTATAAGCACATTACATAAACACATTACATCTCGGTCAGGTTTTCTTCGTCCCCCCTCTCTCACCATGGGGGACATGAATCTTACCCCCCCTCTCACAGAGGAATTACCCGTTCTTGGCGCCCCTGACCTTGATACTATTATTTCCTGACTTTGCCAAGGCCTGGCCCAAACCCCGGACCAGGCCATCATTATTTCATTACATGTCTTCCGTGGCTCCCTCTCGTCCTCCCTATTGATCCCTATTTTCTTATCATACTCTTTTAACAGGTTTCTATATCATCTTTAAAATCATCTTCTATCATACACAATAACTGTCTATATTTCCACCTCCGCATCTAGTTCTATCACATCTACTTATTCTCCCTCTGTCTCCCCTTGATTTCCAGGCCTCTAGCCTTATTATAGCCATTACTTATTTGTGTCCTCAGCCATGTCCATAATCCTTGTTCAAAAACCATATTCTATCCCAATATTATCTGATATCAACCATCAACCCATTCCCTGTTTTTCCAAAGTCCAGGACCATTCCTCTTCTTGCAAAGTTTGTCCATTTTCTTGTTCTTTTCTGTCCCAGCTCTGTTCCTCTTGCTCATTCCATTTGGGGTGTTCTTTTCTGGTCTTCACCTTTGTTTTCTGTACTTTCCGAGCTCCAATATTCTTGCGCCTCTTGACTTTTTTCCTGCAGCATGTTTTTTTTAACTTTTTCCGCCTCATCGACCTTGCTGGGGCTTGCTCCCTCCTCCTCTTCCCCAGCTGGGATGACATCACTTTCTCCTCTCCACTTCGCAGTGAAGGCTCGAATTTCATCTCTCACTTCCCATGCTGCAGCTAGGATTTTGTCCCAGTCAACAATGCGCTCTTTGTCCGCCATGTTCAAGGACATAGCTCCTTTTAGACAAAACAATCACCAATTCGAATCCAACAGTTTAATTCAATCCCATTTTAAAATTTTTCCAGATATTCCGTTTATAACTAGTAACCCTTCAAATCAGGGGTAGCAGGGGGATTAAATCTCTGTTTCAAAGTTTCTCTTTAAAATAACGGTTCCATCGCTTCGGTTACAAAGTTCCTGCTTCTAGCCACACAATAGCAAGGGACGGACCTCCGTATTTAGCGTCCCAAGCAATCTTCAAATTAAGTCCAAATTACTTCCATTACTCACTCTCTCAGTTCAAATCTTGTATTTTGGAGGAATCGGCACGCTCAGGATGGACGATCCGCGCAGCTGCGACCCGACGGGGTTTTACGATCCGATGAGCTCCGCCTCCCCCCGCTCTCTCTCTTGGAGCAGGGAGGGCATAGCGAGCTCTGCCGGATCAGAAAGGTCCCGGGATGCTCTTCCCGGGATTTGTGGGGGCAGCGTCGCTGTCGCTGTCTCCCCTTTGCCCGGTCGGATCGGGGAATGTCAGGAGCGACATGTCCCCCCGACCGTCCATTCCGGCGCGCCGACCGGAAGCCAACAGTACTAGGTTTTGGAACTCTGTAAAGTCAGGTGGCGCTGTGGGTTAAACCACAGAGCCTAGGGCTTGCTGATCAGAAGGTCGGCGGTTCGAATCCCTGCGATGGGGTGAGCTCCCGTTGCTCGGTCCCAGCTCCTGCCAACCTAGCAGATCGAAAGCATGTCAAAGTGCAAGTAGATAAATGGGAACCGCTCTGGCGGGAAGGTAAACGGCGTTTCCGTGCTCTGCTCTGGTTCGCCAGAAGCGGCTTTGTCATGCTGGCCACATGACCTGGAAGCTGTACGCCGGCTCTCGGCCAATAAAGCGAGATGAGCGCCGCAACCCCAGAGTCGGACACGACTGGACCTAATGGTCAGGGGTCCCTTTACCTTTACCTTTAAAGACAAATACAAAGAATGTTGTGCTAAGCGTATCTCTCCCCTTCCCTGGTATCAGATAAATCTGTATCCAGTTCTACTAACCAACTGGATGGTAATCCTTGATTCCCCCCCTTTTGATTGGTTTCCCACACCTACTGACACACTGGTAGGGATGAATTCTCATAATTCATTGGGGACAGTCATGGCAGTTAAAAACTTACTTAAGCTTGTAGTGTACTACAAGCCTCTAACTGTCCAGAGTGCTTCATATACATTTACCTCAACTAACTTTTACAACAGCCCTGTAAACTGTGTCCATGTTATTAAACTCCTAATGCGTGGTGGTGGTGATGATGAAAGGCGAGAGAGATAAAATTATTCTTCCTGAGGACAGTGGCCACCAAGCAGAATTTGAACCTGGGACTTCCAAGTTCACCCTCCTGGCCACTCACAACATTACAAAATTATATGCTATAATTTTTAGGACCTGAGCGTGGTCTCAAAATATTAAGGGCAAATTTCCGCGGATGTTATGGAGAAATTAATATGACTAGGAAACACAGTGTTTGGAATTGACATTTACTTAAGTCTGTCTATAAGATTAACGTTTTTCTGCTTTCTAAAAATTCACTAATGAGGATATTGATTTTTTTCTAAGCATCTTGTTTAAGCTAGTGAATGAGCTTTCATGCAATGATTCTTCTGTAAACTTCAGACTTGCAACTGGAACTACCTATACGCCCTTGTTATTTCAGTGGCTGTAGTCTTGTGGCTTGGCTGTTTCATGATGAAAGAAAACCTGTAGCAATTACTAGGCAGTTGCGCTTAATGAGATCTCTTCTGGATTTCCAGCAGGCAGCAAGAGCAGTATACTAGAACAAAACAATTACAGTCACTCGGACCATTGTGAGACATCACATCCTCATTTTGTTGTCTTAGCAGCTATAATTCCACTGAAATCCCCACTGAGGAAGGGAGGGACTATCTTCTTTATTTAAATCGAGATTCAGGGTATTTGAGCTTTTGCCATCTCTCATTCTTCCTTTAAGGTGGTTCTTCCCTGACAAGTTGCCATTGGGATAGTAAAGAAATATGCAGTTTAAAGTTCAGTGGTAGAGCAAATCCCAGCATCTCCTGGTAGACTTAAAAGACTTCAGTCTGAAACGCTGGAAAGCCACTGCCAGTAAAAACAAAATAATTTTTTTCCCTTCCAGTTGCACCTTAGAAACCAACTAAGTTTGTTATTGGTATGAGCTTTCGTGTGCATGCACACTCACAAGAAAGCTCATACCAATAACAAACTTAGTTGGTCTCTAAGGTGCTACTGGAAGGAATTTTTTTTTATTTTGACTACGGCAGACCAACATGGCTACCTACCTATTGCCAGTCAAGACAGACTGGAACTAGACGGACCAATACTCTGACATGGTATGCTCAATCTGAGGGACCAAACAACTTATGAAATTGACTAGTTCTATTTAATAATAATAATAATAAATTTTTATTTATACCCCGCCCTTCCCAGCCAAGACCGGGCTCAGGGCGGCTAACACCAATAAAATCACAATAAAACATACAAAACAATCAATTCAAATGCAGGTTAAAATACGATTTAAAGTTTAAAATGCAGCCTCATTTTTAAGTAGCCCACCAATCAAACCATAAAGGAATGAAACATCAGGGTTAAACTGAAACCAACCCAAAGGCCAGGCGGGACAGCTCCGTCTTGCAGGCCCTGCGGAAAGATGCCAAATCCTGCAGGGCCCTGGTCTCTTGTGACAGACCGTTCCATCAAGTCGGGGCCAGTACTGAGAAGGCCCTGGCCCTCGTTGAGGCCAACCTAGCATCCTTGTGGCTCGGGACCTCCAAAATGTTATTATTTGAGGACCTTAAGGTCCTACACGGGGCATACCAGGAGAGGCGGTCCCTTAGGTACGAGGGTCCTATTTAGTTTCGTTCTAGCAGTTTGTTCATCAAACAGATACTGGGGTTCGTTGTCTAAAGCAGGGTAGCCAACATGGTGCCAGTCAGATGTTTTGGATGACAATTCCTATCACCCCTGAACCCTGGCTATATTAGCTTGGTGTAGGCCAGGCATCCCCAAACTCAGCCCTCCAGCTATTTTGGGACTACAATTCCCATCATCCCCGACCACTGGTCCTGTTAGCTAGGGATGATGGGAGTTGTAGTCCCAAAACTTCTGGAGGGTCAAGTTTGGGGATGCCTGGTGTAGCCAAAAACACCTGGCAGGCACCACTTTGGTCTAAAGGTCATACACAGAGTACAGTATAGTGGAACCTCAGGTTACGTACCGTCCTCCTTACGAATGCTTCAGGTAACGAGCTCTGCTAACCTGGAAGTAGATGCCCCTAGTTGCGAACTTTGCCGCAGGATGCGAGCGGAAGTCGCGCGCCGGTGGTGCGGCAGCACCGGGAGGCCCCATTAGCGAAAGCGCGCCTCCTGTTAAGAACAGTTTCGGCTTAAGAACGGACCTCTGGAACGAATTAAGTTCATAACCGGAGGTACCACCTCCCTAGTTGTCTCTGCCTCTTTTATGTATCTCTGATGTGGAGTAATGTTATGGCTTCTCCCTACACCAGTATTTGTTTTGCGTGGTCAGGCAGAGTCCCCCCGAACCCCGGGCAGCCCCTGAGGGAAATAACGACACGTGACAACATTCTATGGGATTAAATTCGCCACAACTTTATTAATATTCAGATGTAGGGAGACCTTGGCTCAAGCATTGGGCGTTTAACCTTCCCAGCCCCCCAGCTGGGGTTCTGGGTAATTTTCAGGGTTATCCAGCATGTGTGGGGAGTGGGCTAGCTCTGGAGAACATATGTTCAAGCAGATAGCCCGCCCCCCTTGTTCGCCGCCGCTGGAGGGGGAGGGTAATGACGACCTCTGGGCGTATGGCCAATGCCTCCCCCTAAGACCCCTTTAACGGGAACCCTGGTATCACCGCCACAATGGGGGTGGGGGTCACTGCTCCACGCGCCCCCCCCATTTTAGGTAGATGACTAAAGGATTCCGCCCAAGGCCTGCATCCGCCAAAGTTGTGACGAATTGATACAGGAAATGCGAAACCTACCAATGCAGAGGAAGTCCTTTCTGGCCCTTCAACAGCGACCTTGTCATAGCAGCGTCTGCGTGCCTGTGTGGCTGTGGAAAATAAAGGTTAATCTGCATAATAAGCGTTAATTGAGGGAATGGAGGGTGGGGAAGCTCTGAATCCAACAGCCACTTCCCAGGTATGACTCAACTCCTGTTGTGTACTGTATGTTCCCTCCTTCTACCTGGCCAATCCCCCCGGCAACACCTCCCCAGCCGGGATTGGGCGGCTGCTGGAGTAGGCGGAGACCACAGGTATCCAACCTGGGAAGGTGGTGCCAGACCCAACTGCCAGGAGCTGCAACGTGATCCCAGGGGGCTACTCGCGACCACGCAAAATGCGCACCCCATTTGATGTGGGGAACGGTGATTCTGGAAGCAGGATTAATGGTGGCCTGAGGAGGAGGCATGGGTTCCTACAACATAGTCCTGGTTTTCTGAGAAAAGGAAGAAGTCTGAAGTTGTTCATAGACAGGCATAATGAGAGTCCCACCATCAGGCAGAGTGAGGTTGTTGCCTCATGATGTGGTGGATGTTGGAGGATGGGGAAGCAATAGCCTTCTGTCACTCCCACCCCCTGGCCAGCTATTCTGCTGCTCTCATGTGTGGTGGAGGATTGAAATAAAGTTAAGGGTCAGTCCATTTGGATTCTGTACATAAAATGGGAGGAGGCACTACTTTGCCATTTGCCTCAAGCAGAAAAATGTCTTAGGCCAGCCTTGGTGTTTCATTGCCACTGCTGCTATATTCCTCAAATGTTAAGCATAAGGTAAAGGGACCCCTGACCATTAGGTCCAGTCATGTCCGACTCTGGGGTTGCGGCGCTCATCTTGCTTTATTGGCCGAGAGCTGGCGTACAGCTTCCGGGTCATGTGGCCAGCATGACTAAGCCGCTTCTGGAGAACCAGAGCAGCGCACAGAAACGCCGTTTACCTTCCCGCCGGAGCGGTACCTATTTATCTACTTGCACTTTGACGTGCTTTCGAACTGCTAGGTGGGCAGGAGCTGGGGCCGAGCAACGGGAGCTCCCCCCGTGGCAGGGATTCGAACCGCCGACCTTCTGATCAGCAAGCCCTAGGCTCTGTGGTTTAACCCACAGCACCACCTGGGTCCTAATGTTAAGCATACCAGGCAGCAAATTCTCTGCTTCACTGAGGCTCAGGACTTGCCTTTGCCTAAAGAATACACATTAAGAACTGACTAGAAGTACGTTCACCACTCTCCTTAAACCATAGCTGTCAACTTTTGGATTTGAAAATAAGGGATTTTCCCAAACTTTTGGATTTGAAAATAAGGGATGCTGCGAGGGCGGTGCAATGGCACCAAGTAGCCTCGCCACCCTGTGCTCCAGAGGCTGCGCACGAACGGGTGAGCGAAAGAGCGAGCGCGTAGATGGCAGGCTGTCTGTCTGGTTGGGCGTGAGGGTCTGGCTGCACAAGGCATGCAAGCTCCGCCCCAGTCGGTCTCAGACTCCTGATTGGCAGCTGAGGAGCCTCCCTGGCCGGCAGGGAGGGAGAGGAGCTGCTTCCTTTGAAATCCGGGAAATTTAAGGGATATCAACAATCTGGGATAGCAGCGGGAAACGGCATTGGAATAAGGGAGTTTCCCACAAAAAAAGGGAGGGTTGACAGCTATGCCTTAAACACACAATTAGGAGGAGGCGGCTTCCCCAGCAGAGGAGCAAGAGCTGGAAAGAACAGCTACAACTGTCTTCACTGAAATTGCAGGATGCAAGGTTTGCCATTTGTGATGGGTTCCACTCATCTGGTATGCCTTTATTCTGCCACTTTGTTAAATAGCTTTATTGTGAGGAATTGACTTGGATAGTGTTGCCTTATGGCAGAGGATGACAACCAGTCTCCCTGCCTCCAGATCCTTCCTGATTTCATAAGCCCCAGCCAGCATGGCCATTGATCAAGGATGATGAGAGGAGTTGTGTCACAGCATCTGTAGGGCCATAATTTCTCCCTTCCTGTCTTATTATCTGAATTTTGTAAAACACATTTTGCTTTCTTGAACTCATTTAGATCCACTGCACAGCACAGATGCATCTCTAGGAGTTCATTAGATTGTTATTTCTGCTAATTATGGCGAAAGACATTTCACAGTTGCCACCTGAATGGTGCTGTGGTTCCATAGCCAACCCATTCGGTACTCTTAAATCTCACTAAACATAGTCTTGTAATGCTTCTCTCCCCTCCATTCAGATAAATGCCATTAATATGCTTCTGCAATTGCTTCTCAGATTTATCATCCTTATTCCCAAGTCTGCTGCTAATATAGGAGGTTTAATTGTTCTTGAAGGAGGGTGTGCATAAGCATTGAAAATGCCAATTACAACGCCCCCGATAGCAAAGATCAGCCTTCTCTGGGAAGATGTGCTTGTTTAACTGACAAAGTTGTCAGAGTAAATGTTCCTTCTCTGGAGATTCTGTTTATTCTCCAGCACCTATATTCTAGGAGAACACAGATTCTCTCTGTTAATTAAAATCATTCATGCCATTTTATTGGGTTGCCTTCCCTGAGATAATTTCTTCTTGTCATTTTGGTGCATGTTGGCCTTTTGAACGCTACATTGTCGTTTAGTTCTAGTCTTTTAGTTTATCAGGCATTTGCTTACTTTACATGCCTAATTATCTCTAACTGTCTCCACACCGATATTTAAATGAAACCTTAGGGAGATATTCCCATCCGGCAGTGTATGTTTGTGTTATGCTTAGTCACTCGTGCTTGAGGTCTGTTTTGTATATAGCCTTTTCTTTCTTTCTTTCTTTCTTTCTTTCTTTCTTTCTTTCTTTCTTTCTTTCTTTCTTAAAAATCCATTATTTTACAACATTAAGTTCCTTGTCAACATTTCAGTGAAAGGAGGCCCACGTTCTGTAATTATTTTATTTTTCTGTAGGAGGCTTTGATTGTGGTGTGATGATGATGATGATGATGGTGATTATTTGCTTTCAGGGCTGGCAAGCAGCTTTGCCAGAAGTGAGGGTCCTATCACATGGTTTAGTTGGTCTTTAAATAAGATAAGATATAAGATTTCTTTATTGTCATTGTACAAGTACAATGAAATTGGATGCCCACCCATAAAAACAACATAGAGCAAAACAAACAAACAAACAAAAACAAAAAACAATTTCAGCTACACATACATATACATACATACTCATAAAAAACTCTCTAAGGTCATATTATCTTGTTACAGCATTTAAGGTGGTTATGGCTTTTGGGTAGAAACTGTTTTTTAATCTATTTGTTCTTGATTTAATTGTTCTATATCTTTTGCCCGAAGGCAGTGGTGCAAAAAAGACTATATCCAGGATGAGATGGATCTTTTAATATATTTTTAACTTTTTTAAGGCAACGGGAATTGTATAGTTCCTCCAAAGATGGCAGGGAATGTCCAATAATATATTGGGCTGTGGTTATGACCTTCTGGGGCACCTTCTTCTCCATTACCTTACACATGGAAAACCAAGCACAAATACAATATGTAAGAATGCTCTCTATGCAGCTACGGTAAAAGGACACCAGCAGTTTCTCACTCAGATTGTTCTTTTGTGGCAAATAAAACTCAAACCAAATGGGGTACAAATATATTCATTTCAGAACAAGAGCCACTTTTCATGAGCATTCCAGCACATACCATTTTGTGGAAAAGTCAATCCCACATGGATGTCTAAACCCTCAAGCCTGCCACACACACCCTTCGGCTACTGAATGCTGGGAGTAGCTTTTGGCATGCCCTCACTGACTTGCATTGAGGGTAGTTTGTTATGGCCTGACTTACAGAGGCCTCCAAAGCATGCCCATTGCCACAAGCTGCAAACAGCTGGAAGTGAGTGACATGAAACATTTACCTGTGGTTGGGACATGGCATGGTTGCAATCATAGGTCCCACAATCCTTCCCCCCCTTATTTTTAAAGCAGCAACTCTCTATATTTTAAAGAACATCCTACTACTGTGTTCCCCCTATTTTAAGACACCGTCTTATATATTTTTCTCTCAAAAAAACACAGTATGTTTTATTTTCAGGGAATGTCTTATTTTTCTTACGTCAGGAGCAGCGCGCCTCTCGCTCACTGGCTCCCTGCGCACGAGGAGCAGGCGGGCCATGACTCGGGCGAGAGGCGTCTGTTTGTGCGTGCCGTTTGCTGGCTCCCTGCAGGGCGGGACTCTTGACTGAAAGAAAAGGGTGGCCAACAGCCACCGCCAAGCACCGTGAGAGAAAGTCTGAGGGAAGGGAGGTGTGTGTGTCGCTGGCGTTGACTTCCAGCCCTCTATCCCCGGCCCTGGGACGTTCCGAGGGGAGGGAGTGGCGGTTGGCGAGGGAGGGAGGGAGCTCCTCAGAAGGGCTGCTCTCTCTCTCAATCTCTCTCCTCCGAGCGGGTGGCGAGGCCGCTGAGGCGACAACGGGTGAGTTGCCTGCTCTGCGCCTCTCAGCCGACCGGCCTCCATCACTCCCCTCGGCAGGAGGGGAGGAGGGCATTCTCCGGAGGGGCCTGGTGAGCACCGGGAGAGAAAGAGAGGACGCGGTCCAGCAGACTCTCCTTTGCTTTCAAAGCCCCCGTCCCCTCCGCCATCCCCACCGGCTCTGGAGGGCAGATGCTGCTTGGTGCGGCGAGCGGGGTCTCCGAGGGCTTTGTGGGGGCTTTTGGCGTCCTCCAGAACTGTGCCTACCATGTTTCCCCTATTTTAAGACACCGTCGTATATATTTTTTTCCTCAAGAAAACGCATTATGGCTTATTTTGAGGGGATGTCTTATTTTTATTACGTAAGCACGCCTTGGCAAGGCCACGCTCGAGTTCTGGGGCTGCGAAGGACGGGACGGGCGCGGAGCTCTTTGTTTGCTTGCTGGCAGCAGGGGGAGAATCCAAGCTGAGCTTTGAGGAAACTGGCACCAGAGAGACCCGCTTTCACTGGGCGCTCTCTCCTGCTTCTCCTCCGCCGCATTCCCTCCTCAAAACTCGACAGAAGCCTTGTTTTCCAAGGGGCCTCTTGGGCGACGCACGGGGCGGCTCGGGGATTTCATCGTGGTGGTGAGCAGGGAAAGCCTGTGCCGCCTTCCCTCTCCGCCACGGCGGCCGCCCCGTGCGCTCTGCACCGAGTGGAGTTGGGCAAGCGCGTGGGCGAAGAGACCTTCGGAGTGCCTTTGTCGCGCCCGCTGCCCCTTCCTGTGCACCCTGCTCTGCAGAGTTCCTGAGCGCTGCTTCTGGGGCTGACTGGTTTTGGTGGTAGAACAGGACGCCCAGCCCCGCCTTTTCTTTGGCGCCCTCCAGAACTGCGCCTATCACTATGCCTTATTTTTGGGGTATGGCTTATATTTCGCAAATGCAAAAAAAAATCCTGCTATGGCTTATTTTATGACTACGTCTTAAAATAGGGGGAACAGGGTAGATGCCATTCCAGATGGTACTTGTCAATGTGTGGCTTTCATCACAAAACATTTCTTCATAATTTGCAATCAACACACTGCAATTATGAAGCCAACGTAAAGGAAACAGCATGGACAGGCGTCTGTGAATATAGAATGCTACCTCACCATTCATGAGCAATGAGCGAGCAATGCAAGCAGGCACTCCAGATGGTTCAAATTTTAGGGTGAAGGAAAGTACATACTTCTCATGCACACGAAAGGTTCAGCGTCTCCAGTTAAATGGCTGGGTAGCCGGAAATGAGAAAGACCTCTTGCAGAGATGCTGCCAGTCAGAGTAGACAATAAATAGTCTGACCTGGAATAAAGCAACTCTGTGTCCACACATACACTTTTAAAGGCTCTCCCTCTGTTTCTGATTGCTGCTCTGTTCTGAAATGTGGGTTCACTCAGCCTGTACTGGACAGAAATGTACATGGTTAATTTCCTGAGGGTAATACAGAAATGTGGTAGGTACCTTTGTTGCCAGAGGAATGTATGCCCAAGGTATCTCATGGTCAAATCATCTTCATCTGGTGAACAACTGTCTATTCAGGCTGGTACTGGCTTTCCCATCCCCCCTAACCAAACTGGCTTTCCCATCCCCCCTAACCCCCTCTTTCCCATCCCCCCTAACCAAAGGTCTTTCAACTAGAGATGCTGGGAACCTTTTGCATGCAAAATTTCTAGGCATGCTCTGCTTGACTAGGGCTAGGAGCAACTCATACAAAGTAAGACTGTTTGTTTGTTTGTTTGTTTGCCTGCCTGCCTGCCTACTTTTATAACCTTTTTTCTGTTGGTTTGCACAAGGAAGGTAAAGAAAATCACGAAGCATTTGGTTAAAAATAATACAAGATGATGATGATGGTCATAAAGCTGAAAATCTTACAGTGATCTGCTGGGAAATGAAGAGTCATTTCCCCTCTGCAGGTGGCTGCTGATGTTTTCTGGAAGCCCAGGAACGTAGTTTGGGTCCTCTTCACTTTGATTTTCAGTGTGGGTAGCAGCCTTTTGATTGTAGTTGATTGGTATCTGTGGTGCCACCAGCAGGGATAAGTGGAGGGTTGGCCGTGATTTGCCTAAACAAGCAACCAGTTGGAGGCTGCTCAGTGTCCTGAGCCATTCACATCCAGCCCATTGCTACAAAGGTGAGGGCCAACTCACTCATGAGGCAAGGGGAGGTGACCGCCTTGGATGGCGGAATCCACAGGGACAGCAGATCCGGCCTCCAAGGAATGCATCACCCGCTGTTGCTGCAACAGTGGCAACAACAGGTCTGGCATGCTCCTTGGAGGCAAGATCTATCACCTCATCGGAAGTCATATAATCATAGAGTCTTAGGGTTGGAAGGGACCCAAGGGTCTTCTACTCCAACTGCCCGTGCCATCTCTACAGCAGCCTCTTGGTGAATGGGAGGCAATGCTGGTCTCCTTCCACCTTTGTTCTTGATGTAAATCTTCACTCACCTCTTCTATCCTAGAATAAGTAATTAACAAAGCACAAAAGCTTGGAGAATTTGTGACTTAGCTGATGGGGAAGAAATTTGGCTCACTTTGAGTTTTAATGAGATCTGACCTAATTCAAGTCCCCAAAAGAATACATGAAACAAAACACACCTATCCTTTGAAACTTGCACTTCTCTGAATTTTGCAATCCGGTTTTCCAACCCCAAAATGTGTATACAATGGGAAAATGTGCCTAGAAAGGCAGATATAGTCTACAGAGGATAGTCCTCTGTTGTAAGGGGTCCTGTGTTTGAAGGGCACTTGACTTCCTGCCAGGTTTTCCCCCTGCCAAGGCGAAATATGCTGCAGTCCCATTTATAGGATGGCAATTATTTCTAAATTTGCATCTAGACATACAAATAAGCTTGTGCAAATCCTCTGCAAAACTGTGTACTGTTTCGTCCTCTCTATTGATGATGCATAAGTTGCCATCCTAGTTAGAAAGGGCAAGGGAAGTTGGCACTTTCTCTATGCAGCCAAACAGGGCGATAGCTTTTTCACTGACAGTTAAGCTTTTTTCTCAGAACGATTCCTCTGTTCAGTAGATCACCAGTGCCTGCAACAGCTTTGTGCCTATGACATTTGAGTTCAAACTGTGAGGGTAAAGGAAAACGTTTCACCTGGAGAGCCAGTGTGGTGTAGTGGTTAAGAGCGGTAGACTCATAATCTGGTGAACCGGGTTCGCGTCTCCACTCCTCCACATGCAGCTGAGCCCCACTCACCTCACAGAGTGTTTGTTGTGGGGGAGGAAGGGAAAGGAGAATGTTAGCCGCTTTGAGACTCCTTCGGGTAGTGATAAAGCGGGATATCAAATCCAAACTCCTCCTCCTCCTCTTCTTCTTCTTCTTCACCTGGTGTCAGCCCTGCCCAGCCCACCTGTCAAAATTGGCCTTAAGGTCCTCAAACAATAACATGTTGGAGGTCCCAAGCCATAAGGATGCTAGGCTGGCCTCAACTAGGGCCAGGGCCTTCTCAGTACTGGCCCCGACTTGGTGGAACGGTCTGTCACAAGAGACCAGGGCCCTGAGGGATTTGGCATCTTTCCGCAGGGCCTGCAAGACGGAGCTGTTCCGCCTGGCCTTTGGGTTGGTTTCAGTTTAACCCCGATGTTTCATTCCTTTATGGTTTGATTGGTGGGCTACTTAAAAATGAGGCTGCATTTTAAACTTTAAATCATATTTTAACCTGCATTTTAATTGATTGTTTTGTATGTTTTGTTGTGATTTTATGGGTGTAAGCCGCTCTGAGCCCAGTCTTGGCTGGGAAGGGCGGGGTATAAATAAAATTTATTATTGTTATTATTATTATTATTATTATTATTTTGCAACCTAAGGATGCTAGCTGGAAAAGTTTCCCTGCTCCTGTTGCAAAAATACAAAGATATTGGGCCTGCACCCGAAATACCAAATATCCTCCCTATTATCTGTTGCATTTGCATCTGTTGCAAATCCATGACTGAAACAGAAGTGCAAAGGAAACTGTATATAACTGGCACACACGAAAACAGTTTTGAATGGTTCTTAGTAAATTCCTGCTCTTAGCTAATGAACCTTCAGGGGGATTAAGACTCCCCTGGGATTTATCCCCTCTTGGGGTAGGGCAGCCTCTCTATAGACAACACCTGGGATGGCTACACCCAGTTCATTCATTAAAATGATCTGAAAACAACAAGTATTCTGTCCATTTGCCAAGGACAAAAGCAGATTGCTCCTCAGGAAAAAAAACACATGCATCTTGGGTAATCTCTTGAGCAAATATTCTGAAGAAGGAATTTCCATTGGCACGAAAAGGGAATCTAGGATCTCAAAAAGCTTATGTTGCATGTTGCTTGGCCCAATGTGAAGATGCATGGACACTTGAGTTTGTTGGGTGTTTTGCCTCTCAGAATGAAATATAAAAGCACCTCAGATCAAAGGTGTGTTCTTCATTCACTCTCCCTTGCTCTGTGCTCTGAAGTTCTTGGACCATTGCAGGGCTTTCAATAACATAAGTATGTCCAGGTCTCTCATAGAATATAGTCGTCCCTTGGCTCCTGAACGCCTTGGGAGTTGAACTTTCCGGCTCCCAAATGATCGAAAACCGGAAGTGAGGGGGTTTGCAAATGTTCTTTTGGAAGCTGAATGTCCTGCAGCCAATCAGAAGCCGCACTTTGGTTTTCAAACATTTCAGAAGTCGAACAGACTTCCGGAACGGATTCTATTAGACTTCCGAGATACGACTGTACTCATTTTGAATTTGTTGCTTATGGCAAAATTTTTTTTGCTTATGGCAAAAATGGCCTTTTTTTGGCACTGGAAATATGTTTCCGTACCATCTACAAAAGAATGGCTCATCAAAATCCTTGATGCTTCTGAAATAAACAAATTAATTGAACATGTCCAGAGATGGAATACACTGGTCAGGTTTTTTGTTTTTGACAAAAATCAGATGCCACTGATGATGTATTAGAACTTGAGTGTAGTTTTGCTCCTTTTGGATGGATAACTTTTCTTGGAATTTTCTCTCTCTCTAGAACCTTTCACAACTTGTTGCCTCCTTCCTTGCCCAGTTGCTTTCTCTCTCACACACTCATCCTTCCATCCAGATGTTCCTAAAACTTTTCCATCTTTTCAAAAGTATTCAAAAGGATCGTTTTATAAGTAAAGCCGGAGTGAAGACTCAAACTCAGATACATGCTGATCTCTTCATTCTCAGACACTACATTTGAAAAACATAGAGTTACATGATACTTCCAAATGCACTCTACAAACTAACACGAACTCAAAAATTAGCTGACAAAGACATCCATATCAAAACAGGGCTCTGTCCTGGTTGCTTTTCCTGAATCGACTCTTCACTCCAGCTTTACTTTTGAATACGAACTGATATACATTTATTGTTACTTGAAATTTCTTATGTTCTTATACTGTAACGAATTATTGTTTACTCATACTACTGTGAATTTGAAGTTGTATTTTTCATTTGAAGCTACACATATTATTGTGGACTTGAAACTGTTTTTCTTATTTGAACTGACATTCTCTGCCTAAGACTGTAATTCTTAACAGAATACATACTTTTATTTGACTATAACTCACGAGTAGGATTTATTCCTAGTATTGAAATTTCTGGCCAGAGCTCTCGGTGTGTATTTCCTTTCAGTATAACTAATAACAAGAACTCCAATTTATTTAACGAGATAATTCTAGTAAAACGTGAACTGAGTAAACGAGGAGCTAGAAAATTGCTGGTTGGTTAAGGATGATCAGCCCACTTTGCTTTGGGGACTTACGTTGTTAAACTAGAATCTATATGCCCCGCAATATGCTCACATCATTAAATATATGTACAGAACAACCACTACATATTTATATGTTTGTTTGTTTTTTTAAGTTAAAGCCGTGGATGCATATGCCATTTGAAAAGTTTTCATGACTTTTTTTTTTTTTTTTTTTTTTTGCATTTAGAACAACAGCTTTTGTGTTTCAACAACATTCAGCCCAAGGGCAGTGGGAATCTGCACGTGAGAAATCCACATGGGATCTCATTTACTAATGCTATGACATTTAAAATAAGAGTTCTGGCTCCAGGGACCTGTGCCACATTGTGATTCACAAATAAGAGAAAACAAGGTTTGAATGAAATATATAGCGCGCCACTTCCCTCAGCATGTAGGACAGCCCTGTTTCCCCAATTCATGGTTACTGATAGATTTCTATATATTTATTCAAGAAGTCACTTCCAGCTCCTGCTTTCTTCCTCACAAATGCCGTCTCCTCCTCCTTTCCTTAAGGGTCAGTCCTGCCCTCACCAAAAAAGAACAGCACAAGTAAGCAAAGAGTAAGGAGACCTTTTCATACCCTCCAACATTTCTCTGATGAAAATAGGGACGTCCCATTCCATAATGATAATTTTACAATTTATACCCCACACTCTGCCCCAGGCATTTTGGGCAGCTTCCAACATATATAATAACATAATAAAACATTAAAGATTTTTTTAAAAAACTGCCTTATACAGGATTGCCTTCAGATGGCTCGGGGGTCGGATAACTCCATACCCTTCAACATTTCTCCAATGCTTTGGTGGTAATGTTCAGTCAAGAAATACAGTTGAGGTGACTGAAAAAACAGAACGCCTCTCTGCACCAAACAGAGTCCGCAAGGAATAAGTCGGCATTATCTGCGTTATAGTGTTTGCCAACATTTCCTGCTCTAGGGACTCGCTGAGCCAGTTGTTGATTTTAAAAACAAGGTACCTTAAGTGTAGGGTTATGTAACAATGTTTGAAGATGACTAATTTATGGCATTTACTCGGGCTGCTGAAATATCCGTTCACACCGTTTCCGCTCCTCGGTTTTCTGCCCAATGATGTAGTATCAAAAATCCATAATGAAAAAAAATCTTGGCTAAGAGACATAAACAGAGACTGTTTTCTCACAAGTATAAGTGCCGTTGATTAACTGCTGGAAGACGGAAAGGGATGAGGAGGGCAGTGGGCAGCCCGTGCGGACCAGATGTTTATGATGAGTTTAGCAGAAAAAATGCAAAGTTCAGAGAGAGAGAGGGGAGAACTGCCACCAAGCTGTACTCAGCTATTTATTCCTGGAACCTGGCAGCCTGTGGGAAACCCATTCATAGGACGCTTGTACATGAATGAGGGATATAGAAAACAAGATAATAATAATAATAATAATAATAATAATAATAATAATAATTTATTATTTGTACTCCGCCCATCTGGCTGGGTCCCCCCAGCCACTCTGGGCGGCCTCCAACAGATATTAAAATACATTAAAATATCACAGGTTAAAAACTTCCCTAAACAGGGCTGCCTTCAGGTGTCTTCTAAAAGTCATATAGTTGTTTCTTTCCTTGGCATCTGATGGGAGGGTGTTCCACAGGGCGGGCGCCACTACCGAGAAGGCCCTCTGCCTGGTTCCCTGTAGCTTTGCTTCTCGCAGTGAGGGAACCGCCAGAAGGCCCGCGGCCCTGGACCTCAGTGTCCGGGCTGAACGATGGGGGTGGAGACGCTCCTTCAGGTATACAGGACCGAGGCCGTTTAGGGCTTTAAAGGTCAGCACCAACACTTTGAATTGTGCTCGGAAACGTACTGGGAGCCAAGATGCTGAGAGGATGCCCTGAAGTAGTAGTAGCCAACCAGAAAGTTGGTGGTTCAAGCCCACCTAGGGATGGCTGTTGGCAGGATTCCTGCATTGCAGGGGGTTGGACCCGATGACCCCCAGGGTCCCTTCCAATACTACAGTTCTATGATGTTATGTGGTACGCGGGTGGCGCTGTGGGTTAAACCCAAAGAGCCTAGGGCTTGCCGATCAGAAGGTCAGCGGTTCGAATCCCCGCGATGGGGTGAGCTCCCATTGCTCGGTCCCTGCTCCTGCCAACCTAGCAGTTCGAAAGCACATCAAAGTGCAAGTAGATCAATAGGTACTGCTCCGGTGGGAAGGTAAATGGCGTTTCCGTGCATTGCTCTGGTTCGCCAGAACCGGCTTAGTCATGCTGGCCACATGACCCGGAAGCTGTACACCAGTTACCTTGGCCAATAAAGCGAGATGAGCGCCACAACCCCAGAGTCATCCGCGACTGGACCTAATGGTCAGAGGTCCCTTTAACTGTACCTTTACTAAAAGCAGGAACAAGGGACAGTGCCTTTGGTCTTCAAACTATTGAAATAGTTTGCCCCAATCTTAACCAAAGAAGATTGGCAAACCAAGTTAATGGACTACGCTGAAATGGCTAGATTAACTGGAAAGCTCAGAAATGAAGATGACAAGAAATTTAAAAAAGAGTGGGAAATGATTATTATGTACTTACAAAAGTATTGTAAACAGGTTAATACATTTAAGGATTTTAAGAAAACTTGTAATTTTAGAAATAACGTAAGAAATTTTGAGGTAGAAAAAATAATTTAGAGTAGAAATGATGTGCAGTTGAAAAAGAAAATTAAGGAACCGGGGCGGGGGGGGGGGTGAGTCACGGGAGTCAGAGAATCCCATTTTATGGATTTGATATTGCTTTTACGTATATTTTTCTTTGTGGTTGTTGCGTTTTTTATTTTTGTTGAAAATTTAAGAAAAATATTATTTAAAGAGAGAGAGAAATAGTTTGTTCCAGTGTCGCTGATGTGATGCTGATACATTTTGAAGTTAGTAGCTGTTTCCTTTGGGAAACAAAGGAAACAGCCCCACAGGAGTCTTTCATTACCAAAAAGGAGAGATTTTTCCATTGCAGCAACAGATTTGTACACAGGGATGGGCTTCTTTGTAGTGTCGGACTGTTGGGTGACTTTTAGTGTTAAACCTGCATTTGATTTTTATGCATGTGATAATTTTTATTTATAAAAGATTTGAGAGGGGAAATTCTGCACTTGTCCTGTGAATTCCTTTACACATAGAATCACAGAATCACAGAATCACAGAATCAGAATCACAGAATCATAGAGTTGGAAGAGACCGCAAGGGCCATCCAGTCCAACCCCCTGCCAAGCAGGAAACACCATCAAAGCATTCCTGAAAGGTGGCTGTCAAGCCTCTGCTTAAAGACCTCCAAAGAAGGAGACTCCACCACACTCCTTGGCAGCAAATTCCATTGTCGAACAGCTCTTACTGTCAAGAAATTCTTCCTAATGTTTAGGTGGAATCTTCTTTCTTGTAGTTTGAATCCATTGCTCCGTGTCCGCTTCTCTGGAGCAGCAGAAAACAACCTTTCTCCCTCCTCTATATGACATCCTTTTATATATTTGAACATGGCTATCATATCACCCCTTAACCGTCTCTTCTCCAGGCTAAACATACCCAGCTCCCTAAGCCGTTCCTCATAAGGCATCGTTTCCAGGCCTTTGACCATTTTGGTTGCCCTCCTCTGGACACGTTCCAGCTTGTCAATATCCTTCTTGAACTGTGGTGCCCAGAACTGGACACAGTATTCCAGGTGGGGTCTGACCAGAGCGGAATACAGTGGTACTATTACTTCCCTTGATCTAGATGCTATACTCCTATTGATGCAGCCCAGAATTGCATTGGCTTTTTTAGCTGCTGCATCACACTGTTGACTCATGTCAAGTTTATGGTCTACCAAGACTCCTAGATCCTTTTCACTTGTACTGCTCTCAAGCCAGGTATCACCCATCCTGTATTTGTGCCTTTCATTTTTTTTGCCCAAGTGTAGTACTTTACATTTCTCCCTGTTAAAATTCATCCTGTTTGCCTTGGCCCAGTTCTCTAATCTGTTAAGGTCATTTTGAAGTGTGATCCTGTCCTCTGGGGTATTAGCCACCCCTCCCAATTTGGTGTCATCTGCAAACTTGATCAGGATGCCCTCAAGCCCATCATCCAAGTCATTGATAAAGATGTTGAATAAGACTGGGCCCAAGACAGAACCCTGTGGCACCCCACTAGTCACTTCTCTCCAGGATGAAGAGGAGCCATTGATGAGCACCCTTTGGGTTTGGTCAGTCAGCCAGTTACAAATCCACTGAATGGTAGCATTGTCTAGCCCGCATTTTACCAGCTTCTTTACAAGAATATCATGGGGCACCTTGTCAAAGGCCTTGCTGAAATCAAGATAGGCTACATCCACAGTGTTCCCTTCGTCTACCAGGCTTGTAATTCTGTCAAAAAATGAGATCAGATTAGTCTGACATGACTTATTTTTCAGAAATATATCCATATCATATCCTACCGTACAACAGTGCCGTCCTATAATGTCTACTCACAAGTAGACATTCAATAGCGCTTACTCCCAGGTTAAATGGGAATAACAACAACAACAACAACAACAACAACAACAACAACAATTTATTATTTATACCCCACCCATCTGGCTGGGTTTCCCCAGCCACTCTGGGCGGCTTTCAACAGAGCATTAAAATACAATAATCTATAAAACATTAAAAGCCTCCCTAAACAGGGCTGCCTTCAGATGTCTTCTAAAGGTCTGGTAATTGTTGTTCTCTTTGACATCTGAAGGGAGGGCGTTCCACAGGGCGGGTGCCACTACCGAGAAGGCCCTCTGCCTGGTTCCCTGTAACTTGGCTTCACGCAGCGAGGGAACCGCCAGAAGGCCCTCGGCTGACTGATGGGGGTGGAGATGCTCCTTCAGGTATACTGGACCGAAGCCATTTAGGGGAAGAGGATTGCAGCCTTAGATATTAAATAATAAATATTAAGAGAAGCTAATAATCTGAAAATTCCAGATCTTTAAGTCCATAAGCTGAAGTTCTATAGATACTTACATGGGAGTAAGTCCCATTGAGCCTAGTGGGTCTTACTTCTGAGGAAATGTGCCTTGAATTGTGCTACATTTCACACATAATTGGGTTTAAATATGTGTACTGGAAAAAATAGCAAATAGTCTAAAACTGCCATATGTTCTTTTCCATGTGACATGTGATGTTTTTGAGAATTGGTACAGAATGCGTGAGGTTCATATTTTTTTTAAGGCACTGTAGCATTAACACATTTAAAAGGTTGACCTACATTTCTGAGGACAAACCCATATGCCATTTCTAACTGAAGAGTTTCCTTCAAGGCACTGTTTTCAAAAGATAAAATAATCTGTCTGTCTGTCTGTCTGTCTGTCTCAGAGAGAGAGAGAGAGAGAGAGAGAGAGAGAGAGAGAGAGAGAGAGAATGAATTATAGGGACATACTATATTGGCCCATGTGCCAATAAGAACAGATTTTCAGAGATGCATTAGTATTCACCTTGAAAATCAGGCAAAACTTGTTGTTTTAATTGCCAGATGGCGCTGCTTTCTTTTCCCAGAATGCAGTGTGGTTGTTCTGTTCCTGCAGATGGGTAGCAGTGCTTGCTTTGATGGAGAACTTCTGTCTTTTCCCAATAACCCTACCTTTGGTCGGGAGCTTGCTTGTGATTGTGAGCAAAATCAGAAAAGCCGGACACCGAAACTGCAAGACTGAGGCAGAAGCTTTGCTATTTATGAGAAGACTTGCCTTCACGCTCCCTTTAAGCCAGCCTCCTTTCAGAGGGGTTACTCTGCAGTCTGGAAAGAGCAGGGTTAAAAGTTACCCTTGAAATACTCAGAAGATTTCGTTGTTGTTCCTTCATGTCCTAAGCTTTTCACTTGGTAAAGGTAAAGGTAAAGGGACCCCTGACCATTAGGTCCAGTCGTGACCAACTCTGGGTTGCGGCGCTCATCTCGCGTTACTGGCCGAGGGAGCCGGCGTACAGCTTCTGGGTCATGTGGCCAGCATGACTAAGCCGCTTCTGGCGAACCAGAGCAGCGCACGGAAATGCTGTTTACCTTCCCGCCGGAGTGGTACCTATTTATCTACTTGCACTTTGACGTGCTTTTGAACTGCTAGGTGAGCAGGAGCAGGGACCAAGCAACGGGAGCTCACCCCATCGCGGGGATTTGAACCGCCGACCTTCTGATCGGCAAGCCCTAGGCTCTGTGGTTTAGCCCACAGTGCCACCCAGCTGGTAAACTGAAGCAAATGCATGACAGTTAGCTAGAAGCAAGCCCCATTGTGGGACTATTAGGGTGGTTATGGGTCCTGTTTTACAGAGGACTGTCTGGTCCAAGTCTGGTTTAAAGATAAAGAAGGGACAGCAGGGGCCCTTGAAGTTGCCTATCAACAGTCAGGATAGCAAACTGAACAGGGCATGTAGATCACCCAGTCAGAGGCGAAGCAACCTGCCCCGGTACCTGGAGCGGCATTTGTCCCAGGGGGTGTGATGCGCATCCCGGAGGTGTGGCTCCACCCACGGGGCATGGCGCGCATCCTGGGGGCGTGGCATGTGTCCCGCGGGGGGTGTTGCCGATCGGGGTTGGCATTTTGTCACCCCCCTTTGGAATGGCACCCGGGGCAAACCGTCCCCCCACCCCCACATTGGAACACCCCTGCACCTAGTGCTGGATTTATGTATAAGCTAAACAAGCTATAGCTTAGGGCCCCACTCTCTTGGGGGCCCCAAAATAATTTAAAGGGGAAAAAAACCCTGGATGTACATTTCCAAAATATAAAAGAACAACCAACATAAAACCTACAGTGTTTTGTGTCATGTAGGCTCTTATGATGTAAGTAATGGAGCCTGCTTGCCTGCTCCCTAAAATATCACTGGTTTGCTCATTTCTATATATAGGGTGCCTACATCCTGCATGTACAAATGGCTCTAGATACCTATTAGGTCCAAAAATTAGCATACAGCGTATATTCAACACAAAAAACAGCGACAATTTGTTGTTGCCAAAGGAAAGCCAGACATATAAAGGGCCCCATTACCTTCAGTAGCTTAGGGCCTCATCAAACCTAAATCCGGTCCTGGGGTCACCTGTTTAAAGTCTTCCTCGCTCAGAATATGTGCATTGTATTTCCTTTTAAATAATAATCACGGGTGTTTTTTCTGTGATGGTACTCACTTGGTTGGATGGGACAGCTGCATATTCCTGACAGCTGCATATTCCTGCACTGCAGGGGGATGGACTAGATGATTCTCAGGGTCCCTGCCAACTCTACAATTCTATGATTCTATGACATGAAGTACCAACATGAAGTAACACCCCCCTTTTTGCTGCCCATGGCAGCCATCGAGTGCTGCCACTGGGGATGGAACGATTTGCCAATTTTGGTTCTCTCCGTTTCTCATCCCCCCCCAAATCTTAAATTCAGTTCTGCACATGTCCACAGTCATCTGAATTTTTTTCTTTTTAACAAAATCCCCATGAAGGTTCTCCAGCGTTCTAGTGCACATTTCTCCTGATAATACCATTTTTTTTGTATGCCATTTCAACGCACACACCTTTGCAAGCGATTTCTTCCAGTACAACGCCTTTTCATATGATATTTTCACTGATACATTTATTTTCATGCACGCTTTCCCATGATATATGCATTTGTGTAAATATGGGTTGTAAAACAGCATTTGGGAGGATGGCTGCGTTTTGGTTCTCCTACTGTTTTGAAAAGAGTGAATTCGATACATTTGTCTTTAAATGTGAACTGAATTGATTTTCTCCTCAGCCCTAGCTACCCACCCACGGCCCTTTGATCAAGAAATGAATACTGTCACCTCATATATTTTTTTACCCAAAAGCACGGGTATCTATTTCTGAATGTGCCTCTAGATGTCTAAATTAGCAATTACAGAATCTATGCCTTCTTTTGTATCTGAGGTTTCCCATCCCATAATTTTTTACTTGTGTGGAATTTTAAAAATACTGATTGTTTGATGGTTCAAATCTTTGCGAGAAAAGCATATAATACCCTCCAAGTGTCCCAATTTTCCAGGCACAGCCCAGGAATTATGGAAGCCACCCTGGCTTCTGATTTGATCCCAGAATGTCCCCATTTCCCCTGCCAGTGTTGCTGCCACTGAGCTCTAGAAAGAGGATGAGCCGGCCCTTGTAGGCCCGAGTAGCTCATAATGGTTGCTTGGAGAGCATAGAATCATAGAATCATTGAGTTGGAAGGGACCACGGAGATCATCTAGCTCAGTGGTGTCCAAACCATAGCTGTCAACCCGCCCTTTTTATGCAGGAAACTCCCTTATTTCAATGCCATTCCAGTACATATGAAAACATAATAAAACACCAGACATTAAAAAGTTCCCAATATAGGGCTGCCTCCAGATGTCTTCTAAAGGTTGTGTAGTTCTTTATCTCCTTGACATCTGATGGGAGGGCGTTGCACAGCATCTCGCTGAGGGCCTATACCTAGAGGGTTAGCTCACAAAACTCTTACCGAGGAGAATACGAAACTAAAGGATTTTCCTTTATGGTAAAGGGACCCCTGACCATTAGGTCCAGTCGTGTCTGACTCTGGGGTTGCGGCGCTCATCTCGCTTTATTGGCCATGAGCCGGCGTACAGCTTCCGTGTCATGTGGCCAGCATGACAAAGCCGCTTCTGGCAAACCAGAGCAGTGCACGGAAACGCTGTTTACCTTCCAGCCAGAGCGGTTCCTATTTATCTGCTTGCACTTTGATGTGCTCTCGAACTGCTAGGTGGGCAGGAGCTGGGACCAAGCAACGGGAGCTCACCCCGTCGCAGGGATTCGAACTGCCGACCTTCTGATCAGCAAGCCCTAGGCTCTGTGGTTTAACCCACAGCGCCACCTGGGTCCCTATTATGGGCCCTTTATGGTACAGTATCTAAAATAAATTTTGGAAGGGGATCAAGACATCCCTACAGAGCAGGATGTTGTAAGAGTTCCATCTACTGGCTAACGTGAACAGAAAGAGTGTTTCCCATAAACTCAGACTTTCTACTACTGAGGCAATAGCGAGTTTAATTCCATTCTGGGTTGCCTACTGACTGGATTAAACAGCCGGATGTTCTCGGTCATTAGCCAATTCATGTGCACAAATAGAAAAGCGAAGCTTTCATGGCATTGAGAGAAACATCATTGGCTGCCAGCATTTGTTGGTTCTTAAAGGCATACCAAGGATGTCTTGCTGAAAATTTAGCAACTCAGTTAGACAGGCTGTTCTGTATTCAGTGGTCTGTGTTTGCCTGAGCTTGAGTTCAGGACTAAGCATTCTGAGCCCCTGTGTTCTGATATCCAATCACAGAATATTTCAGGATTTGGGCCTCTGCCATTGGCCCTTAAACTCTGAATCATGATTAGCAGCTTGGAAGTTTAGACAGCCAATCACGTTGGGAGTGGGAGTGGCCCAGGCCTTCAGAAATGTATATAAGCAGTTGCTTTGCCCCTGTTGTCCCCTTCTGTTAATTCAATAAAGGTTCTTGCTGTTATCACTGTGTCTTGCCTCGTGGGAACCCACCTACAGGTCATTGGTCATGCTTAGGAAGAGGCGGAATATGGTGACGGACTTTCAGATATATCCTAGGCCAAAGCTCACCTGACTGCTACTATTTTGCTGTTCTGGTGATAGAAAGGAGGTAATGTCAAGAACCCAAAATGCAGGCTATTGCTTTGTTTCAATGGGATGCAAATTTTTATATGTTGGTTCATTGGGGGTTACAAGGTTAACTCAGAAACCGAGTAAATGTCTTGAGGGTCACATATCAAGGCAGCAAGACTCCATTGTAGATGTGAGAGAGTTGGCACACTTTCACGAAGAGGCTTCACGACTTCCTGTGTCCCACTGGAAGGAGTCTATGATTGACAAGGGGAGTCTCTCTAGGGTTAGCCAGTCAGGAGGCAGGCAGTTCAAGGTGAATCTCAACATGATAGGCAAACTTTGTGCACCTGGGGAGAGGCAAACAAAGGAAGAAGGGCTGCTACTTGAGAGTAAGATTATCCTGAGAGCCTGGTTTTGGGGCTGTTTACACGCGGGTGGCACTGTGGGTTAAACCACAGAGCCTAGGGCTTGCCGATCAGAAGGTCGGCGGTTCGAATCCCTGCGACGGGGTGAGCTCCCATTGCTTGGTCCCTGCTTCTGCCAACCTAGCAGTTCAAAAGCACGTCAAAGTGCAAGTAGATAAATAGGTACCGCTCCGGCGGGAAGGTAAACGGCGTTTCCGCACGCTGCTCTGGTTCGCCAGAAGCAGCTTAGTCATGCTGGCCACATGACCCGGAAGCTGTACGCAGGCTCTCGGCCAGTAACGCGAGATGAGCGCCGCAACCCAGAGTTGGTCACGACTGGACCTAAGTAGATAAATAAGTACCGCTCCGGCGGGAAGGTAAATGGCATTCCCGTGCGCTGCTCTGGTTCGCCAGAAGCGGCATAGTCATGCTGGCCACATGACCTGGAAGCTGTATGCTGGCTCCCTCGGCCAACAATGCGAGATGAGTGCCGCAACCCCAGAGTCGGTCACGACTGGACCTAATGGTCAGGGGTCCCTTTACCTTTTTAGTCCAGGGATAGTGGATTGCGTTTTGATCCTCTTTATTTTGTCATTTTGCTCCAGAAGAGTTTTCTGAAACTTACACGTTGTCTGTATTTTAAAACTCCATATCCCCTTCCCATCTTAGTGAATTCTTTAATTGTAGCCTAAACATGGTGGAGTCTCTTTCTATTTTAACACCCTCATGCTTGGAGCATTAATATCACACTATCTAAGGAGGCTTCAGAAAGCACCTAGGGAAATTGTGGAGGCTATTGGATAAGGGGCAGATGGTTAGTTATTTAATCTTATCTGGTGGCAACTGCGGACTTGAAAGAGGCTGAGTGGGGTGAACAGAGGAGAGTGCTGGGAACAGCCTCTGCCCAGATGGCAGCATGGAACCCAGGGTGGCAGGAAGCTGGCCATTGGGTAGAGCATAACAAATACTGAGGATTTCCTGCTGACTATCGTGGTGGCGTGTGTTTGCTATCTTTCTAGGCACAGGTGCAGGATTTGAGCTTTTTTTTGGCCTCAGTGCTTTCCCTGGGAAAACCCGTTGTTTACTGCTGAGTCGCAACAAATGGCAATGTGCAGAAAACCTGATTGCTGTTTGTTCCCATTCAGCAGTAAAGAGCTGGTTTTCCTGGGGAAAGCAGTGGGACACACGGACACATTTCAAACAAACATTTTACATACTTTAAAATATCCAGTGACTTCCCTTCTTCTCTTTCCATGGTTCGTTTTGCATATCTATACCATTCACTATTCCACTATTACAACTGTCAAAAATTATTTACCCTGCTGAATTTATCTTAATGCTGCCAGTGTTTTCAGCTGTACACAGTTATTTTCCATATACTCAATAAACATTTTCCAATCTTCTTTAAACGTATGTTCTTCTTGCTCTCTTATTCTATATGTTAAATCTGCAAGTTGTGCATATTCTGTCAACTTAAGTTGTCGGTCTTCTTTAGTTGGGACCTCTCTCACTTACCACTTTTGGGCTAACAAACCATGGGCCACAGTTATTGCATACATAAATAACCGTTTCTGACACCTGGAGATTTCAGTCTTGAGCTTTCCCCAGCAGAAAGGACTCTGGGTTGTTTTGTTTGTTTGTTTTTATTTAAATCTTTATTAGAATTTCATACATAAATAAATAACTTAGATAAAACAAAACAATACAACAAAAGAGGAAACAATAATAACAACAACATATACACTGGACAGCAATTACAATTAAGAAACAACTTAAAATCACTAACTTCCAATCGCGCTCACTATACTATTTACCTTTTCATTGTTTTTCCACAGATTTATAAGTCATGAATATCCGATATAGTATCAAATCCAATATAATATCTAATACAATTTTGTTTACAAGTATCAATCCAGTTCTGCAAGTATTTTTTTTATTAGTACAACATGTATTCAAATATATTTTAAATATTTTCACATACCTTTTGATCTGACATTCCTCTGATTTTCCCTGTCGGCTTGGCTAATTGTAAATACTCTATCATAAGAATCTGCCATTCTATTATCGAAGGTAAGGTTTCGTGGTTTTGTTTTGTTTTTGAAAGTATAGATTGTCACTATTTTCAGGTGGGATTCAGTCACACACACCCCTCCAGCTGATTCAGGTTCCACTATTAAAGCCAATTTGGAGCACTTTCAAAACCAACATACTTGCCTCATCATTTTGCCTATCATGAAATGTCTAACTTCCCCTCAAAATCAGACTTCTGTGATAGGGAAAGAGGATGCGAAAATGCCCCAGAAAGTTGTGGAATGATGCTTCCTTGATGCGATGGTCGTCTAACCTTCCTGCAAACGAATCAAAGTAAATGCTCATTCGGTACTTCCCAGCATTTCATCTCTCTGCAAAGAAAACAGACCGAGTGCTCATTAAGCAAGTCTTCAGGAAGTGGCCTTGGATAAAAGAGTGCTAATGAGTTAGAACGATGAGTTAATGTTCTTTAATAGTCGGTGGGTGCCGCTTAATGAGATCTGTAGAAAATGGATCGTTGACTGGATCCTTGTTCTGAATGGGGAAAGGCATCTGTTTGGGGAAAGTGACAAACACTCCAATGAAAGGCCAGGGACAGCTTTCTCCCTGTGTGTCTTGCAGTTGTGAGAACAAGATGAGGTGAAGGCTGGGGGCAGATATCTCTGGCTGAGAGCACTAAGAGAGAGCACTATAAATGTTATCTATCTATCTATCTATCTATCTATCTATCTATCTATCTATCTATCTTGCCAGGCAGAACTCCGGCAAGAGGCGCCTCCACCCCCCCCCCCATTTTTTAAATGTCTTGTGAAACAATTGAGTATGATTAATAATTTTTTCGGAGAATCGAGTTCAATAGATATTCGATCTTTGTCTCATTCTTACTTATGAAAAAAAAGACAAAACGCGATTCTCCTATCCTTATTCTCTTAGACTGTACAGCTTTAGATTACGTACCATTTCATCATAAAGCTTTTGAATTAAAAAAAGTCCACTATTTTGTGAAAAAAAATAGTGAACATAATGTGTAAAAAGCGGACTGTCCGCTCAAATACCCTGTTTTCCCTTTTTTAATATGTAGTCATAAAGTAAGCCATGGCAGGGTTTTTTTTACCTTTGTGAGAAGTAAGATGTACCCCAAAAGTAAGCCGTGGTGCCGCCATTGTTCCTGTCGCCTCCTCAGCCCCTCCTGCGTGCGCAGGGAGCCAGCGAACCAGCGAGAGTCACGGAGGGAAAACGCGCCTCTTGCAGAGTTCTGCCCTGCCTGCTCAGCACACAGGGGGAGGCTGTACTGTACCATACTGGCATAATAAAAATAAGACATCCCCCCGAAAATAAGCCACCCTGTGTTTTTTTGAGGGAAAAAAATTATAAGACGGTGTCTTAAAAAGGGGGAAAGACGGTAGTGGATACCTGGCAACCCTACATCTATCTATCTATCTATCTATCTATCTATCTATCTATCTATCTATCTATCTATATCTATCTATCTTTTAATTCCAAGATTGAATCTGACCCTGTGCAAATGGAGTTCCTCTTTCAGTTCCCTCTCCTAACCTGAAATCTGTTCCACAGGCATCTGGGGCAGATTTTGAGGGTGCACCGAAGGGGAGTTTGTGTTGTACAAGCAGATGTCTGCTACATGAGAAGAATGGCAATGCTTCTGGAAGCAACCCCAAAGGATTAAAAGGGCAGGGGGCTGTGAGGTGTGCCTTAGTGATGCTTGCAATATATGCATTTTAAACAAGAGCTGCATTTTGTCTTTCAGTTGCAAATGAGACGGGGGACAAGAATGCTCGGCCGCTTTCAAGATTCGCCCGTAAGTAGCCGAGTTTTGTCAGTTTGCTTCCTGAAAGTTGCAGATCAGTGCACTCCCTACTTTCTAGAGACCAACATACAATACTACAAAGGAACATGTCAGAGAAATGAGCAGTTTGCACTCCCTTCTCCTTAACTGTACCCTTTCCTTCCTCCTCTCTTTCTGCAGTCATGCCAGCAGGTCCATTTGTGAGCAAGATGTCTCCACTATTGGGAGAAATTCCAGTCTTCCCTGGATTCTACCTTCCCCTATTCCCCTACCTAGCCCCTATTTTTACCAAATAAAAAAATTCCTTCCAGTAGCACCTTAGAGACCAACTCAGTTTGTTCTTGGTATGAGCTTTTGTGTGCATGCACACTTCTTCAGATACACTGAAACAGAAGTCACCAGACCCTTATATATAGTGAGAGGGTGGGAGGGGTATTACTCAGAAGGGTGGTGGGAATGGGTGATTAGCTGATAGGTGAGGTAAATAACCTGTTGACTGTTAACGACTGCAATTGGTCTTGCAGGAAAAAGCAAGGGGTGAGATGGCTAAAAAAAGCTTTGTGCAAAGAAACTAGCAGGGCTACCCCTCTGCAAATTGTTCAGTTTAGGGTGCAGTATTCCCATATCACCACATGGTGGCAGTGGAACCATATTTTGCATGCTGTGACTTAGAAGGAAGAAAACACAAATACTGCTACAATGCAAATAATGTGAATTATTCATTTCACATGCACATTGAGGCTTTTTATTTTTTTTAACAACAGGCTGTTGAAGATCCAGTGAAAGTTACTTTTGAAATTGCATAAGATTGCAAGCGATTAAGCGCACCACAAAGAGCTCTCTGGATTTTGCCCTCTTAAATTCTTTCAACAGATAGAATGACTCACGTGACACTGAGCACGAAAAGTTGACCAAAAAAAAGTGATCTTGTAAGTTTGGCAGGCATGTAGGGAACCCAGGATGGGGAAGAGGGAAGTCTCAATATGGGAATAACTTTCCCTTATTCCCAACTTTTAAATATTTTTTTACTTCTTTTATTTATGCCAGGGGTGTAGGAAGTGGGGGGGGGGGCACCACAGGTTCCATCATGGGGGTGTGTGACAAATTATCAAGGAACAATTACTGCCCTACTAGGGTGGTTCATAAAAAACTTTTTTTTTTTTAAATGCCTGCTCCAAAGGTCTTATCTTACTACACTAGGGATTATATACCGGTAGCTATATATGAAATTTCATGCATATCAGTTAATATCTTGACCCTCCTCCATGAAAATAGCTGTTTACTTGGCCGTTTTCCTATGTCGTGAAGGCTGAAATTTCAATTCAGTGGAGCACTTACTGTTCCCAACTCTAACCCTGCGGAAAGCCATCTAATTAGACTTTAATTTGATTTTGACATGTTTTTAGGGGGTAATTTAATTATTGTTTGATTTTATACCCATGCTATGTATCTGATGTTAGCCGCCCTGAGCCCAACTTTGGCCGGGGAGGGCGGGATATAAATAAAAGTTTATTATTATTACTTCTTATTATTCCTTTGTAAGAAAATATGAAATAACGTAAAACCATTTTTGCAGGCAAAAAAATAAAAATCAATGTGTGTGTGTGTGTGGGGGGGTGACAAGAAATTTTCCACACCGGGTACCACCTGACCTTCCTATGCCTATGATTTACGCTACTGATGGCGAGTTACAACTATGATTCATTGCATAAAATCAATAAAGATTAGAAAGAAAGAAAAAGAAATCTTTCTCTCTCCTGACCCTGCTTTTCCCCTAAGCTTTGCAGCATGAGGTGTCTAGCAAGTTCTTCCACTTTAGGATCGAAGTGGAAGAAGAAGAAGAAGAAGAAGAAGAAGAGTTTGGATTTGATATCCCGCTTTATCACTACCCTAAGGAGTCTCAAAGCGGCTAACAATCTCCTTTCCCTTCTTCTCCCACAACAAACACTCTGTGAGGTGAGTGGGGCTGAGAGACTTCATAGAAGTGTGACTAGCCCAAGGTCACCCAGCAGCTGCATGTGGAGGAGCGGGGAAGCGAACCCGGTTCACCAGATTACGAGACTACCGCTCTTAACCACTACACCACACTGGTGAAGCTACTCCTCCCATGAGAATTTGTCCAAACAGGAAGTGTGGGAAGCAAGGGAGGCTTCAGGACTCTAGAAGAGTGTTTAACGGTAAGATGAAACACAGAACATCCTCGGCCACCTTGCAGTGATAAGGAAAACTCAACTCCACACCCACCGAAATTATAAAGAAATTCTAAATCACTGTAGGAACAAGGCAGGGGGAAAAAAACCTCTTCCACAAATATTTCCACACTACCCTAACCCTGCCACCAAAAGCCAACTGAACGTTTTCAAAAGCCTTACACTACTGCCAGAAGATGCTCAAACCCCAGCTTTGGAAATGGCCCTCAATGTGCTGTGTACAGAGAACCAGTGTGGTGTCACGAATGGAAGAAGAAGAAGAAGGAGAAGGGGGGAGGAGGAGGAGGAGTTTGGATTTGATATCCCGCTTTATCACCACCCGAAGGAGTCTCCAAGCGGCTACCCTTCTCCTTTCCCTTTCTGCCCCACAACAAACACTCTGTGAGGTGAGTGGGGCTGAGAGACTTCAGAGAAGTGTGACTAGCCCAAGGTCACCCAGCAGCTGCATGTGGAGGAGCGGAGACGCGAACCCGGTTCACCAGATTACGAGTCTACCACTCTTAACCACTACACCACACTTCCACACTGGAAGAGTGAGTGTCACATCCAAGTCGAGCTTTTCCGTAATAAGAGGATTCCAGCGACAAATCTCAGCTCTCAGGGATGCATTTCCCATTTGCCCCCATTATGAGAGGAGCTTTGAGTGAGAGATGCTGAACGTTAACCGAAGCAAAAAGCACGAACGGTAATTGCAGCCCCCCTGGGACAGCAAAGTGGAATGATCTCAGACAACTGAATGTGTTTTTCTTGAAAGAAGAATAAGCTAAAATCCCACATTTCAAAAACCTTGTGGGATTTATAATCTGCAATTTCCATGCATTTCATTTCATTTTAATTTCATTTCATTTTTATTAAATGTATACGGCCCTTTGCTCAAAGACCACAGGGCAGTTTACAACATGGAACACAAATATTAATATAATACATGATATCAATTTGCAAATATCTAGATAGAAACCAAAACAGTTATTTGACTACAATTATAACGAGCATTTTAGTTTCATGCAGCAAGTGTTTTCTGGCTGTCTTTGCAGAAGAAGAGTGTCACAAGCTGCTTTTTTTTCGTTTTTCCCTTTTCAAAAAGATTTTCTTTATGAGCTGTTTTTATATATGATACTCTTCCAAGCCACGGTTTTATTTATTCAAGTGCAGTGGTCGTTGCTGCCCACTGAGATTGGTAGGGCCGGGAGACCGACTGGTGCCAGAACCAACTCATTTTTCTACTTGCTGAGTTTTACAAGGGGCAACACTGAGCCTAAGGAGGAGGACTCTCTTGCCTGTGTGTCCTGCAAGACCTGCTCCTTGCCTTGCAGACCTTTTCCTACCTGGCTTGGGAGACTGGGGCCCGGACTGACTCCAGCTACAAAAACGAAGACTGCGGAATAGGCCAGAGACAGCGGCAGCCTGCCACAAGCCACCATTGGCAGGACTGGCAGCAACAGCAGCAGATACATTATATGCTTATGATAATATTTTATTCCATTGGTAATTAATAATAATAATAATAATAATAATAATAATAATAATAATAATAATAATAATAATTTTATTTGTACCCCGCCCATCTGGCCGGGCCTCCCCAGCCACTCTGGGCGGCCTCCAACAGATATTAAAATACATTAAAATATCACAGGTTAAAAACTTCCCTAAACAGGGCTGCCTTCAGGTATTTTCTGAATGTCAGATAGTTGTTTATCTCTTTGACCTCTGCTGGGAGGGCGTTCCACAGGGCGGGCGCCACTACCGAGAAGGCCCTCTGCCTGGTTCCCTGTAGCTTTGCTTCTCGCAGTGAGGGAACTGCCAGAAGGCCCTCGGCGCTGGACCTCAGTGTCCGGGCTGAACGGTGGGGGTGGAGACGCTCCTTCAGGTATACAGGACCGAGGCCGTTTAGGGCTTTACAGGTCAGCACCAACACTTTGAATTGTGCTCGGAAACGTACTGCTTTTTAAAATGCTTTTTAAAATGTGCATTTTCTATTTGACCTATTTTTGGTAATGTTTTCTTTTGAAATCTTTAAGATTGTTATGATGTGGTTAATTTTCCTGCATTCTGTAGTTGCCCTGCTTTGTAATGCTTTATTTTGAAATATTTAAGATAATATTTTAGTTGCCTGTTAATTATGTTGCATTGAATGTATACTTTATATTGGACTCCCGTCAGGAATGTTTTATTTTGGATTGTCTTATTTTATCTTTTAATGTGTTTGTAAGACGCTTTGAGATTTGTTTCTTTGAAATACAAAGTGGTGTCTTAATTACATCCTTTTAGGCACCAGGCGAAAACATTCCTCTTCAACCAGGCCTTAGGCTGATTAATATTCTACAGCCTTTTAAATGTGTTTGTGGGAAGGGGGGTATTGTTTTGTTGTTTCTGTTTTAACTATTTACTTGTATTTTTACCTTGTTTTTATTCTGTGAACTGCCCTGAGATCTTGTGGTGAAGGTTGGCTTTTGAATTTAATGCAGTGGTACCTCTGGTTACGTACTTAATTCGTTCCGGAGGTCCGTTCTTAACCTGAAAACGTTCTTAACCTGAAGCACCACTTTAGGTAATGGGGCCTCCCGCTGCCGCTGCTGCCCAATTTCTGTTCTCATCCTGAAGCAAAGTTCTTAACCCAAGGTAATATTTCTGGGTTAGCAGAGTCTGTAACCTGAAGCGTATGTAACCTGAGGTACCACTGTAAATAAATAAAATGAACAACAACAACAACTTGAATATTAGATCCCATTCCCTCTCTCCAGAGTTAATAATGAGACTAACCATTGGCACAGGGTGAGATTTTGCACTGGCAAAAGCTGAGGGACTATTTACTGCTTGTCTTCAGTTCTCTGAAGGGCGAGTTTTCATATTGATTTGTCTTCTTTTCTGCCTAGGGTCGAAATCTCAGAACTGTCTGTGGAATACCATTATTGGTGGGCTTACAGGGAATCTTAAGGAAAAACAGAAGCCAAACATCGTCTTTGACCCACGACCTCCTGAAGAAATCTTAGCAGATGAGCTGCCGGCGGTGGAGAGTCCCGAAGCGCTTGTGAAAACCTCATTCAGGTTTGACCGATATAGATGTGCCTTGCTTAAGCGTGATCTTTCTTAATCATCAGCACGTTGAAGTCTCAGGGTTGAATGGGAAAACTCTTACAACAGATGACTCTCCAGTGCAAACAAAAATGAAGAGATATCAGTGAAATTATGGCTGCCAACCTGTGTTTTTCTTACATTGCAATCTAGAAAGATACAAATGCTACACGACTAGCAGATCAATCAGATCGTTTGTGAAATTTGCCATCTGAAGGATGGCAATAAATCCTGTTATATATAACATATACATATGTTTATATATAAAATAAATCCTGTTATTTTATAAGAATGTGATTGCAGGCCCGAAAAGTTAAATAATACTCTCACTGGGTGATATACGTTGGGAGATCTGAACTGTGATGTTGAAATGGCACAAGAAGGGACAATGCAAAAACGCAATTTAGAAAGGAACTTGAACTTACTGGAACAATAGAAAATGGAAGATTAGAAACACGTTCAATATTGTAAAGATCAGCATAACACTGTTCTTTAATAGGTTTCCCCTTCACCACCAGTAACACTTTTTTCATGACTCAAAGGCATATTATCTTTGATGAGGTTTTAATGCATGGATTTTACTTCAGTATATGTGCTTTTAAATTTTTCAAAGAAAGCACATGGTGTACTATGCTACTGTACCGAGGTTGTTTTTTTGTGTGATTTGATGGTACTGAGAGTTTGGCTATCAGCAAAATTTCGAAAATGACAACACTATTGCTTAGTGCAGGGATGGCCAACTCCCAAGAGACTGCGATCTACTCACAGAGTTAAAAACTGGCAGTGATCTACCTCCTTTTGGGGGGTTCAGGTCAAAGTTGTTGAATTTTTTTTAGGAAGTCCCATTTTTTAGGTGTTCAGGTCAGAGTTGTTGAGCTTTTCTGAGGCAAGAGGAAAGCCCTGTTTTTTGGGGGGTGAAGGGCTAAAATGTTGAGCATTTTTTAGGGGAGTCAAAGTTGTTGAGCTTCTTTGGGGGGAGCCAGTGATCTACCAGAGATCTACCACAGACGTTCAGTGATCTACCGGTAGATCACGATCTACCTGTTGGACCTGCCTGGTAGTGCATTGAGTGACACTGTTGAACATCTGTGTTGATTGATGAGAGGTTTGGTGGGAAGGCATTGGCAGTGCAGACATAATATTAACCAGGATGCTATCCCATTGCCAGTGTTGAAGTAACAACCAGTGTAGTGGGTTTCTGTATGTGGAGCTGGTGAGAGGCACCATCTTGTTTTCTGCCTCAGGCAGCAAAATGTCTTGGGATCGTCCTGGGGCAGCTGCCTGTGGCCCTTGGCTAACCGAGGAGTCCATTGACCCATAACTAGTGTTGAAAGTTGGTTCAGCTGGAGAATATTTACAGTCCAGTACAGCTAGGCTCTGCCGAATGACACTATATTCAACCTGCATCAATGCGCAGAGGACTATAGCCACTGTTGAAGTTTGATTCAGTTGCCAGTCCTGTCAACTTTCAGACATGGAATGGGTGCATAGCTGCCAACTTTCGGATTTGAAAATAAGATTTTTTCAAACTTTCGGATTTGAAAATAAGGGATGCCGCGAGGGCGGTGCAATGGCACCAAGTAGCCTCGCCACCCTGCGCTCCAGAGGCGGTGAGCGAAAGAGCGAGCGCGTAGACGGCAGGCAGGCTGTCTGTCTGGTTGGGCTTGAGGGTCTGGCTGCACAAGGCATGCAAGCTCCGCCCCCAGTCGGTCTCAGTCTCCTTATTGGCAGCCGAGCAACACAGCTGAGGAGCCTCCCTGGCCGGCAGGGAGGGAGAGGAGCTGCTTCCTTTGAAATCCGGGAAATTTAAGGGATATCAAAAATCCGGGATAGCAGCGGGAAACGGCATTGGAATAAGGGAGTTTCCCGCAAAAAAGGGAGGGTTGACAGCTATGAATGGGTGGAAGGGTGCAATATTGTCTTCTGCTTCGGGCAGCAAAATGTCTTGGCCCAGCTCTGTCTGCTGTTGTAAGAGAAGCAGTGACCATGGGTTGGGAAGTGCTGTTTGGCCAGCAACCTATTATTCTGGCCTGTGGTTAGCAGTAGCTTCTGACTGTTTCAGATTTGCATTTACACCCAGTGAAATGCCAGAACATTCATGTTAAGAACGAAGCATTGAAACTCCACTAGAGGGCACAAAGTACCGATAATAATGGATAATACATCCAGATACATCCATCCATCTCCGGGCACGGCATTATAGATGTAAGAACATGCCTGTGTTGTTTCTGAAGTATTTCCTTCACTGGACCAAGAGAGCACTGCTGAGGTGGGGTGAAATTTAAGGTCAAAAGGTTAAGAGTTTCACCAATGCCATTATTTTTCATTTAAATCTCACTTTTGAACTTCAGCTCAAGAGCTTGAGAGTTCCACGGATGTAACTACTTTTCTTTTAAATATATTTATATTTATTTAAATTTAGTATATTGTTTTCCTGACCTTGCTCTAATGAGACCAGCATATGCCACCTCACTGCTTTTATCCTGGAAACATATCCGCAATGGTACGTACTTGCACAAGTTTATACAGTAATTGAGTAGAGATTTGGATATAGGTTTCACTGGTCTAAAACCCGCCCTCAAATCACTTCACCCCCCACTGTTTCTAAATGGGACATTGTGTGTGTGTGTGTGTGTGTGTGTGTGTGTGTGTAATCAAAACACCTTGTTAAACAGTGTATTTTGTGAAAGGCAACTCAAATTCTGCTTCTGTTATCACCTGAAATATCACCTGTGTAGTTTCTGCTACATACTTGCTTGTACTGTCCTAATACATCTTAAAAAAATGCAGACACTGGCCAAATTATTGTCTATGACTGGCTATTTCATGGGAAGGCAAACTAAGGCCCGGGGGCTGGATCCGGCCTAATCACCTTCTAAATCTGGCCCGCGGACGGTCTGGGAATCAGTGTGTTTTTACATGAGTAGAATGTGTCCTTTTATTTGAAATGCATCTCTGGGTTATTTGTGGGGCCTGCCTGGTGTTTTTACATGAGTAGAATGTGTGCTTTTATTTGAAATGCATCTCTGGGTTATTTGTGGGGCATAGGAATTCGTTCACCCCCCCAAATATAGTCTGACCCCCCCCCACAAGGTCTGAGGGACAGTAGAACGGCCCCATGCTGAAAAAGTTTGCTATTTGATGGTTAACGTTTCTATTTTAGCATTTTATTGATACGGTAAGCTGTCTGGAAATAAATGTGGCAGATAAAAGTTCCTGTTGACCCTAAAGTACAATAGCTCCATCAGAATTTCCTTTATCTCCTTGTGGAGTCGTGGCTACTGCTGATCATAGAATCATAGAATCATAGAGTTGGAAGAGACCACAAGGGCCATCCAGTCCAACCCCCTGCCAAGCAGGAAACACCATCAAAGCATTCCTCACAGGTGGCTGTCAAGCTTCTGCTTAAAGACCTCCAAAGAAGGAGACTCCACCACACTCCTTGGCAGCAAATTCCACTGTCGAACAGCTCTTACTGTCAGGAAGTTCTTTCTAATGTTTAGGTGGAATCTTCTTTCTTGTAGTTTGAATCCATTGCTCCGTGTCCTCTTCTCAGGAGCAGCAGAAAACAACCTTTCTCCCTCCTCTGACATCCTTTTATATATTTGAACATGGCTATCATATCACCCCTTAACCTTCTCTTCTCCAGGCTAAACATACCCAGCTCCCTAAGCCGTTCCTCGTAAGGCATCGTTTCCAGGCCTTTGACCATTTTGGTTGCCCTCCTCTGGACACGTTCCAGCTTGTCAGTATCCTTCTTGAACTGTGGTGCCCAGAACTGGACACAGTATTCCAGGTGAGGTCTGACCAGAGCGGAATACAGTGGTACTATTACTTCCCTTGATCTAGATGCTATACTCCTATTGATGCAGCCCAGAATTGCATTGGCTTTTTTAGCTGCTGCATCACACTGTTGACTTATGTGAAGTTTGTGGTCTACCAAGACTCCTCGATCCTTTTCTTTCAAGCCTGGGTACTCACCCTGATTGTGGTAGCCTTGTGTAGAAGATGAGCCTCCTGAAAGAGATTTGAAGCTGGCTGTGGTGCGCGGAACCCTTTCTGCTCTCCACTGGTGGCCGAAAGGAGGACCCCTGGCTGGAAGCTGCCTCCACATACCTGACTTTCAGTGCTACACGCAGCTTGTTGCAATGTGTGGTGTTGTGCTGGATCCATGCTAAATCAGTCAAATTGAGCATCAGTTAGAGGGGCATTACAGGCAGCAGCTCCTCACTGTTTTAGGCAGAAATATTTCCCACACCCCTTGGAGGCACCAAGGTCTGAATCGAGGCCGTTGTGCACATGTGTTTTACTGTTGATGTTTTTATCGTTAAATTGTTTCATGGAAAGTGATTCATAAATAAATTGAAGAAATAAATGGTGCTATTTAAAAATGATGGAACATCGTCATCAGGCATGCAGAAATGAATATGCTCAGTTGCCTCTGGTGCCTCAAAAGCCATGCATGGCCAGTGAGGACCAGGCTTGCTCCTTCCAGTGTGGTGTAGTGGTTAAGAGCAGTAGGCTCGTAATCTGGTGAACCGGGTTCGCGTCTCCGCTCCTCCACATGCAGCTGCTGGGTGACCTTGGGCTAGTCACACTTCTCTGAAGTCTCTCAGCCCCACTCACCTCACAGAGTGTTTGTTGGGGGGGAGGAAGGGAAAGGAGAATGCGAGCCGCTTTGAGGGTAGTGATAAAGTGGGATATCAAATGCAAACTCCTCCTCCTCCTCCTCCTCCTCTTCTTCTTCTTCCATGTGTGGTGCTGGGTGTAAGACCATGGGCACTTCTTCTTTCTCCCTTAGCTTCTGTTTCCTTAATTTAAAGAGGAGATCATGTGAGACAGGATCACTGCTCTCCAGGTTGCATGCAGATGACCATCTCGCTCTGTCTCCAACCTGCTTCCTAGGAAAACTGTCTGGCATAAAAACGTTTCGCATGAAAATGTGTGGAAATGACGTATAATAGTGACACACACTTGATTTACTGCTCTCAGCTTTGTGCAAACCCTCGACTCTCCTCTGGCCCCAGACTTGTCACTCTCGCCTCCGTTCCCATCTGCAGGGAGAAAACCAGTGGTGGCCCAAAGCTTAGGAGAGACATTGGGGAGCCCATCGAAAGGGTGTTCATACTTTGGATTCTTGGCAGTTTTATTTCTCCAGGCTGCTGGAAGCTTAGTCCATTAACTTGCACTTCTGCAGCAAAAGAGAGGGGTTGTGCGTGGGCTGGTAATGGTGTGATGGTGGGGTTTTATCCTGCTAATGAAGCATTTAGCTGCACATTTTTGTATTAGTCATCATCCCCGCTATTAAGGCAGAAAGAGTTCGACACATTTGTCGGAGTGCGCACTCTCTTTCTAATGCAGGACTGGTTTGCCTTCAATCCCTGAAAGACATGCTGCTTCTCAAATTTCCATTTGCACATATGAGCTGCTGAAAATGTGATAGGAAATGAACTGGAGCAGGAGATCATTAGCATTATTAGTATTGCCTGAGCCACGGAGCTCACTGCTATAGTGCTTGGCACTCCATAAAGTTTTGTATTCGGGTATCTCTAGTGATCACTGTTTTTAATTTGTAATTTATACATTTTTAATTTTCCAAAAAACTCTCAGTGGCTTGGCAGTCTCTGGACAGAATAACAAAATAAAAAGCTTCTGATAAATAAAAATAATTCGAGTAGACTACATTGGTTTGCAATGTACCTTGAGCCAATTTTAAATGAGACACTGGGCATGTTAAAGGCACTTAGATGTGAAGTGCTCCATGTGGCCCAGTGTTATGCTTCAAAGACTCTTAAACCAGGCATCCCCAAACTCGGCCCTCCAGATGTTTTGGGACTACAATTCCCATTATCCCTGACCACTGGTCCTGTTAGCTAGGGATGATGGGAATTGTAGTCCCAAAACATCTGGAGGGCTGAGTTTGGGGATGCCTGTCTTAAACCATGCAGTTGGGCCATAAGTGTCCTACTTATGTTTCTAGGGGGAATCCACAGTTGGGAGGTAGGGAGGGAGGAAGCAAGGCAGACTGGTTCTCGCAGCACCATGGAGAGCTCCAAGTGAGCCTCTTGCTATGTCTAGCGCAAGAGGTGAGCTGAGGCTTTTGAGCCTCTGCCTCTATAGCAGGCACCCCCAACCTGCGGCCCTCCAGATGTTTTGGCCTACAACTCCCATGATCCCTAGCCAACAGGACCAGTGGTCAGGGATGATGGGAATTGTAGTCCAAAACATCTGGAGGGCTGAAGTTTGGGGATGCCTGCTCTATAGTCAACCTCTCAAATGCTCCCCGGAGAACTGTAGATCCTTAAAAAGCTAACCCTGTGGCTTGGAAATGGGTCTCCTTCCCTCTGTGATCTCCTGCCTGGTATGTTTCTGGTGGCGTTGGACTAGCAAGTTGTGTCAGAGACACTTGGTTCCTAAGGGGAAATACTTGCGAGGGGTTCTTCCTATGGTTCTATGAACCTTGGTGCTGTGGGATCTACTTTGGTGGCCTGTTAGTACCAGTCCCAGTTTTAGTGGGTCTCTAATCACCAGTACTTGGGCTCAGAGCAGGAACCTGGTTGCCTCCCTCAGCCAATGGCAATGTAGCCTCTGAAACTGGGTCCTGGTCACTGGTGGACTTTGGGGTAATGACAATAAGTAGTCAGAAATTACATGCCAGTGTGACTTCCCTTTGATTTGTGACCAAAGATCACAGAAGTGATTCCACTGGGACTGTGGAAGTCTGCACAGATAAAAGCCATATGCATGCATGTAGACTTAAATCACTCATTAACTGGGCGGTCCCTTTGGGCTTCTTTTGTTACATTTAGACAAAGGGAATGACATTTTGGCTCTTCAGAATGTAGCTCCAGAAAATAATTTAGCAAAAAGCACCTGCTCAATTTAATACCTTTGGGACTTTGTTTTCTGGAGTAAGAACAAAAGAGTTTTCTCTCTCTGACAGCAACTTAGAGTGATGGGAGGGGGGTGGGAATGACAGATTAAGTTCAGATAAATTCCTTATTGCGTCTTTCCTAAACTGAGAGAAACTGATAAGGCAACAGGCGGAAAAAGAATTTCTAAATATTCCTACCTCATATGCTACACAGCAGGTTTGGTGCAAAATGTTTGGAATGGAGAGTCTGCCTGTTATATTTTTATACCTACGGCCACTACTCTTTGCCCCTTTGCACAAACAAGCTACAATATTTTCATCACCAAACTATCTGCACCTGCCCCCCCGCCAATCTCTTAACTTTCAACCCTGGCAGCCATAGGTACGTATGTAAAGGGCAATGGCAGGTCCAAAAATTGCATGTGAAGCAGCTCTTTCACATCTTTGAGGTGGTGCTTTAAAAAGTTGAGTCACAAAAGCAGAGAGCATTCAGATGGACCCCCTCATATATGGCCACCTCAGCTGGTCCCCTGCCTGCTGGCAGTGTACTTGGAAGATGTGAAAAGTTGTCTTCTTCTTTGACTCGTAAGATTGTCTTCCATAAACACGGTTTTAACAATGAGTCTGTAAGTGACTGTGGAGGCCAATTCTGGATCCACACATCCTTCCACAGTGGGGACATTGGTTTCTGGGCGGGAGTTGATCACGGTGTGGATTTGCCAAGCGTGCCTTCTTCTTAGCACATTTCTCCCTTGCGTCCTGAGTTCGAGTGTCTTCAAAGCCCGTGACACCTTTGGTAAAGGCTGTTCTCCAATTGGAGCGCTCACAGGCCAGTGTTTCCCAATTGTTGGTGTTTATAGTACATTTTTAAAGATTTGCCTTGAGACGGTCTTTAAACCTCTTTTGTTGACCACCAGCATTACGCTTTCCAGTTTTAAGTTCGGAATAGAGTAGTTGCTTTGGAAGACGATAATCAGGCACCCGCACAACATGACCAGTCCAACGAAGCTGATGTTGAAGAATCATTGCTTCAACACTGGTGTCTTACTGTACGCTTATGAAACATCGACCACTTATAAACGCCATCTCCACCTCCTCGAAAGATTCCATCAACAGTGTCTCCGAAAAATTTTACACATAACTTGGGAAGACAGGTGAAAAGTGGCCCTAAGTGTGTACCAACATATACGTGCAGACTTCCTGCGCACAAAGCGGGGACACTGATTGACACATCACTATGTGTAAAGGTAAAGGTAAAGGGACCCCTGACCATTAGGTCCAGTCGTGTCTGACTCTGGGGTTGCGGCGCTCATCTCGCTCTATAGGCCAAGAGCCGGCGTACAGCTTCCGGGTCATGTGGCCAGCATGACAAAGCCGCTTCTGGCGAACCAAGCAGCGCACGGAAACACCGTTTACCTTCCCGCCAGAGCGGTTCCTATTTATCTACTTGGACTTTGACGTGCTTTCGAACTGCTAGGTTGGCAGGAGCTGGGACCAAGCAACGGGAGCTCACCCCGTCGCAGGGATTCGAACCGCCGACCTTCTGATCAGCAAGCCCTAGGATCTGTGGTTTAACCCACAGCGCCACTGTACCTGCTACTAAACATGGAAGGCCCTTTTGTACACTTGCCAAATGGACATCCGCCACAGGAATCATTCCTGGAATGCATCTGGTGGGTGCCCAGGTGCTGGATTCTGCCCAACTTTGGGTTGGGGGCTTTGCATGTGTGCGTGGAGGAGGTCACAAGGCCTGCTGTGGCCGTGAGGAGGCCAGATGCAGCTTGGATGCTCCTACATTCAGACATTACATTGAGTAGCTGCTGGTGGCAGAGACTTTTGGATCATACCTAGGCTCTAATAATATATTTCAAGGATAAAAATCTAACGTATATGTTTAAACTAGAATTCAACAGATATCAGCTATATGTAGAATTCGTTTCCCAAACAAACGCTATGCGTTAGAACAATAATTATAAAATAATAATATATAGATAATGAAGATATACCCAGTACAAGTTGGTTATTGAAAGGGGAGACATAGTTGCGTGTCAAGGTCACAAGACACCCCCCAAATAATTCACACTTCACACAGCAATTTAAGTTTAAGGTTTTTGGCATTATTTTTGGCCACAACTTTATTTGAATACAACCAATGTGAGTGGTTGCTTAGGCATTGGCTCCGACTATCTGTCCCCTGCCCTGGGACAGAACTGACATCCGCTAGCCAGCGAAGTCAGTAAGGGTAAACACTTTAGGGGAGAGAATGGAACTGGGTGTCAGGCCCTCATCTCTCCCCAAATGCTCCCAGGGGCTCTTGCGTGGCCCTAGCCCCTTGCCGGGGGTACGGACAAAAGCATGACGAGCCCCTGGATTCCTTTAATGGAATACCCTTGCAGCAGCAGCATTGGAGGGGCAGGCACAGCCTAATCCTTACCCCTCCACCAACCAATTTTAACCAATGCCTAACCGCAACCTTACAAGTTGCGATGATTTGCTACGCAGTAGGCAAAAAACCAAATGGCCCCAGCCAATCAGCTAAATGGTTTCAGTGCCTTGGTTGTGATGTATGGAGTTGTCACAAGAATGGTTCTTTGGCTTTGTGGTTTTATCTCGGTGGGGGTGTGGCATTGGATTGAACTGGTGAAACTTTATAGTGGGAATTGCTGAGGCAGATATAGCCAGCAAGCTTGGAACCAGGATGTGGTTTGGAATATGTCTGGGTCAATTTATGAATTCAGTTCAAATGTTTATATATATATGTCAGATTCTCTTATCGGTTGTTCAATAGTAAGACCAAGCCATCTTGTCTTTAAGTCTCTTTATTTTGTGCAAAGCTGTTTACAGTGCAGAGTTCAGTTTATCATGTCTGCTCAGTCACTAGCAGAATCCGGAAGTGCCTCCCATCTGTTTTGGCGCCAACACCAAAGCCTCGGCATCCTGAATTGCCGCCTTCTCCTCCTATGTGAGATAGGCGCCGGAACTGATGCCTCCCCCTCCGAGCGAGTCTGCTGGGTGGTGCCAGGTCTCTCAGCAACTCCCTGGACACCTGGCACTCCCTGGCTCCCAGCCACTAACTGCTCCTCCCCCAAAGAGGGGCTGCCAGATTCACTCGAAGATGAATCTGTCGTCAACACAGGCTGCGGGTCCCTGTATGCACTCAGAGCCGGTCTGGCAGGGGTGGGCAGATCCCTGACAATATAGTTTTTCTGGAGCTGTCATGCCAAACTCTCAATGCTTTCTGGGGCTTGAGGACATCAAATAAGAGGTTAAAAGGGTCATGCCTCTACTAATGGGGTCAGGCTCTCACTGGGAGGAAGAAGGGTGGATTGTGCGTAAAAGGACATCAATAAGTAAGTAATATCTGCAGCGTGAATTAAAATAACACACCCACTATTTAATTTCATTGTAACCAAATTGAAATAATAATTAACTCAGCTCCGTTTTCAAATAATGCTTTTCTTGGGCACTATTTTAAACTGATTCTGAGGATGAAAGCTTAAGAATATTGGGATCTTATTAAAGAACATCCTTTGGAGAGCTTCTCCATTTCCTTAATTACTCTAACAATGCTGTTAATATTATTATTCCAAATGCCAGCAATACTTAACCAATTAGAAAGATTATAGAAAATATCAAAGAATGTTCAGTGAGCCAACTATACATTTGTATAAGACAGGGTAAACTGTGTGGACTCTGTTTGGAAATTGGAATGAGACTGGAATCTGGCACGATATTTAATAAAACTATTGCCTAAATCTAAATTAATGCATCACTTGGCAAATACCTGCTGCTTTATATCTTTGATGGGTAAAATGGATAACGAAAAAGAATCAGCATAATGTTTGTGATATTAATTTATCTTAAACATTTCAGATAATATACTTTGGCCTTCCCCAGCCTATCCACCTCCCCACGATGGTTTGGACTCCAACTCCCATCAGCCCCCGCCCAGGTTGATGGGAGTTGGTCCAAAGCTTTTGCAGGGCCCCAAATGGAGACGACTGATATAGTTCACAGCAGGGATGCCTGCAGTATGTGTGGCCCAAAGTAGGTGGGGCTCTCTCGATGTCCTCTTATCATAGGTCATGCTTGCTTGGGCTGTGCTAATACTTGCACACTTTCTGCTTACGGTAAAGGTAAAGGGTAAAGGGACCCCTGACCATTAGGTCCAGTCGTGACCGACTCTGGGGTTACGGCGCTCATCTCGCGTTATTGGCCGAGGGAGCCGGCGTACAGCTTCCAGGTCATGTGGCCAGCATGACTAAGCCGCTTCTGGCGAACCAGAGCAGCGCACGGAAACACCGTTTACCTTCCCGCTGGAGCGGTACCTATTTATCTACTTGTACTTTGACGTGCTTTTGAACTGCTAGGTTGGCAGGAGCAGGGACTCAGCAACGGGAGCTCACCCCGTCGCGGGGATTCGAACCGCCGACCTTCTGATCGGCAAGCCCTAGGCTCTGTGATTTAGACCACAGCGCCCCCTTGCTCCCTTAAATCGTAACAATTCTATGATCCTATGAGCAGCTCGAAATAAAAGCATTGAAACAACTTCTCTGCTGCCGATACTGATTTACTGTGAGAATGGCAGGGGTTTTGAGGGGCATCAGATCAGTAAAATAACGGCAGGCTGGCAGCCCTAACTTTACACCATTGTCGCCTCCTCCCCATTTATGTAGGTGAGCATATAGATAACCCAGCGGCAGCAGGGCTAACTCTTCATTAAGTCAAAGAACTGACACCTTCCGTGGGCGTCAGATTGTGTGAAACGGCTCCATTTGCTTTTCTGAGGATTTAATCCAGATAGATGTATTTTGTAGGCCAGAATGAAATCAATTCATCACAATAAGACTGGTTCGTCTTGCGTTATCGTGTCTTCCCTCTTGAACTTTCTGTGTTAAATGTGAAATCTAATTCTGTGTCAGCTTGTTATGCGGCCATGATGAATGTTGCTGCTGTAGTGCGATTGGGATTGGAGTGAGAAGTCACACCCTGAACACTGGAAGGTTCCCACACGTATATTTTTGTCGCCAATGTCTTTCCATGTGAGAGTCAACATCTCAAATTATATAGTCTCATTGAACCCTTTCATCCTCACTGATGCAACAATGCTATATTGTTCTCGTTAGACAGAAACAGCGTCAGGCCCCACCAGAGGCGTAGGAAGGTCAGGTGGTACCCAGTGCGGGAAATTTCTTGTCACCCTCCCCCCCCACACATTGATTATTTTTTTATTTTGTTTTTTGCCTGCAAAAATGGTTTTACGTTATTTCATATTTTCTTACAAAGGAATAATAATAAGTAATAATAATAAACTTTTATTTATATCCTGCTGATATCTCTGAGGCACCAGTCGCTGTGATGTTCGGGCTGGAGAAAGACTTTGAGTCTCCCAAATGACTGACCAGGAGGGAGAGAACATGTCAGCTGGGCATGTGTCTCTGCCAGGTTTCTACTTGCGGGTAGGACGCTCCTGACAACTAACACTGCTTTATTTATAACCTAGAACACAACTACTTTATAACAAGATCATGGGACATCCAGATAAACCAATGCAGCTACATGAGAACATGAACCATTCCCAAAATATAATATTGATTGAATCTTCCTGTCACACCAGTGTGGCACACCAAACCCTTTGAGAACCACTGCGCTAGCATTGTTTCAATATCAACGTGCTAGGAAAGTTCTAGAATTATGCTAGTATGTTTCAATGATGTTTCACTCATTGAAGAGGGTTCAGGTCAAAGAGATGGAGGTTGGAGGCTGCACATCTATTTCCCATCTCTTCCATTCAATTACCATGTTATTGTTAAAGCCTCCTGCTTTTCCCTATCAGTGATGTCAAGGAGATTTACCTCACGGCAGAGGCAGCAGTAGAAAACAAGCAAGGAATGAAGAGAGAGTGGCGTAGACATAAAGGCCTTGGGAGCTTGTTATCATCTCAGATCTTTGCATCTGAATTTGACAACTATTGTCACTTGTAAGAGAAATGGTGTTTCAAAAAGACAGGGTGGTAATAAAAACCTTTCGGCAACGCAAGTGGAGAGGGAAATACGATTCCCCTCTAAGGTGAAGTGATCTTGAAGGTATCTCCATTAGCTTGCAAACTTTTTATCTGCTGCGTTTTCTTCTATGACATTTTGAAAGGTTATACAGTACAGTGGTACCTCGACTTACGAGTAACTCGAGTTATGTTTTTTTCGAGTTATGAATGACTTCCGGTAAAACAAAATGGCCGCCACATCCGAATTTTTTCGACTTACGAAAAGACGTCGCGGCCGCTTTTAATAGGATTTTTTTGACTTACGAATTTTTGACCCGGATTTTTCGACTTACGAATTCCCCCCCCCCATGCATTTCTATGGGGATTCGACTTACGAATTTTTTCGACTTATGAAAATCGCGTCGGAACGCATTATCGTCGTAAATCGAGGTACCACTGTATTATTATATTTCTCTCCCCTTCACCCATTGGCTACAATGGGGAGCTTGTTATGGCTTTGTTTTTGCATCTGTATAAAGACAAATGAAATCTATCTGAAGGATGAAGACCGAGGCTTAGCCAGATCCCTTGTCTACTGCAAATGGTTAGTATTGTTTTGAAAACTGGTGAGTGTGCTCAAGATTCCTAATGCCAATATTAAATCTTGACAAAACCTATAGACGGGAGGAAATAGTATCTTGAACTTTTGCAGATGGGTATGCCCATCCTCCTTCAAAATAAACTCGAAGGCAAAGCCTATAAAATATATACAAAAACATACAGATTCATACAAACACTCAGCTTTCACCAAATTAATGGACATAAATTCTTGGCTGAACATGTACTATAATGAATTTCAACTTGCTCTTCTTTTTAAATGCAATAAAACAATTGTACCACTTTATCTCCCATCAGCAAGGCTGCATGTGAAAATCTGATGCAATTTCACTGCTTCGGTGTGTATTCTTCACTATTTTCACTGAAATACTCCAAGGGTGGTCATTTGGTGTGAAGCCAAGGCCAATATTGGAGATAACTTAAAATAGTCACAAGAATGCTTATTGAATCACACACTGGCATAGTCACATGATGCCCTAGGACCATGGCTTGGCAAGGGGGCCACAGGTGACTGGAGTGTGCTGGACCCAGGGGTAATCTGAGAAATGAGGTCCAGGTCCGGTCCAGAATCCAAAAGTGCAGCAAGGTGTCAGTCCGACAGAGCCAAGGCAGAACATGGGGCAGGAAACCAGGCAAGGACAGGTACAGGATCTCAGGCAGGACCTGGCTTGCAGCAATGTTGCTCCTGCAACCTGGGGTGGGGTCCGACAGCCTTTTAGCTTTGTTGGGGCAACGGCTGGTCCCGATCCCCTGGCGACTCACCTCCCTGTTTTGCCCGAAGGCGAGCACTCCTCCTGCGAGTACTCAGGTCTTTCCTTCTCTCAGACCTGAGTCTCTGCAGCTCAGGAGACGCCGGTGGGTTACTGGACCCAGGGGCCGCCTCAGCCTCCCCTGACCAAACCGGTAGTGTAACAGCTGTAAGTGATGGTCCAGCTGAAGGCAACGAGGTAATCTCCGCACCTGGAGCCAGGACAGGCTCAGGCCCCTGACTCGGCCCAGCTGGTGTTTGCTGCAGGGGAATCTGTGCAGACTGTCAGCAAATACCCCGCCTGGGGCAGTTTGTGAGACTGCCCCAAAGCCAGAGTAAAGCCGTGTGCGCACATCCCCGGCTACAGAGAGTCCGGTGGTTGTGATTGTTCCCAGAATGAAGAACAACACACACAAGCCATAATTAAGGCTAAACTATTTATTGTAGGAATAGTGCAGAAAGAATCTCTGCTGGTAGCTCAATAAGACAGAGCTGCCATAAAGCCGTCTGTCCGGCGTCAGGTCTAGCCAGAAGAGAGAGCACAAAGGCTAGGATTACAATAGTACAGTGAAACATAAACATTCCATGTAGGAAAAGATAAGGCAGCTTTCTCACGGCTTAGTGAGACAGGCAAAAGTCAGACCAGCCTCGCTGCAGCTGTTTGCCGCTCGGCTTAGACAAAAATCATAACACAGACTGGGACTCTTCAGGATCAGGCCCCAGACTTGGTTCAGATGATGTTTGAGGCAGAGGATCCGGTGCAGACTGAGACTCCTCTGGTTCCGAGTCCGAGCCCGAGTCCTAGGCCATCACATGGAGGCATTTAGGATACCCAACAAGATCCACCCTTTGGGGGGGCCTTGGGTGTGGGATCAGACATGCACACAAGACTAAAAAGATGTTTTAGCAGACTGTAGTGACCATGAGGCTCTCATGGGGAGATGGCTCCAGTTTTGAGGGTGCTCTTGGCAGAGTGACCTCTAATGACCTCCCCCCGCCTTTTGTAGGCTTACCTGGCAGCGGCAGCAACAGGTGGCCACTTTAAATTTCCTACGATGCCCCATACTGTCCAGTGTAGCATCACTGCAGGAAAAAGAAGATGCCTTACTTCCTGAGAATTACAGGTGTCTAAAATCTTGGCCCAACTTTTCAGCTGCCCCTTATTTATCTAATATTAATTATGAATCTTATAGATGGGCTTTTTCCAGAGCCCGATTTGAGGCACTGCCTACAGCTGTACTACACGGCAAATTCCTGCGGGTACCTATCCACGAGCGCCTATGCCCATGCATGACCAATAAGGTGGAATCTGTTACTCACATTCTTCTATTCTGTGAATTTTATAGCGAAGAACGGTCTCGTCTTATATTACCCCTTTTATCAAAATTTAAACCCTTGCAATATTATCTGGAATTTATTCCTGAAATCCTACGCAAATTCCTTTTGGAAGACTCTTTGAGCTCAGTATCCTATGCTGTGGCCAAGTTTTGCACCTTAGCCATCAAAAAACGTAAATCGATTCTACTGGAAAAGATACTATAAATTTCTTTTGCGCCATTTTTAAAAAAATTATTATTCTAATCCTTAGGATTTTGACGCCTTGTAGCGATATTCTGATCGCTGGTTTGGAATTATACTGTATTATATTGCTGGCTTTTGCTGTAATAAACTGAGTTGAGTTGCATCACTGCAGGGCTCTCTGGAAAATTAGATAGTCTCCTACCTGACAAGCCAGTTGCACTCTCAAGCGCTGGAGGTAGGTGAGGAATCCATGGTAGCCAGTCTCTTTCAGGTGCCTACAAAATGCTGAAGCTGGCCTTGGGCAGGTCACAACCCATCCTACTCTTGTGGAGAACGAAGCTTCAGTCCTTCAGTTTGATGCGTTGTGACAGATCCTTGTACCTGATCTCTGCATATCTGGAAGGGAGAGGATGAAAACGAAAATTGGAGGCAAAAGGTTGATCGTAACTTTTGTGGATGAGACATTTATTTTGAATATACTGGCTGATTTTTTTTTATAATGTTCATTCCAATCATCTCTACACAGACTACTTGATCAATGCAGTGAATGAGTATGCTGTCATATGACTTTACTGTGATACACATTTATTTTTCATAAGTAAATGTAAGTCTCTCTCTCTCTCCCTTCATCTCTCCCTCCTTCATAATAGCACTCAAAGGTTTTGTCCTGGTTCAGATATGTACCAGATTGGAGAGAGTCATTGTATGGGTATACATTCTCTACCATGCATAACTCGAGTGCACAGATAATGCAATTTTATCTACTTCTCCCCCCCTTTTTTGGAGAGGATTTTTTTTTGCAAATTTGGTATGTGTTAACCCATAACCCATATATTTTTAATTTTGCTTTGGGCTATTCTCAAGTGTCATTAAGGCAATTACATGTTTGACTCGACTCCTTGGGACAGTCTTTTTCCTGCTCAGCCAAAGAAACCCAAGATTTATAGGCAGAGAGAGAGAGAGAGAGAGAGAGAGAGAGAGAGGGACTGATCTTTGTATAGACAACCGGAGTTCGTTTGCTACGGCAGTCTAGTGCCATTGAGAACACTTCAAAGCAGCCTTCTTTCATAAGGAATTTATATTTGAGAGGTTTTTATTCTCTTTCCCCTACCATTTCATATTCTGATAGAAGTATCAAAGCTGCCCCCTGAAAAATTCAATACATGTTTTATCCAAAAGTAGCTCAGAATCTTAGTTTGTAAGATATCTTGACTTCCTATTCACTTCTTCGCATTTGTTTTGTCAGTACTAATAGATTGTCAGGAACAATCCATCTCAGAACAGTTTCATATCGTTATAATCCAGAAAATTAAACGATAAACTATCAAAAAGCAAAAGGAGTCCCTTTGTTTCCCCAAAAGTGGTTGAACTTCTGAATAATTCACCACAGTCATGTTGAACCAGTGTGGAGGGGAGAAATTACACATTTGACCTTTCAGTCCAATGAAAAAAGCCGTGAAAACTGGGGAAGGTATGGAGGGTTATATTAGAACAGTTCTAATATCAAAGAGAATTTGTTAGGTCCTTCCTCCTTTTTTGGATATTCCACCCCACCCTCCTCAAGCATCTGATATTGTTTTCATATATTTTGTCTAGTAGCAAAATACAGCAGCCTTAATTCTTTAACTCTTAGGCTTTGGTTCCATCTTATAATCCTCATTATCACCAATAAGCCATGAGGAAGAAATGTCAATCTGGTTACTAGATTGTACCTACCCAGAATCCCACTATTTCCTCCATTATGGGCTAGAAATGTGTTCTCTCTCTCTCTCTCTCTCTCTCTCTCTCTCTCTCTCTCTCTCTCTCTCTCACAAACACTCAGATGTTCTGGATTTTGAGTACATTACCAGGTTCTACTTTAGAAACAAGTGTTATTAATTGTTGCCTGTTGCAAGCAGATAGCTCTACTAGAGGTATTTGGGATAATTGTGGGGTTTGCTATTCATAGACTTAGTTCTGACATGCAGTGGTACCTTGGTTCTCAAACTTAATCCGTTCTGGAAGTCCGTTCCAAAACCAAGGCGCGCTTTCCCATAGAAGTAATGCAAAATGGATTAATCTGTTCCAGACTTTTAAAAACAACTACAACAGCAATTTAAGCTTAATTCTACTATCGAACGAGACCATCTATATATATAAAAATGTTCCCATTGCGCGTTTGTCCGAAAAACCCTTGCTCCGTAACCGCTGGACCAAATCGCATCAAATTTGGACACAGCGTTTCCATTACCATGGCATAGTAATCTGGCATAATAAAAATTCAGAAAAACCACACCTGTCATACCTAAAATAAAGAAAAACCGCAAAAAAATTGGCGCACACATATGACACCACCAGCAAAACAGCGCCCTCTAGCGACGGCTATGCTGGTACTACAGCTACAAAAGCAAGAAATTGGCACGCACATATGACATCACAGCAAAACCTCGCCCTCTAGCAACGGCAGGCCTGTCTCCATTTTCACTCCCAAACTGACAAACTGTTTCTCTGCAAGGAAGGAGGGGTTGATTGTGTTAGTGGCTTCCTGATACCTGAGTGCCAGACAAGGATGTGATTAAATTGGCTGGGATACAGGGAAATGTAAATATCTCTTTTGTCAAAGGCACGCTGGGAAATGGAGGTCACTGCCTCTCGCAGTTAACTTGGCCGGACCAGCAAGGCATGCTGGGAAATGGAGTCAAGGCGCCCTGTGGGTGAACTAAGCTCTTTCGCCCAAACCGCAAGGCATGCTGGGAAACGCTGGGCTTATTATCCCAACCAACTGTGCTCAAGGCACTCTGGGAAATGGAATCAAATCCTCTCTGTAGAGGGTTACTAGCACTTTTCCCCTTGAAAAGGCCACAGGCAAGGCACGCCGGGAAATGGCCACCGTGATTGTCCCTCAGTGATCTCTTGATGTGTGTTTTTTATCTGTGCGTTTCCATAGTGCTTTTCCCTCAGACGGCGTCAGAGGCCTCCTTCCTCGGCTTTCTCTGCCACAGGCCATGAGAGGACACCTGAGCATGTGCAGAGTGCACACGACGCCGGCGGGGGTAGGTGGGGGTTTATTCTGGCTGCGGCTGCTGCTGATGATAATAAGCATAAAATCAGCCACAGCAACGCGTGGCCCGGGTCAGCTAGTTGATCCATAAAATGAAAGTAATAATCAATGTACTGTACTATAAAATAAATAAGACAGTATTGTAGATGATGATGATGATTTTTTTTAATTCTTACCAGCACTGATGATAGTCATTGTTTGGATGGGGGGGCTTTTATCCATTTCTGCAGTCACACAATCAATCAACCAGTAGCTGAACTGGGTTCCACACAGTCACAAAAACAAATTAACCAAAGAAGCCTCAAAAACAAAAACACAAAATAAATAGCAAAAGCAAAAGCACCAAACTTAATCCATTTCAGAAGTCTGTTTGACTTCCGAAATGTTCAAGAACCAAGGCGCAGCTTCTGATTGGTGCAGGCCCCCTGGAAACATTGGCCGACAACCGCGTCAGGCGTTCGGCTTCCGAAAAATGTTCGAAAACCGGAACACTTGCTTCCAAGTTTTCGGCGTTTGAGAACCAAGGTACCACTGTACTGCCGTGTGGAGGGGAACTCAAGAGAAACTGGACAAAAATCCCATACTTACCCCCAGAACATTTGTATTATAAGAAGTTACAGGATTTCAGCAGAAAGTTACAGGACACACACTGATTGGAGATAAAGTAGTATATCTATCCCAAAACCTTTGTAGGCACAAACAGTATTGAAAGTGGGATCTCTCATGATCTCCCTAGTTCCATCATGAGCACCATTCATAAATGCACTGTAAAAAGTATGCCTGAAGGGGCCTCACAGTTGTCTTGATTCAGCTAAATGTGCACTTAGCAGGCAGGTGAAATATTCAGTAATTGCACCAGTTAGCTGTTCTGGAGGGAGGAGGGACAAGAGATAATTAAACCGAGTTTCCGGTTCCCCTTTCTAAATAGCTGATCAGAGCTATTATTGATTTCCTCTGCACAGCAAATACAAATATCTTTATTACGGTCAAAGACCAGAGAACAGATAATGACAATCCATAACCAGATATAGTATTGGGGATTGAGTTATATTACAGAATTAGAACCCATCTCATAGAAGTGATTTAAAATTTAAATTTAAAACTTAAGATTTTAAAATTTTACATTAATAGATATTTACCACCTATTAACATTCCTTCAGAGATTAAAGCTCAAATTGCAGTCTCAGTCATTATTCGTCTTACTCTTGTCGCAATAAAACAAAATTTTGTGACGATCCTAGTGGTCTCCATATCTTTATCCGCAAGGAGGAGTCTGATGTAGGCTTCCTCAGAGCGGCCTGGCAGTTTCCCCAACAGCGGTTCAATCAGTTCTTTCCTTGAGTCACGATACAGTGGACAGTATAAGAGAACGTGCCCAATGGATTCAATCTCATTACAACCACAGGGGCATAATCTTTGATCGATCGGTATCTTACTATATCTGCCCTCTAAGAGAGCTGAGGGGAGGGCATTAAAACGAGCCCTGGAAAAAGCCCAGCGGTGTTTGGGGTTGTCTAGTGACTTAAGATAGTTTGCTGGATGGAGCCTTTGAAGGTCATAGAGAGGCCTATAAATTGTGGAGAGTCGATTAAGATCACTGATTCTTTCTTTAATTATGCTCTTGGCCCTTCCCATTTCCAAACTTAGAAGATACTCTGGAGAAAGACCATAGGTGGATAATTTTCTAAGAATGCCCTTCCACCAGTTTGTTTGAAATTTATCGAGAAGCATCAGAGGGAGCAGTCCGACTAAAGTCTTATTAAGTGTACAGCGTGGCACAGCAACATACATTCAACTGCAGATTCTTTTCGGAGCTCCTCTAATCCCTTTTCAATTTAATTCCCCTCAAACAATTTGGTGCCATTGGTGAACTTGACTTTATTTTTTTATTTGTTGCATTTCTATGCTGCTTTCCATTCAAATGAATCTCAAAGCTGCTTGCAAACAATAAGTAATAATAACAGGACGGAACATCACATCGTAAATCATGCAATGCAATTAACAAATCATCCGTAAAGCAATTACTATCTATAAAACACCAAACCGGCAATTAAAAAAAAACACCAGCAACTAAAAAAATGAACTTAACTTCACAATTACAGCATGTCGTTTTAGATGATTAACAAATCAATGAGTCATTTGTAATCTATAAAGCAATATTAACAGAATAGCAATTAAGAAATAAGCTAAACACTGCTAGGTTCATTTGCACACAAACTTGGCTACCACCTCATGCTCACCCCCAAGTCTAGATTATTAATGAACAAGTTAAAAAGGACAGGTCCCCAGTACTGATCTCTGGCGGACAAGTGAACATCCCTCCATAGAGAGAACTCTCATTTTATTCCTACTTTCCCCCTGTTTCTTAAGCAGTTGCTACTCCACCAGGGGGCCTCTTCTCCCAACCCATGACTGTGAGCTTACTCAGGAGTCTTTGGTAAGGAACTTAATCAAAAGTTTTTTGAAAGTCTAAGTACACAATGTTGCTGGAATCACGTCTTTCTATACGCTTGTGGACCCTCTCAAAGAACTGTGAGAGGTTAGTGAGACAGGACTAACCTTTGCAGAAGACATGTTGGTTTTGCTTCTGGTAATTGGTAATTTAATCTTTAATCATGCTTTCCATCAGTTTTCCTGGAACAGATGTTAAGCTAACCCGCCACTAATTTCCCAGATCCCCTCTGGATTCCTTAAAAAAAAAAAAAAATACTGGTGTTACATTGGCCATCTCCCAGTCCTTAGGTACAGAGTGAACATTTGTGCAGGCTGCAGTGATCATTTAAGTTCAATGAATCTAAAATAGTCTAACATTGGAAACGGAGGGCTCCTAATGTCACTACTTCATTGCTCAACTCTTGCACAAATTTCCACCACATAGTCAAAGGGAAACATACATAGGTGTAGGAGAGAGAGAGAGGGAGGGAGGGAGGGAGGGAGGAAGGAAGGAAGGAAGGAAGGAAGGAAGGAAGGAAGGAAGAAAGAAAGAAAGAAAGAAAGAAAGAAAGAAGGGAAAGAGAAAGAGAAAGAGAAAGAAAGAAAGAAAGAAAGAAAGAAAGAAAGAAAGAAAGACTAACTGCTGGAATGACAGTATTTGAAGGAGGGAGAAATTCCACACCTGTCTTTTCCATTTGTCTTTTCTACACTTTAATAACCAACAACGAAAACGAAGAAGCCAATGAGTTTCTTGTCTGGTTGCCTCTGGTGTAATTCTCTTTACTGAAGCAGGTCAATTAGCATAACTGCTATTGACAGAGCAATGCTGGGAGCAGGAGACCAAAAACGTCTTAAGAAATTGCTAGGATTGGGAGGCTCTGTCCCGGATGCAACAGAGAACAAAAATATATGTTACAAAACATCATTTTCAATGTTAACTCCATTTTGGAAGGACAGTTGCACTTCTGTTTCCTAATATTTATGTAAGTGGAATGCAAATGAATATCCAAGTTTACTAGCAGGTGTCCACAATACCAATAGGAAACTAAATGGGAAAAGGGCTGCTTTGTCTTTTTTTAAAATAAATCATTTTTATTAATTTTATACAAATACAATAATAAAATTCCCATATTCTTTTCTCTTCTTATACCTTTTTGGCTATTTTTATAGCTGTGACTTCCTTCAAACCTTCCTTGTGACTTTCTGATATTCATATCTTACTTTTATATTTCTTATATCAATCCTTGTTCTGTTATATTTCTCTCAAAGTTAATCACTATAAGCTCATACTAACAATGATATTTCCTCCTTGATCTACAAAGCTTCTTGCAGTCCTACCAACATATTCAGTTGAATATTTTCCTTTAAATAGTCTGCAAATTTAGTCCAGTCTTTGACGAAAGGGCTGCTTTATCTGTGTACGGTGAAGCTTAGCACTGTTTTTAGAAATATAGAATTTATAACAATACAAAATACATATCCATATTTAGAGATTTCTCTGAATCTCTAGACTTCCCGCCTCCCCCCCCATGGGTCCTATGGTCTACCTTTTCAACTGCATATTATTTTATAATCCATATTTTATGTCTCTCCATTTTGTCCATAATATTTGCTACGTTACAAGTGTTATTGCAATCCTGCTAATGTTTTCATCTGTTTATATTGGTCTCCTAGATAAATTATACCCCCCCTTCTTTATTGAAGCTTTGGTCTACTTGGTTCCTGAGCTTTCTGGTCAATTTTGCCATTTCGGCATAATCCAACAGCTTCGTTTGCCATTCCTCTCTGGTAGGGACTCTTTCTTCTTTCCATCTCTGGGCTAGTAACATCCGTGCGACTGTTGTCACTTACATAAAAAGTCTTTTCTGCTCCTTTGGAATATCGGTACCTACAACTCCTAATAAAAAAGCTTCTGATTTTTTTTTACAAAAATTATTTTAAACATTTCCCCCCAAATTCATTATATATCATTTCCTGGAATGCTTTTATTACGTTACATGTCCACCACATATGAACTGCGGAAGGCATTATGTGATAACGTGCTAGAGTAAATGCTCTTCTATGAGAGGGTATTTCTAGCCAATAAATATCTGGCTGGGCGGGACAGGTATCTCCTTTCCTCCTGAGTTAGGAAGCAAGGTACTTTACTCAGATCCTTCTGTCTTTCTATGTCTGTAAACCTCTGTTTAACAATGATCTTTGCTGAATTAAAATCACGTGACATGAGGCTAGGTGGATGGAGGCCTATACTTGTCATCTTCTTTACTAGCCATGGTTGTCATTTTGGGGTACTGAAAATCAACTCTCTTACTTGTGAGCCATTCCCTCGATTCAGTGAAACCAAACAATGGCTTGTTAATAAAACGTGTTATGGAGAAAGGTTGCTTTGTATTCTGAAATATTTAATTTCCAGAGCATAGCCAACATGCTATTGTTACCACAATATTTTTCTCTTTTTTGGCTGTCACATTGTCATAATAATGATTTAAAATGTCTGAATTAGCGGTGTATGCTGCAAACTGTTCAGCCTTCACTTTCTGGGGAGGGGTGGGGTGGGGTGGGGGAGTCCCAAACCCCAACCAGCAAACAGATTGGCTCTCTGGTATGTGGAGTACTCGCTGTTCTCTTTGCTACTTTGCATAGCAGAAAAACATTCATCTATCAACGCCAGATTTTCATATTTATTTTCCCATTTTAAATGGACTTTGTGGCAAGCAACTAAACTGATTTCACACTGCACATCGTTGTCACTGCAGGACGAAAGGCTTCGGGAGTGAAAAAAACTAAGTGAAACTAGATTCTCAACCTCTGAAAATGTATTCACAGATCATATATTATGGGCCCAGTCACGATCACACCCATCTATTAGTAATTCTTAATTAGTAATGTAGTGGTTAAGAGCGGTGGACTCGTAATCTAGTGAACCGGGTTCGCGTCTCCGCTCCTCCACATGCAGCTGCTGGGTGACCTTGGGCTAGTCACACTTCTCTGAAGTCTCTCAGCCCCACTCACCTCACAGAGCGTTTGTTGTGGGGGAGGAAGGGAAAAGGAGATTGTTAGCCGCTTTGAGACTCCTTCAGGTAGTGATAAAGCGGGATATCAAATCCAAACTCTTCATTGATGTATTGAGAATTGCTTTCTTTATTTTCTTTGTCTTTAGTGAACCATCACTTCCCCCCCTTTTTTGCACTATAGGGCTGCTTTTCAAGGGCTTTAAGTTCCCCTTCTGCACTCTGAGCAGCAGTAGGGATGAAGGGAAGTATTGCTGGGTGAAGGGAAGGTGAGATGAAGATGGCTGGTTGGCACTGTTGGGTACTCAAGACATTGTACTCAATGACAGCAGCAGCTGTAGCTTGACTAATACATCTCAACCAACAAGAGTCACCACGATGTAGTAGCTGGAGTGTCAGACCAGAGGGTGGAGGAAGTTCTGCTTAAATCCCCGCTCTTTCTTCTTCTTTGGCGATCACTCATTGCCCAGTAAGATTGTCTTCCACGAACACAGTTTTAACAGTGAGTCCATAAGTGACTGTGGAGGCCAATTCTGGATCCACACGTCCTTCCACAGTGGGGATATTGGTTTCCGGGCGGGAGTTGATCACGGTGTGGATTTGCCAAGCGTGCCTTCCTCTTAGCACGTTTCTCCCTTTCGTCCTGAGTTTGAGCGTCTTCAAAATAAAGGCTGTTCTCCAATTGGAGCGCTCGCAGGCCAGTGTTTCCCAGTTGTCGGTGTTTATTCTACATTTTTTTTTAGATTTGCCTTGAGAGAGTCTTTAAACCTCTTTTGTTGACCACCAGCATTACGCTTTCCATATTTAAGTTTGGAATAGAGTAGTTGCTTTGGAAGACGATGATCAGGCATCCGCACAACATGACCAGTCCATGACCAGTTGATGTTGAAGAATCATTGCTTCGAAACTGGTGATCATTGCTTCTTCCAGTACACTGGCATTAGTTCGCCTGTCTTCCCAAGTGATGTGTAACCCCCCCCCCCACTCTATCATGAAGCTCAATGGGTATTTTTGGGTTAGTCACTGTCTTGGGCTACCCTATCCCACTGGGTTGTGGGTTTTTTTTTTGGTGTATGACTCAATAAGCATGTTCCACAAAAATCAAGATATAAATGTATACACAAAGAATCAGATGACTTCATGGTAAATGAAGCATGCGAAAATGAAGAGGAGAGGTTATTTTCCCACTGTCCATTTTGTAGTGTAAGCTTTCTTCAAAGCAGAGATAGACTCTGTAAGTCTGTAAGGCACCATGGACATGGATTGTATTGAAATGATGATAATGAAGATGCTCAGCTGCACTTAGTTTATACTCAGGCAACATTAGAATCTTTATCCGTATATTCATATAGCACCAACAGTCTTTTCCAGAGAGTAGGTTTGTGGAGATTCATTCCCCGTGTGCAGTCAGGATTATTGTCTATCACATGACTGGGTATGTGTTTTGATTCCACAGGAATGGGATGTGATGAATACAGGATGTTTGTCTTACTGTGTTCCCTGAAGTGGGACTGTTGTCCTTTGTTCTTTCTCTTTGCTGCCTGATGATAGAGAGAGGGAGCCATGATGAAGTGGTCCATGTATGTTTATATGTAAATAAAGTAGATTAGCCTACATGCTGAGTTGCTGAGGTCTGTTAGGCAACTGTGCACACTCTGCTGATCAGTAAGTGTGCTGATGTTTCTTGGCATCAGTCGCTGTGATGTTCGGGCTGAGGAATGCTTATGAAGCTCCCAAACAATCGCCCAGGAGGGAGGGAACATGCCAGTCGGGCATGTGTCTCTGCCAAGGTTCTACTTGTGAGTAGAACATTCCTGACATAGATAACCTGACTTTGACAGAAACAGGAGCGTATTCTTTTTCTGTTTTGGCTTGCGGATTTCATTGCTGAAAACCAACTCCTAGCTCTATGAAGTGCATTATAATTCCTACCCTCGGTCCTTCACCTCCATTAGAACGAGAAATTCCGTGATTTAACTTGAGAGGCAGATTGCTGCACTTTACAGCGCTCTTGGCAGGAGTGCCAATTTAATGTAATGCAGTTGGAAATCTAGGGTGGTATTCAATGCTAGTCCTGCTCTTCATAGACGCATTAAAGTTAATGGATATGGCTAATGTGGTTTCATTAACTTCAGTGGGTCTACTCTGAGTAGGACTTGGTTAAATACCATAGTGAAAGGGCAGGATCAGTACAGCCTCTTTTACTCCCTTTCTTTACACACCTGCCTGCAAGATAGGCCGGTTGTGTGTCTCTAATTCTCCTGTGGTTGCTGTCACCTCCTTGTGAATCTACAGCTTGTTTCCTCCCCAGACAAGGAGGGATCTGGAGGAGCCCAGTTAGATCCTGGACCAGATCTCCTTGTGCCTCCAGCCAACCCTCCCTGGCCTTTTGTGTTGTTGCTGCACTACCTGAGTGGACATTGCTGTGCGATATCTGGACCACCTACCGGTAGCTTACCAGCCCAGGTGAGCCACCTTGTCCACAGCCATATTGCGGATGAGTGACCTGGTGTTTAGAAATGCCACCACCAAGTGGGAGGTCAAGTTGGCATGGCACCCGCAACTTGTTGCTTAAGGGAAAGCTGGGGCAGGTGACAACCTTTCATTGTGTGTTGCCCCCTCTCCTCTGATGACATAGCCTGCCCCTCATATCATTACTGCACTTTTGAATGGTCCTCCATACTGAAAAATGCCTTGCCTAAGAGCAATAGTATCATGATAGCGGGTAGTGCCATTGGTTAAGTCTGATGCAATGGTTACATTGTGGTTGGAGCAAGGATGAGCAGCACTTTTGCTGTCGAGGACCATAAGTTGTGGTAGATGGGCACTCAGTAGCCACATGCCAGTGTGATTTGACACCATCCCATTTGGGAGTGATCATGCACAGGGCTTTGAACCATCTCCCTGCAGAGGCGAGGGGAGAATATTTTGGCAGTGGGGATTGTGCTACTGACAGCCACTGATTGGAGGAATGGTGGGTTATGAAAGTAACGAACAGTGTTTTGTGGCTGAATCCAGTCTTTCTCATTCAGCTCTGACTATACTGTGGACTTTTAAAGGTAAAGGGACCCCTGACCATTAGGTCCAGTCGCGGACGACTCTGGGGTTGCTGTGCTCATCTCGTTTTACTGGCCAAGGGAGCCGGCATACAGCTTCCCGGTCATGTGGCCACCATGACTAAGCCGCTTCTGGCAAACCAGAGCAGCGCACGGAAATGCTGTTTACCTTCCCGCTGGAGTGGTACCTATTTATCTACTTGTACTTCGTGCTTTCGAACTGCTAGGTTGGCAGGAGCAGGGACCGAGCAACGGGAGCTCACCCCGTCGTGGGGATTCAAACCGCCGACCTTCTGATTGGCAAGCCCTAGGCTCTGTGGTTTAACCTGCAGCACCACCCGCGTCTTTTAAAAACTTTTTAAAACCTGAAATAGCAATTTCACATGTGGGCATTGCTTGAGCATTATAGTGACTGTGCGCACTCATGCTCACAGCTCTGTGCATTGCTAGGAAAAAGCAGTTGAGCAATTCATGAAATTAAAAAGCAGAACCACATGACCTTGCTCTTCTTTCTTTATGTCACTGGTAGGCCCAATGGTTTGTTAAACCGGGCTCTGTTTGTTTGTTTCAGATTGCATCACGGTTTGATTTGTAGCTGTTCATGAAATAATGTGCTCTGGCATTTTATCGCCAGAGGTTCCCTGGTTTATGATTACAGTTGGGTGTATTGATGTGCCGCAATGAAGTAACAGCAATATCCTGAGGGCAAATGTTCTCTTTGCAACGGAGCCGTCTACCTTCCCTTCATATCATAAAAGTTTAAACAGGCCGAAAAGCAAAACAAAACTAATGGTTCTCCATTCTCAACATTTTTGGAATTGAGATAGATAGCTCCTGTTCCTTTGGTATATTTGTGGGAGAATGAGTCACACTTTCAGTCTTCTACTAAATTGAAGCAAAGGAAAGTTAAAGTGTAATTTAACTTTCAGATGGAAATAATGTTTTTATATTGATGGAGGTTTCATTTTATTTTTTAAAGAAGAAGCCCACATAGGAGTGGGCTACCATTTGAAAAAAGTTTCACCTGCAAGGAAGTGATTGCGGAGGAGCCTCTCTTGTTTTTTTTTTTTTTTTTGCAAAAGATCAGATTTAATTGCTTCAAGTGTATCTGCCCTTTCTGTTTGTGTGGAGCCTCACAATGGTTTTGGAAGCACTTAAAGCTAAAGCTATAAAGCACTTAAAGCTAGGGACCCAGGTGGCGCTGTGGGTTAAACCACAGAGCCTAGGGCTTGCTGATCAGAAGGTCGGCAGTTCGAATCCCCGCGATGGGGTGAGCTCCCGTTGCTCGGTCCCAGCTCCTGCCCACCTAGCAGTTCGAAAGCATGTCAAAGTGCAAATAGATAAATAGGAACCGCTCCGGCGGGAAGGTAAACGGCGTTTCCGTGCGCTGTGCTGGTTCGCCAGAAGCGGCTTAGTCATGCTGGCCACATGACCTGGAAGCTGTACGCCGGCTCCCTCAGCCAGTAAAGCGAGATGAGTGCCGCAACCCCAGAGTCGGACACGACTGGACCAAATGGTCAGGGGTCCCTTTACCTTTACCTTTAAAGCTATAATAAAACAATTTCCGGAAGATCACACTCACATTTTGAGTTGCATTTTGTTAAGCCATGGTTTGCCAACATGCTCCCGATGTTATTGGATTACGTCTCCCATCATTCCTGACTATTGGCCCTGTTTCTTGGTGGTGATGGGAGTTAGTATCCTGCAACATCTGAGGACATCATGCGTGGCACCCCCTGTGCTTTTTAATTATTTTTTAATTAGCTACAAAGATTTCTTGCATTCCATATAAATTGGAAAGCAAAAACCGAGGGTGAGGAAAAAATAAACCCAGGATTGCCAGATAGGTTTTTCTGACCTTCACTTCAAAGAGAATCTTTCCAGATCAATGCATTTCAAGGTGGAGGAGTTGTGGTTCAGTGGTGACAGCTAGTGGTATTAATTTCATGGTTGGCTAGGTAGGTAGTGAAGGATGGGCAGAATCCTATGCACACATACTCAGGAGTAAGCCCCACTGAATTCAATGTGGTTTACTTCGGAACAATGGCATGTAGAATTGCAATGTAAATTAAAAAAAATTCCAAGCATTCTAGACTGCACATTCTGCTTGCTTTCCTTCAGCACTTGGTATTCAAAGCTGCTTCTGAACCAAAAGGTGCCATAAAACGTCGCAGCTCTTTCCCTTTCTGCTGCTGTGCGTCCCTCTTCTCCTTCCGCCATGAGCCATCTTCTTCCTGGGCCATCTTTTCTTCCTGTAAAGGTAAAGGTAAAGGGACCCCTGACCATTAGGTCCAGTCGCGGACGACTCTGGGGTTGCGGCGCTCATCTCGCTTTTATTGGCCGAGGGAGCCGGCGTACAGCTTCCAGGTCATGTGGCCAGCATGACTAAGCCGCTTCTGGCGAACCAGAGCAGCTCATGGAAACACCGTTTACCTTCCCGCTGCAGTGATACCTTTTTATCTACTTGCACTTTGACATGCTTTCGAACTGCTAGGTTGGCAGGAGCAGGAATCGAACAACGGGAGCTCACCCCGTCACGGGGATTCGAACCGCCGACCTTCTGATCGGCAAGCCCTAGGCTCTGTGGTTTAGCCCACAGCACCACCCGCATCCCTCTTTCCTAATTCTAGCTTCCTTCCCTTCCCAGACCCTTTTTTTTGGGGGGGGAGTGTGTGTGTGTGGGAGAGCACAGAAAATTCAAAGTATTTTTCTATGTGTGCTCATTGTGTTCCACATGTTAAGATCCATGACAGAAAAATAACAGTTTATATTATTGACAGGAGTCCAGCAATGAGCGGTGGAGTGGGGAGAGAGATCCTTGTTTGGGGTGTGTGTGCTTGCCCCCCTTCTGCCCCTCTGACACTGCCCACAACACAGTTGCTTTGTTATTGCCCCATTCCAACACTGCCGTGCTAGGCCGGCCATATTTCAAAAAGGGAATATCCGGACACAAAAGTTGTTGAACTTTTTTTTGGAAAAACTTCCCTCCCCCCAATGAAGAAAATCACCCCCCAAAATTCAACTTTTCCAATATGGGCTGCCATATGCCCGGTTTTCCTGGACATTTAAGCCGATTTTTGATAATTCTGCCTGGATGCCATTTTCGACGGATGAATCTGGGAAATTCCGGATGTATGGCAGTCCTAGGCTGTGCACAAGTGGCCTACGGGAATTCTCCACTCAATTTAGGAGCAGAGAAATTGTGTGTGTGTGTGTGTGTGTGTGTGAGTGAGTGAGAGAGAGAGAGAGAGAGAAAGAGTGAGTGAGAGAGAGAAGGGGGGGGGGAAAGAGAATTTCATTGAATTTCTCCAGAGGGGGAGCAATTCCCCAATGATTTTGTAGGCATGTGGGGTTCCCCATTCACAGCGGCACAGCTTTTTCCTTCTATCCTCAGGGTTATTTTGCTGCGACTGCATCTGGCGGCAGTAGTCACTCTGTTGGCAGCCTGGCTAACATTTTGCATCTTCCACGGTGCCCCAGACCTGGTGTCGTTCCAGGGCAAGGGAAGAATGGTGGCTGCCCCCCCCCCCAGCATAGCTGTCAACTTTCGGATTTGAAAATAAGGGATTTTTTCAAACTTTCAGATTTGAAAATAAGGGATGCCGCGAGGGCGGTGCAATGGCACCAAGTAGCCTCGGCACGCTGCGCTCCAGAGGCTGCGCGTGAATGGGTGAGCGAAAGAGCGAGCGCGTAGACGGCAGGCAGGCTGTCTGTCTGGTTGGGCGTGAGGGTCTGGCTGCACAAGGCATGCAAGCTCCGCCCCCAGTCGGTCTCAGACTCCTTATTGGCAGCCGAGCAACGCAGCTGAGGAGCCTCCCTGGCCGGCAGGGAGGGAGAGGAGCTGCTTCCTTTGAAATCTGGGAAATTTAAGGGATATCAACAATCTGGGATAGCAGCGGGAAACGGTGCTGGAATAAAGGAGTTTCCCGCAAAAAAGGGAGGGTTGACACCTATGCCCCCCAGTGGTGAAGAATACTTAAAGAAAATTCTGCAAAGTGGTCTTCTTTTTCAGGACGGCTGTGAGGGAAAAAAATGCAATTGTCAGAAATTTCCTCAGAAAAAAAAGTCTTGAGAAATTTCAGCTGAGCTTTAGTTTTGAATGTGGCTCCTGATGGGAGCAGGTGGCTTGGCTCACCAGCCCCCTCACTTCCATATTCACTGCAGATGTCTTTCCTAATTCCCCTTTTCTCTACACAAGCACGCATATGCAGTCTGGGTTTCATACTGGGGTTTTTTTTTGGGGGGGCACATTTTTAGGCACTTCTGCAAATCTCTGGTTTTCCGCAAGCATGCAGAAGTGTTCCCTCTTGTGTGTGGGTGGAAGTGTTTTGGCTGCAAAGACATCAGCATGCCTTGGCCGAGTTTGGGGCTAGAGGGGGTGATGGGTAGGGGCAGCCCAGGATGTTTTGGTGCCAGAGGAAAAGGACAAAATGGTGGCCCTCCTCGTTCCGCAGACAGAGGCCAACTGGATTGTCAGCTGGAGCTCCCTTCAGCGCTGGAGGTGGGATATTCTCCTCTTCTGCCCTTGAAGAAGCAGGCTAGTTTTAGGGTGCCCAGCACAGACCATGCAGAATGCAAGGACTCTGGCCAGGCAGTAGATCAGTTTTTGAATCTTCAAACAGTTTTAATATTATAGTATTGCAACAAATTCCAGTTGAAATAAATTCCTGTTCCAGGACAAGGCCCTGTTTCGCTAATTCTTCGTCAGCTGGACTGTTAAGAAATCCTACGTTAGAAATAACTCTTATAATATTTGTAAATGCTTATATACATTCTACTCTTACGTGAAAACAATACATACATAATTTACATAATGTAAAGTTAACAAAAACAGCTTACCTAAATTTTCATGGTCGAAGTGTACCAATGTGTCTTCTGTGTGTGCCTAACTGGCTAACACTGTTTTACTATTTAAAGGAAAATAAGGTACGTCAGGGTTTTCCCAGACATTTTGCCGATTCGGCAAAAATCCGCCCGGACGCCATTCTGCTGGCTGATTGCCGGATGTTTCTAGGAAAATCCAGACGTATGGCAGCCCTAGTGGGTCAAAATCTGGGCCTGGAAGATATCACCTCTGTGCAGCTGTTAGGATTCTGAGTTTCATCATGAGCATCCGGGCTGGTCCAATTTCTTCTTTATGTCTGATTTCAATTCAATAGATGTATAGGGGCCCGTGGATCCCAAGCCCAGTCCACATAGGGCTGCGAAAACTGAACGGTATACGGATCATATAATTCCCACCCACTATGTGCAAAGCTATGATTTTCCCAGTAGTAATGTATGGAAGTGAGAGCTGGACCATAAAGAAGGCTGATCGCTGAAGAATTGATACTTTTGAATTGTGGTGCTGGAGGAGACTCTTGAGAGTCCCATGGACTGCAGGAAGATCAAACCTATCCATTCTTAAAGAAATCAGCCCTGCATGCTCACTGGAAGGACAGATCCTGAAGTTGAGGCTCCAGTACTTTGGCCACCTCATGAGAAGAGAAGAATCCCTGGAAAAGACCCTGATGTTGGGAAAGATGGAGGGCACAAGGAGAAGGGGACGACAGAGGATGAGATGGTTGGACAGTGTTCTCGAAGCTACTAACATGAGTTTGGCCAAACTGCGAGAGGCAGTGAAGGATAGGCGTGCCTGGCGTGCTCTGGTCCATGGGGTCACAAAGAGTCGGACACGACTGAACGACTGAACAACAACAACAACATGTGCAAAGTCTCTGTGAAATGTGATGCTCAACAAGTAGAAACTGAGTGTGCCAAGAGGACAGGAATAAGTAACACGGTCTTGATGCGCAGATGCACAGAACATGAATGTCTCAGGCTAAAGGGAAGCCAGAGCAGGGGTTAACAACAGCACTGCAATATGCATCTGGTACTCCTGCCTGCCCCTCCCTCCCTGTCTCTGACATTCTCAGGAAAATGTCTACTGTATTCTGTATGGGCGCTGTTTTTTAATTAGAGATCTGATTTTGTGACATCCACACAGTCCTATTTACACAAATATAGGCATCTATTAGCGTAGTAAGGAGCATTTTTTGTGTGTATTTCATTTGTACAAAGGATTTGCATAACTTAAGGCCACATGGACAGAAAGATAGATAATATTGGTCAATAAAATTCTAATTAGTCCCATGGTGTCCTACCATGAAAACCTTTAAAGAAAAGGTTTTCTATTAGTGGCATTTATAAAGTACTTCAAATGGAAGATTTCATGTTGTTAAGATCACTTTCCTATCAGTGTGACAAAATACAGCGTTTCAGATATTTTCCAGGCATATTCTTTATTGTTTCTCATAATTTGCATTTTATGTCAAGCATTCCATTTTATGTCACCAGGCAGAACTTTTTAATGGCTTCTGAAGTGTCAGTCTTCTCCTTGTTTTCTTTCTAATAAAGCTATTTCCATCCATTTCTTCGTGTGCCAATTTTCTATCTAATAAATGGAAAGGTAGCTTGCCCCATTTGTTGAGAAATCCAAAATATTACAGATGAGGAAATTGCATTTCCCAATTAATGTCTTTTGAATCGATGAGTAGAAACATTTTCCCCAGGTATTATCGGAATTGCATGTGTCTTTGTGTCTTGTGTTAAGGTGGATTTGCACACCTACTTGATAGCTTTAGCCGGACAAGAGTGCCCGATTTGACCATACATTAATTCTCTTAGGTATATCTGTGCAACCAAAATATATCCGTTTCCATCCGTTAGAGAATGCACCATCTCCCAAAGAATTATGGGAGCAATAGTTTCATGGGAGTACTGTGAGTTCTCTTAGAGACTCTATAGCCCTCTCCTAGGGGTATAGGATGGCATTTCCAGCCAGGGCTGGCATCAGCACTTGGCATCCCCAGTAAGCTGCTAGGGCCCTGGCACCATGGCAAGGGCAGCTGTTGAAAATTTTTCCAGACCAGAGCTCCGAGGGATGGCAGGCCCGTCAATTTCCCATAGTGCACCTGTTGGTGTCTCCCCACTGGATGTTGTGAAACTTACAATGTCAGTTAGATTCAGCCTCCAATGATTCTTTTGAATATTGCTTGCTACCTCTACTTTACTTTCTTGGGTTCCATGATCACTGCAGATGGTGACAGCAGTCACGAAATTAGAAGACGCCTGCTTCTTGGGTGAAAAGCAATGAGAAACCTAGACAGCATCTTAAAAAGCAGAGACATCACCTTGCCGACAAAGGTCCGTATAGTTAAAGCTATGGTTTTCCCAGTAGTAATGTACGGAAGTGAGAGCTGGACCATAGAGAAGGCTGATTGCCAAAGAATTGATGCTTTTGAATTATGGTGCTGGAGGAGACTCTTGAGAGTCCCATGGACTGCAAGAAGATCAAACCTATCCATTCTGAAGGAAATCAGCCCCGAGTGCTCATTGGAAGGGCAGATCCTGAGGCTCCAATACTTTGGCCACCTCATGAGAAGAGAAGACTCCCTGGAAAAGACCCTGATGTTGGGAAAGATGGAGAACACAAGGAGAAGGGGACGACAGAGGATGAGATGGTTGGACAGTGTTCTCGAAGCTACCAACATGAGTCTGACCAAACTGCGGGAGGCAGTGGAAGACATGAGTGCCTGGCATGCTCTGCTCCATGGGGTCACGAAGAGTCGGACATGACTAAACAACAACAAACAACAACCTCTACTATTGAAGCCCACCATGGTTGCCCTGGTGGAAAAGAGGGAATTTTGTCAAGGGCATAATCCGTAAGATCAGGAGCTCACCCTGCTTCTGCCTTACCAGTTTAAAACTGCTCTGCTTGGTTTTTGAACTCAACCTCTATACATTAGCCAAAAGGCAATTTTCATTCGCACTCATTGGAATGAATCCCAACATCCAAATGAAATGCAACTGTTTTCTCCTCATGGACTGATGCACAGACATCTTAACCATCGAGAGAAAGCTGTATTTCTTTCATTAATTGCTTCGGGGGATAGATATTGTGATGATGTTAGATGAAAAACCCAATTCAGTCTTGTTGCATGTAGAATATTGACAGTATATTTTGAATAGAAAATCACACCTTTTCCCAACAGTCTTATGGCCAAAATCCATACGTTCAGTTGCTCAGGTTCCAGAAAGATGCCCAGTGATTTGTTTTAGACTTAAGTGCTTCTGAAAGGCAATTTGGAGAAACCTTGAGAAAGGGGTGGATTTAAAATTAACCCAAAAGCTTTAAAGCAAATTCCATAGCTTTGAACTAAATCCTTCAGCTAAAATGCAGGGATAAATTTATACTCTGCAGCATACCCAGTTTTCGGAATGTTCCCTGTGTTTTATAATGAAAGACTATAGCTTAATATTGTCTTGATTAATGATGGTCTGCTCATTCATCACACTTGCCCGCATGGAGGTAATGATGCTCAGTTTTTCCTGAATTTTGAGCTGCTGCTAGTGGAACAGAGGTCAGTTGTTGGAGCCTCTTACTCCATGGTTCACATTGCATTCGTAGAACCCTGTGGACATAATTTAGGCTGCTTGTTTTGGCCAGGAAAGCCCTAAATCATTTGGATTTGGACATGGCTAACTCATTTGCTACTAGCATAGTGTGGTATCGCTATCCCTTTCTTGTGGCTCAGTATCGTGGAAGTTTGCTACCATTTGGATGAGTGACTCACATGTGTCACTAGGTTCAAGATCATGGGGGCAGCAGCACTCCCCCCCTCAAATCTGGTCCATGGCTAATGGCATGAATGGTACCATACAACCTCAGCAATCCCATGTCATTCAGTCGTCCAAATGTTATTAGGACAATGTGCATTTAACCACAGGGAGGAGACAACTGTATCACTTAAGAGAATGTATGAGCCAGAACAAAGATAGTCTGTCTGTGCACCATCACAGAACGAATTCAGATTATTGATTCAGGTTGTGCAGGACTTGCTCCAAAAATAGACATGGTATATTTTGTCTGGTTATGGGAATAGGCTATGTATTTGTAGATCTGGGATGCGGAAGATCATATCTGTTAATATGCCTCCTCTAACAGCACTTTGATGATCTTTGATCTCTGAAACCCAATGTTTGAACTGCAGACCGGAATGCATCATCAAAAGGAAAACGTCTTTTAGTAGATCCTGAAAATTACATCACTAAATGGGTGGCTGGCTTCGCTGCCTGTGAATCTAAAAACTGTTATGAGTTACTGCAGGAAAGAAAATGGTTAGCTGTAAAGGGGAGGTTTTTTGTACTTGATTTCGTAAATTGTATTGATTTAACTTTTTTTAATCTTGCATTGTGGGAAGGGTATCAATACATTTTAATATTACATACTTGGTTGTATTGGTTGTATATTATGATCACTCATAACCCAGACTACAAACAGGGCTCAACCTGTTCTGCGTACCCAGTCTTCCCTTCCGTTGATCGGGATTTTTTCTCCTGTTGATAAATTTCTGTCCCTGACAGCTGGTTTTTGGTGCACGCTTCACACACTTAGTGCTTGTAGTACTTTTGTCACTACAGTGCCCATTCCCACCCCCCTTTCTGATTTTAAGACCAGATTAGCATCTTTATTTTATTGTATTTAATACAAGGTGGCCTTTTCCAAGGAGGAGGAGCACTAGGTGGGCTGCTAGGTCTCAGCACTGAAAAATGTGCCGCAATTTACTGTATGAAACAATGACCTTGACAGAATGAAATGTTCCTTTTTTCATTCTCAACTGCCTCGTCTCAAAGGTGGAGGGAAGTAGGTGACTGAGCTGAGCGAGGCATGAGCCAAAGGGGTAAAGATGGAAGAATGATAATAAATAAATGTCTATAGTAACTGGGTGCTGTATAGGAATCCTTTTGGTTTTAACCCACAGGGCCCTGTACCCAAAGCTTAAAGGTAAAGGGAACTGGACCATTAGGTCCAGTTGCGGACGACTCTGGGGTTTCAGCGCTCAACTCGCTTTACTGGCCGAGGGAGCCGGCGTACAGCTTCTGGGTCATGTGGCCAGCATGACTAAGCCGCTTCTGGTGAACCAGAGCAGCGCACGGAAACGCCATTTACCTTCCCGCCGGAGCGGTACCTATTTATCTACTTGCACTTTGACGTGCTTTCGAACTGCTAGGTGGGCAGGAGCTGGGACCAAGCAATGGGAGCTCACCCTGTCGCGGGAATTCGAACTGCCGACCTTCTGATCTGCAAGCCCTAGGCTCTGTGGTTTAACCCACAGCGCCACCTGGGTCCCTGGTGGTAAGAGTTAAATATGGCGCTCCTTTGATGCAGAAGGAGAGATAAGAACTCTCTATGATTTAAATACATCTCAATGAAAGGAAATGTCAAAAACAGTGCAGAAAATGACGCAACTATTTACGTTAGCACTTGCAGACTAAAATGATAGCAAGTACCACTCAGATATGCTCGTGTGATTTCTGTCCCTTACCTCAGACCAAAATAAGACTTGTGGAAATTTCTGCTCTCGTTTCTGATGGAATCCTCTGACATCCCTAATGAAGAGTCAATAGTTTTGTTGCACTCCAGTTCCACATGCTTGTGAGCAAAAGCCTGATTTGAGCCTCTACTCATGGTTGCATTTTAAAGTGGGGAAGTGTGAAAAATAAATGTGTGTGTGTGTTTCATACTTTTTATACCGCTTGATTGTAATGAAACCTCAAAGCGGTTTACAAAGCCGCACTTGGGAATCTATATCTGAGTACAGAACGTCAAGTGAGAATTGACCCTGGTCCATTGGGAAAAGACTTTGTCTTGGTGGTGGGGTACCAAATAGACCGAAATGCCTCAGTAATAACACTTTTTTGACCAGCGTTATAGACTTGTTGCAGCAAAATCAACGAAGAATCTTGCCTCACCTTAAAGACTAGATTATTACACAAGCTTTCATAGACAAGTCCATTTCATCAGATGTATACAGTGTTATTCTCAACACACAAGTTCAGAGGAAAACAATGTAAACAGTTTTAAATAATAATGCTTAAGGTTTGGGGATCTTTTAGTAAAAGAATCCTATGGAACATGATTTGAAAATTTTAACCTGGAGAAAAATGCTACTTCAGAAAGTCACTTGCTTCATTCAATGGAAGCCTTTACTCTAAAGCATGGGTAGGCTAAGGCCCGGGGGCCGAATCCGGCCCAATCGCCTTCTAAATCCGGCCCGCGGACGGTCTGGGAATCAGCGTGTTTTTACATGAGTAGAATGTGTCCTTTTCTTTAAAATGCATCTCTGGGTTATTTGTGGGGCATAGGAATTTGTTCATTTTTTCCCTTCAAAATATAGTCCGGCCCTCCACAAGGTCTGAGGGACAGTGGACCGGCCCCCTGCTGAAAAAGTTCCTGCTCTAAAGCAATGTCTTTGTAGCTCAACTGATTGATCTGTGGCTACTTTCAGCGACTGGCGATGAAGCAAGTTCTCTCACTGGTCAGCTGTCCACACCTTTTGTCAATACTTTGTTTAGGAAGGGTTAACTTTGTGGTAATTAGCTGTACTACGTACAGTAGTTGATTTTACCCTTTTCTCTAAAAAGATACATCTAGGTTTTGCACAGTGCCGGCGTCTTCCATCCCTGATTGCTCGCTCGCTTAGGCAGGCTGACTGCACTCAAGCAGATTCTCTTAGTGCATTAGTGCAATTGCTTGACTCGGTTCCACTTTAACTAAAGCAGGCCTTCCCCCCCACCCCCCCACCCCCGGATTATCCTCTCACTCTGTACTACTATAGTTTGGTGTGCTTTTGTGTATGAAGAGGGAAAGAATGAGAGAGAGAGAGAGAGAGAGAGAGAGAGAGAGAGAGAGAGAGAGAGAGACTTTGGTCAGGCTTAAGCTGACGGATGACTTTTCCTCAGTTGTCGGTTTCCTTGCCTGTCAGTAAAGTGGCTGGTAAGTGGAAGAACCCGAGAAGGGGAGGGCATTTGTGGGTGGGTGTGAGAGAGAAGGAGAGAGGGAGAGAAAATCCAGCGCTGGAAGGAATGAGGGCTGCCTTTCATGGCACAGAGGGGAGACGCAGAGTGAGTCCAGCGAATGGCAAGGCGGATAATTGGGAGCTGTACATCTGCCAGTACTATAAGGCCTCCCATTCAGACAGCTTAATTGTCCGCAAGGCTTCCCCCACCCCCTCCCTCGCCCCTGATAAAGATCCTTCAGCTGGTATTACTGATTGTATCCTTGGCTTATTGTGTAAAAATAAAAAATAAAAAATCTGTGGGTTGCTTTCAAGCTGGAGATCAGCCTCTAATCCCCTTCCATCGCTCTGAGGAACATGGCATGCCACTACAGCTGCCCCCCGGAGCACACCTGAATTTTTTGCTCCTAGTGTGGAAGCCAGGGGTGTGTGTGGCGGAGGGGGGAGCATTTGGCGGCAGGGGGGGGGAATGGTTGCTGCTCCTGGTCAGTGTTAACCAAAAAAAAGAAAAGGAAAATTGGAGCCTGTGCATGTTTCGGGGGACGCATCCATTCTCTCTGAGCTTTGGCCAAAGTGAAAACGTAGAGCCATGGAGTCTCCAACGAAGGAAATTGAAGAATTTGAGAGCAACTCTTTGAAATACCTGCAGCCGGAACAAATAGAGAAGATATGGCTTCGCCTCAGAGGACTGTAAGTAACACTTTTATCTTTCGTATTTCCCTGCTCTCTCTGTCTCTCTAGTTTTTATGGCAATGATTTAGACATCTGTTCTTTCCCACATACTTTTTAGTCCGGTCCAAGGACAAACCACACCTGCTTACTGCATATCCACCAACTTCCAGTCACTTACAGGGGTAAAAGAAACCCAGGGTCTTTTCTCTGAATATGCTGAAATTGCACGTTACAGTGAAGAAATGCCATTTATGTCAGCACAAACGCAACGATGTTTTAATATGCAAGTGGGCATAAAAAAAAACAGCCACACCTCTGTCGTATTAAAACTAAGCCTGTACCCAGTTCTGTTTACCTCTGTGTTTGTTTGTGCATTCCTCCCTCCCTCTCCCAAAAGCAGCTTGAACAAATGTGGAGGAACTTGGAAAACACCGTTGAAATTCACTTTTTAACGGCAGGAAACTCAAGTCTATTTTTGTTAATGCTTGTGATTCAGTGTGTTTATTTATCTGAACTTTTGGAGTGGGCATGATTTTTGCCGTGTTGGAGGTACAGCTAGTCCTAGCAGCATGACAGAGGAAAGGTGAGGTACGCAAATAAAAGTATATGTATGTATCTGGAACTCTTGTTTCTAAGTGTGTGTGTATGTGGCAATGAAATTATTATTAGAAACTTTAATTCTGCAACCCTAGACACACTTAACTGTAAGTCCCACTGAACTCAGTAGGGGTTACTTCTGAGTAGGCATGCATGGGATTGTGCTGTAAATCTGTTTAATGGCAACAGAGTATTTGCTTTATTCCTTTTCTGATCAAGCCTACATAGAGTGTTAGCATGTTAAGCTGCATCTGTCCAGATGTTCAGAACAGAATATTTTCTCTCTCATCATCTTAACATAGCAGACTGTGATTTCACTAGGGAGAGATGCAGGGCAGGAGGGGAATCTATCGGGAAAAGTAATCTCAGCCCCTTCCCCCCAAGAATCCCAGCTTAAAACTTGAAGCTTTCTTTCTGCAAGTTGTCAGCTTGTTGTCGTTTTCTGGTGATAATCACGTTTTATAAGGAATTATTCTGAACGTGTTGTGCTTGCCTTGGACCAGAAAAGGAATATATATCACTGTGAGGATCTGTTCCAGGAAGTCTGTTTTGTGAAGAAATGCAGTCAAGCCCAATGACAGCTGTTGTGTAGCAATTCCAAACAGACTAGCTCTACAAAAAACAACCCCAAACCTTTATTTTTCAATCTCTCTGCTGGTTATCTATACATTTGTGATTGTCTAAAACATTCTGTGCAAGGGTTTAGACTATCCCTCATGGTCAGATATGACTAAGTGTCTTGGTCAATAGCATAATTTCATGACAGTCCACTCTGTAATAATTACTGGTGCAATTTTGCCCATACTTAGGGAGCAAAGCAAATTCAAAAGGGTCGTATTCAATTCAATGGCATCATCTTGCAAAGTGATGCTGTAGCCAGAACCCTGCTTGGGGGTGGGGTGGGGGGGTCTATGCGGTATGTGTCACAATAGTGCTGTCCTTCTGTAGATAGTGTCAGGATGCATGTCCGAGTGCAAAAGACAGCACACTTAAAAAGTACCTGCCCCCCTTTGACTTCTCAAAACCACCCAAAAAGTACAATTTCCCTCTTTCTTGCAAAACTAGCGTGACTGAAATGTGTTTTTTCTTCTTTGTTAATTGTGCTGCTTTTTGGATATGGGACTTGACACTTTGCAAACATAGTCTGTTTGCTGAGCTTCGGGCAATAGGCATTTCACATTTTATTTTATTTTCCTTTCCAATTCCCCCCTGAGTAATTTGAAGGCAGAGGCTTTCAATCTCTTAAAAGCAAATGGATACACCTACAAAAAGACCTGTCCCTCAAAAGATCAAGCAGCATTTTCCAGAAGGGAGCATAGTTCCATGCAAATAAATGTCTTCATCCACCAGCAGGGTGGTAATAATTTCATCACCAGATTGTACCTCTGCATTGCAATTGCACGGGAAGTGAAACGGAACATTACTGTATACCAAGACACCAATGGCAAAGGGATATTAGCTTAGTAGCAGTAGTATTTTCTTACTGTGATCTTAGTAAAAACTTAGTGCACAAACCAAACCTAGTCTAAACATGATTATTTTAAGCCTGCCTCTAATATGATCTTAACTCTATTTTGCCATGAACTGGTGTTAAATACTTGCATGTATAGCCTAAGAATTTAGTACTGTGGTGTCAAGTCTTGACGATGGGCTGAAGAAGACAATGAAGAGTTGCATATTTTGGGGTGTTGGGTTGGGTATCGCCAAGTAGACATTGGCTAGGATACAAAGGCCCATGCGCAGAGTTCCACACACAGTGTCCCTCCATAGCTGTCAACTTTCAGATTTGAAAATAAGGGATTTTTCCAAACTTTTGGATTTGAAAATAAGGGATGCCGCGAGGGCGGTGCAATGGCACCAAGTAGCCTCGCCACCCTGCGCTCCAGAGGCTGCGCGCAAACGGGTGAGCGAAAGAGCGAACACATAGACGGCAGGCAGGCTGGCTGGCTGGTTGGGCGTGAGGGTCTGGCTGCACAAGGCATGCAAGCTCCGCCCCCAGTCGGTCTCAGACTCCTTATTGGCAGCCGAGCAACGCAGCTGAGGAGCCTCCCTGGCCGGCAGGGAGGGAGAGGAGCTGCTTCCTTTGAAATCCGGGAAATTTAAGGGATATCAACAATCCGGGATAGCAGCGGGAAACGGCATTGGAATAAGGGAGTTTCCCGCAAAAAAAGGGAGGGTTGACAGCTATGCATCCCTCTTTTATGGCACCATTTCCCAAGGCAGCCCCATCACCTACCCTTTAAAGTTGCTCTTGAAGGTGAGGGATTCTCCAGAGTAGAATTCAGTGCACAATTGCAAAGAAAAATTGGCAGCTTCTCCTTTGCTTTTTCCTGTCCCCAGGACTCTTTGTCCAGGAGGCCAGCACTTATGGGGCCCACTGCCCTTTACAACCCTGCTACAGGAGCCACAAGGATCTATCCCATAGCCTGGCTTCGACCGTGTGGAAATGGACATCTGTATGTGTCTTTCCCACAATATTGGCAAGCTGCCTACAGGGAGGGTAACAATTCCAGGGGAAAGACAACAGGATGGGCCCAGCCTATGTCCTTCCAGGCTAGAGCCATGCCATGGAATGAACTCATGGAACGTAAGGACATAAGTCCTGCTGGATCACACCAACGTTCAGTGCAACATAGGGCTACAATGCAGTGTCCAACCAGATACCCACAAGAAGGACATGAGCCCATAGTGGCTCTCATGGCGAGGCTGTAACATGTAAAAGAGACATGCACTGAGTGCTTTCAAAGGATTGATTCTAATAGATTTTCCCTCAACAGAGAAATGCACATGGTTGGATTGGGGGCGGGGGGGGGGGGAGGGAATCCATTTAGATTTTGCAAGAAGGACGTGTTAGCTTCCTGCCTGTCCCTGCTTCAGTGGCGAATGGAGCTGCTTGGCTGCCCGGGGCGGCAGACGTGGAGGCACCCCCTGGGGGTGGGGCGTCGCTCCGCAGCGCGCATATGTCCTGACGCATGGGCCGTGCGTCGTGATGTCACGACGCATGCATCAGGACGAACGGCGCATGTGCGGAATTCTGCACATGTGCAGTGTCAGGAAATGTTCTCTACTCACACGTAGAACCTTGGCAGAGACACATGCCCGACTGGCATGTTCCCGCCTTCCTGGGCGACCGTTCGGGAGCTTCTCAGCTTCTGCAGCCTGAACATCACAGTGACTGGTGTCAGAAGACATCCAGCATACTTAGGGATCCGCAGAGTGTGCGCAGTAGCGTAACAGACCACAGCAACTCAGCATCTTGGCTAAATCTACTTTATTACATATCTACACACACGGAGCTCTACATCATGGCTCCCTCTTTCTCTCTCTCGCATCAGGCAGCAAAGAGAAAGAACAAAGGACAAAGGTCCTACTTCAGGGAAATTCAGTAAGACAAACACCCTGTCTACGTAACTTCCCACTTCCCACTCTGTGGAATGAAAACACATACCCAGTCATGTGAAAAACAATAAACCCATGACTGCACACAGGGAATGAATCCATGCTGGCGCTGCTGCGCAAGCGGCAACTCGTAAGGCTGCTGCGCGCGAAGAGCGTGCGTAAGGCTGCCCCGTCCGTGCTGCTTTTCGCGTGCAGCAGCCTTACGAGTTGCCGCACGGAAGGGGTGCCGCTCGCGCCTGGCAGCCCGGACAGACTGCGCATGTGCAACATTCCGCACATGCGCAGTCTGTCCGGGCTGCAGGGCGCGAGCGGCAACCTTACGAGCTACCACCGCACGGACGGGGTGCCGGGCGGTGGGGCTTGGCTTGGGAGTTGCGGGTGGGCGCCGAGTGTCACCCCCCTCCAGAGTGGCACCCGGGGCGGACCGCCCCCAATGCTCCCCTGTTGCTCCGCCCCTGCCCTGCTTACATTTTCTTCCTGGAAAATCATGCTCTTTTCATCCCTTGCATTTCACATTCATATTGCTGCACGAGTGAACCTCTGTACAGAAAAAGGTTATGTCAGATTCGGCCAGGCCTTACCGAGGCGTTTTGCCGCCTCACCAAGATCTCACTTCCGCTCACTTCTCTGGCAGTGGCGCAGAGCTCCCTCAGAAGTGCCCCAAGGATTCTGCCACCCGAGGTGGCTGCCTCAATCTGCCTCATGGATGGGCCAACAGTGGAAGTCATCCTTCTCTCTCTAAAAGGACGAGTGGACGGAAGAACGGGCAGGGTGCCCATACGTCGTATAAAAGAAGAGTGTACAACAGGCATAGCTTATCTGGACCAAGGATATGCCAAGCCACATGTGAAAATTCCTCTGTCACATAACCCTTAGTGGTGTAGAAGCCCTTCCCTCTACTGTACTGGATCACGTGCCTAACCAGCCAATCAGTGTGCAGCAACAGTGGCGGTGGCCCCTGGCTGATTCTGTCACCTAGTGAGCTTGGCAAAAGAAGGGGTTGCTGCTGCCATGTGGCTACTGCCCCCCGAATCACACTGAACCCCAAATCAGGGCCTGTCCATGTATATGAGTACAGTGGGGGCATGGAGCAGGGGAGAGGCAAAATAATGAACACACTGACTCCATCCTCTATGGCAATGCGCAGCCTCTGGACCCGGTCTCGAAAGAGTACAGCTGCTGTTTTATCAGATGGGAGCTTGTCAGAATGTACATGCAACAAGGAAGATAAGGAGGTTTCCTTTTCACAAGCAGTAAGTACACAGCGGGTGGTGCTGTGGCTTAAACCACAGAGCCTAGGGCTTGCCGATCAGAAGGTCGGCGGTTCGAATTCCCGCAACGGGGTGAGCTCCCGTTGTTCGGTTCCCTGCTCCTGCCAACCTAGCAGTCCGAAAGCACGTCAAAGTGCAAGTAGATAAATAGGTGGGAAGGTAAACGGCGTTTCCATGTGCTGCTCTGGTTTGCCAGAAGCAGCTTAGTCATGCTGGCCACATGACCCGGAAGCTGTACGCCGGCTCCCTCGGCCAATAAAGCGAGATGAGCGCCGCAACCCCAGAGTTGTCCGCGACTGGACCTAATGGTCAGGGGTCCCTTTACCTTTACCTAAGTACACAGTAGTGAGTTATTGCTTGATCAGTGGTTGACTGCGATCAGTTTCTGATCACAGAAATAAACACTGTTACCTAGAAGGAGCCCCTGGCACCTCTGGGGATGAGATTCTTCAACCCCAATCCATCTCCCGGACATTGAACAATCGCATTCTTCTCCCAAAACTCTATCATCATTAGTGGTGCCATATGTGGAGAGCAGGAAGGAAAAACAGCACCAAGGCCAGACAAAGAGCAAACTGAGCCAGGCATTCGCTGATGACTCAAGCAGCGAGCCATTTCAATGAATGAGCAAGCGCAACTCCTCTATTTATGCCACCCGTGCTCAGAGACAGGCTGATGTGCGAGACGCAGCGCTTGCTGGTTTTTAAAATGTGTAGATCGCCTTCCTCTCAAGGTACTCAAGGCAGTGTGTGAGTGTGTGTAGTTCCGTGTGCTGCAATTTATGGGGAAGGCTGGGCAAAAGAATACATGGCGATAACATAGGAAGCTACCCTAAAACAGTTCAGATCCATTGGTCCATCTTGACACAATAACTGGTTTTGGCCCTTCAGGGTTTCAGACAGAAGCGTTTCCCAATCCTAGTTGGAAATGCCAGGGACAGGCTTTCCCAGCCGGATAAATGGCTCTTTACCACAGGTGCCCACTTGTTAAGGTTTTATTTTAAATGTGTTCATTGTATCTGTGTTTTTAATTTTGTGTGTTTAGACCTTTTAACCACCCCTAGAAATAAATTCACACATGACTCAGATATTTGGTTTGGTTTTTGGCAGAATTTAGGCCACAACTTTATTGATTACAATCAGGTGAGTGGTTGCATAGGCTCTGGTTCGACTAGCTCCCTGCACCCTTGCAGGCAGCGCTGACCCAGAGCTCTGTCGTAGGTCAGCCAAGGGTGAACACCAGGGACAGCGGAAGGCGTAATGCCACCAGTCCACCACCCAGATGCCCCCTTTGGACTCGGGCACGGGCACAACCTGTCTCAGGGTTGACTAAACCATTGAGTCCCTGGATTCCTTTACCGGAATACCCTTCGCATAGGAGTGGCGAGACCCTTCTGCCACCCCTATCACTTGAACCAGAGCCTATCCGCAACCTTGCAAGTTGTGATGATTTGCTACCGTACACGGCAGGTGAAACCCAAATGGCAACAGCCAATCAGCCAAGTGGGAAAAATTCCTGCCGTGCCCCTGTCCCAACGACAGGCGACACACGACGGCATAGCAAGGTCAAGCGCAAGCCCTAAATATAGGGAGAGGTGGGTGGGTGTTCTGTTGCAATAGCCCCAAGAGGAAGCTCAGGACCACATGCATGGGCTTAAATAGGTCCCTCGATGTCCTTTCTTGCGTCCCCATTGGTCAGATTGCTCCCAGCATCGAGGGACTTACCAATAGGGTGTTGTGGCTATTGAAACGGTCCCACCAACAACACAGGGTTTGGTTGCCAGGTCGCACCGCAACATGTGCCCTCTGTGAGGGAGGACTCGATATGTAAATCACGGTGGTTTAAAATGTGATTAAACGTAATAATAGGACCTGGGGCCCTTCAAGTGGACCATAAATTGTGTGGGAATAGCACACATAGGACATTAAAGAAACATTCTGAAATAATGGTGCTGTTTCCACTCTTAATCCCCCTCCCAGTATTCAGGCTATTGATAGTACGAAGAGCATCGGCTTAATTTTTGCAAGTAAGATACAGTAAACATAAGAGTAATGACCTCTGGAGGTTTACGTGTGTCTGCATGATAATCAGCATAATATTAACACGGCAACTAACTGTTCCTTCCTGGAAATTAACATAAGGTTATGAAATTTCAGCAATTCCGGAACAAAAGTGCCCTGTGAGAATTCCACCATTCCTCCTGTGTTGCAGAGCATCTGGGCATCTCATAGATCTCTATATAGTGGTGATGTGTGAACATTTTACCACTTCCCTAGATGGATATTCAGTGGATTGATTTTTGCAACTCAGAAAGATACATCATGACACCCTTGGGTACAACAAAATAGTTTTAAAAGCCCCCAGTTCCTGGATCCTAAACAATTGCATCAGCATGTTGGCTCATAGCGGCAGTGTTACATCATGGTTTAATACTGGTAAATCACTTAGTTTCCCCATTAGGATCTTCAAGATGAGAGTTTTTCTCTTTTTAATGGAGTGCCCCACATCACTAGAAAGAACCCCTCCCCCCCACTTCCTTAGCTGAATGGACAGATTTTATAAGTCAACTGTCCCTAGACTGGTACCCATGTCTTGTAAAGCACTATCCTTATTTTGCCTTTGTGGGATCAGTTGGAGAGGACTTTTTAAATTACAGTGGTACCTTGGTTCTCAAATTTATTCCATTTCTGGAAGTCCGTTCTAAAACCAAAGCGTTCCAAAACCAAGGTGCGCTTTCCCATAGAAAGTAATGCAAAATGGATTAATCCATTCCAGACTTTAAAAAGCAACCCCTAAAACAGCAATTTAACATGAATTTTACAATCTAAGGAGACCATTGATCCATAAAATGAAAGCAATAAACAATGTACTGTAGTCACACAGTCAATCAATCAGTAGCTGAACTGGGTTCCACAAAGTCACAAAAACAAAAACAAAAGAGTCACAAAAACGCAAAATAAATAGCAAAAACAGACAGACCTCAGCGTAACACTCAAAACGGAAGGGTAACACTAAAAACGGAAGTGTGGCACTTAAACCGGAAGCGTAACATTCAAACTGGAGCACGTTCGGCTTCAGAAAAAAGTTCGCAAACTGGAACACTTACTTCCGGGTTTGCTGTGTTTCGGTTCCAAGTTGTTTTGAGTACCAAGGCGTTTGATAATAATAATAATAATAATAATAATAATAATAATAATAATTTATTGTTTGTACCCCGCCCATCTGGCCGGGTCTCCCCAGCCACTCTGGGCGGCTTCCAACAAATATCAAAATATCACAGATTAAAAACTTCCCTAAATAGGGCTGCCTTCAGGTATTTTCTAAATGTCAGGTAGTTGTTTATCGCTTTGATCTCTGATGGGAGGGCGTTCCACAGGGCGGGCGCCACTACCGAGAAGGCCCTCTGCCTGGTTCCCTGTAGCTTTGCTTCTCGCAGTGAGGGAACCGCCAGAAGGCCCTCAGTGTCCGGGCTGAACGGTGGGGGTGGAGACGCTCCTTCAGGTATACAGGACCGAGGCCGTTTGAGAACCAAGCTACAACTGTAGTTTCTTTATAGGATTTATACCTCATCTTTTTCATACCCAAGGGACGCGGGTGGCACTGTGGGTTAAACCACAGAGCCTCGGGCTTGCCGATCAGAAGGTCGGTGCTTCGAATCCCCGCAATGGGGTGAGCTCCCGTTGCTCGGTCCCAGCTCCTGCCAACCTAGCAGTTCGAAAGCACATCAAAGTACAAGTAGATAAATAGGTACCGCTCCGGCGGGAAGGTAAACGCTGTTTCCATGCGCTGCTCTGGTTCGCCAGAAGCGGCTTAGTCATGCTGGCCACATGACCCGGAAGCTGTACGCCGGCTCCCTCGGCCAATAAAGCGAGATGAGCGCCACAACCCCAGAGTCGTCCACGACTGGACCTAATGGTCAGGGGTCCCTTTACCTTTACCTTTATACATTAAGTGTAATGTGTAGTTCGACCCCAAATGTCCACTCCCTGCCCTGGGCCTCAAAAACTTAATGGTCAGGGGTCCCTTTACCTTTACCTTTTTTTCATACCATTAAATCAGCAAAATGTGATAAAAATGAAAAAGAGGAGCAGAAAGAAAGAAAAACACAGCACCCAGATGAAAGCTAAAAACAGGCAACTTACCATAAAGGAACAGGGCAGAAACCTGACAATTCCATCATCTTAAGGCCTGCTGAAACAAAAACACCTTGGACTACAGAAGACCATCAGCCTGGGGGCTAGCTGGGTGTCCAAGGGAAGGGAGTTTCAGAACCTGCATGCAACCAGTGAGGGCCAAACTACATATTTCACTTAATACCCGACCCGCCATAGCAGGAGTGAGGACCCTGGCTTCTAGCCTGCCAGGGAAATTGATAAACTCTCCTTCCTCTGGCTGTGAACGAGGGGATAATTCCGCTTTCAAGTTTGTGGCAATTAGAGGACGGAAAATGCAGAAAATAATCAAAAAGATGCTGAATACTTTTTTCTTTCCATTGATAGGGTTCCTACTTTCCATTAGCAGTTTAAAGCAGCAACACTTCTGTGCATTTCTAATTAAAAGCTAAAGATTGCCTTTCAGCTGGCTGAAGATCTTTCGATGTGTTTTGCACGTTGAACCTACTACAGTCATGGGTCGAGGTTAGTGATGTCTGTCACGCGGAGAAGGACTTTTGCCAGCAACTGGGACATGTTTTTTTTACTCACAGCCAGGCAGGGTTGTGTGTTATTTTCAGGTGTGTGTTCATGTCTCATAGCTGGTGAAGAAAGTAATAATCCCCCTGCTTACGCACTGCAATAACCCCCCCCAACTAATTAATTAAAGAAAGACAATGGATATAGCTGTATGCTATGCATTAACGCGGGTGGCACTGTGGGTTAAATCACAGAGCCTAGGGCTTGCTGATCAGAAGGTCAGCGGTTCGAATCCCTGCGACGGGGTGAGCTCCCGTTGCTCGGTCCCAGCTCCTGCCAACCTAGCAGTTCAAAAGCACGTCAAAGTGCAAGTAGATAAATAGGTACCTCTCTGGCGGGAAGGTAAACGCTGTTTCTGTGCGCTGCTCTGGTTCGCCAGAAGCGGCTAAGTCATGCTGGCCACATGACCCGGAAGCTGTACGCCGACTCCCTCGGCTAATAAAGCGAGATGAGCGCCACAACCCCAGAGTCGTCCGCAACTGGACCTAATGGTCAGGGGTCCCTTTACCTTTACCTTTATACATTAAGTGTAATGTGTAGTTCGACCCCAAATGTCCACTCCCTGCCCTGGGCCTCAAAAACTTACCAGTAAATCCTTGAGTGGAAAATGGGCTGCACCTTGATTCTAATGCACGTTCCACGTTGCTTAGTAACACTGCCAAGTGAGGGTACCTGTGGGGTCTTGCTGTGCCTCCACTTTTTCCAGCAAGGAAAATAGATAGATAAATAAACTTTATTTGCAAAGCCAACAGCCATAGCAATAAAAGACGCACAATATACAAATAAAAACAACAATGGATAAAAGGAGCGATCAAATGACTATGATTGTCGTTCAAATAGTGGCCCTTAATCTCATTGCACCCTCGATAAACCTAGCAACCTTTGTTGTTATCAGATCATCTTGATCTGACAAAAGAAAGAACAACGTGGCAGCAGAAGGGCGGCCTGGGATAGTAAGTAAGAGTGGTGTAATAAACTCAGACCTCATATCTCTGTAGAGGGAGCAAGACAGGAGGACATGAGCCACTGTTTCCAAGTTGCCATTTCCACAGGGGCAGAGTCGTTTTTCGATTGGAATCTTTTGATATCTGCCCTCAAGTACGGCAGACGGCAACACGTCCAATCTAGCTAGAGTAAAGGCACGTCTGAATTTTGGGATAGTTAATTTGTACAAGTAAGGTGCCAAGGAGTCAAACTGAGAAGGGGAAAAGAAGGCATACAGCAAGGCAAATAAATGCCCCCCTCCTCAGAATGGAAATATAATTCGTGACGTTTCCACTTCAGCACGGGATGCATGTTACCTGTCTGGTATAGAGTTAGAAGCTACCCTGAGGATCATTCTAGTCCAATCCCCTTCAATGCAGGAATATTCAGCTGTCCCATACGGGGATCGAACCTGCAACCTTGGCATTATCACACCAAGCTTTAACCACCTGAGCTATCCTGTCAACAGTCTTGTGAACGAACCCTCAGTAAATTCACATGTGGAAACAGCCTGTGCTTTATGGGAACTTTATGTTGACTGTTCTCTACAGGACTTCCCTTCCTTAGGCCGCAAGACCTGGACTGACAGCAGGTGACTATGGATGGAGCTATAGTATCTGAATGAGCAAATAAGCTCACATAATCCCTCCTCTATCTCTATTAGTTGATCTATGATGGTTCATTTGCACTTGCCACTCGATGTTGCAGCCTTAAAACCATTAATGCAGGGGTCGGCAAGGCTTACCAGGCATGGGCCGGATCACTCCCCCGGAGATACTCTGTGGGCCAGGCCGGTGCAGCACGAAGCCGGAAATCGCGTCTGTGCATGTCCACGGCGTCAGAAATTGCTTCTGCACATGCTCAGACGCCGAAAGTCTCGCCAGTGCAGAAGTGATTTTTGGTGTCCGGACATGCGCAGAAGCGATTTTTGGCATCTGGGCATGCACAGAAGTGACTTCCGGAGCCGGGGAAGAGAGTTCCCGCGCCGCACTGCGCCGGTTTAGTGCAGTGTGTGGGAACTCATCAAGTGGGCGGCTTGGTTTGGGGGCGGCTCATGGGCCGGTTAAACGGCCTCCATGCGCTGCTTCCAGCCCATGGGCCTTAGGTTCCTGACCCCTGCATTAATGTCTCTCTGTGTGCGGAGCAGGACACACATATGCTCTGTTGGCCTCTGTTTTTCAACCTGAGGCTCAGTAGACTGATTTTCTGGTTAGTCGGTTTATATTGACAGTGGTACATGTACTGTAATTAATTAAAGATAGTTATCCAGAACTAAATTCTTGTGGCTCTGACTTCTCCTGATTGTTGTTGTTTAGTCGTTTAGTCGTGTCCGACTCTTCGTGACCCCATGGACCAGACCACGCCAGGCACTCCTGTCTTCCACTGCCTCCCACAGTTTGGTCAGACTCATGTTGGTAGCTTCGAGAACACTGTCCAACCATCTCGTCCTCTGTCGTCCCCTTCTCCTTGTGCCCTCCATCTTTCCCAACATCAGGGTCTTTTCCAGGGAGTCTTCTCTTCTCATGAGGTGGCCAAAGTATTGGAGCCTCAGCTTCAGGATCTGTCCTTCCAGTGAGCACTCAGGGCTGATTTCCTTCAGAATGGAGAGGTTTGATCTTCTTGCAGTCCATGGGACTCTCAAGAGTCTCCTCCAGCACCATAATTCAAAAGCATCAATTTTTCGGCGATCAGTCTTCTTTATGGTCCAGCTCTCACTTTCATACATCACTACTGGGAAACCCATAGCTTTAACTAAAGGGACCTTAGTCAGCAAGGTTACTTGGTACTGAGGATGAGATGGTTGGACAGTGTTCTCGAAGCTACTAACATGAGTTTGGCCAAACTGCGAGAGGCAGTGAAGGATAGGCGTGCCTGGCGTGCTCTGGTCCATGGGGTCACGAAGAGTCGGACACGACTGAATGACTGAACAACAACAATTATTAAATTCTGCTGCCTTTTCCCGTCCATCAGCATCTACATGACACCTTTTGATGTGAGAAACACTTGCATAATTGTTTTGTTTTTGTTTTTTACAGTGGGTATCTATGTTCAGTTATTATTTATGTTCAATTTGGCATGTTCAGCATATAAATTATGGGGAAAGGTTCTTTATGTCCTTTTCCAGGTAGCTGGATATAAAACTGCCCAGCTGCTTCTTTTATGTCCGCTTTGAGCAAACTCTATTTATTTCCAAAGAGAATTCTCTCATGAGGACTGACAAACTTACAAGGCTGTAAAAACTGTGTTTTGTAGTCCATGCCGAGTGTATGTTCACAGTTCCTTCCTGCTGCCCTTGACTGAGAGGAGGCCTGAAAACCGTCCATTTTCCGAAGTGGAGAAGGGCTTACGGTTCACACTTTTCATACTTGGGATTTTCAAATCCTCTTTCACAAATATTGCTTAATAGGTTCCCAGACCAGCAGCCGAAAATGTGCTCTACCTCACACCAATGCAACCAACACTTTAGGATTGAATTAACCACAGTGCTGAGTAAGAGACGGGGGTGGGGCTGTAGCCAAGCAGGGGCCTCTGATGTCTTGCAGTTTTCTCGGCACAGAATGTGCCCCCCCCCCCATCCGCTGAACTACTTTAAAACTGCTTTCACTTCTGAAAATAGTGGCTACGCACCCCTCGGAGGATGAAGAGCAGAATGCCAAAGCGGATTCTCCTTCATGGAGAGCACGTGTTGTGGTGGGGGCCAGCAAGTCACCCCTCTGTTGCTGGGCGGGATCGTATAGATGGCCACTACTGTTTTCTGTTTTCTGTTGAAAGCCGCCCAGAGTGGCTGGGGAAACCCAGCCAGATGGGCGGGGTATAAATAATAAATTATTATTATTATTATTATTATTATTATTATTATTATTTTGAATATGTTGTGTGTTTAGACCTTTAACCTCCCCCTTAAATAAATTCAGACAAGACTCAAATTTTTGGTTTGGTTTTTGGCAGAATTCAGGCCACAACTTTATTGATTACATCAAGTGAGCGGTTGCATAGGCTCTGGTTCGACTAGCTCCCTGCACCATGGCAGGTAGCGCTGACCCAGGGCACCAGCATAGGTCAGCCTAGGGTAAACACCTGGAACAGTGGAAAGCGGAGACATACTAGTCCACGATCCAGATGTCCCCCTGGACTCAGGCACGGGCACAACCCCTCTCAGGGTTGACCCAAACCATTGAGTCCCTGGATTCCTTTAACGGAATACCCTTCGCATAGGGATGGTGAGAGCGTTCCCTCATCCCTATCACCTGAACCAGAGCCTATCCGCAACCTTACAAGTTGTGACGGTTTGCTACGCGGCAGGTGAAACCCAAATGGCAACAGCCAATCAGTCAAATGGGGAAAATTCCTACCATGCCCGTGTTCCAACGACAGACGACACACGACGGCATAGCAAGGTCAAGCGCACAAGTCCTAAAAGTAGGGAGAGGTGGGCGGGTGTTCCGATGCACTGGCCCAAAGAGGAAGGTCATGGGTACTTATAGGTCCCTCGATCCGTTTGGCTAGCTTCCCATTGGTCTGATTACACCCCAGCATCGAGGGACCTACCAATAGGGTGTTGTGGCTATCCAATAGAACCCACCCACAATACAGGGTTTGGTTGCCAGGTCTCACCGCAACACATGTCCTCTTTGAGGGAGGACACAATTAGTCCCTACAAGCACTGTTTCTGTGGTGCTCAGGCCTCGCCTCTTCCTTGTGAGTTGTTACGCGATTTCACTTTTGGCAAGATGCTTATGTAAACAGCAGGAGCGAAGGCTGGAAGCAGAACAAGCTGATCCCACACAAATGACCTCCGGGTTAACAATCTCACCCTGGCATAGCTTAGTTTTGTAATTTGGGTCATCCACCCAATCAAGAGGGTTTTTTTTTTTTGGCTAATGCCAATGTGTGGCAGAAAAGCAGTAGAATGGTTGTTTTGTGTGGGCTCAAAATAGTAAGTGATCTATGGGCGTAGCTGGGGGGGCAACTCCCCCCCTAAATCAAGTAAGGGCAGGGCTTGGAGGACAGGGTGCTTGCAAGCATTGCTCACCAGCTGATAGACAATGCCTGCAAAGCCCTTTTCAAAGTGCTTTGAGTGGAGCTTCTGAAAAGGACGGGGGGCTTCTGGAGCTCCGAGAACCAGCTGATTGCCATATTTTCTCCGGAAGCCCCATTCAAAGCATTGCACAAAATAATAACCATAATTTATTACTTATATCCCACCCATCTGGTCGGACCTCCCCAGTACCCTGGGCAGCTCCCAACAGAATATTAAAAACATCAAACATTAAAAACTTCCCTAAACAGGGCTGCCTTCAGATGTCTTCCAGAAGTCAGGTACAGTGGGACCTCGACTTACGAGCGATTCGACTTCCGAATGACTTCCGGGAGAAACAAAATGGCCACCGCAACCAAATTTTTCGACTTACGAATGGAAGTTGCGGCCGCTTTAATAGGATTTTTTCGACTTACGAATTTTCGACTTACGAAAATCGCGTCGGAACGCATTATCGTCGTAAGTCGAGGTCCCACTGTAGTTTATTTCCTTGACATCTGCTGGGAGGGCATTCCACAGGGCGGGTGCCACTACCGAGAAGGCCCTCTGCCTGGTTCCCTGTAACCTCGCTTCTCGCAGTGAGAGATCCGCCAGAAGGCCCTCGGAGCTGGACCTCAGTGCTCAACAATGGTGCTTTGAGAGGCCTCCTTGCAGGCAGGAAAGTCATGTGACAAGCATTATGAGGGGAGATGATTGACAGGTCCCATCTGTCAAATTTGATCCACAAGAGGTAGAGGAGATGGAAACCTGCCTAGAAATGTTTCCTGCCCCTGATTTAGATGCATTTCAACCTGGTTTCCAGCCTGTATGAATAAAGTTTTCCAGAACCTTCTCAGGGGTGGTTTCACATTTATTGAACCCCTTCTCTCGGGAAAAACAGCTGATTCCCTCCTTGCTGTCTTTAGTAGACCTTTCTTCTTCTGACTGCTTGTTGACTGAGGGGTCAGTTTGGACTTTTCTTGGTGGTCATCTCTTTAGCCCATTGGCTAGCTGAAACAGACAGCACAGTTGTACAGTATTGGTTTCTCCTAATATTATTGTGTTGTTTATTATTTCCATATTGCTAGGGTTGCCAGGTCTGCTTCCAAAAAATAGCGGACAAGCGGGGGGTTAAATTAAATTAAATTATATCTTTTCTTACAAACATTTTAACACGTATTGAAATGATCACTTCAAAACTTTACTTAAAATTCAAAACATCAAATATATTATAATAATATGTAAAATATTAAATTACATTTTACTTTGCTGCCGTGTGTATTTTTTATTTGACTGCGCAGCTTTGATCAATTCTTTGTGTTTAAGGAATAATTCTTTCATTTCAGTACAACGTTGAGAAATATTAAATATAATTTTATAATCTTAATCTTAATTTAATCTTAATTTTATAATCTTAATCTTAGGGTCATAGGTTTGAGCCCCCATGGGTTTGATTCCTGCATTGCAGGGGGGTTGGACTAGATGATCCTCGTGGTCCCTTCCAACAACTCTACAATTCTATGTTCCTATGCTTGCTTCTTAGGGATCCTTGGGGCAAAGCTACCCAAGTTCCCAACAGGGGTTCCTTCTTACCGTTCCTGTATTAGGGAGGTGATCCTTGGGGCAAGGATTTCGCTCCCTCAGGTCGTTGGGCAAGTCTCCTCCAAGCCCGCCTCCCCCCCCCCCGTGCCTCTACCGGTAGCTGGTTTGCTGCTGCTCCTGCGCGTCAGGAACAGGAAGAGGCGTCTTTTTCTTTCGCGCCTCTCCCTTTTGTTCTCCCTGCGAGTCAGGAACAGGCGGGGCAGAACTCTGGCAAGAGGTGCCTCCCCCCCCCCCCATTTTTTAAATGTCTTGTGAAACAATTGAGTATGATTAATAATTTTTTCGGAGAATCGAGTTCAATGGATATTCGATCTTTGTCTCATTCTTACTTAGGAAAAAAAAGACAAAACGCGATTCTCCTATCCTTATTCTCTTAGACTGTACAGCTTTAGATTACGTACCATTTCATCATAAAGCTTTTGAATAAAAAAAAGTCCACTATTTTGTGAAAAAAAATAGTGAACATAATGTGAAAAAAGCGGACTGTCCGCTCAAATAGTGGACACCTGGCAACCCTACAATATTGCACATGTTTTAAACTGTTTTGATCAGCTCCTGCATGCTGCCTTGGAAAAATACAGTCTTTTGAAAGGCAGCTAACAAATTTATTAAAGGTATAAATGCATGTGTAAGTATTGCACACAGATTACTTTTCTGGCAGATTAGTTTTTTTGCCAATTTAGTCGAGCTAAAATGTGTGTAAGAATGATTTTCCCTGCTGCCTTTCTGCTGCCATCCTCTCCATTCTAGATAATACAGCATTTAAAAAGCATAGCTAGCCCCCCCCCCCCAGCATTGCAGAGGAGGCGGAAAGAAACAGGTTTTAATCTTCTTGCCTGCCTGTGGGATTAGAGTGCTAAATTGCTCAATGCATAATGGCTCTTACTCCATCCCTAGCATACTCTCAATGCAGCTGAAAAGGAAATGGCAAATGACAGAAACATCGGACCACCTTTCTTTCCTAACCCATCTTCTCCCTTGAACCGCTATGTGGCCGCTTGCTTTTTCACAGAGCGGATAATATATGCCACAAACAGTGGTGGCTCCGGAAATATTGGCCAAGTAGAGTTTTCAGTCTCCTGAAAGCATTCCCTCTGTTTTCCTTTACTTACTCAAGGAAGTCCCTTAAATTCTGCAAATATTTGAGCTTTCCGCTGCGAATGCTTATTTAGGACCCAGCCAGGTTTTGTAGGAACGGGAATCTGGCTCTTAATTGCTTTTAGCATAGAAAAACCAACCTTTTGTTGCCTGAAGGTAATTTGCTGAGTGTGTGCCCCTGTAGCATCTGATATTTACAGGGAACCAGGCAGAGGGCCTTCTCGGTAGTGGCACCCGCCCTGTGGAACGCCCTCCCTTCAGATGTCAAAGAGAACAACAACTACCAGACCTTTAGAAGACATCTGAAGGCAGCCCTGTTTAGGGAGGCTTTTAATGTTTAATAGATTGTTGTATTTTAATGTTCTGTTGAAAGCCGCCCAGAGTGGCTGGGGAAACCCAGCCAGATGGGCGGGGTATAAATAATAAATTATTATTATTATTATTATTATTATTATTATTATTATTATTATTATTATTATTATTATATTAAGCAAGCATTTGTGAGTTCCACAATCCACTTTCTTCTTTCAAAACAAGACGGTACTGCAAATACTGGCAGTCTCTGCATCCTCTTTTTCAGTGATCTGTCGTGACGTGATTTTTTTGGGGGGGGGCGGCGGCGTGGGGGAAGAGAACTCCCTGAAAGGATGACTACACAGTAGGCCTTGTCACCTAGGTATTTTAGCTGGCACCAGGGAGTGGAGGTTTTCAAAGGTCCTCAGAAAGCCCCGCTTTGTCTGGAGATCTGTAAATTATTCAATTTTTAAGTTAAAAAATATATAAATATGCTAATTCTTTTCCAGAGGTGTGAGAGTCGCTACTTCTTTCTCTGTCTCCACTCCCCGTCTTCCTAAATCTCTCTGGAGAATTTGGCTGTATAACAGAGTCAATGTGCAAATGCTTTCAGTTGCAGCCATTTTAACCAGTTCTAAGAATCACATCTATGATCTGAATGAATAGAGCAAGGGGTATTTTGTCCATGAATTCAATGATAGAAGACTCGACTGTGTTGGCCAATGTGACTCGCACATTTCTGTCGATTTCCGAGATGCAAAAAAGGAGTGAAACTCTTGTTAATTCATTTTAAAGCCATTTTGCATGTTGTTGAGGCAATAAAAGCTGTGTCTCGGTTAACAACAGGCACACAAGTTGTGGCTTCAGATTCAATCTGGCAAAGTTTATTCATACAGACAGTTTAAAAAGCAACATGTGCATTAATCTATAGCCAGATCCTATGCAGATTCAGTCGGAAGTAAAACCCACTGAGCTTAGTTGCACTTATTCCCAAGTAAATGTATATTGGATAGTAGCCTTAAAGCCTGATCTCTTGCATATTTACCATATTTTTCGCTCCATAAGATGCACCTGAACATAAGACGCACCTAGTTTTTAGAGGAGGAAAGGGGGAAAGCCCTTTTTTTTTGAGGATCAGCTCAAAGTGGTGCAGCTTTTTTTAGAAAGGGAAAAGCCCTGTGTTTTTTTAGGATCAGCTCAAAGTGGTGCAGCTTTTTTTGCAAAGGGAAAAGCCCCGTTTCTATGGGGTTCAACTCACAGTTTGCAGCTTCTAGTCCTACAGGAAAGGGAGCCATTTCTACAGTTTCCAGACAGATAATCTAATCAGCCAGTCACATGTCGCTGGGGAAACAAACAGCCTCCCTCTGCATTCAACAACGGAGGCCTGGGCAAGGGGGCGGGGCTGGAAAGGGAGCCTTATCTCTCTCCCCGATCGCTTGCTAAACAGCTGTTCAGCGGCTTCCTTTCAACACCCTCTTCTCTCTTTGTAAAAAAAAGAGCACAATCTGCTTTTGGCCCCTAGGCAATTTGGCTCCAGGGACCATGCATTCGCTCCATAAGACGCACAGACATTTCCCCTTACTTTTTAGGAGGAAAAAAGCGTGTCTTATGGAGTGAAAAATACGGTATATTGGGTCCTCCCTCAAAGACGGCACGTATTGCGGTGTGACCTGGCAACCAAACCCTGTGTTGTGGGTGGGTAAGATTGGTAGCTCCCTCAATGCAGGGCTCAATCAGGCCAATGGGACACAGGCTAAACGGATTGAGGGACCTATAAGTACCCATGCACGTGACCCAGAGCTTCCTCTTTCGGTGCGTGCATCGGAACACCCACCCACCTCTCCCTACTTTTAGGACTTGTGCGCTTGACCTTGCTATGCCGTCGTGTGTCATCTGTCATTGGGACAGGGGCACAGCAGGAATTTTCCCCACTTGGCTGATTGGCTGTTGCCATTTGGGTTTCGCCTGCCGCGTAGCAAATCGTCACAACTTGTGAGGTTTGCGGATAGGCTCTGGTTCAGGTGATAGGGATGGGGGAACGCTCTCGCCATCCCTATGCGAAGGGTATTCCGTTTAAGGAATCCGGGGCTCGATGGTTTGGTCAACCCCTGAGAGGGGGTTGTGCCCGTTCCTGAGTCCAGGGGGACATTTGCGTGGCGGAGAGAGCTTGTCCCCGGCTTTCTGCTTATCCAGGTGTTCACCCTTAGCTGACCTATGCTGGAACCCTGGGTCAACGCTACCTGTGGAGCAGGGAGTTAGTCGAACCAGAGCCTATGCAACCACTCACTCTCTGTAATCAATAAAGTTGTGGTCTAAATTCTGCCAAAAACCAAACCAAAAAATTGAGTCTTGTCTGAATTTATTTGGGTGAGGTTAAAAGGTCTGAACACGCAAATAGAAATAAATTCAATCAATTTCAATGAAAGTAAAAACGCAAAGGATTTCAACCTAATTATTGGCAAATTCCACTGAAATTAGTGGACATGTTTTGGTTTGGGGTGTAAATTAAATTTATTTGGTGGTTTATTGATCAGGAGCCTTTATAATCTGTTCTTTATCACACTAGATTCCAGGGCATATCCCAGGCTCCTTGCAAACAATCTGAGCATGCCCAGAAAAGATGAGGCTTACAACATGAAAAAAATTACATAATTACAAACATAACAAAAGTAATAATAATAATTTTTTATTTGTACCCCGCCCATCTGGCCGGGTCTCCCCAGCCACTCTGGGCGGCCTCCAACAAACATTAAAATACATCAAAATCACAAGTTAAAAACTTCCCTAAACAGGGCTGCCTTCAGGTATTTTCCGAAAGTAGGATAATTATTTATCACTTTAACCTCTGCTGGGAGAGTGTTCCACAGGGCGGGCGCCACTACCGAGAAGGCCCTCTGCCTAGTTCCCTGTAGCTTTGCTTCTCGCAGTGAGGGAACCACCAGAAGGCCCTCGGCGCTAGATCTCAGTGTCCGGGCTGAACGGTGGGGGTGGAGACGCTCCTTCAGGTATACAGGACCGAGGCCGTTTAGGGCTTTAAAGGTCAGCACCAACACTTTGAATTGTGCTCGGAAACATACTGGGAGCCAACGTAGATCTCTCAGGACCGGTGTTATGTGGTCCCGGCGGCCACTCCCAGTCACCAGTCTAGCTGCCGCATTCTGGATTAATTGCAGTTTCCGGGTCACCTTCAAAGGTAGCCCCACGTAGAGCGCATTGCAGTAGTCCAAGCGGGAGATAACTAGAGCATGCACCACTCTGGCGAGACAGTTTGCGGGCAGGGAGGGTCTCAGCCTGCGTACCAGATGGAGCTGGTAGACAGCCGCCCTGGACACAGAATTACCCTGCGCCTCCATGGACAGCTGTGTAAAGTGCTCATAAACAATAAATAAAGCATCAAAAAGTTCACAACCGAATAAAATAATTTCCACATACATCGTAATAAGATCTAAAATAAAGACACAAACAATTAATTTAAATAACAGCAACAACCCACTCTGTCCAAAATGATACCCCAACCCAAGAGTCTGTTCAGCAGACTCAGCTTTTGCAGCTGGAGTCAGTCCGGGCCTTGCCCTCCCAGGCAAAGTGCGAAAAGGCTTGCAAAGCAGGGAACAGGTCTTTCAAGACTCGCAGCCATATTGTTCTGAAAAGTGCAAATTGGAAAAGTTTATTTCAACTCCTCCTTCTGATTTAGACAGATGAGGGATATATCCTCAGGCCGATATTTCCCTTTTAACACAGACCCCATAACCTCAGTGAGCCTAGATCCTGTGGCTGGTGGCTCAGACCGTCAGTTGAAGAAGCAACGGAGGAAGTCAGAAGTATGCATTATGAATCAATCGAAAAAATGATATGTCAGGCAAAGTTAATTAAAAAGCCCAAGATCCTGGAAGGTGAAGGAATGATAAACGTCACCTCAGTCCATCATGCAGTTTATTATTCAGTCACGTCATTTTATGTCAACTTAAATCCATGCTTGCAAGAAAAGATGAGGCACTTCACTGTTGACTAGAAAATAATGGCCATCATCTCTTCAAAAAGAGCCAGTGTGGTGTAGTGGTTAAGAGCGGTAGTCTCGTAATCTGGTGAACCGGGTTCGCGTCTCCGCTCCTTCACATGCAGCTGCTGGGTGACCTTGGGCTAGTCGCACTTCTCTGAAGTCTCTCAGCCCCACTCACCTCACAGAGTGTTTGTTGTGGGGGAGGAAGGGAAAGGAGAATGTGAGCCGCTTTGAGACTCCTTCGGGTAGTGATAAGGCGGGATATCAAATCCAAACTCCTCCTCCTCCTCCTCCTCCTCCTCCTCCTCTTCCTCTTCTTCTTCTAAAGCCAGGCTAATAAAAAGCACCTAACCTCTTTGCTCGCTACAGGTAGATAGCCGTGTTGGTCTGTCATAGTCAAAACAAAATAAAAAAAATTCCTTCCAGTAGCACCTTAGAGACCAACTAAGTTTGTTCTTGGTATGAGCTTTCGTGTGCATGCACACGAAAGCTCATACCAAGAACAAACTTAGTTGGTCTCTAAGGTGCTACTGGAAGGAATTTTTTTTTATTCTCTTTGCTCGTGGCAAGCGTGAATCATACCTATCCAACAGCTATGATGTCTTTTCCAAGCTTAACGTAAGTAAAACATTAAATAAACAGGCTCTTTTCATCCATGTGCCACCCAGGAAATATTTATATTGAAGCTTGGAATATATAGAGGCTTAACATAAATAAAATAGCAAAAGTAATGAAAACAAGGTTGACCATGATGAACCTGGGCAAAGCACTGGATACCCACTGGCCTTGCCTGACCTGGTTGTCTCGCACCACGAAAAATGGGAAAGGCATCTTTGCACTGTTCTTGCGTGTGGCCCCTGTTTTGGCTTGCTGAACAGTAATCCCACTGTTTCAGCCTCTGTTCCAGAGTTGGGAAAAGGGTCTGGCACAAACACGAGATTTATAATTCTGCGTCATGCCAGCTGTCAAGTAGCAGACAGGCGGGTGGCGGTGGCAGCGGCAATGGGGGGGTGAAACAATAACAAACAAGAGTCTGATAGGTTTACCAGGGCTTAGAGCAAGATTTCGGCTTTGCTTCTGCAACTTTGAAAGCAGTTGCGGCCTGGCCAGATGCAATTCGAAACCTTTGGTTCTTTCCCCAGTATTCAACCCGGATAGCGACTCCTCCTGTTTTTGTAGCTGTTGTAGCATGGGGTTAATGATTTCAGCAAGTGATTTCAGCTCTCTGACATAGCAGGCAGGAGACAGCTTCTTCATGTAGCAATTCTTTATTCAGGAAAAACAAGACTGAGGGAACTGAGGGTAGGGAAGCTACATTTATAGGGACAGAGGACTGGCTAGGAAAAGATAAATTTTGGAAGGAACAATCTCAAGCAATCACACAGCTGCTTTTTGGTGGGAGCCAATAAGACTAAGGATCCAAATGCAGCAACTTGAATGCACAAATAGTAACTGTTCCTTCTGGGACAGGAAGGCAGTTACTTTACCCTAATGTGATTACAGACAATAGATAATACAGATATGATAACACTTTGAATCAATACACAACAGTAACTGCCACCCCAAACAAATTGAGACTGGGCAACTGTCCATGGGGCTCCACAGAAGTTTCCATATGTCAACGAATGCCGCACAAGGGCTCTGACTGAGCCATGAAACCCTTTCATTCCCCTCAACCTCCCCCCACCCAGCCGTGAAGTGCATTTAATAGCCTTGTCCTTTAAGCAGGAGTGGGATGAAAGCAAAAGATGCTTTCTTGACTTTGAGCAAAACAACATGTGCTGTCACGGCTTGTTCTGCTGATTGTCCTTATTCCCAAATGAGAGGCGGGGAAATTTGCCTTCCTCCCCCATGACAAAGCGAGTTCTCCTTCATGGAGAGCACGTGTTGCGGTGGGGGCTAACAGGACACCCCTCTGTAGCTGGGCGGGATCGGAGAGAGGGCCAAGACATGTGATTGGGTTCTGTGGGTTGTTGGGGAGATTTGCATGTTGCAATGTTTGAAGGACAGCCCAGAGGTTATATATTCTCCCTGCACGCAGCGTGAGCCCCTCTTCGCTGCGTGCATTGGATCACCCGCCCTCCCTCCCTATAATTTAGGCTTGTGCATTGACCTTGCTATGCCATTGGTGTCATCTACTTTTGAGGCAGGGGCCTGGTAGGAATTTTTCCATCTGGCTGATTGGCTGGTGCCATTTGGTTTTCGCCTACTGCGTAGCAATTAGTCACAACTTCTAAGGTTGGCGGTGAGGCATTGGTTATTAATTTGGTTGGTGGAGGGGTCAGGGTTGGCTGTGGCTGCCCCTCCAATGCTGTTGCTGCTGCTGCTGCTGCTGCTGCTGCTGCTGTGTGGGGAATTCTGTTAAAGGAATCCAGGGGCTCACCAAGCTTTTGTCCGTACCCCCTGGTCAGGGGCTAGGGCCACGCTTGAATCAGAGAATCATAGAGAATCATAGAATCATAGAGTTGGAGGAGACCACAAGGGCCATCCAGTCCAACCCCCTGCCAAGCAGGAAACACCATCAAAGCATTCCTGACAGGTGGCTGTCAAGCCTCTGCTTAAAGACCTCCAGAGAAGGAGACTCCACCACACTCCTTGGCAGCAAATTCCACTGTCGAACAGCTCTTACTGTCAGGAAGTTCTTCCTAATGTTTAGGTGGAATCTTCTTTCTTGTAGTTTGAATCCATTGCTCCGTGTCCGCTTCTCTGGAGCAGCAGAAAACAACCTTTCTCCCTCCTCTATTCATATCATATTATTCTTTCTACTTCCAAGGTTACTGGAAAGCTGGCATGACTATCCGACCCCTACTATATTTCTGAACATATATTATATACCTCGCCTCTGGGAACATTAGGGGAGAGGCGAGGGCTAGACCCCATATTTAATTTTATTTTTGTGTGTTTGGAACGTTTATTGTATATATGGTAAATATTGTACATACGATAACTGAATAACAATAAAACTCTTTATTGCCCCCCCCATTATTATTATTATTAAAAAAAAAGGAAACACGTGTGCACCCTCTGTGCTAAAAATATAGTGCGATCAAGGAAGCCGATTCATATCAACGATGGGTTTTTGGTCTTGCCATGCAATGTGTTGCACATTCGTCGGGGTTTAAAGAGCTGGAAGTTCGTTGGGTGGAGGAAATCATTTCCACCTCTCTGTTCATTCCTTAAGAAGCTTTGCAGTTTGCCTATTGAAGGAGAAGCTGTAATTAAAGTGGGCGCAGTAGGGGTGAGAATTTGTAGGGAGAGGATGACCCACATGTTCCATCACAGATCTAATAGATAGCTACTCGAAAACATTGGATCATATTTTTAATCTAAGTGTGAAGAAATATGTCTTCAAACAGCAACCGGTGACGATGTGCACGATAGCTACATGGGGTGAGTTTGTGTGTGGGGATTAGAAAACATGATGGAGAATTATCTCAGCCCTTAGTTTTTGTGAGTTTCTTCAGTTTTTAATCAAAACTCCACAGCGATTTCATTAATAGTGTGTGTGGAATGCAGACAAATATGCATTATATATCAATAAACAGGAGTAGGGATGCAGGGGAAATTTGATTTGGTGCGTATTTAAAGCTAAATCTATCAAATTCACACTTTCAAAAACAATATGAAAACTGAAAGGCAGCCATCCTTTGAAGTTCATGCTTATTCCTCCCCTAAATGAATAACAGTGATTGAAATACCAACAGTGAAGGACTTTAAATACTCAAAAGTGCTACACAAATGATAAACACTAATTGCAATGGTGGTTTGTTGTTTGTTTGTTTGTTTGTTTGTTTTTGTTTTGTTTTTCTATTAGGCCTAGGTAGGTGGCAAGCTCCTGAAAATCCCCCAAGTAATAAAAAAACACCCTAATACCAATAAAATAAATAAAACGAACACACCTCCAGTTCTCTAACTGCTCCCAGTCATACAGAAGCTGGAATATACTGGCAATCAGTTGCAATTTGATTTATGCTGTTTATTAATAAAGGCAGCAATACCGTTTAGTTTATGCACCATTAATTTTACTGCAATGGCAACAGCATTAGTAGAAAATGCATGGGGTATTGATTTTGCATATTTAGCTGCCTGGCAGAGAAGATTTCAATTTATTTAAATGACCCCATTAGTCTGCGGGGAGTTTAACTCTTGACATAGGTGACTGTAAAAAGAAGAGTTGATAATCAATGGAGTAAAATAATGGCTTTACAAATATTATATTCCTGCTCCTCTTGCTTCCACCGTCATTGGTCCGGATCCACATGTTATCTGAAGTGGCACAGTCCACAGATATTCCAAAACGATGAATTATGAATCTCATAAAAAAGAATTATCACATCCTAGAGAATTAATCCAGTTTTAAATGCTCTCGTTCTATTGATCTCATTTGAGCTCCACATGTTCCCTGAGAATTAACAGCTAAAAGAAGAGTGTTGTGAATGGACTTTTTCAACTCATGTGCCACCAGCAGCAATTTTGCCAAAGCTAGGGGCAGGGGCGGGTGTGGGTGGGTGTGTAAATGTGATTGTTGGCACAAAAGGTGAACCAACTAATTCACACTTTCTAAAACAACAGATGAACTAAAACTCAGCCATCCTCCTAAATTCGCACATGTCTGTATTTTGCAACACAGTTCTCCCACCAGGTAATGTGTACACTAGTGTAAAGTGTGCATTAAATGGCTATATTACTGAAAGGTATAATTTTAAAAAAAGCATTATAAAGGAGAACTAGCTTTGCAAAAATGTGTTTATTAGGTTAAAGAACATACAAACGTGTATATTGGGATACATTTGCTGAAGACTTTTAATGGCATAGAAATGAATTTAAAGTTGGGGGGAAATGGAGAGAAACCAAAATCGAGAAAGTCGCCCATCCCTAGAGAAGGCCCACAACGCCAAAGGCTCAAACTTTGACATGAGTAACATTGGATTCTATAATGTGTATAATGCTATGAGTCACCATACTTTAAAAACTGGTGATAAATGTACAAATTAACTTTTAACATGACAGGTTCAAAGTGGAGCTCACTTGGCTGGGAAACAAAAAAGATATTCTCACTTGCAAATTTGCTCAATTTACTTAAGAAACATCAGATACAATAAATAGAGAGACGTGCAGTGTCAATTACTAAAGAGTTATCTGGAGTTGAGCTTAACTTAAAGCAATTCAGATTATTTTTAAAACCTGAGTAGGAGTGAAGAAGCAACTCGTTTGACTAATATAAAATCATGTGGTAAAGTAGAAGAGGGACTATTCTTCTGGGGAATTGACTCCTCCCTCCCATTATTTTATGTGGAGAAAAACCCTTCCACTTTTTTTCACATCCCTTCACTTCCAAGGGCCGCTTTGTATGGTCTGTTGAAGTTGTGAGCTGCAGTCACATGAACTAATGCAATTGACAGCTTTCCCTCACATTGTTCTGCTGTCATAATTAATTGCAAAGTGCTCCATTCTGGCATTGGATAAATCTGCTGCAGGTAGTTGCGTCCCAGAGAGGCATGTGTGAATGGTCTTGAAGATATTGCCATTTGATCACAGTACTGTAATGGGCAAATCCAAGATACTGGCTGATTCCAATCCTGATAACTTTTTTTTTTAATAATCTATTTATTGAATTTTCCAATACAAATCACAGCAAATCACATTGAAATTATTCCCAATTACATTTCAAATTACAAATAATAAATTTTTTATATATGGACTTCCCATGCCTCAGACGCTGGAGCTTCCCTGATCACCTCCATCGATTGCTTTTCAAAATTCTTTCCAATATTTCCACAGCCGCTGATATATGCCAGCAAGCAGGCTAAATTATAATAAACAATGTCTCTGTGTGGATGAGGTCGATCTTCTTAATTCCAAATGCCACATTCCGACCATCGCCATCTTCTCGTCCTGTTGTTCACCAAACTTCTTCACACTGCTACTCTCCCTCGCTTGCTTTGCACATACCCCTTTCCAGGAGTGCCAGTCTCTAATATAAATCAAATTTCAGTAAGCAACAAGAACTGGCTTCTCCCTATGGAGTAGTGCTCTGCCTCACGGGCTCCCCACACCGATTCAATTCTTGCAGCGCCATTACTTGCGAAGTCGGAGGTCCTCAATCCTGAGAACTTTAATGCATCTTAGACAAATTTGCAGCAATATTTTTATTGCAGTACCTCTGAATGCCAGTTGCTAGGAATCACCAGTGGGCAGAGTGCTGTTGCACTCAGGTCAATGCACTTTGGGTCAATGTGAGGTCAATATGAGGACAGGATGTTGTAGTTACACTAATTGGACCATTGGCCTGATCTACCGGGCTAGTCTTACCTTCTTGTGAAAGTGAAATCTGTTTTTTTTCTTTTCTTCTAACTTCTTTGAACCTCCTGCACTCACATAGTACAGGTTCCCATTGTTAGCAAGAAGACTGGTTTTTATGCCTCTGTATATTCCTGGGGTGACCCAGGTGGCGTTGTGGGTTAAACCACAGAGCCTAGGGCTTGCCGATCAGAAGGTCGGCGGTTCGAATCCCCGCGACGGGGTGAGCTCCCGTTGCTCGGTTCCTGCTCCTGCCAACCTAGCAGTTCGAAAGCACGTCAAAGTGCAAGTAGATAAATAGGTACCACTCCGGCGGGAAGGTAAATGGTGTTTCCATGCGCTGCTCTGGTTCGCCAGAAGTGGCTTAGTCATGCTGGCCACATGACCCAGAAGCTGTACGCCGGCTCCCTCGGCCAATAAAGCGAGATGAGCACCGCAACCCCAGAGTCGTCTGCGACTGGACCTAATGGTCAGGGGTCCCTTTACCTTTACCTATATTCCTGACTTTCAGGAATTTGCATATTCCTGCTTTCAGTCCATGTGTATCGCTGATTGTTATGACATCCCATGGCTGGCTGTTTCGAAGATCTGCTGTCGAATCTCTAAGAGAAGGCATGAACAAAGAGGGCATGTTGAAAACTCACTTCCAGGGGTCAGACTCTGGGCTCTTGTACTGAGGATGGGAAAAGTCACTAGCATGACATGTGTGTCAGTCACTTGATGACTGTAACATCAAGTGACAATGTGTGCCTATGTCTTAGCAGTTCAAATACTTTGCTGGGTCAAACCAAGGGGCTGTCTGAGTCCTCCTCAATCTGGTACCCTTCCTTTATTTTGGACTACAGCCACCATGGCTGTGGCTGATGGGATTTGTAGTCCAAAACATATGGGAAGGGTGGTTGATCTAATTACCCGGTGTGGTCTGCTCTGACTGGCAGGGCTGTTCCTGGGTTTCAGGCATGGGTCTTTTGCAGTCCTGTCACCAAAGGCTCATTAGGTGTAAATGCTAGAAATCAAACTTGGGACTATTAAAAACATGTGCTCTTCTACAGAGGTACAGACCCTCCGCAGATCACCTAAGAAGGTGCAATCAGCCCTAAAAATTACAGAAGAGAGTATAAATTGTCTTCCTGTAATATGTCTTTCTTTCTCTTTGTGGCAGAATCTTCCCAGTTTTATTACATACATCAACCTTTTATTGGCATCGAAAACAAACCAATACAGAATTACCACTTCCCCAGTGGCACAAAACTTGGATAAAAGAGAGGAGGCACAGCAGTCTAGCGTCACATCTCTAGGTCTCCAGGGAGATCAGACGTCTGCAGTGTATTTCGATGACAAAAAAACCAAATAGAGATATTTAGCCACTAACTTGGTGAGCTCCTGATCTTTCCCCAGTAATAGGAAATGTATGACCTCCAACTCTGGTTTCCATTTGGGGATGCAGAGTTGATCTAGAAATTGCTGACGGAGATCATCACATAGTTTACAATTAAGAACCATATGTGTAAGGCTTTCCACCAGGTGGTCTTCACATGGGCAAGTTCTTTCTCCTTCCACCCTGCCTGAGAACCTTCCCCAAAGGAGGTTTGATGGATTTGCATTAAACCTGGCCAGCGAAAATGCCCTTCTTTCTGGAGGGTTAAGCAGAAATTCAAGGTAATTGTGGTTAATTTCATGTGTGTGGCAGAATCATATATAGGTGATCTGTTCAGTATGGATATCCCTGATGTAACAGGGCACCAGGCCTTTAGCTGTGTATTCCCCATTTCCATGTACATAAGGCAGGCACCAAATCTGAATATATATTTTTACCTGAGACTAATCTCCTCTAAGGCCCACCTGTACTCCCCCCCCACTTTTCACAGATTCTTCTTGAAGTCCATATATGTTGCTGTAATTGTGATTCATGTTTGTATTTTAACTTATTACCTATTTTGTGTGCAGAGTTTACTAGACACTGTTTCTATGCATCAGTTCTATGTGATTCATGTTTGTATTTTAACTTATTACCTATTTTGTGTGCAGAGTTTACTAGACACTGTTTCTATGCATCAGTTTAAAGCGGTATATTAATCCATTGCTCTTCAGTTGACTTGTACTGTTCTTCAGGAGGCTGCTTCTGTCAACTTCAGTTGCTAAGTTCTAGACAGCCTTGGTGATTGACGATCAGACTTTTGTGGGAGTTATGCTGAAAATACAAACAAATAAATGCCAACGAGAAATGAGAAGTGATCGCTGCTATATAGACCAGACCATAGCTGTCAACTTTTTCCTTTTTTTGGCGGGAAATTCCCTTATTCCGCATAGAATTCCTCGCAAGAAAAGGGAAAAATTGACAGCTATGGACCAGACTAGGAGGAAACTGCTGTTGTGTCTGTGTTGTTTTCAGCTGTAACATGCACATGGAAGATTTTTAATACCAGGGTTTTGTATTGCCTGGTTATGATGACTGGAATGGTGGATATGCAAGGTAGAAAAATGGCCCATTTGTTTTGACTCCAAGGAGTTACCTGCTCTGGAGGTTCCTCATCAACAAACGTCTCCTTCGGATCTTATGCTAAAGCTTCACCTCCTCCCATTATTGAAAACACTGATCCATTCACCATCTCCATCCCCATCCTAGGTTGACCCTACTTATTCCTCATGTTTATTTATGTTCTTTTTCTGCAGGAGAAAATATAAGAAAACGTCACAGAGGTAGGTATCAATCGCAGAAGAACTCGAAGGCATTTGGCGGTGGGGGGAGTCGGCAGAAATTATTTGTTGCTGTTTTAGCATTGGTCTTGTTCATGCTGTGAACCAACTGTACCAAGAACAGGCAAAGTAAACCCATGGATAGAATCCACCCCACTAGAGCTTTCCTGCCCCGATCTTCTACCATAGCTGTCAACCCTCCCCTTTTTTTGCGGGAAACTCCCTTATTCCAATGCTGTTTCCCGCTGCTATCCCAGATTGTTGATATCCCTTAAATTTCCCGGATTTCAAAGGGAGCAGCTCCTCTCCCTCCCTGCCGGCCAGGGAGGTTCCTCAGCTGCGTTGCTCGGCTGCCAATAAGGAGTCTGAGACCGACTGGGGCAGAGCTTACATGCCTTGTGCAGCCAGACCCTCATGCCCAACCAGACAGACAGCCTGCCTGCCATCTACGCGCTCGTTCTTTCGCTCACCCGTTCGCGCACAGCCTCTGGAGCGCAGGGTGGCGAGGCTACTTGGTGCCATTGCACCGCCCTCGCAGCATCCCTTATTTTCAAATCCGAAAGTTTGGAAAAATCCCTTATTTTCAAATCCGAAAGTTGACAGCTATGTCTTCTACTGCAACTCACCCATGGGTTGGTTGTTGCAAAAGCATTAGAGGCCCTGCAAGGTCTTGTGCTCCCAACTTCTGCATGATCCAAACTGGTATTGGCTGGTTGGGATTAGATCTGTATTGATTAAACAACTCCCTTAGGGATTCAATGGGACCTCTGATTAAATAAGAAATGTAGCATTTGACATGTATGTTGGGATCTTAATAAACCAATGCCCACTTTCTTTGGAGAAATCTGCCTGCTTTATCTTTTATTGTGCTTTAAAACAGACATCAGCTGTGACCTTGTAATTATCAGGTGACTCTGCTTTATATAAGGAAATACTTGAAATCATGCCGTGCCATAATGATAAGAGATAATGCAGCCTAATATTATGTATTGTTACACGCCAAGGGTACAGACTTGGGATGTTGTATAAAACATTCGGTGAAATGTAATGTTAAATGCGTGAAATGTTTCCATCTCCTTCTTATGGGTAAAATGTGGAGCAAACTTTCTACACATTTTGATTGAAATTTGCCTGGACTGTTTGGGGTCAAAGAGAATTGCACTGGGGTTGGATTCTGCCCATATGCTAGCAATTGACCATCTCTGGTTTAGGCCTATGCAAAAAAGAAGGTTTGAAGAAGGCTTTGGAGTGAGTGAATGAGTGAGTCAGTGGTGAGGTCCTATTCCAGGGGTCAGCAACCTTTTTCAGCCGTGGGCCGGTCCACCGTCCCTCAGACCATGTGGTGGGCCGGACTATATTTCAGGGGGGGGGGATGAACGAATTCCTATGCCCCACAAATAACCCAGAGATGCATTTAAAATAAAAGCACGCATTCTACTCATGTAAAAACACCAGGCAGGCCCCACAAATAACCCAGAGATGCTGTGATGGCCTGGGATTCAGACTCGGATGCTGAACCTGAGGGATCCCAGCCTGCACAGGATCCCCTGCCTCCAGAACCAGCAGAGCCGGAAGGGTCCTCACCTGTGCTGGATCCTCAGGTGCAGGCATCTGATGAGTCTGCTCTGGCTCCTGCTGGGATGGAGGACCCATTGCCTGCAGGTGCTCCACTCCCAGCCCTGTCAGGGGAAGCTGAGGTTGCCTCTGGGTCCGGTAACCCTCCAGCCTCTCCTGAGCTGCAGAGGCGAAGGGCAGAGAGGCGAAGGGAACTGAGTTCCCGCAGGAGGAGTGCTCGCCTCCAAGCCAGGAGAGGCGAGTCACCAGAGGATCGGGGCCGCCCTCTGCCTCGGGGCAGATAAAAGCCGGCCAGCCCCAGCCCAAGTTGCAGGAGCAACATTGTTGCTGACCAGTTCCTGCTTGAAACCTGTCCTGTTTTCCTGCCTGAGCTCCTGACCTGCCCTGGTTCCCTGCTTGCCTACCTGTTCCCAACTTTGCCTGACTCCCTGCCCTGCACCCAGCTTCGGTGACTATGGACTGCCTTTACGTTGCACCTCTGACCATGGACCGGACTTGGACCTCGCCTTTCGGTTAACCCATGGGACCAGCATAGTTGCATTTTAAAGATAAGGACACATTCTACTCATGTAAAAACACGCTGATTCCCAGACCATCCACGGGCCGGATTGAGAAGGTGATTGGGTCACCCCTGGGCCTTAGGTTGCCTACCCCTGTCCTATTCTGTCCTGCAATTAGCACTTTAATGAGCAATGTCATCTGTTCCTGCTGTGTCAACTTAACGCCTTTGAAAACAACTGCAGGCTGATAATGTTTTCATCATAAACATGGACATTTCACAGCTCTCTAGGCAAAACCCCACTTCATTAGCTTCAAGTTCAGAAGGGCACTTGATCAGCAAGCTATGATGCCAAGCAATCACTGCAACGCCAAGAAACACAGTGTGTTTAATTAGGATTGCTCATTTTTCACATCCAGGTTACTTTGGTTAAGAGAAGGCTAGCCAGCTATTTAGATAATTAGTACTTTGAGGTTTACTTTACAGAGTTGGGTGATTACTGGAGAGAAGGGGGCGGGGAATTATCTAGAACTGTCTGATGTCAAGCTGTCTGGTATAATTCTGTTCCGTTCATGGGGAATCTGAACATTTATGAAAATTTGTTCATTCTGCAGAGTGCTCTTCCTAAATTAACATCAAGGACCTGGCAAGGCTGACCTGGCAAAAAGCTGGTTTAATGACCCTCTGATGAGTGCATGGAAATCACTGGTGCTGCTTAGGACCTTGAAGTCGTTTGCATGCATAGTCTTGTGAAATGGATCTCAGAATATAAATTTGCAAAAGGCTTAGGTGCTACTTTGTTTGTACAGCTTATTGCAAAACAAGAGGTGTGCAATAATGTGTTAGGCATATGTCATGGCTGTCAGTAGTGTTTGGATAAGAGTGGGGGGGTCTATATCATATCAGAAATATATTAGCATCCAATATTATGCCCCATTTAAAAATAGCCTGTTTATTGTTCCTTAACTTTGGCTTAATTTCCTTTTCACTTCTTATTTGTTGACCTTGCAAAGTTATCTTGATTATCTAATTCTTTAAACTCCCCCAAGTAATTATAATGCGGCTCAGCTCAAATGAAGCAATTCTCTCTGTGTGTGTTTTGTTTTGTTTTTTTAAAAAACTTTATCTAGTAAGATGACTGATCAGCAGTACACTATGTGAAAAGACTTGCCACCGTACTGAATGATCACTTTGATTTGAATTAAGATATGGTCGGATTAAAATGTTGTAAATAAACGAATGTATTAATTATGAACTGGAAAACCTGTATCTATTTTAAAACAATTCTTCTGCAAGAAACTGCAGTCTTTGGAATGATGTTAGCAACTCTCAGCGTTTAGTGGTACAGGACTTACAGCCTATAACAACTCATAGGTCGAGTTGTGTCCTTTGCAAGCATGCACAGAAATTAGCCATATTTTGAGCAAGCACACACAGACTGTGTGCTTCAGACCCTAAACAGATATGTGGGCATTTTTTCTCTACACTAGGTCAGTATTTATCAGCCAGAGCCAAGCAACCATAACAGGCACTCTTCAGTGCCCCCAACCCCCTTGGCAGCCATGGCAGGGGCCTCGTAGACAGGCCCCACCCCCTTTGCTCCTCCACTCACCCACTTTATGGCAGACCAAGCAAATGAGGATCAGAGAAGTTGGGTCCTCCATCATGGAGGGAACGTGTTGCAGTGAGATCCCCAGAAACTGCCTCCCTGTTGTGGGGCGGGACTGTTTGGATGGCCACAACACCCCATTGGTTGCCCCTCTGTTGCTGGGGCAGAAATATGGTCAGTTGGGTTGGCTATTGGCTGCTGAGGGGCTACTTAAGCTGCTGCATGTCACCGGAGAGTTTCACTTTCTTGCGACGTGCAGTGAATCACCCGACCTCCTCTCCCTATATTTAGGGTTGTTCTTATGGCTTTGCTATGCCTGTCTAGGGGTCGTCTGTTTTGGAGCAGGGGCCCGGTTGGAATTTTGCCATTTGGCTGATTGGCTGGTGCCACTTGGTTTTGCCTACCATGTAGCAAATCGTCACAACTTTGTAAGGTTGGCGGTTAGCATTTGGTTCAATGTTTTTTGGGGGGACGTGGTTGGCTGTGCCTGTCCCTCCATTGCTGCTGCTAGGGAATTCCATTAAAGGAATCCAAGGGCTTTGTGATGGCCTGGGATTCAGACTCAGATGCTGAACCTGAGGGATCCCAGCCTGCACAGGATTCCCCGCCTCCAGAACCAGCAGAGCCGGGGCTAGGGCCTGAGTCGGAAGGGTCCTCACCTGTGCTGGATCCTCAGGTGCAGGCATCGGCTGAGTCTGCTCTGGCTCCTGATGGGGTGGAGGACCCATTGCCTGCAGGTGCTCCACTCCCAGCCCCATCAGGGGAAGCTGAGGTTGCCTCTGGGTCCGGTAACCCTCCAGCCTATCCTGAGCTGCAGAGGCTCAGGGCAGAGAGGCGAAGGGAACTGAGTTCCCGCAGGAGGAATGCTCGCCTCCAAGCCAGGAGAGGCGAGTCACCAGAGGATCAGGGCCGCCCTCTGCCTCAGGGCTGGCCACATGACCTGGAAGCTGTACGTCGGCTCCCTCGACCAATAAAGTGAGATGAGCGCCGCAACCCTAGAGTCGTCCGCGACTGGAGCTAATGGTCAGGGGTCCCTTTACCTTTACCTAAAAAGTGGAAAGCCATGATGGCTTAAGGGCTTTCAATACCATCCCTGTGTTTTCGAGGCAGTTGGAGGGTATGCTGTGTGTTCAGATCATGTACTGAGATCCTGCTTCGGATGTGTTTCCTTTATAAGGCTCTGTATATGGTTACAAAGAGTAGGGTTGTCTTAGAGTGGGGGCCCTCCCTAGGGAATGATCTCCTCTAGGATGCCAGGCAGGCCTGCTCTTGGCTGTCTTTTAGGAGGACTGCAAAGGATTTTCACCTGATTGTAAGAGACATAAATTCGAGCTGCTATGGTGGTGTTGCGTTCTCTGTGGCTTAATTCGTTTTACGTTTTTAAATGATGTTTTACATTGCTTGGCTTTATTTTAAATTATTCAATTTTTTATCTTAAGTGTAAGCTAATGAGGATCCTATTGGGCAAGACTGCAATCTATACTTTGTGAGGAAATACATTAAAAATTGTTTTAAACATAATATTGAAACTAAAGCCATAGAAATAGGCTTAGGGAGCTGGGTATGTTTAGCCTGGAGAAGAGAAGGTTAAGGGGTGATATGATAGCCATGTTCAAATATATAAAAGGATGTCATATAGAGGAGGGAGAAAGGTTGTTTTCTGCTGCTCCAGAGAAGCAGACACGGAGCAATGGATTCAAACTACAAGAAAGAAGATTCCACCTAAACATTAGGAAGAACTTCCTGACAGTAAGAGCTGTTAGGCAGTGGAATTTGCTGCCAAGGAGTGTGGTGGAGTCTCCTTCTTTGGAGGTCTTTAAGCAGAGGCTTGACAGCCACCTGTCAGGAATGCTTTGATGGTGTTTCCTGCTTGGCAGGGGGTTGGACTGGATGGCCCTTGTGGTCTCTTCCAACTCTAGGATTCTATGATTCTATGAAATGGAGTGAGTGTATGAGCATTGCGCCCCTATTTCACCAGCCTGGGAAATGTGTTAGTTGTCCTGTTGTTTAGCAGATTCTGGATTGTGTCAATTTGAATAAAGAGCGTTGTACAAAATCCACATTATTTGAAGATGACACAACAATTAAAATCGGTACGTTGTTGCTCTAGAATAGGAGTGGGGAACCCATGGCCCTCCTTATTTGCTGGACTGCGAATCGGCGCTGATGGAAACGGCAGTCCAGCAATCATTGCAGGACCACAGCTTTTCCAACTGCTGCCCTAGAATTAACCTTTACTTTAGGAGAATGTTGTGTTTTGAAGAGCCCCACACGCACACGCACAAAGCTAAGCCTTTGTACGATCTGCCCTTATGAATTTGTTTTCACAGATTGCTCTAAAGAATCTTTACCCTTAGATCCTTGTTAGCTAACACGAAGATGGCTGCAATCTGGGATAATTTAAAGCCGTCTGTCGTTCATCCGTGCTACATTTAAATAGCAGTTCAGGGAGCCAGGGAGTTTGAGTTATGAAGCCAAGAATTAATACATTTGCAGAGTGTAAATATACTCAGAGAATGTTAGCTGTGAAATAAATTTGCTGGTTATCGACCTTGCAAAATATGTAAAGGTGGTATTGGATGCTTTAATTAAACATAGCTTTGGATCATGTTCCGATATCTAGATGGCCAGTTCAAAGGCCACAAATATATTCTGGGCTTTGGGGAGGTTTTGGGGGTGGGGGTGGGAGGGGCAAATGAACAAATCATACTTTCCAGTATTCAAAGAAGCTAAGTAGAAACTGGCTTCAAAATCATTTGACCCAACATCTCAATGAAAGCTTCATGTTTGTCTGCATTATACATAGGAATATGGTTTTATATTATCCTGCAGTCCCTGGCCTTCTGCCTGGTGTGTTCCATGCAGTGTTGGCCCAGCGTGGTGGGTTGGAAGGCACTTAGTTTAGGCATCCCCAAACTTCGGCCCTCCAGATGTTTTGGCCTACAACTCCCATGATCCCTAGCTAACAGGACCAGTGGTCAGGGATGGTGGGAATTGTAGTCCAAAACATCTGGAGGGCCGAAGTTTGGGGATGCCTGACTTAGTTCCTCAGGCCCACAGGGAAGTGTCTGTGAAGGTTCTGGTATCTACAGTATCTGGTGTCTATGGTATCTGGTCCCGGGGGCTCCTGCTTGCCAACCTTCGATTTAGTGCCCCGCATCAGACTCAAAGTCACAAACTCAGTCTGGTTCACTAGCAATATAGTGGGTGGCCAGTATAAAACGTAGCAATTTACTTGTCATTCGGTGAAGATGAGTATACTGTACATCTTATCAATTTGCGCTGCCTACAGTTGCTCTGAAGAAAATCCAAGTGAGAATCTTGAATGAATTGTTAGTGTGGTCTGTAAAGGAGACTCATTAATTTGAGCAAGTTAAATCTTAAAACGAATCTCAGAATATTTTGAGGTTTATTTTAATTTTGATAGCATTTTATTGCATTGATTGATTAAATGATTGATTGCATCCTCCCCTTTTCTTCAAGGAGCTCAAGGTGATATGTCATATTTTTCCATCTATAAGATGCCCCCAATGTATAAGACGCCCCCTATTTGGGGGGACTCCAAATTAAGAAAACACCCCTCAGCACTACCCGTGTATAAGATGAGCCCCAATTTCAAACCTAATTCTTTGGTAAAAAAAACCCTAGTCTTATACACGGAAAAATACGGTACATTATTCTGCTCGTTCAGTCCCCACAACAACCCTGTGAGGTAGGTTAGGTTGAGAGGCAGCGACTGGCCCAAAATCACCCAGCAAGCTTTGTGGCTGAGTGGGGACTTGAACTCTTTTCTCTCCCAGGCCCTAGTCTGATACTCTAACCACTACACCACACTGTCTAAACGGAGCTTGTATTTACCCATATTTGTGCCAGTAGGCACTCTACTGCATTGCTAATGGTCTGTGGCTACGAGCAATAAATATTTATTGGATGTTGGACTTTTTATTGGATGTCAGACACTTGGTCTGGTTTCTTAGCCGGTGACATTGAAGCCTCTCACTCCATGCCCTGCTCAGCTAAACTCTGGGGCCAGATGCATGTGTGAAGCTGTGACGAAACCTTGCAGGGTCTTACATGCAAACCTAGACAGCATCTTAAAAAGCAGAGACATCACCTTGCCGACAAAGGTCCGTATAGTTAAAGCTATGGTTTTCCCAGTAATGATCATGGCCACAGGTCCCATCACCTCCTGGCAAATAGAAGGGGAAGAAATGGAGGCAGTGAGTGATTTCACTTTCTTGGGTTCCATGATCACTGCAGATGGTGACAGCAGTCACGAAATTAGAAGACGCCTGCTTCTTGGGAGAAAAGCAATGACAAACCTAGACAGCATCGTAAAAAGCAGAGACATCACCTTGCCGACAAAGGTCCATATAGTTAAAGCTATGGTTTTCCCAGTAGTAATGTACGGAAGTGAGAGCTGGACCATAAAGAAGGCTGACTGCCAAAGAATTGATGCTTTTGAATTATGGTGCTGGAGGAGACTCTTGAGAGTCCCATGGACTGCAAGAAGATCAAACCTATCCATTCTGAAGGAAATCAGCCCTGAGTGCTCACTGGAAGGACAGATCCTGAAGCTGAGGCTCCAATACTTTGGCCACCTCATGAGAAGAGAAGACTCCCTGGAAAAGACCCTGATGTTGGGAAAGATTGAGGGCACAAGGAGAAGGGGACAACAGAGGACAAGATGGTTGGACAGTGTTCTCGAAGCTACCAACCTGAGTCTGACCAAACTGCGGGAGGCAGTGGAAGACAGGAGTGCCTGGCGTGCTCTGGTCCATGGGGTCACCAAGAGTCGGACACGACTGAACGACTGAACAACAACAACAACAACAACAACAACAACAACAAACACCATAATGATGATGACATTGCTTGTAAATGTGTCTAATAACACCCCTTTCACCCAACAACAGCAGCAACAAAGCTTGGCACTGAAACCGTTGCTTGGAGGAATCGGCAGAGTTTGGGAAGCTACAGTTTAATCTCAATAGCTTGCTTTGACAACATTCCAAATGTCATTCTGTATTCAATTCACTCACTTGAGTCTGTCATGTCATTTTGTGGATAGGCTTCTTGGAACACATTTTAACGTGTTGTTTACGATAACAGACGGGCACTTGATGAGCTATTACAACCCAGTTCTGGATATTTTAAGGGGCAGGGAATTGTTCAGCCTTTCTCCTTGGTTCTTCCTGCATTGTCCTGACATTTTGTCTTTATTCGAAGCAAGACTCCTCGTGCTTAATGCAAGCTAGGAAAAGACCTTTGGGGTTTCAGAGAACAGCGCTGTTGCGTGTCGAGGTCCCAAACCACCCCTCCAAATAATTCACACTCCAGACATAATTTTTGGTTTTGGTTTTTGGCATGAATTTGGCCACAACTTTATTAAATTACAAGAAATGTGAGTGGTTGCGTAGGCATTGGTCCAGACTATCTGTCCCCTAAGGACAGAACTGACAATTGTCAGTAAAGGGGAAAACCTTCCAGGTAGAGAAAGGGGGCCGGGTGGTCTGACCCTCCCCTCTTCCCACAGGCTCCCAGGGGCTCTTGCGTGGCCCTGGCCCCCGACCGGGGGATACAGACAAAAGCATGTCGAGCCCCTGGATTCCTTTAACGGAATTCCCCACACACCATCATCAATTGAGAGGGGCAAACGAAGTCAACAGCCCCTTCCTCAATTGGGGAGGGACAAACGCAGTCAACAGTCCCATCCCCCAACCAACATAATAATGACCAATGCCTAACCGCCAACCTTACAGGTTGTGACTATTTGCCACGCAGTAGGCGAAAACCAGATGGCACAAGCCAATCAGCCAACTGGAAAAATTCCTACCAGGCCCCTGCCCCAAAAGTAGACGACCCCATGACAGGCATAGCAAGGTCAACACAGAGGCCTAAAAATAGGGAGGGAGGGCGGGTGATCCGAAGCACGCAGCCAAAGAGGGAGATCCTGCTGCGTGCAAACCATTTATAAACGCTGGGCTGTCCATCACAATTGGCAACATACATTTCTCCCCAACAACAGTCCCAGGGTCCAATCATAGTAGTGGCCATCCAAACAAACCCGCCCAGCAACAAAGGGGTAGTTTGTTAGCCCCCACCGCAACATGTGCTCTCCGAAATGGAGAACCCGCTTTATCAGTCTTTATGAAGCTTCAGTTCATGTCGCACAATGAGTCCATCCTCTGGATAAGGAACCTGGAGGGGCAACAGGGCCTATTCTGTCACATCACCTTTCATCTTGCAGAAGTGATAATGCGCCAGAGCAAAAGGCCAGAGTTGCACTACTTTCCCCTGCCATAGGAGCACCGGGCAGAGCGCTGTTCAAAACACGCAATGGCTTCAGAAGAATGAGTAACTGATTCACCTCTATACTGTTTGCAATATCTGTCAAACTCCGTTGCCTAGCATCGTTCCTCCACCTCTCCCCTCTGCATGTGTCAGATAAAAATAGGCCCTCCTGTTTTATATTACATGGCAGGGTTCCTCCTTGGCGATAGCTTGGAGATCAAGTGAGTGGAATGAAACATGTGCTTCCATGGGCACTTGCTGGTCATGAAAGGATCCTGGACCACTTGGCTATTTCAAAGAAGCTCCTTTTGCCTTCTGTCTTATATATACGAATAGTAGTGAACTCAGTTTTCTGTCGGGCCTGGAGCGGAACTCTGAATTGAGTAGGAGTGCCAAAACAAAAGAAAACAAAACACATTTGGGTGGGGGCCCTAAACAGGAAGATCTCAAGTGACTGAATTACAATTGATGGTACACATAGTATTACAGTGGTCCCTCGATTTACGAAGTACTCGACATCCGAATTTTTCAATTTACGAATGAAAAAAGTGGCCGCACGCCTACGAATTTTTCGACATCCGAATGGAAATCGTTGCCGGTTTTAGATGCGGTTTTCTCGACTTATGAATTTTTCCGAATATTTTTTTCTCCCAATGCATTCCTATGGGAAATCGCTTTTTTCGACCTACAAACTTTTCGACCTACGAGTGTCCATTCGGAACGGATTAAATTCGTAAGTCGAGGGACCACTGTATTTGAATTTGTAAGTGGCAGGTGGGTCTCTGAATGTTTGCACCATGAAAGCAGGGCAACCTCTGCCCTTCGGCTTCCAAAGTGGCTCAGTCAGTGCACATTTCCTCAGACTCTGCTGCGATAACTGCTGTGTAGCTTCCTTTTCTTGGTCCACCGGGTTCCAGTAGCAGTAGAGAAAACGGACGGCAGGAAGACCAGGAAATAAGACAGTGGGCAGACAGACAGAGCCACTGCTGGAGAAAGAGACCTGAGCGCACAAGACAGGGGGCACCCATTGCAGTTCAGGCTTGGAATATTCCTACAGGGCTGGACCTATTACTGGGCAGAGAGCTGCTGCCAAATTGGGAGTCCGCCATGTGCCCCCTAAGGTAGCCTGCTGCCTTCAGGTGTAGCGGAGGGTGGGGGATGCACCATCAGATTCTTTGCCTCAGGCAGCAAAATGTCTTGAGCCTGAACACACACACACACACACACACACACACCAGTATTCTCTTGAGACGTTGCCTTAATTAGTTTCCCTGTTTTGTTCTCCCAGGGCCACCATTTTTCTTTCAAAATGGCACGTATGCTATCATTGCTGGTGCGTACAGCTGTGATTTGTTTAATAATAAAATAAATAAAAGTAACGTGATGAAGAGATGGACAATAATGAGGAACGGCTTAGGGAGCTGGGTATGTTTAGCCTGGAGAAGAGAAGGTTAAGGGGTGATATGATAGCCATGTTCAAATATATAAAAGGATGTTAACAAGCTCCAAGCTAGCAGAGATTCTCATCCCCAATTAAACGCAGCGAAACGTGGCGATTAAGTTCGTTTGAACTTCTATAACAAGGCAGATTCCTGGCATATTTCCCCTGGTTCCCCCTTAAAAGTAAATACATGACACATAGCTCTTTAAAAGTAAAAAGGTTTACTCACAGACATTTCCAAGCTTCTACAAGTCTCAGAAAGGCAGGCTAGCTTAGATTAAATATGTACACGTGAAGACTCTCCTTAAGGGAGAAGGCTCCATCTGGGCCCTCTTGGCTAGAAGCCAAGAGTGCATCTTCTCTTGAGATGTTGCTCGCTCGAAGTCCCGATGAGGAAGAGAGTGGAATGGCTGCTCACCTGTGACTTTGAGTAACTACAGGTAAGGCCACTCCCACCTCTGGTCACACAGAGGAAGTGGTCTCAGTCCAGGTACAGGAAACTCTAACTGGAGGACTGAGACCCCTTGTGTACATTCTAGGAATGTTGTGATTGACATCCCACAGTTCGAAGCATTATATGAACGGGTGTAAAGCACATTAACTGAAGCGGAGGAAGATTCCCGAGTGAGTGAAAATTAAAGCACTTTAAAACAAAGGTGGGGTGAGTAATCAGAGCACAAAGAGCACCTGAAAACACTTGACACCCCCACCCCCAACAGAGCTACTCAATTTGAAAGCCGGCCTTTCCTCAGATGGGTGCTCACACCCCATCCTTGCCTGTCTCTCCCTTTTCTGACGGTCCCGTTTCCCAATAAAAAAAGGAGGGAAGTGGGCAGCAGTTATGGATTTAGGGCAGTTCCCCCACACAGGGGGCTGAGCCGAGTGGGCACAAAATATAAATAAAACAGGAAATATTGTGAAAATAAGAAATATTTTTTTGGGGGAGGGGGTTGTCCTCACTCAGGGCGCCATATCACTCAATTCCACCCCTGTGGGCAGTGGAGGGATCCTAGCAACAGTGGAGACAATTCTGACTATATTTGGAGGTGATGAGGAGAGGCAAGGAAAGCCCTTAGAATGCATGTATCATTTTGGGCCCCGGCAAAGCGCTCTCTTCTGATCTAGCATTACAAGAAATGCCTGTTCTGGGGTTTTGCAGTCTTGGGATAATGTGGATCCTGGCTATTCTATGGCAGCTTTTCTGACCAAGCTGGTGGGGTGCGGCCTCAGGTGTGTAGTAGCCAACAAGCTGACGTTGAATCCAAGATGGAGGCACTGTGGGCGGGTGATTCTCAAGTCCAGATTATTAGTCAACTGCCTGCTTTGGGTGGGAAAATACTCTCACCCAAAGAGAAGGTTTGTAGTCTGTGTGTGTTCCCGGATCGATCTTTGTCGCTAGAGGCCCAAATGGATAGGAGTCTGAGAGCCAGTGTGGTGTAGTGGTTAAGAGTGGTAGACTCGTAATCTGGTGAACCAGGTTCGCTTCCCCGCTCCTCCACATGCAGCTGCTGGGTGACCTTGGGCTAGTCACACTTCTCTGAAGTCTCTCAGCCTCACTCACCTCACAGAGTGTTTGTTGTGAGGGAGGAAGGGAAAGGAGATTGTTGGCCGCTTTGAGACTCCTTCGGGTAGTGATAAAGTGGGATATCAAATCCAAACTCTTCTTCTTCTTCTTCTTCTTCTTCTTCTTCTTCTTCTTCTTCCACCAGCTTTGGCTGCTAAAACAGCTACAGCTGTTCCTTGATCATGGTCATCCATGCGCTGGTAACTTCCTGGCTGGATTTCTGTGATGCGCTCTATGTGCGGCTGCCCTTGAGGTTGGTCCAGAAGCTTTAGCTGGTGCAAAATGCAGTGGCTTGACTCCTGTCTGGGGCAATATTGACTTCTGTCTGGGGCAATATTACCACCCGCTTATACCAGTGCTGAAAGACCACTAGCTGCCAATTAGCTACTGGGCTAAGTCCAAGGGGCTGGTTTTGGTGTGTAAAGCCCTATTCAGCTTGGGACCAGAATACTTGGTCAGCAAACCTTTTCAGCAGGGGGCCGGTCCGCTGTCCCTCAGACCTTGTGGGGGGCCGGACTATATTTTTTTTTGGGGGGGGGGGATGAACGAATTCCTATTCCCCACAAATAACCCAGAGATGGATTTAGAAGGTGATTGGGCCGGATCCAGCCCTCGGGCCTTAGTTTGTCTACCCATGGTCTCACCTGTTGTACACCCAATGGATCACTGTGTGATCAGTAGGCGAGGACCTAGTGCAGATCACCATCTTATCCGAAGGTCCATTGTGTAGAATATAGGAATATAGGAATTGAGCCTTTAGTCTTAAGGCATGTACCCTTTGAAATTCCCTTGTATTAAATATTAGTCAAGCACCATCTCTATTGTCTTTTCAGTGTCTACTGAAGACCTTTTCCAGTCTGCATCTGTCTTAGAATTCTTTTGAATAGAATAGAATAGAATAGAATAGAATAGAATAAATCTTTATTGTCATTATCCCCTCGCGGGAACAACGAAATTCCTCGGTTGCTATATCAAGATGTTTTTAGATGTTTTTAATTGTTATTATTTGTGTGCTTGCCATTCTGGGTTCCTTTGGGAGGGAGGGCAGGATATAAATTTAATAAATAAACTGATAAGGAAACAGGTCCTGGAGTAAGTCCTTATGTGATGTGCAGAGATGTTATATCTGTACAGGTATTGGAGCTTTGCTCTGTTGAGCTGTAATAAATTGTATTCATCTTGGCACATTTAGTTTCATGTTGAATTCTGCATTATTTTCAGGCGGCTCTTTTCATGTTATTGCAGCCCCTGATGTATGGAAAAAAAAGAGGTGTGATTAATAAACTGCTGAACAATAATGAAGATATCAGTACAATAAATTCACTGCTTTATCAAAAGGCCAATTGTTAAATGTACATGACTGGGGCTAGCTCCAGGCAGGAAAGGAAAACCGCCAGTTCACTGACAAATGAGACTTACATTTAGAGTAAAATAGAATGGCAGTGTAATGCACACTGAAATTTGCTCTTGGCTGTAACTACAGAATCGCTTGGGGCGGAGAGATTGAAGAGCTGGTGACTATGCTTATGCTTTGCATAGCAATGCCATATTTTAGATACAAATCTTTGTCAAGGCCAGATCCCAGGACACTATGGTCCTTATAGTGCATTTGTAAAAATGCCATGGTTTAAGGGAAAAGGAATGAAATTGCTGCTAACAGTTGCTAAGCTGTTTTATTATGAAAGCCTTTCTCGTGTAAGTGTTGCACAAAATGTACCCACGCTGAAGGATGTTGAAAGATTCTGAAAGCTCGATTATTTATTTTCTAGGCATTATTGGGGGGACGGGACACTGGCGTTCCGCAAAAGTTATAATTATCACTTCAGTTAGAGTCGTTTACTATATTTGTGTTATCGCTTCTTTTTTAAAAAAGATATTTATTGGTATTTTTAACAAACTCAAATAAACAATATACCTTACACACATAAACATAACACAATACATACCGGTAACTATTATACACAATAACACAACATAGATCAAATTTTTTCTTTCAACTTTTCTAATCATGTTGGGGTGACTTCCTCACGTCTCCCCAGCTGTGTTTCATTTTCAATCATCTTTAGTAATTTCTTGACATCTTTAAATATTTGTTATTATAACATAAGTCTTAACCTAATCATAAATCTATATTACTTAATCCTATTTTCCTAATCTGTAAACTGTCATTTCTTCCAACTTTTTTCAGTCTTTAACTCTTACAATAGTCTTTTACATATAATTTAAATTTCTTCCAGTCTTGTTCCACTGCCTCCTCCCTCTGGTCCCATAGTTTCCCGGTCATCTCAGCAAGTTCCATATAGTCCATCATTTTTATATTTGTGTTATCGCTTCAATTGGAATAGTTTATTTTATTTGTGTGCTCTTAGTTGGCCAAAGAGCATTAGATTCTGGATTACAGTTACATACCAAGTGATGTAATATAATAGGCTATTCTGTGTTGAGCTCTTGTGTATAGTGATGCAGAAGGGCTCTCTTCCCAAAACTGAGGATAAGCTAGAAATGAAAGGGAGAAGATGTGGAGCCAACCGACTTTCGTACCTTGCAAATACAGTGGTACCTCTGGTTACGTATTTAATTCGGTCCGTTCTTAACCTGAAAACGTTCTTAACCTGAAGCACCACTTTAGCTAATGGGGCCTCCCGCTGCCACTGCGCCACGGCTGCCCGATTTCTGTTCTCATCCTGAAGCAAAGTTCTTAACCCGAGGTAATATTTCTGGGTTAGCAGAGCCTGTAACCTGAAGCGTCTGTAACCTGAAGCACCACTGTATAAGCAGCAACCTATTCAATATGCCTACATTTTTGATTTGTGAAATAATTGTAATCTTTTCCCAAGATAGCATAGAAGAATCATATTATTAATCATGAGAAAGGCATTCAGGGATCATCTATCCCTCATCTATACTGTGAGAAGTTACCTTTGACGTGGTTACGTAATTAGACAAGGAGACACCGAAATAAGGTCTAGCCTTTCCTTTTATTGATTTACGCGTTTGCAAAGGCGGGCCCCTCGACCAAGAGTGGAACGAGAAGCCCCGCAGAAAGCACAAGCCAAAGCTTATAACCCTGTAGCTGCCGCCCCTCGTTAGAGGCTTGGCTTACAATCTACCTATTACAAAAAGACACATTTCTAATACATTTACCAATCTACTCTCTCTATTCGTGTTTTTACCTTATTTGGCAGTCTTAACTCAACTTCCTCATCTTGGCCCTGGCTAGCTGACGTGGCACCCTGGGTCTTTCACTGAGTTCGAGACACATCCTGTTTTATTAATTCTCACAATCCCCCCTCTTCTTGTATCTTGTTTCGAACTCACATAATAATTCATGGTATTCTCCTTCTTCCTCATCAGTAGGTACCTTAGCATATTTCAGAGTCATCAACTGTGTCCGTACCTGCTTTTGGGCCAGCAAGGACAAGGAATTATTTATGGTCCTTACAAAGATAGGCAATACACAGGGGATTAGGACGCAACCTGCTGCTATGAGGCCAATTAAAGCGACTATAGCTTGGAGTCCGGGTAATTTGGGGAACCACGACCCGAACATGTCTTTAAAATTTAACCCTTCCCACGTCTGTACTGGCACATGAGCCATCTTGATCATTCGGTCGGCTATGTCTTTCACTACTTTCCCGCTGTCGTCTATTTCTATACAACAGTTGGTCAGATTGAATTTCCCACAGACCCCGCCTTCTTTAGCCAGCAAATAATCTAGAGCAAGCCTGTTTTGCATAATATAGGTGCGACTTTTAGCGCTTTCTTTAGCTAGCTTCGTCAATGCTGCAGCTGTCTCGTTAGTAATTATTTCTACTACTGCTTGTAAGCGAATTATGCGGTTAAGCAAGTATATGGGATCTCTTCCTAAAGATCCTGCAGTGCCATCATTTGCCCAGGTAGCCGGGCCATAATACTGAATTATTCTCTCTGGGGGCCATTCTGTATCCTTCCATGTCCCTATGTGGATTGCACGCCGCCGCCGGGGTCCTATCTCATCATAGACTGGTGCTCCCAACTTAGCCTTAATTTGCAGAGGGAGCAGGAAAAAGCTAGGCCTTAGGGTTGCCAGGACGCAAGATCCTACCCAATTCAGGGGCAGCCTATTATAGGCATACCCTCCACAGGCCCAATAAAATCCATCTGGGGTGGTCCATTCCAGAGTTCGATTTTCCGGGTCTAGCAGGAAGGCCATTCTATTCACCTGTCCCAGGGGTGAAGGCCAAGTTCTGTTTTTATTGTCCTGGCCCCACCACTGTTTGTTTTCCCACTGTCCCAAGCAGGGAAGGTTCCCTACTTGAGTGTGGCTGGCCCCCTTACTCATATTCCTAGCAAAACATTCCATTCCCACTAGCTTGTTGGATATTTGCCAGACCTCGTTCCCCGGGTGTTGGTAAGTAAAATTGTTCTGTGACCTATATACCTCTGTGTAATTTACCTCGTGGGCCACCCAGGGCCATTGATCCCCCATATTTGTTCCTCCACACACAAAGCAGTTTGTCACAGTTAATTCCTTAGCGATGGTTTCTGCCAAGCTTAAGAACATGTTATGGGCTTTCGGGGGTAAAGGAAGGGTATTTAGATGTTGTATCTCCTCCTCAAAATTCTCAAATACTGATATGGGTTGTCTTGTTACCTTAGTGGTATGTACTTGTATAATGAGATACCCGTATGGGTCTTTTCCAGTTCCATCTATTCCCATTCCTACTAGCACCAATTTGGGGAGGATGGAAGGCCTTTCCTTTGCCCATAAACATACAGGGTTGCACTTTCCTGGTCTGCAATTAGTAAGAGCCGTTCCCCGTGTGATGTTTATTCCCTCTGGTCCCCTGTGGGTATGCTGCTCATTTACCCCCTCGGTGTACCAATAGCTCGCCTCAGGGGCCAAGGCACCAGCCCCTCCCCCGGGTCCCGCTCTTCCTCCAGTGTTCTGGAACAGGTATTTCCTTTCCTGTGAGTAGGCCTGTTCCCATCCATGGTTCCCGCACCCAATTCCAGCTCCTCCATTTGGTCCCTGTCCCTTGTTTATTGCAGTGCAGGCATCGAAACACACCACTACCCTACCCCCTCCCCTGGTCTGATTATGGGCTATGTACCCCTGCCGATTCTGTGCTAGAGCAAACATGCTGTTTCCTTCCCCACCTTTGTACCCATATACATATAGACTCGTAGTTACGGGTCCCACCGCCCGAGGCTCATAGCATTCCGTTTTGTTCCCCTTTGCCTTGCATCTATAATACTGAGTTTGGTTGTGGACGCAAGGATCCAGTTGCTGGACACACTCCGGAGCAACATTGTAGTACATTAGAGTCTGTGTGACTCGGTTACCTGTCCTAGTTGTCTGAATGCACTCCGTGCACCGAGGTTCTGACTGAGTGGCACATGAAAAGGAGTAGCCTACCACTAGGGTTAGGATTATCTCTAACTTACCCATTATGGCTTGGGCTCAGATATCTGAGGGCCTGTTCTACAGTAGGGGTTATTACTAGTCTACACTTCACTCCCCCTTCTAGTTTCACTTCACAGTATTCAAGTATCAGATCCTCAATGAAAACTACGTTGCATTCTCTTGTACAATGTACACATAGCACGCACCCCTCACAATGAGCACAGCAACAGCACTCGAAAAAGCACTCACAAGAGCAAAACAAACACATTTGTATCACAGCTCTGGAATGCTCTTCTGGGTCCTGGTTCCTGATTTAGTGAGTGTTATCTTCAGCGGTCTGTCTGGACTGGTCGTGGCTGTCCAACATTCAGGGGGAGCTCTTTTCACCCGGTGGTAGTGAGTCCATCCATGTTCTCTGGTCCGCACGGCCGATTCCGTCGTAAGTAGGACCTGGTATGGACCCTCCCAACTCGGGCTAAGTTTCTCCGTCCGCCAAGCCTTTATCAGAACCAGGTCACCAGGTTGGAAACTATGCTGTTGCTCCAAGAGTGGGGGCCGCTGTGCCAGAATGCCTTGCCTGTGGAAAGAGGATAGAGACTGGGACAGTGACTGCAAATATTTCCTAATAAACTGGTCCCTAAATTCAATCTGGGGGTTCCCCAGGGTAGCCAAATAGGGGTGTCCCATCATCATTTCGAACGGGGACAGACCGGTGTCTTTTCTGGGGGCCACCCTCATCCTCAACAGTGCCAATGGGAGATTCTTTGTCCAGGGCAACCCATTTTCTAAATACAGTTTTGTCAAATGTTTCTTTATCTCCCCATTTGCCCGCTCCACCTTTCCACTGCTTTCAGGGTGCCACGGGGTATGGAAATCCCACCTGATTCCTACTGCCTTCATCACTTCTTGCATCACCTTTTGAGTGAAATGGGTCCCCCTATCCGAATCTATGGCCTCCACTATTCCATACCGGGGGAGTATTTGTTCTAAAATCGCCTTGGTAACTACCTGGGCGGTGGCCTTTCGACTAGGGTACGCTTCAATCCAATTGGTCAGGTGATCCTTGAAAACCAATAAATATTTCCCCCCCCCCTCTTTCTGGTAGTTCAGTGAAATCCACTTGCACCCTTTGAAACGGCCAGACCGCCAGAGGCCGACCTCCCTTCTCTGTCTTCTTTGCTCGTGCTTTATTAACCTTCTGGCAAATTAAACATTTCCAGGCAATAGCATGTGCCATAGGCCACATATCTTTACTCCAATACAGGGGTTTGACTAAATTTATCATCCCCTCTGTTCCCAAATGGCTTCCTTCATGTATCTTTTCTAGTATGTTCAGCATGACTGACTTAGGGAGTACTAGTTGTCTCTCTGGGGTTTCCCATCCAGCCGCTTTCTTTTCCCACCCTTCTTTCTCTATAAATTCCCGCTCCTTTGGAGTGAAGCTGAGGTTCGTTAAATCCTGTGGGTCCACAACTGGTATTCTTAGAGTACACTGCTGGATTACCTCTTCCCGTGGGGTCCCTCCGGCCGCCTCCCGAGCCCTAAGGTCCGCCCAGGCGTTCCCCTGTTCCTCGGGACTATTTCCCTTGGTATGCGCCAATATATGTACTATGCCTATTTTTCGGGGCTCCATTAGGGATTTTAACAATCGCTCGAGTAGTGCCATATGTTCTATCCGCTTTCCATCTGCCTTGATGAAACCCCGTTCCTTCCATGTCCGGCCAAAGGTGTGTACTACTCCCCATGCGTATCTGGAATCTGTCCAGATGGTTACATCCATCCCTTTTGCTAATTCCAAAGCACGGGTCAACGCCATCACCTCGCATTTCTGAGCCGACCAACTACTGGGTAGGCCCCCACTTTCTATGGTTTCCCCGTCTTCCCTCACTACTGCATATCCTGACTTTCTCTTCCCTTCTTTCACGTAACTAGATCCATCTACGAACCACCGTTCTCCGCTTCCTAACGGCTCCTCCTTTAAATCCTCCCTCACCTTAGTCATCAATTCTATGTCCCTTAAACAATCGTGCTCATCTGGCTCCCACTCCTTTCTTTCTCCTCTGAGGAATTCTGCTGGGTTCAGATTTCTGTCTGTCCCTAAAGTGATGTCAGTCCCAGTTCTAAGTATCCCTTCATATTTGACTAGACGTCGGTCGGTCATCCAGGTAGGTGCAGCCCCTGTCATTACGGCACCGATCTGGTGCGGGCTGTGAACGATTAAGGCCCCCCCGAAGGTCAATTTCCTACTCTCCAGGACTAGTTCGGCGGCTGCGGCCACGGCTTGTATACATGCGGGCCACCCCCTGACTACTGGTTCCAATGTAGTACTTAGATACGCCACTGGCTGATATCGGCCCCCTCTTTTCTGGGCCAATACCCCCACTGCGGCCGGAGAGGCCACTGTCACATATAAGTGGAAAGGTTTCTGCAAGTTTGGTAAAGCCAACGCCGGGCTTGCTATCAAAGTTTTCTTTATTTCTTCCCATCTCTCTCTGTCTGTTTCGTCCCATTGTATCTCCTCTTCTTCCTTCATCAATTTCTTATTTAGGAATGAGGTCAACCTTGCATACTGATCTATCCATAGCCTACAATATCCCAGGAGACCTAGCATCCTTCTTACATCTGTCTTTCCCTTCGGTGGTTGCAATTCCATGATTCCTCTTACTCTATCTGGGTCCAATTGTCTAGTTCCCCCTTCCAAAATGTGCCCCAGGTATTTTACCCTACGTTGTACGAACTGCAATTTTTCTTTTGATACCTTGACTCCCATTTCTCCTAGCTGATTTAGCAGCCTAATCGAATCATGTTTGACCTCTGCTTCTTTTTCCCCAATTAATAATAGATCATCCACATAGGACAAGAGTAGGTTGGAGCCTCCTGTCCGGAACCCTTCTAATTTTTCTCCTAGGGCTTGTCCAAATAGAAGGGGGCTTTCAGTATACCCCTGGGGCAACACCGTCCACCTATACTGCCGTTTTTGTCCTGTCTGAACATCCTCCCATTCAAAGGCAAACAAATCTCTGCTGCCTTCGTCTAAGGGGCAGCTCCAAAAGGCATCTTTTAAGTCTATAACCGTATACCACCGGGTGGTGGGTGGGATCCGGCTCAGTAAGGTATAGGGGTCGGGGACCACTGGGAACCTGGGTATCACTATACTGTTTATATTTCTTAGATCTTCTACCATCCTGTATTTTCCATCCTTTTTCTGTACTGCCAGTATTGGGGAATTAAAGGGCGACATCGTAGGTTCCAGTAGCCCCTGCCGAACCAATTCCTCTACCACCGGTTGCAGACCCATCCTAGCCGTCCTTTTCATCGAATATTGGGGTGTCCATGAATGAGTGATTCCTGGTTTAACTGTAATCTTAATAGGGCTGATATTTAATCTACCGACCGTCTTCCCATCTGCCCATACCCTTGAGTCTATTTGACTTTCATCCTCTTCTCTTAATATATACATAGGCATTCCTTGAGCCATATCCATCAATTGGTAGCCCAGTTGGACCATCAGGTCCCTCCCCAATAGGTTTATTCCTGACTCTGGTATGAATAAAAGTGATCCCCTAGCCTTCCAATCCCCTCGAGATATTTCTGTGTCTTCTAGTAGGTTAACCTCTTTCGGCTTTCGGCTTACCCCCACCACCTTTAGGTTGTGATGGGTCTTATTTACCCCGGGTATTGGTACGGATACTGACGACCTGGTTGCTCCGGAGTCCACAAGGAACATCAGGGACTTCCGGAGGGGACCCACAAAAAGATTCACCAAGGGTTCATGCCGGGTCCCGAGGCCTGAACCGGAGTCTCCCTATTCGTCATAGAGACTAAACAGTTCGGCTGTCTCCTCCCTGGGGGTCCGCTGGACCGTCTCTTTTCTCACTGGGTATACTTCGGGTAATTGGTCCCTAGGAGTTCGGCAGTCTCGGGCAAAATGTCCTACCTTCTGACATCGGTAACACACCAGACCCATATCTCGGGGGCCTCCCCTCCCTCTCTGCCATCCTCCTCTTCCCCTGTATCCTGCATTCCCTCTTCCTGTCTGCTCTTGTCGGGTCTCCGTCTCCTTTGATTCTCTCGCCCCTTCACCAGCCTTCTGCATTGCTGTTACCATCATTTGACACTTCTGTTTCTGCTTTACTGCGTCCCTATTTACAAAGACTTGTTGGGCGGCTCTGACCAATTCGCTGGTGGCTGTATCCTGCCAATTCATTTTCTGTAATTTCTTTTGTATATCTGGCCAAGCTTTGGTGACAAACTGCATCTTCAGCAAATTGTCAAAAGCTGGTGTGTCTGGAAGTACTCCTGAGAATTTTGTCAAGTGGTCCCTTATTCGCTGTATAAAATCCCCCGGGGACTCATCTTTAGCCTGATTTACTTCAAATGCTTTGGTTAAGTTCGTGCTCTGGGGCACTGCTGATTTAATACCCTCAATTATAATGTCTTTTAAATCCTTCATTTTTGTCCTATCCTCAGCCACGTTCGGATCCCACTCGGGATCCTGAAGGGGGTACTTGATATCTCCTGCCACCCGGTTTTGATCATCCTGGGCTCTTGTTTCCCAGTATTGCATAGCTGCTCTCCTAATCAAGGTTCGTTCCTCTGGCGTGAATAGATGTCCCAAAATATACATCAATTCTGTGTAGGTATAAAGATGGGGACCCATCCACATTTGCAATGCTTTTGCCACTTCCTGACTGTTCTCATGCAATTTTGGCAGTGTCTGCTTTAATTCCCTTAACTCTGAGGGTTTTATTGGGCTCTCAACCCACACCATCACCGCCCGTCCTGCAGCATTTATTCCCCCAGGGGCTTCCCTTAACGGAAAATTATGAACTTGCGAGGGTCGTCTCCGGCTGTTGAGCCGAGGGCTCCCCTCAGGCAGTGGGTAGTTCCTTAGGTCCTGCCTACATTGTTCCAATTCCTTGCGGAGATTATGGTGCCTGAGTTTGCCTTCCAACTCCTCCATTTTCTCCTGTACAGGACTAAGTAGTTTTTTCAGGTCTAAGGTTGCTAACCCAACTCCTACTGGGGACTCGTAAGGGGGCGCCGTAGCCTCTGGGCTTGCGGGAGATGTCACGGCTTCGTATCCCGGGGGTTGATCCCGGACCACTCCGGGCTGCCTGGCCGGTTGCAGAGGACCCGGCACGTCCGGAGGAGGTCCAGGCAACCGCACGGTGCTTGGCGGGGGTTTTATTTCCTCTTCATCTGACTCTGGACCCGTATCTTTTAGAGGGAACTGTTTTACAGGGGGGGGCTCAGGTCCGTAAAAGGTTACGTGGGACCAAAGTTCAATGTATGGTTTTTCCTTGTCCTTTTTGGTCTTCAAGAGATAATACTTCAACTGCCTTATCCAGTAGGGATCAGTTTCCCCCTCTGGGTTCCAATTATATTCTCCTCCTGGTCCTATGGGATATTTAGGCCAGACCACCCGGCAATAATTGATCAATGTTACTTTGGACAATCCCTGACTATAAGGTCTTATCTCCTTGTCATCCCATTGCAATAATACCTGACCGAGGGGACTATTTGGGTCAATAGGATCTTTCTCCTTGACCTCTCTTCTGCAGGTGCTTTGTACCTTTCCCATTTTGTCACTGATCCGCTCCTTTTCCTATTTCAACTTTCATGCAATTCAGTCACTACTGGTGGCGACCTGGGCGCGGCATTCACCGGCCAGGAGCTGCGCACACCCACACTCACTCGGCCAAGGGAATCCTAAGTCCCGACCTTCCACTCAACACACACACTGGATCAGTGACACACACACCACCCACCAGTTTCACCTCCCAACCTATCCTGGTTCCCGAATGTCCCTATGAGCCACTCTATTCCCTTTCCTCACCCCGTGGGTGTTTCCTTATACTCACCCCTTTCAGTCCAGTGCCACTCCCTTCTGGCTTGTGAACTGGCAGGCGTCCCTGCAGGGTATCGTAGTCCCAGACTACTCAGTCTTTCCCGACCTCTTTCTCTGATCTCCTTTTCCTTATGTCGGTTCTCCGTCGTTCAACCCTCGGAGTCAGTCACTACGGGGTCTGAACGCAGGTCCCTCCGAAAAGACCGGAGTGGCGCCGGACCTCCCCTCAAGACCCCGCTGCGCAGACCGTCGAGGGCCCCACGTTGGGCGCCAAAATTGTGAGAAGTTACCTTTGACGTGGTTACGTAATTAGACAAGGAGACACCGAAATAAGGTCTAGCCTTTCCTTTTATTGATTTACGCGTTTGCAAAGGCGGGCCCCTCGACCAAGAGTGGAACGAGAAGCCCCGCAGAAAGCACAAGCCAAAGCTTATAACCCTGTAGCTGCCGCCCCTCGTTAGAGGCTTGGCTTACAATCTACCTATTACAAAAAGACACATTTCTAATACATTTACCAATCTACTCTCTCTATTCGTGTTTTTACCTTATTTGGCAGTCTTAACTCAACTTCCTCATCTTGGCCCTGGCTAGCTGACGTGGCACCCTGGGTCTTTCACTGAGTTCGAGACACATCCTGTTTTATTAATTCTCACATATACAATAACCTGTGTTTGATTCTTACATTGCATCCCTATCTGTTGTCCCTCTTTAACGATTTGAACCATTTCTTAGTGGAGCCTTTCCATTGATCTCAGCAGACTGTAGATGGTGACCCAAAAAGAAACCTTATTAATGCACTTTTTCTGTAAGCGATTAAAGTATAGACTTGGGCATCTTTCCTTGGTCAAATCTGAGCTTAACTGTAGCAGAAATGACTTGCCGTTTATGTCGTAAACTCTATGGGTTGCTGCAATGAAGACTGGTGTGTGTGTATCTTGCAGAAAGGCAGACGAATAAAACCTCTCTAATCGGGGCTGATAGATTTCTTTAAAGGAAGGCCATTGCTTAAAAGGGGGCTTTTTGTTTACTTTTATTTATTCTGAGGAAATTCGAGGAAGAGCTTATAGCTCAGCACAAGAAACAGCAAAGGTCTCAGATTGAATTATTGGCATATCTAGACAGAAGAATCATGCAGTGATATGAAAGACCCCTTCACTGGGATGCCAGTCAGAGTCAGTACTGGGATAAATGCACAAACATTCTGACCTCATTTTAGGTGGCTTCCTTTAAAAAAAAATATACTAAACTGAACTGCTGAAACAGTTTTCTTGACTCCTTTTCACTTCTGACATTCTCTTCCAAGTGATCCCCCTCCCCAAACTTGAGCTGGGAAGAATATTAAATCTTAAAGTGGGTGCAAAATGACTTATGGTTTATTTACAAGTCCTTTTCAGAAGAAATAGCACTGTGACCTTTCGGTCACGCTACTGGCTGTTAAATGGTGTTTCTAAAATTAAACTGTTCCTCTCAGTCTGTGGTAATTGGTAAATCCACTTTGCAGGACCTTCCTATGCACATTTGCTCAGAAGTAAATCCTGAGTTTAGGATTGCGAACTAATTACTCAAACAGGCCTATAATTCTTATTTTGCATTATATGAACAAGGAGTTGCATGCGGTTCTACAGAATGAAGTCCTGTATTGAGTCAGAATCCACCTGACATTTAAACAGCTATATAAATATTTTCATTTTAGTAATGTCTGTCTGCAGTTTTACCAAAGAAGTATGTATATTTTCTTTCCAATATGGTATTGAGAAGCAGTCTTTTTCTGTATAATGCTGCTGATGTTCTAAATAAAGCACTTTTGGGTGAGACACGTCTTGATGAAGAAAACGCAAAGGCAAAACATTGTTTGGTAATTTTACAGGCAGAGATATAACCTGATCTGAATGCGATAAATGCATCCCACGTGTGAGATTAACTGAGATCTAGGTAAAACATCTATCCATATTGAGCATACCGGCTTCCTCTTCAACCTGCTGCTCTTTTATAAGCATGTTAATTAAAACGTGAAGGCAGATGGCGAATCTGAAATGGAACATATTAGGCTAACCGCAATACCTTGGTGTAATGTAAATTACCTAGCCAAACCCAAGCACTTGACGAACATAAATAGGTGCTGTTGTTCCTATACTTAGTAGCAGGATGTTCGCTGTGGAGAGGAGGCTGCAGGGACGGCCCTCTCAGGGATATTCCAGGCCCCTCCCTGAATGTTCAGTTTTCACTAAGAAAAAGAAGAAAATTAAGTCTTACCCGTACTCATGGCAATATGCGGGAAAGTGTGCATGTAGCAGTTGCCCAATACGAAGTCAAATTGCTCCACTTTCTCCTTTGCACCCTAATGTGTCTAGTTGCGGACTTCCTTAGTGGAGTTCTGTTCCTTTGTGTGAGCTACGAACTCAAGCCAAAGAGCTTACAAATAATAATAATCATAATCATAATCATAATCATAATCATAATAATAATAACAATAACAATAAATTCCTTCCAGTAGCACCTTAGAGACCAACTAAGTTTGTTCTTGGTATGAGCTTTCGTGTGCATGCACACTTCTTCAGATACACTGAAACAGAAGTCACCAGACCCTTATATATAGTGAGAGGGTGGGGAGGGGTATTACTCAGAAGGGTGGTGGGAATGGGTGATAGGCTGATAGCTGTGGTAAACCTGTTGACGACTGTTAACGACTGCAATTAGTCTTACAGGAAAAAACAAGGGGTGAGAAAGTTAAAAATAGCTTTGTCATGTACAATGAGATAAGAATCCAATGTCTTTGTTCAGACCAGGTCTCTCCATGGTTTTAAGCTTGGTAATGAGTTGCAATTCAGCAACTTCTCTTTCCAGTCTATTTCTGAAATTCCTTTGCAATAAGACAGCTACTTTGAGATCTTGTATAGAGTGTCCTGGGAGATTGAAGTGTTCTCCTACTGGTTTCTCTGTCTTGTGATTCCTGATGTCAGATCTATGTCCATTTATCCTTTGGCGTAGGGTTTGGCCTGTTTGCCCAATATAGAGAGCTGAAGGGCACTGTTGGCATTTGATGGCATACACAATGTTAGACGATGAGCAATTAAATAGTCCTGAGATGGTAGAAGTGTGCATGCACACGAAAGCTCATACCAAGAACCAGCTTAGTTGGTCTCTAAGGTGCTACTGGAAGGAATTCTTTTATTTTTTATTTGTTTTGACTATGGCAGACCAACACGGCTACCTACCTGTAACAAAGAGCTTACAATATGTGATCCCAATGCCAGCTCATCTCTAAAGAGGAAGGGGGCTGTGTATCCTAGGCAGCTTCAGAAATAATAGCATCTTTAGGCCCCGTGAACCGGCAAGGTTTGTGCTTGCAGTTCCTCTGAGGGGCGACTCGACTTGTGCAGCTTCCTCAACACTCTACAGTGGAACCTCGACTTACGAGCGATTCGACTTACGTGTTTTTTGACTTACGAATGACTTCCGGGAGAAACAAAATGGCCGCCACAACCGAATTTTTCGACTTACGAATGGAAGCCACGGCCGCTTTTAATAGGATTTTTTCGACTTACGAATTTCGACTTACGAATTTTCGACTTATGAATTTTTTTTCGCTCAATGCATTCCTATGGGGATTCGACTTACGAATGTTTTCGACTTACGAAAATTGCGTCGGAACGCATTATCGTCGTAAGTCGAGGTCCCACTGTATTCTCATTGACAGATGTATAACAGGCCCGTAGGGCAGGATTGGAGAGCTGGAGGAGCCCAACTGCAGAGGACAGTCAGTTACACATCAGCTCTCACCTATCCTGCTGCAACTTTTAATGAGTGAACACAGCGAAATGGTTAGCACACTTGTTTGGGCTGGCAGATAGATAGATAGATAGATACATAGATAGATACATAGATAGATAGATAGATAGATAGATAGATGATAGATAGATAGATAGATAGATAGATAGATAGATAGATAGATAGATGGGTAGATAGATAAGTTATGAAAGACATCAAGCTGCAGAGCAAGAAAAGAGAATGCCTCACGGTTCTTATTGACTGTTGGAGATGGACTGACGTGAGGGTGGGGGTGGGCTGAAAAGGACATATTTCAATTTGATCTTCTTTCTGGCTTAAAGGACTATGATGTTCGGATATGGTTACTGGCATAGATGATTATATGTTTAAATTAGGAGTTATGTAGGGGGAAATTTAGCTAAAAATCCCGAGACCAGAGGGAGGTAAGGGTGTAAAAAGTACAAAATTAGGAGTTTGAAATTAGGTTAAAGTAAGGGAATTGGATAAGATTATAGGAAAAGAGCAGAAGTACCAAGATGCTGGGGTTTGGAAAAAGGAGTGGTTTAAGTAAAACGATTCTTGTATTTTATGATGTTTTAAAATTTAGGAGTAGGAAAACTGTTAGAGAGGAATGATAATGAATTCAACAGAGGGGGACTTGAGGAAGTCAATCGAAATACGGACCTTTATTGGCAAGGATCCTTCATGTACACATATAATGTGTACATAAGCCCTAATGATGAGGGTCCAATAGAAGACATTGCAACAGCTGGGCTTTGTTCAGTGTAAGACCAAGTTAGCTAATAACAGAAAGTAGAAACCCCAGTATTTCCCAACAGTGAACAATGTTAATGACTTTTGACCAATGTAAGGAGCTGGCCATAGTAAGCATTTATTACCAAGGTGCTATGCATTGAATTTATTTCCCCTTCATTGCTTGACATTGGAGCCGTGAATCAAACACTTGCTATTTGCTTTCCGTTGTGCAAGCAATTTCCTTGATATACTGATAATCAAACGACACATCTTTACAAATTGACTGTACATTATTTTGCAATTGGTTTAAAGGACAATGAAAAACTGAAGCCCATTTCTATTTTATATAGTCTCATATTTATGGCACTCTTGTACCATAAATATTGCTTCACAAAAGAAAAGAAAAGAACCAGTTTTTCTCCCGGACAATAAATTCTCTACAGAAAAATATTGGATTGCAGTATAAACAATGATTTTTAGCAACCTTGTTCTAAGGAGAAGAGTCTGTAATGAACATCATTTTACTGTAGTAGCAGAAGAAAAATAAAGTTTGGGTACCATCCAGACAGAGTGAAGAACCTTTAGGCTGCAATCCTATGACCCATATACAGTGGTATCTTGGAAGTCGAAAGGTATCGGTTCTGGAAGTTTGTTCGACTTCCAAAATGTTTGGAAACCAAGGAACCATTTCAATTTTAAAAAGAGATAAGCCAGGGCATGCATCAAGCTGACAGCATCCATAATTTGGTTGGGCTTCTAAGAATTTGGTAGTCTGATCACAGGTCTATATTTTAATCCTGAATAATAGACTCAATGACTCAGTTTTGATGCCATGATTTTCGACTCCATGGATACATAGATTCCTCTACCTTTTCGTAGACTGTGTCTTAGATTAAAATGACTAATTTGTTTTTCTCTTGTCTTTATCGACCATCACGGAGCATCAGAGACTTCATTTTTTCCCCAATTCCCCCCCCCCATTTTTCTTCCTTCTAATTAAACCAGTTGGAGCTTTTAAAAATTGAATTCTTTCCTTTCCACCTCAGCAGAAATCAAAAGAAATTGATTTTGCCCAGGGCTACCTATTTTTACCATCACTAATCTGGGGGGCTCCAACACTATGTTTTGGACTATGCCTGCTTTTTTATGATGCACGGAAACGCCGTTTACCTTCCCGCTGGGAAGTTTTAACCCAAAGTGCTACCCGTGTCCCTTTTGCAAGGTGGTACTGTGATCTAAACCACAGAGCCTAGGGCTTGCCAATCAGAAGGTCGGTGGTTTGAATCCCCGCGACGGGGTGAGCTCCCGTTGCTCTGTCCCTGCTCCTGCCCACCTAGCAGTTCGAAAGCACGTCAAAGTGCAAGTAGATAAATAGGTACCGCTTCAGTGGGAAGGTAAACGGCGTTTCCATGCGCTGCTCTGGTTCGCCAGAAGCGGCTTAGTCATGCTGGCCACCTGACCCGGAAGCTGTACGCCTGCTCCCTTGGCCAATAAAGCGAGATGAGCACTGCAACCCCAGAGTTGTTCGCGACTGGACCTAATGGTCAGGGGTCCCTTTACCTTTACCTTTACTGTATCTTTAACAGTAGCAAAGAGGGTGAGTTGCCTGGTTTGTAGTCTCTTCCATCATTGTGGCAGGAGAAACCATAAGTTTCTCTGCCATTGATCCATGATGCTTAGCAAGTTAAAGAAACCTCTGTGTTGCAGTCTTCAAACAGAAACCAAGAACGAGCAATTCATTTTCATGTTTAGGACGCTTCATCCGGAAGGGTTGAATTCGGAAATGGGTCTTGGTTGCTTTATTTAGCTCTGGTTTAGGAGTGATGTTGCTTTAACTGTGTTCATTCATGATTATAATGGAATTCACCTGGTGCCATGAGTGGGTTTATAAGCTTCTGTACTTCTGATAACCAACAGCAGTGGTTACATATTCATATGACCACTGCTCCTTGAAAACTTCCATTGTATATTGAGGTATGCAGTTATATTTCATTATTATATTAGTGCTATGTTTTATTGAATTATGTATATTTGCATTAGATGTATTGATTTCATGGATTACTGTGATACATGTCCATGCAGGTTTTTGGTTGTTTATCTATATTTTGCAGTTACATGCTGAAGAAGACGTACACGAAACAGTGTCAATACCGGATCACTGTCCGTTGTCTTACTGTTATTATACATGGAAAAAATATACTACTTTCATTGGCCGTAGTATTGATCCATGATGGGCAACCCTGGCTGTTCACGTTGCCTTTCCATCACGAGCCCTTTGGCCCTGCGAAATCGCACCACGGTGATGTAGATTGTTGGAGTATATGCAGGGAGTGAAAGCATGAATGAATGAACAAGAGCAGGATTACTGGTCGGAAGTGGGAAAGCTTCTTTGTCATGAGATTCAGCACCTAAAATATGGATAAGAGGATGTGGTTGTGCTAATCCTGGCTCTGAGCTGGATTAACTTTTTCAGAAAGAAAAAGAAAAATGCTGTCTCTGCTGCACAAGGCTGCTTTTTGATGTAGCATGCATAAAAGGCACAACCTGTTTTTGGTTTTTGTTTATACTGCAGGCATAAATGTGCTGCTTAAATGTCTATAAAATAGGCAGGCTTAACATTATTTTGGTTTGGATTTCTGCCTTAGCTGGTAAAAAACCAACAAAAAACAGCTGGAGCTGAGGTGACAGTTCTAAGAAAGTCGAGGATAAAAATATAAAGCAACAACAATGAGAATTTCAGGAAAGCATCGGACAACACAGTAAAACCAGCCAGGGAAACACCAGATAAAATATATGTAAACAGTGGAAAGCAGGTGATCTATCAGTCGTCCTGAAAAGTCACTAAAAGCACGAAATAAACGCAAGTCCACATGTCTACAGAAAGAGCTCTACAATTTGGTGCCACTATTGAAAAGGCTCTTTCTTTCTGTTAGCTCTTCTTGACCTAACACCCTGCTTCTCCACGCAGGAGGAAGTTTCCGGAACAGGTTGATATTAGTGGGTAGGTTTGTGTGTCGGATTTCTCCAATGCTATAAAAACTTTTCAAAATAGGCATCCTCTCCTCTTATTCAGATGCAATACCTGGAGTCTGGCTTTTTGCCAGCTATCTGTCTTTCAGTGAGGTATAAGACTGAGGTATGGAATACTGTGTCCAGTTCTGGGCACCACAGTTCAAGAAGGATACTGACAAGCTGGAACGTGTCCAGAGGAGGGCAACCAAAATGGTCAAAGGCCTGGAAACGATGCCTTATGAGGAACGGCTTAGGGAGCTGGGTATGTTTAGCCTGGAGAAGAGAAGGTTAAGGGGTGATATGATAGCCATGTTCAAATATATAAAAGGATGTCATATAGAGGAGGGAGAAAAGTTGTTTTCTGCTGCTCCTGAGAAGAGGACACAGAGCAATGGATTCAAACTTCAAGAAAGAAGATTCCACCTAAACATTAGGAAGAACTTCCTGACAGTAAGAGCTGTTCGGCAGTGGAATTTGCTGCCAAGGAGTGTGGTGGAGTCTCCTTCTTTGGAGGTCTTTAAGCAGAGGCTTGACAGCCACCTGTCAGGAATGCTCTGATGGTGTTTCCTGCTTGGCAGGGGGTTGGACTGGATGGCCCTTGGGGTCTCTTCCAACTCTATGATTCTATAAGACGAATACTATGTTCCATTTAAACAATGCAAACTTGAAGCAGACTAGGTTTTATTAAAAACAACAACAACTCAGGAGCACTAGCTCTGAGGCAATTGAAGAGAGACATTTCTGGCGGGCTTTTCTCATGCCAAATATGTGTTTTACTACAAATAAAGTGGTTTGGTCACCATTCTTCAATGTAAAGAGTACATCCTACAATGGTGACAGGAAAACTATGAATTCATGCTGAGTACTGTGAGGACTTCTGACTGAGGTTTACCTCACAGACCAAAGCCTCTCCATAAGCCAGGAGCCAGTGTGGTGTAGTGGTTAAGAGCGGTAGACTCGTAATCTGGTGAACCATGTTCGCGTCTCTGCTCCTCCACATACAGCTGCTGGGTGACCATGGGCTAGTCACACTTCTCTGAAGCCTCTCAGCCCCACTCACCTCACAGAGTGTTTGTTGTGGGGGAGGAAGGGAAAGGAGAATGTTAGCCGTTTTGAGACTCCTTCGGGTAGTGATAAAGTGGGATATCAAATCCAAACTCTTCTTCTTCATAACTGCTTTCAGCTGAAACAAAATAAAATAAAAAAATTCCTTCCAGTAGCACCTTAGAGACCAACAAAGTTTGTTCTTGGTATGAGCTTTCGTGTGCATGCACACTTCTTCAGCTGAACCAACTTCAGAGGATTGTTACTATCTTATAAGACATGTTTGGTTCCCCGAGATCCTTCTATGTAGAGTGAGATATAAATATATTTTTGACAGAAAACCATTACATACTTTCCCCATAAGCCAATGCTACTTTCTAAAGCTTGGGTGAAGTATATTGTAAGGCCTTCCAAAGTTTTGAAGCCTACGCTGGAATTATCACGGAGTTAGAAAATTAGCATTTATCATTCATCATGAATATGAACCACATGCCATAAATTGCCATCCTTTATCAGACACTCTAATTTGATTGTCTAAGTGCAACAATTACGGTTTTCTCTTGAGTTCAGTCTTCAGAATATATTAGGATAAATAGACGTTTTAAAACATGAGGCATTAGTCTTTTGGGAAGAAATAGTGGATGGTCATCTATCAGGAGTCATGATTCAACTGACAGAAGTGTGTTAGCCGCATCTGAAATCATCATTATCGCTGTTCACCAGACTATATAGATTCTGAGATGAGTCCTTTAGTAAAGAAATAATGTGAAGTTTGTGACAAGTTTGTGAGCTAGTGAATGGGACAATGGATTTGAAAGAAGATTTGCCTCAGAAGCCTGATTCCTTTTCTAATTCTCCACACATCTCCAGTATTTGTGTTTGTAGTGATAATTAAGAAACTCTTTTCTATCTCTTCCAATTCAGTTCTTATTTTTATTATTATGTACAAATAAGCAATACTTTTCCTGTTGTCCTGGTGACTTTTTGCTACGTACGTACTTTCCAGGGGAAGATTAGCCATTATAGGCAAGCTGTATTTCAAGGGAATACAGGGAGACATTAGTGGTGTCTCGTTGTGGAACTCCTGATATGCTTTTAAGAAATCCAAGGATGTGATTTGAAAACTTCTACCTTTAAGTATCTTGCTCATCACCATTTTTATTCCTTGGCTCATAATTTCCATTGTACTGAATTAAATGCAAGCTGCCTAGACTTTTGGTGCCTGGCATCTAAAACTCTCAGTGGAGACATCATGGAACCAAATCATTCCATTCCTTTTAGGTTTTTCTGTTTCAGGAAGCATTTTCTTCTGGTTTATTCACTTTCCGTTCACTTAGCTTTCCTCCTGTAATTTACAAGAGAGCTTTACTACCTGCATTCTCTTAGCAATCTATTTTTTCAGCAGTTTCATAAACCTGCCTAACCATCATTATGGGGGCTTTTAGTAACAGTCAGCTATTGATTTGGCAACTTCTTTCTCTCTTATTAACCAAGCCGTTAGCTACCTTCTGCCACTCATAAATCTTTCACTTCAAAATAAATTGCAAATGCTTCTGCTCTCTTTACTTTAATGTGATAGTCTAGTAATAGCTTTTGGCTATTTATCAGTTGCATATTGATTTTCCCCTAACTTAATTATCTCTTTTTCTCCAACTTTTTTCTCAAGAACATATTTCCATTTCCCCCCAATGTTGTTAAATAACATCTCATGAGAGCTCTTCCTAAATGAGGAGATATGCTAAACGAATCTATGAAAACTTCATTTTCATTTCACCAAATGCATTCCTGGTCAAGGACTTGAGTATCAATTTGTCAGCCAAGAGAATGTGAACTGAATTGCCAGATCTGCAAGATCAATTCAGTGTACCTTTGATTAACCTTTCTCTCCCCCCACCCCATAGTACAGCCTTGGGGAAGTGGATAAGGCTGGTGGGGCTAGATTTTATCTCCCCCACTTCCTGTGGTCCCATGAACTTTATTGGTTGTGCCAACTCTGTATGCTAAAGGAACCAGATCTCCTGCTGCCCCCCTTTAAAAAACTTTTAAAAATAGGACAGCTGGGAACAGTGCCACTGATGACCTTGAATATATTGTTGTGCACCACCCCAATTATTATAACATAACATACATAACATACATAAAACAAAACATAAAACATAACATACATAAAACAAAACACAACACAACACACAACACACCACAACACACCACACACCACACACCACACACCACACACCACACCACACCACACCACACCACACCACACAACACAACATAACATAATACAGTCCAACCTCGGTTGTTGAATGTAATCTATTGCAGAAGCCTGTTTGGCTTCCAAAACGTTTGACAACCAAGGCACAGCTTCCCATTGGTTGCAAAAGCTTCTTGCACTCAAGCGGAAACCGTGTCGAACATTTGGGTTTCAAAAAACGTTAGAAAACCAGAACACTTATTTCCGCCAGGTTTTCAGCATTCGGGAGCCGAGAGGTACAATAACGGAGGCGTTTGGGAACCAAGGTTTGACTGTAATATATTATGAGGTTATCATTTTTTTAAAAGTTTTTATAAAAGACTTTTATAAAGTCTACTTGCATGAATTGCCAATTTGCATTAATGATATGGTATTGTACAGAATAATTGGTTAATTATATATATATATGTATATATATCCTATATAATAATTCCCTAATGTCCCCACGTCCGCGGGTGTGTGTCAGTGGAAATTTTCCACTGCGCATGTACGAGACGGACGCAGGGATTGGTGTGGCCGGAGAGGGGGGCGTGGACGGGGGCGTGTTCAGAAGACAGTGGCGGCGCACGCGCTTTATCAGTTGCGCCAGCGCCGCCGCCACGCACGGATGTTTCCCTCGCAGGGAGGGCGCGGGGCCGCCGCCTCCAGCGCTGCTGTCGGCCATCTTCAGCGGACCTTTCCGCTGTAGGAGTGGGGGCAGCGGCGCAATGCGCCGCTGCCCCCAGCCTCCTCCTGCCGACGCTCCCTCCGCCCGGGACAGGGGTTGCTCCGCCGCCGCCGCCCGCCCGCCCCGCGATGAGGCGACGCTCCCCCCATATACCCCGACGCCCCCCCCACCTGAAGCGGAGCCTCCTGCTGCCGCCCGCCGCCTCCATTTCGGGCGCTTTCGGCGCCTCCATTTCTGCTGGCGCCCGCAGCCACCGCTGCAGCCGCCTTACCATCCCCCCGGCAGCAGCAGCAGCCTGGGCCGCTGCTTCCAGCCCAGCCCGGAGCCCGAGCCGCCGCCTCCCCCGTCGCCACCGCCTCCTCCGCAGCCGCCCGCGACCCAGGAGCTGATCTCGCCGCCGCCGCCGCCAACGCCGAGGCTGGCGAGGCCCACTGCTCGGGCTCCGGCTCGGCCTGCTGGCGGACGGAGGAGCCTGCCCGGCCAGGAGGGGGGAGGGAGGGGGGAGGGAGAGCAAGCGAGGCCCGCGCGCCCTTACGCAGGCGCTTTCAGGCGGCCGGGGGTGAAGCGGCGGAGGGGAGGGGGGTTGATCTTAGAGGCGGCGGCGACAGCGGCGTTGCGGGGCCACTCACGCGCTGGTTGGGCGGCTGGCGCGCGCGTGGGGCCCAGGCGCTCCAACAGCTCTCCTCCTCCTCCTCCCCCCGCCCTCCTGCGTCCCTCCCTCCACGCCAGCCAGCCTAGCCTAGCCGGGCACTTTGTTTGTGTCCCACAAGGCAACGCCGTGGCGGCGACTGTTGTGAAGCGGGAGGGAGGGAGGGTTGGCGGAGAGCAGTGGGCGGGGCCACGAGCGGCCGTCGGAGAGGGCGGGGCCAAAACTGGAGATTGGGGAGGGGGAAGGGGAAGCGGCGGAGGGAAAAGCGTTTGGCGTCAGGTCGTTCGCGCTGCTGCCGCCCGCACACCTCCAGCGGAGCCTCCCGTTCCAGGAGGCTCCCGCCGCCGCCTTTCTTCTAGAGCCCGTAATCTTTACGGGCTTACTTTACTAGTATGTATATATATGTATATATATGTATATATATGTATATATATATATGTAAAGGGACCCCTGACCTGGGGCCCATATATATATATAAAATTTATAGGTTATTGTTATTATGTTGCTGTTGATGAAAACAACAACACAGCAATAGCTCAGATGAATCATTAGCTATTGGATGATCAAGAAAATATGTCACCTCTTAGAAACAACTAAGTGATTTTGTAGAAATACAACTCTTAGTGAGTTGTCATTTATTTTTTACTTTGTGTGGCTCAGGTTCCCCATTCATATCTCCCACATCATGTTTGTTTGTTTGTTTGTTTGTCTCTCTCTCTCTCTCTCTCTCTCTCTCTCTCTGTGTGTGTGTGTGTGTGTGTACACACACACACACACACACACACACACACACAAAAGTGTATTATAAACCTAGTTCCCTAAAAGGTGAAGAATAGGATTTGATGTAGTCGTTTCATTTTAAGGGGGGTGGAGAATCCTTTGAGAAGCTGAGCAGCCTTCTTGCCTAGTATTTTAAACTAGGTGAGACATTTGGATCACTGGCTTTGCACTGGTCATAAAAAGGGTTGTAATTTTCTTTCTTTCTTTCTTTCTTTCTTTCTTTCTTTCTTTCTTTCTTTCTTTCTTTCTTTCTTTCTTTCTTTCTCTCTCTCCCTCCCTCCCTCCCTCCCTCCCTCCCTCCCTCTCTTTCAAAAGCAGTTATTGCAAAGACACTTTGTCACTGCTCAGGTGTTCCTTTGGGCACTATGATTTGTCACTCGAAGGCGTTGTGTTGTCAAATAGTCTCTCTCTGCTTCCGCAAAGGAGCCTGGGGCACATGTCTTGGAACATGCAGAGCAAATCCCTTGGAGCCTTGTGCAGTCTTTAATAGCAGTGGAGCAAAGAGGAATTCAGCATGCCACAAGGTCCAGTGCCTTTCCATGCCAGCAAGTGCTTGTACCTGTTGAATATTTACCGGACACCAAACAGTTAAAAGTCCAAAAACGTCCGGATAGGAGCATGCCAAGGTCTTACATGGGAATGCCTATGGGGGTCCGTGAGTTCTGCCTATGTTGGAAGCACAATGGTTGGGAGAAGAAAAGAGCGTTGGAATGGAAAACCTTGCCCTGTTAGAGTCAGTTTTGCCTCTTTCCTTTCCTTTCAAGACAGAAGTACTGTTTTGGGGGGACAGGGGGCGGGAGGGTGTGGGGGACTCCCTGGTCCTGAATGGGGTAACTGTGCCCCTGAAGGACCAGGTGCGTAGCCTGGGAGTCATTTTGGACTCACAGCTGTCCATGGAGGCGCAGGTTAACTCTGTGTCCAGGGTGGCTGTCTACCAGCTCCATCTGGTACGCAGGCTGAGACTCTACCCCGCCCATCTGGCCGGGTCTCCCCAGCCACTCTGGGCGGCTTCCAACAAACATCAAAATACATTAAAATATCACAGATTAAAAACTTCCCTAAACAGGGCTGCCTTCAGGTATTTTCTAAATGTCAGGTAGTTGTTTATCGCTTTGACCTCTGATGGGAGGGCGTTCCACAGGGCGGGTGCCACTACCGAGAAGGTATTTAAATTTAAAGGGGGAAAAAAGAACACAAGAAGAGCTCTGCTGAATCAGTCACTACCCAGAAGGCCCTCTGCCTGGTTCCCTGTAACTTCACTTCTCACAGTGAGGGAACTGCAAGAAGGCCCTCGGAGCTGGATCTCAGTGTCCGGGCAGAACGATAAGGGTGGAGATGCTCCTTCAGGTATACAAGGCCAATGACGTTTTGGGCTTTAAAGGTCAGCACCAACACTTTGAATTGTGCTTGGAAACGTACTGGGAGTCAATGTAAGTCTTTCAGGACCGGTGCTATATGGTCCTGGCAGTTGCTCCCAGTCACCAGTCTAGATCAGTTGTAGTTTCCAAGTTATTCTGGATTAGTTGTAGTTTCCAAGTCACCTTCTAACGAAGGATTAAGCACAGCGCATTGCAGTAGTCCAAGCAGGAGATAACCAGAGCATGTACCACTCTGGCGAGACAGTCTGTGGGTAGGTAGGGTCTCAGCCTGTGTACCAGATAGAGCTGGACACAGAAGTGACTTGTGCCTCCATGGACAGCTGTGAGTCCAAAATGACTCCCAGGCTGTGCACCTGGTCCTTCAGGGGCACAGTTACCCCATTTAGGACCAGGGAGACCCCCACACCTGCCTATCCGCCCCCCAAAAAACAGGGGTATCAACCTCAATCCATTAACTATAATGAAACTGGGGGGATTTTCTCAAGAACTTTGTGATGGGGTATACGACTCTTCATATCCAAGTTAAAAGGTGAAAAATCCCACCGACCATGCCCAGGCCCCGAGGCTGGGCACAGGTGGGGCAGTGATTTTTGTTTACATCACTTTGAAACTTCCGTAGAAATGTTATTTAAACACCTTGGAAAAAAGCAATCCATCAGTGCTCTTGGTATCTGAAGTTGTTCTTTGGGTTTTTCAAGCATGCTGAAATAAGATTGTTTCAAAGCAATGAAATGCAAATGATTTCTGTTTCAGCATGGTTAATTGCAAAACTCTCGTTGACATAAGCGACAGTAGTAGAAGCCCAGGTTTGAGCTCATTCTGAGCATATAATGGCTGACGTCTGCCTACAGATTGCCAACACGTTGACTGCAATGGCAGGATTACATTTCAAAATGCATTCGTTATGAATAATGCAATATGAACATCAAAGCCTGTTTTTCTTACACTACAGCTTCTCTTCCTAAATTAGAGCTCCTTTGGAGTTAGCCATGACATGACTATGACTGATGCCTCAATAATGCATTATTTAGATTTCTTTTATTCGGGAGTACTCGTAGGTAAGGGGGCATAATGTCCCAGGCATTCAGTGTTTCATATTTAACCCCTTGTGGAGTTATCGTTTGCACTCAACTTAAGGTGAAGTGGTAGAGTTTGGTAGAGTTAAGAGCATTTGAGTTGGACCTGAGAGACCAGAATTCAGATCACCACTCAGCCATGAGGTCAGTCACTCTCTTTCAGCCTAGCCTACCTCAAATGGTTGTTGTGAGACTACAATGAGTAGGGGGAGCAAATAAATAAATAAATAAATAAATAGTATCAAGTGGCAACCTTTGCAGAAAGTTTCCCATTGTATTTTAACAGCCAAAGGAGGAATGCAAACCTGGAGTTATTCTTGCGTCAATCACCCCTCAGGCTACAATTTCACATAGAGAAGAGGATAGGACTGTTATGATTTTTGTCCAAGCCGAGCGGCAGACAGCTGCAGCTTGGATGGTCTGACATTTGCCTGTCTCACTAAGCCGTGAGAAAGCTGCCTTATCTTTTCCTATATGGAATGTTTATGTTTCACTGTACTATAGTAATCCTAGCCTTTGTGCTCTCTCTTCTGGCTAGACCTGACGCCGGACAGACGGCTTTATGGCAGCTCTGTCTTATTGAGCTGGAGCAGAGATTCTCTCTGCACTATTCCTACAATAAATAGTTTAGCTTTAATTATGGCTTGTGTGTGTTGTTCTTCACGCTGGGAACAATCACATATGACTGTGCCACCGGACTCTCTGTAGCCGGGGATGTGCACACACGGCTTTGCTCTGGCTTTGGGGCAGTCTCACAAACTGCCCCAGGCGGGGTATTTGCTAACAAGGACAGGGGAGGTAAGGTTGACCTTCTTCAGATGTTGTGTTTCCCTGCAAATGATACCGCCACAAGGTAACATGGAAACCTAGTATCACAGAATTAGAATACTTCCACTTAGTAATCCCTGTGTGATCTGCCAAGATGAATGCGATAAGATCGCTATTTGAAAAGAGGACTTTTCTGGGTTTACAAGGCAACACAAGTCCCTGTATTTCCTTCCTTCCTTCCTTCCTTCCTTCCTTCCTTCCTTCCTTCCTTCCTTCCTTCCAAGTGCTGAGGGTTGGTTATAGAACAAAAACTTGCCTTAGAGTTGGCCTTAGAGCACAAAACCCTTAGAGCGCAAAACCCTGCATTCGGCAGCCATCTTCCTGAAAACCAACCTCCCTGCCTTCCTTCCTTCCTTCCTTCCTTCCTTCCTTCCTTCCTTCCTTTTCTAAAATCAACGATGCTATAGCTGAATCTCTCCCCACCTTTCCTCATCACGTAAAAAGAGTTTGTACTCATATGCATAGATACCTGCCAACTTCAGCGCACTAGTTCAGAGGAATTTGAAATTCAAAAATCCATTCATCTTTTCCTGTTCCCCTTCCATTCCCTGCCCCCTGATCTGATTTGCAGCAACTTGTGGGAAAGGCAATCAAATGCAATTGCAGCTCTATCTGACCTGTCCACTGTGATGAAACACAATTGAGGCGTTCCAGGGATATTTGATTTTAATCCAAAGTTTCTTGTTTGCGGGTTCTGGAGATTCTGTCAAGCCTGTCTGAAGTATTAGTGAGTGGTGAATGGCCCCTTAGCTGTCTCTTATTAGTCACATTCTGTTCACCACTATAAGTGCCTTAATTACTAGCTTTCTTGCATTTTAATTTTTTTAAATTGGCAAATAGCACTACTTCAGAAAGAAAGAAAGAAAGAAAGAAAGAAAGAAAGAAAGAAAGAAAGAAAAAGAAAACTAGTAATACTGCCATGGGCAAGAGACAAATTAGGGGGCAAATTAAAGCAACATTGGAAAGATCCTTTGCTAAATGGGACTTCCTTGTGAGTAAATATTGTGGAGGAATATCAGCCATGGGGAAGGGCATGGCTGCACTATATGAAGTGCTGTGTGGAATTTTTAGTTTAATACCAATTTAAGTGAATTGTTGAAAAGCAATGCCAAGCAGCGCTAAAGGGCTTAGTGAGGGAGCAACCTAATAATGTTACCTCTTAAGAAGTCCTAAGCAAGGAGAAAGGTTATTGTGAAATTCCTAAGCTCATTCCCAGGGCATTGCTACAGAAATGGAGTCTGACTTAATCTCATTCCCGGCCTCTAAATGGAGCAAATTACTGAATTTTTGCTGTTCATGAGGGGTCATGCAGGGTTGGGTTTTTTGTTTTTGTTTTTTGACGATAGGTAGTAGCTACAGCTTTATATTACCAGGGAGTTAATTCTCTCATATTGAAATCCTTTTGTTGGGAAAGGGGCAGAAGGAGTTGAGAGAAGAGAAGCCCAGGAGAAAGAAGCTCTAGGGAAGGGGTGAGAAACCTTTTTGAGGTCGATGGTTTCATTTTGGGGGCTGCATGCCGGCAGTGGGGCGGAGTCAGAGGGGAAAGTGGGCAAAGTTACAGATGTGACATTTCAGCTGTGCAAAAGGTTTTGCACACTCAGTCTGTCGTGGTCTGGTCTGCTGTTAGGCAAGGCAGGCCGGGGGTTACAGGACCACGGATAGCTCCAAGTGATCAACTTGCTCCAGCAAAGATGAGAGCAGATTGAGCCTTTTAAAACAAGGGTCAGCAAACTTTTTCAGCAGGGGGCCGGTCCACTGTCCCTCAGACCTTGTGTGTGGGGGGGCAGAATATATATATTCTGTACGAATTCCTATGCCCCACAAATAACCCAGAGATGCATTTTAAATAAAAGAATACATTCAACTCATGTAAAAACACGCTGATTCCCGGTACATCCGCGGGCCAGATTGAGAAGGCGATTGGGCCGCATCTGGCCCCCAGGCCTTCGTTTGCCTACCCATGTTTTATTTTTTTTATTTTTTTCAAAAAAAATTTATTAGTTTTCCACAGTTTTTATAACAACCACAAATTACATAAACATAAACACAAGAAAAACAGTACAGAAAAGAAAACACAACATACAAAAAAAATCTACACCTAAATTTCCATTCTTCTTAATTTCACCTAAAAAATTGACTTCCTCTGAACCTCCCTATCTAAAGTTCCATGCTTTACTTCTTTAGCAGTTGTCCAATTTCTTAATTTATTTACCTCACTCCTATTTTCATCTCAAATTTCCTCTTCAGATTCACAGTCTTTTTTATTAAACTTATTCACCATACTCCCTAATTTCTAGATAATTACACTTATCCTAACTACTAGACATCTAGTTCTAAACTGAGCCTCTTTTGGCCTTCCAAAACATTCCTAAATATAGATATTACAATATTTCTTTAAGTAACTTCTAAATTTCTTCCAATCTTCCTCCACCGTCTCCTCCTTCTGGTCGCAGATTCATCCAGTCAGTTCTGCCAGCTCCATGAAGTCCATCATCTTCATTTGCCATTCTTCTATCGTTGGTATCTCAGTGTTCTTCCAATTCTTGGCAAGTAAGATTCTCGCTGCTGTTGTGGCATACAGGAAAAATCTAACATCTTTTTTGTGCCTACCCATGTTTTAAAGCATCTGCCTCTCCTGGGCTTCACACCCTTGTGTATAACTTCGGTATTCTGACCTTGTGCCGATCACACAGGATCCCCGGACGTTTCACGGTCTATTGATCCCTGTGCCACCACAGCGATCTGCTCCACCAACCAGGATTTTCCTCCCCCCTGGTAAATCACTGTCACAGTCAGGGTTTTGAATTGAACAAAAGAACAAGTGTTTATTTTAAAACTCAACAAGGTTCAGCTATTAGTTACACTGGTACATGTTCATCACTTTCTCAACCCTGTCTTAATCCTATTCTCACTTACTCTACCTCTCCACCAACCCTCATCACAACCACCACTTCTCAAGTGCCTCAACCAACTGCTTCAATCAACTGTCTCCCATCAACTGCCCTCCTCAACTGCCAACTCCTCCCCTTCTAGGTTGGGTTTCAAAGCCCCTAAGCTCCTCCTCCGGCTTCTCATTGGTCAGCCAATGGTCAGCCAATTAACCTTTTCCCCACTCCTGTACAGTCATATTTCCCCCAGGAATGGACGAACGCTACACTCCGTCTCAGGGGAAGGTACCAGTAGGATCCTAGAGATTCTGCAGCCTCCAGCTCAAGAGTCTTGGTTGTTGCTGAACTCTGGAGTCAAGAGACATGGTATATTTTAGCCAGGCAAAATGACTCAAGGTGAATGCAAAGCAGGGTTGGTGTGGAGTGCAGCCTTCGTAGAGGTTCCCAATCCTTGCTCTGAGAAAATTCTCAGGGTGTCTGATCAACCTGCCGAAAATCCATTTTTGCTTGCTCAAGTGCAGAAATTAGGGTTGTCTTGCAGAATGTATATTTGGTAAGAGGTTTTGGATTCTTGGGCACAATTTCTGGTGTAAAATGTCTGAGAAATCCAGTCTTTCTAGAAGGATTGCATAGGGACACTTGGATGACTGATAGTTTTCATTGTAGGAATGGTGAATATCTGACGAAAATTCATTTGTTTTTGTGAGTGACCTATCTAATGTGGACAGAATATTGTTTGTGAGATTTGATATTAGCAGTAACCAAAGATATTCTCAGTCCATGAGATGTGTTTTGTATACACCGTAACGTTTTAATTGTTAACTGTCCTCCTCCGTTGTGCTGTGTAAATTATTATTATTATTTTAAATTAATGGAGTATTAAATGGAAGACCAGATCCAACAGATCACAGTTTCTGTTTCTATGGAAATTTCTTTTGAATGTCATTTGGAAAAAGGCATCAGCATGGCAATGTAATGAAAATGAATATGAAAAAAAAAGTCTCATTAGTTTGTTATACTTAAAACAATAACACAGATGTCTTCCCTATCACATTTATTCAGTGTAATTACACGGAGTACTTGAGACCTTGAGCTTCTGTTAGGGTTTTATTCATAACAACAAAACAAGCTGATGGTTTCTGCTGTGGGATTCTGCACTGGAAAGTGGCAATCCGGGAAGAATCTCAATGATTTCTAGCTGATATTGAGTTGTAACGCAATGTTATGCTGGGCGGGGGAACATGCTCACCGAGATCCCTGGGCATTGTACCCCCACTTCAAGTACCAGCCTATCTATCAACTCTTTCTATTGCTAGTCATCGTTTCGCTTTTATTAAAGCACGGTTTAATGTATTCCCCCCAAACGTCCTTTTTCATAGATTTTCTAGGGGCCAAGTTTCGGTCTTATGTGCCTGTGATAACCATTCGATTGAATCTCTTCATCACGTAGTGTTTGTCTGCCCCTTGTATTCTGCCACCCGAAAGACTCTATTACTTCCATTAACTCAAAAATTACCGGGGTATTTGGAAGAGTCTTACCTTGCTCTTCTGTTGCAAGATTCAGACTCGTTTATAACCCTACATATGGCAAAATTTCTGACATCAGTTCTGACACTTAAGAAACGCAATGGATTGTTATATACAGCTTGAAATTGTAATTTAATTTTTATCATATTTTATTCAATTGAGTATCCCTTTTAATCTATTTTACTGTTAGCAATTGTAAACCAGACTGTGCTGTTTCTGTTTTTGGTTGTTACATCTATGGGCTTAAAGCCGAAATAAAATGAGTTGAGAATGATTTCTAGCTTTGCAAACGCTTGTAACCGTAAAATGCATAGTAACTTTGGAGCAAGCCCTGTTGAATGCAGTGGGACTTAGAAGTTACAATCGAGTAGGAGCAGAACCAGAGGTGAAGACAGATTTCTAAGAACAGAGATTGGCCATTGATGCACTGCCTCCACCCCTCTTTCAGAGTTGGGATACCAAACAACTGACTAGGACCGTCCCCATTTCAACTGCCAAAGATGCAGGTGGACAGAAATGGCAGTGGTGAAACATCCTGGGGCATAGAGAAGCCAAGCTGACCTGTGTGTCGTGGCTGGAATTGGGATTGCAGCCTCTAGTTCAGCTATGTAAAGATTCTAAAAAATATATACATTGCAAAACATCATTGGACTCAATGACTCTCTTTCTCTTTCTTTCTCTCTTACTTTTCCAATATTTGACCATTGCCCAAGTTTGCTTTGTCTACTTCAATGCCAACTATTACCCATCTAGTAATAATCATCAGCTTCATGTGGAGAGGGCCCTGCAATTTTTGCATCTTTAAATGCTTATGGGTCAGGATAATAATAATAATAATAATAATAATAATAATAATAATAATTTATTATTTGTACCCCGCCCATCTGGCCGGGTCGCCCCAGCCACTCTGGGTGGCTTCCAACAAATATAAAAATACATTAAAATATCACAGATTAAAAACTTCCCTAAACAGGGCTGCCTTCAAATGTTTTCTAAAGGTCATGTAGTTGGTTATCTCTTTGACCTCTGATCCACAGGGCGGGTGCCACTACCGAGAAGGCCCTCTGCCTGGTTCCCTGTAGCTTTGCTTCTCGCAGTGAGGGAACTGCCAGAAGGCCCTCGGCGCTGGATCTCAGTGTCCGGGCTGAACGGTGGGGGTGGAGACGCTCCTTCAGGTATACAGGACCGAGGCCGTTTAGGCCATTTAGGATGCTGTCAGCAGCTCCTGGCTGGTTGCCCAGGAAAGTATAAAGACAAGGGAAAGTTTCTTACCGTCCTTTTTTATTTTAGTCTTTACAGAGAGAGGCTATAGAACCCAGCCTCTTGGATGATGGTGTTGTCCCGAGTGAATCTCCACCCCCCGTCTCTCCCATTTCCTCATTCGTCATCCTTATCACCTCCTCTATGGGTGCTGCTACGTGCCCTCTGTCTTTGAGCTCTTTGCTCTCCTACTTTCAAGGCTCACCGGGTTCTGGGAGATGGAGGGTCTGAAATGCTTTCTAATGACAACGTGTCAGCCGGATGTTGCTCTGGCTCTCCCACGATTTCCCAACTTCCCCCTCATCTGCCTCTGAGCTGCCACCTCGCTCAAACCCCTGTTGTAAATCTATACTGTCTTCCTCTTCCTCCTCCCTGGAAGGGTCGGGATGGGGAGGCGGTCTCCACCATTCCTCCTCTGCCCAGTCCCTGACATTATGAGAGGATGATGTCATGTGTCAGAAAAAGTTATGCTCTGAACAGTATGCCTTAAATCTCAGGGCACTGTAACAGCAGGAGGTTGGGATCAGCCAGGAGTCTCCTGAAACAGTAGGATGGGCTCCTTGAGACTGCAGGCAGAGGATCATTTTTTGAATGATACTCTTTTTAAAAAAAAAAAAAAAAAAATCCTCCTGTTCATTCAGGAGCTTTAAATGCATTCTGAAATACCTAATGAAGTGACTGTACCATAGGACTTGGGGTTGTTTTGTGTTCTTCTAATGAATGAACAGTTGATCTGTGTGTTCTGGTCAGGTGAAGCAAAGGTCCACTTTCCATATAACAGCACTGCATTGCAGATTTTACATTCTGAATAGGTACCTGCTTTAAAGAAGCTTGCCTGCATTTCTCAAGTCAAATATTGAGAATTCACAAAACACCCTTTAAAAATTGCGGGTTGTATCCAATGTAAGCACTCCCACATATATGTTTGCAGAAAGGTAATCTTCTGTGCCTTTTCTGGGGGTTGAAGAATCCTTAGGAAAAACCTGAATTATGGGGTGGGGCATTGGGAAAGGCAAGCTGGAAGGATATTGGATCGAGGTACCTTAGGCACATGGAGAATTACAAGGCTGCATCAAAATACATTTATCTTTCACTTACTGGAGTGAAATATGATATTCTACAACAATCTGGAAGATTTTTCAAATTTCACCCTGGCTGCATTCAAAATCCATTGCCAAAGTGGCTTTGTAATATGTGAACAAGAAGCAGTAAAGTTTATGCTCATGTATCTACCTTTCTCTCGCCTGCAATAATTTCCTGACTTCTGATTTATTGGCAATGGTTTCTTGGCAACCCATAGTTGTGTGTGAATGTGCTCTCAGACTATGGTTTGCTCAAGCCCTAGTTTGTCCACAAACTAGGACCACACAGTTGTCAATATGTGTGAATGTAGTCTCTTTGTTCACGTAAATGGATAGACGTTGTTGTAGCAGGATCATCATATTGACAAAGAACCCGATCAACGTTCAGCATTTATTATGCTAAAGGAAATTGTGGAGTTTTGTAGTATTCCAGCAATTTCATTCTATTGTTTCATCAATTTTGAGAAAAATAAAAGTTATTCACACTTGCTAACCCTGAAGCCTCAATGCTTCTTGTTTTGATTATTTAATCTATCTTGTTGTTGTTGTTGGGCTTGTTGACTTCATTTGAATCTGTTTGATATGTTTTGTAGTGAAACTGCTCATGGCGTGTTTTGTATTTATTTTGAGGCATGGTCCACTGGAAAAACAAAGAATTTAAGAAGTTTACCACAACGTTCCACCGTAGGTGGAAACCGAAAGTTACAGGGCTATCATGTAAGACAGATCAAATTCCCATTCCTGTTTGACAGTTTACATTGAAGCGTTTCGCTAGGTTTAAAATTGGAATGATTTTTCACTTCAGCACTGGGGGAAACAGACTTTGAATTCTCGTTGACAATGTATGTGTTCCATTGGATTAAAATGTCAACTGCTGAAACATGTAGCTGAGCCCCTAGCAAGTTTATTGTGTTGGATTTTTTTTAAATGCCAAATTGTGATATGTGTGTGTGTGTGTGGAAGGGGCAACATAATATATTTCAAATCAGTAAAGGAAGATGTAGAAACAACATGTTCAGAAATCACTGGTGTTTAGAGAGACTCCATGTAATGACTCCTCCATACTAGTTCATGATTTCTATTCTGTTTGTGCCCGTTCCTTGATTGATCACTATAACTGTGAGATGGGGGAAAATTGGCCTATTAAACTGGCGCCTGACAAATAATCTCTGCTTGTAATTGCTTGTGATTTGCAAAATGATCTGCTATTGTAATACAGAGATTGATTTATACACTTAGAGATGAACAAGGAGCAATTTTCAGAAGAGCCTGTTGAAACAGCACCTGGTGGCTAACATCAGGCTATATTTTATTGTGTGTCAACCTTGGGTTGGGATACACTAGGGGAAACCCCTCTTTCTCTTCACAAATGAATTTATAGAAACATAACCTGTACTCGGGTAGCTTTTAGCTGACAACCCATTGATCTTCATTGTGCGTGAGAGCTCTTCTTTTTCCTGTACTATTTAAATGATAAACTTGCCCTTTTCTACTGTTGGGACTTAGCTTCCAAAGACATATACAGTGCTTTTAATACTGCCAAAGGTTTTGTTTTGGAGATGACCACATTTTAAGTGTATCATAAACCAGGGTGTGGTGTAGTGGTTAAGAGCAGTAGACTCGTAATCTGGTGAACCGGGTTCGTGTCCCCGCTCCTCCACATGCAGCTGCTGGGTGACCTTGGGCTAGTCACATTTCCTTGAAGTCTCTCAGCCCCACTCACCTCACAGAGTGTTGGTTGTGGGGGAGGAAGGCAAATGAGATTGTTAGCCGCTTTGAGACTCCGTTGGGTAGTGATAAAGCGGGATATCAAATCCAAACTCCTCCTCCTCCTCCTCTTCCTCCTCCTCTTCTATTTGTCCATCCTCACTGGCTATGTGGTCTTGAATTGTTTGTCTTTAGCTTTTGGGTTGGCACTCACTACTAGGGTGAAGCCTGGCCTAAGATGGGCCACCCCAGCAATTTATATTTATACAAATATGTAGTATAAAATCAAGTTGCTCCTGGAATGTATTTTTGGGCTAAAGAAGGGTCCCAAACCTGAAAAGGTTGAAGACTACTGCCTTAGAATGACCATATTGTGGCTTATCTACCTGATAAGAAAAATGATTCAGGTTATGTATGCGATGTTCTTTAAACACTGCAGGTATGCTGTATGAATGCAAAGCTATTACTATATTTTCTTGATACATTATTTCTGATGGGGAATTCTTCTTTATGCTTTCTGACTCGATCCACCAGCTTTTACATTTTCCAAATGTTCTGATGTAGTTCTTAGCCCTAAAATGACCCATATAAAATAGGTACTTTGAGATTTATTTTTCTTTTTTAAGGGTTGTCTCCAACTATGTTCTACTTAAAATAGATCCATTACAATTAATATATCTGTGTTAGCCATGCCCATTAATATCAATTGGTCTACTCTGAGTACAACTAGCATTTGATACAACCGATAATGCAAGCTTTCATACTTAAGTTTAGATTAATGAAGAAATGAGACAGACCTATGGGTAAACATAAGTGAAAATAATATGGATTGGAGATAGTGATTTGCCCATCACTAGCATATTAAGGCTGAATCACGTTACACTGACAGTGCAATCTTGTGCATGTCTACTTTGAAGTAAGGATTATTGTCTTTGATGGGGCCTACTCCCAGATAAGTCTGCTGGGAACTGCAGACTTGCTGTGCAAACCTATGCATGTAAGACCCATTGCAAAAGGAAGTCCAACTGAGTTCAGTTGTAGAACTTTCTTCCAAGGTGGAATCCAGACACATATAAAAAAACGCTGTGAAAATGCTTTAAAAAAAAAAGTTTTGAAAAATATATTGAATTTGCCATAGCTCACCATCACCATCTAGTGCCACATTTGTATAATGCACTTTACAACACACTTAAAACGTTTTATTTGCAGCTGTATACCTGAGTCCTAAGTAAATGTGTACAGGCCTGGAACCTTAGTTTTCCATTTTTGAAGGGTGTACTTATTCTCAGAAACATTTTGCTTTTCTGTTTTGTGGTTTTTGCTTGTGAGAGAGATAAGGTAAGAAAAATGGTCCCCCTTCTAGGAAGCATGTAAAAGTACATTTTGCACTTCCAAATTTAACTTGAATGAATGAACATAAATACTTATGCACCCGCCCCCTTCTTTGACGTCATTTAGAAAACAGGCTTTCAGTAGGGAATATATAAAGAGCTGATTTATAGAAACCCTTCTATGTGAGAGGTAGGATAGGGGGGGGAAATCAAAGTAGGGTTTTTGTGTGTTTTTTTTACTATCTTTCAAATTCATTTTGCACATTCCCTTTTAAGGCAATAATCAGTTATTGGCAGAGTAAGTATATAGGTCTACAGAGAAATTCAGTAAATACAGAAGCTGAGAAGCATCTTCTGCAGCCTTGCTAGCTTTTCCTTTTCATATATAAAAACAGCTAATATTAACTTGCCTTTGGCAAGGAACCTTTGAATAGACTGATATATATTACTGTTGTTTTGAACTGATTTGTGAGCTCTTGCGCCCTTTCTTCTGCATTTCCCCTGGAAAACGTCCTATAGGTTTCCTGAAGAGAATAATAATGTAAGGATCTAACCCAAATGTTCTGAATTTTTGTGCAGCTGAGAACTGGTAAGGACTTCAAGGTTCGGAAAAACAAAAACTTACCATCCATTATTCAGTAGTTTGAACATCTTCCTACTATTTCCAAATTTGAAATAGTACAGTCATCAGTCTTGTTTAGATACCTATTTGGGCATAGAGGCAGCTTATATTGATGTATATATTTCAATTAGAATTCATGAATTATTCTTATAATTTTTGGATGGATTATTTTTATTGTTAATGGGAGGTGGTGCTCTTTTCTTCCCTTATATTTGCAATCAAGTTTTTAGAAAGCAAAAGCATGTTTTTTTAATCATACATTTGTGAAATCTCATTTACCAAAACCAGGCTTTCCCCGAATTCAAATCAAGGTCACAGTGAAGAATGAGGTGTTATTACCCTCCCATGTGCTACCTTTTCTTGTGAAAATCACCTGCCCAAGGATGGTAGTTGTTCCTTTTTTAAAAAATAATATATTTTATTGATTTTATCAATTAAAAACAAACTTAACAAACATCATTAACAACATCAAATCTTTGTTTAGCCTGGGCCTCTCCATATCCGAGGCCCAGAAATTCTTTTTTACATAGCCTAATTTTTTTTTTACTTCCTCAAGTCCCTTTTTCTGACATTCATTGCAATTCTCTTTAACAGTTTTCTTCTTAGGGCTGGTAGTTGTTCCATCCCCCCCCAAAAAAAAAACTCCTTTGATTTCAGAAATGTTCTTCCTAGACTAAGGCACTCCTTGCCTCACGGCTCAAGCAAGTCCTGGAATATAAATCGTGTTGCCTTGCTTATGAGTCAGACGCAGTTCGGTAATGGGAAATACTTCGTTATTATTTTTATTTTTCTAAATAAAACACATTTAATCCTTGGAGCCATTTAGCATCTGGAAAGCAACTTGTTAAAAACATAAAGCACTTCTAATCCTGTGAGCTGCTCAGAGGCTAAAAGAGAAGCTTTCCCCCTATAGCATGATTAAGTCACATCTGGGGAAATGAACTTTGATGGGGGGTGCACTGCCCAGGCAGGCAAGGCCTTTTATCCTTGGCTGCTCACACGGGTAGTTGAGGTGGCAGCCCTTTGCGTGTCGAGGTCCCCCAAAACCACCCCTCAATAATTCACACATCAGACACCTCACAGAGTGTTTGTTGTGGGGGAGGAAGGGAAAAGGAGATTGTTAGCCGCTTTGAGACTCCTTCAGGTAGTGATAAAGCGGGATATCAAATCCCAACTCTTCTTCTTCTTCTTCTTCTTCTTCTTCTTCTTCTTCTTCTTCTTCTTCTTCTTAGAATCATAGAGTTGGAAGAGATCACAAGGGCCATCCAGTCCAACCCCCTGCCAAGCAGGAAACACCATCAAAGCATTCCTGACAGGTGGCTGTCAAGCCTCTGCTGAAAGACCTCCAAAGAAGGAGACTCCACCACACTCCTTGGCAGCAAATTCCACTGTCGAACAGCTCTTACTGTCAGGAAGTTCTTTCTAATGTTTAGGTGGAATCTTCTTTCTTGTAGTTTGAATCCATTGCTCCGTGTCCGCTTCTCTGGAGCAGCAGAAAACAACCTTTCTCCCTCCTCTATATGACATCCTTTTATATATTTGAACATGGCTATCATATCACCCCTTAACCTTCTCTTCTCCAGGCTAAACATACCCAGCTCCCTAAGCCGTTCCTCATAAGGCATCGTTTCCAGGCCTTTGACCATTTTGGTTGCCCTCCTCTTGACATGTGTCAGTATCCTTCTTGAACTGTGGTGCCCAGAACTGGACACAGTATTCCAGGTGAGGTCTGTCCAGAGCGGAATACAGTGGTACTATTACTTCCCTTGATCTAGATGCTATACTCCTATTGATGCAGCCCAGAATTGCATTGGCTTTTTTAGCTGCTGCATCACACTGTTGACTCATGTCAAGTTTGTGGTCTACCAAGACTCCTAGATCCTTTTCACATGTACTGCTCTCAAGCCAGGTGTCACCCATCCTGTATTTGTGCCTTTCGAGTTTTTTTGCCCAAGTGTAGTACTTTACATTTCTCCCTGTTAAAATTCAACTTGTTTGCAATTCAGCTTGATGCAATGGATGCAAAAGAAGGGATTAAAATTATGCACTGAAATATTAAATTCTTTTCTAGAAAAGAACGCAAGGAATGCATTCTGTATGTATATGTATGAAATAGCTCCACACATAATGATAGGGTAGCTGAATGCAACGCAGTTATCCTTCGGGGAACTCTGTGCTGTGAAAAGCAGACAGAAGGTTTATTTGTCCTAGTTTTTAATTTCACTCAGTAGGGTCAATCCTAAAAGACTATGACAAACATGGGGATTAGTAGAGGATTTCCCTTGGCACATGGTCATATTAGATCACTCTCCTCCCAAATTGGTGTCCCCCTCCTGCCCCCCCCCCGCCCTATTGCTCGGCAAACATGTTTTCTACATAAGGTTTGATTGTTATGCCCTGTCAGCTTCTCTGTGCAATTTAAAATGTTGATCCTTCTCCCGTTTTGTAAAAGAAACAAGTACGAATTCAACCAAATCTCATCCTAGGAACTATATGTGTGGCCAGTGCTTTTTTTCTTTAAAAAAAATGTTTAGGGGTACTCTCATTTTCCTACTCATATTGAAATACTGCCCCTCAATGAGGCCAAACTTAGATTCACAAAATGTTTAGGGGTATGCGTACCCCTCCATCCCACCAGGAAAAAAGCACTGTGTGTGGCTACTTCTACTGATGAAAAAAAAAGGCAGTGTTTAGAACAGTGATGGCTAACCTTGACACCCCAGATGTTTTGGGACTACAACTCCCATCATCCCTGACCACTGATCCTGTTAGCTAGGGATGATGGGAGTTGTAGTTCCAAAACATCTGGGGTGTCAAGGTTAGCCATCACTGGTTTAGAAGGACAAACCAAACCAATGTATTGGTTAGAATAATGGACTAGGACCAGAGAGACCCTGTTTCAAATCGTTAGTTAGCAATTCGTCAAATCAGTTTCTTAGAGAAATGTTGGGAAATAGTCAATAATAAAAATATGTTATTGTTGTTTAGTCGTGTCCGACTCTTCGTGACCCCATGGACCAGAGCACGCCAGGCACTCCTGTCTTCCACTGCCTCCCACAGTTTGGTCAGACTCATGTTGGTAGCTTCGAGAACACTGTCCAACCATCTCGTCCTCTGTCGTCCCCTTCTCCTTGTGCCCTCCATCTTTCCCAACATCAGGGTCTTTTCCAGGGATTCTTCTCTTCTCATGAGGTGGCCAAAGTATTGGAGCCTCAGCTTCAGGATCTGTCCTTCCAGTGAGCACTCAGGGCTGATTTCCTTAAGAATTGATAGGTTTGATCTTCTTGCAGTTCATGGGACTCTCAAGAGTCTCCTCCAGCACCATAATTCAAAAGCATCAATTCTTCGGCGATCAGCCTTCTTGATGGTCCAGCTCTCACTTCCATACATCACTACTGGGAAGACCATAGCTTTAACTATACGGACCTTTGTCGGCAAGGTGATGTCTCTGCTTTTTAAGATGCTGTCTAGGTTTGTCATTGCTTTTCTCCCAAGAAGCAGGCGTCTTCTAATTTCGTGACTGCTGTCACCATCTGCAGTGATCATGGAACCCAAGGAAGTAAAATCTCTCACTGCCTCCATTTCTTCCCCTTCTATTTGCCAGGAGGTGATGGGACCAGTGGCCATGATCTTAGTTTTTTTGATGTTGAGCTTCAGACCATATAATATTATATAAAAATATAATATAACATAATATAATAATTTGTGTTGTTATAATTGTGTCGGTCAACATTATTTATTTACTTGCTCTATCCCCTAGAATTTCTAAGCAGCATACATAAAGATTAAAAAAAAACAACGTTGGCTAAAATAAATAAAAATTAATCATAAACACAGAGAACTTCTTTAAAATGCCTGCTGGAATAGAAAAAAAAATAGTTAATGAGCTGGGTGCCTGCAAATTCTCATCTTTTTCATCTTCCAACATCCATTTACCATTACCAGGGCTAAGTTGGGGACTAAGTTTGTGGCTTTGCAGGAATTTAGAGGTATTTCCTGTCCATTTTTAGAACTTTATTCACTAGTATAAGCCGAGGTCCTCTACAAGTTCTGAAGCCTCTGCCAACGATGGCTTCAGCTCACTGGTGTACATCCATTGCTCTTTGCATCCAAAAGAAATTATGCATTGCCAGAGAGTGGTGCTGGGAGTGCGAGAGCCAGCGTGGTGTAGTGGTTAAGAGCGGTGGACTCATAATCTGGTGAACCGGGTTCGCTTTCCCGCTCCTCCACATGCAGCTGCTGGGTGACCTTGGGCTAGTCACACTTCTCTGAAGTCTCTCAGCCTCACTCACCTCACAGAGTGTTTGTTGTGGGGGAGGAAGGGAAAGGAGAATGTGAGCCGCTTTGAGACTCCTTAGGGTAGTGATAAAGCGAGATATCAAATCCAAACTCCCCTCCTCCTCCTCCTCCTCCTCCTCCTCCTTCTCACCCCCACCGTTCAGCCCGAACACTGAGATCCAGCGCCGAGGGCCTTCTGGCGGTTCCCTCACTGCGAGAAGCAAAGCTACAGGGAACCAGGCAGAGGGCCTTCTCGGTGGTGGCGCCCGTCCTGTGGAATGCCCTCCCATCAGATGTCAAAGCGATAAACAACTACCTGACATTTAAGAAATACCTGTAGGCAGCCCTGTTTAGGGAAGTTTTTAATCTGTGATATTTTAATGTATTTTGATATTTGTTGGAAGCCGCCCAAAGTGGCTGGGGAGACCCAGCCTGATGGGCGGGGTACAAATAATAATAAATTATTATTATTATTATTATTATTATTATTATTATTATTATTATTATTATTATTATTATTATTATTATTATTATTTTCTGTGGGCTCCTGCAAAAGTGCCCAGAACCAGTAACTGTTACAGACTTCTGAACCAAAGTGTTCAGCAGCTGCAGTATGAACCAGTGTTGACTCTTAGTTCATTCGGCAATGTTCAGACGTTATGTTCCCTCCAATCTCTTTTGTGGGGTATGAAGCTCAGCATCCAGCATTCTTCGGACAGAGCAGGATGAGAGCCAAGCCACTCCAATTCCCTTCCCCCCTTTTGCTGGGGAAAGCAGGTGTCAAGTCTCTATTTTGCAGTGCATTTTGTATTATCTTGGCTATCCAACTCTGCATACTTATTTTTATTTGTCAGATGCATAAGTGGGTCTGCTTCTGGGATCTGCTTCCAGTAGTAGCCTGACCTGGCAGAGTTCCAGTAATAAACTATGTGCTACGTGACAGATCTATATCCAAAAGGACAAATGATATCTTCTTGGTTAGAGAAAAAGAAGTGGGAGCTTTTGAGTTTATGCTGTCATTATCTGGTTTTTGGCACTGCTTGAAAATGTACTTTTTTCTCCCAGACTTCTGGGGGAAATGGATTTGTCGAGGTCTATCTGCTGTATTGATATTTTATAGTTTTCATGTTTGTAAGCTGCTCTGGGATCTTAACAGAAATGAAGGTGATAAACAGCGACAACAATATTTGTCATGGCAATTGTGTCAGAAAGATGTGCAGAGCTTGTCTTATTTTCTATACTAGAGTTTGTTGGCGTGGCAAATAAATGTTGCACTGCCCTTCATCTCAATTGCCGAAAATAGGAAATGTACTGTACTAAATTTATTGAGTTGGTTCGCCCCTCCTCTTTTCACAGTTATCAGAGTCCATGGATAATTTCCACGTCAGATATGCCACCAGGGCAAATTTAATTCACACATCTCTGAATGTGCCCTTACTTTTCTCTGCAAGGAAGCAGATGCCATCTTATTTGATAATAACACTCATATATTAAGACTAATTTGATATAGCTGGCCACCGATGAAAACATGCAACTTATCTTGTCGAATATTTGCTGGCAGAACAAGGAGCGATGTTTGGTGTGCAGGGGTCATTGAACAGACTTTTTTATGATTCTTTGGATATGTAGTAATGCAACGTTGGGTTGCAAATTCATTTGCCAGATGGCAAGTTTCTCTTAGGTGGGTGGGATTTTCTTGCTGGTCTGGGACAAGTCGGTTAGGTGGATAGGCGCCATTCTGTGGTACCAGGAGCATAGCTGTCAACCTTTCCATTTTCATGCGAGGAATCCTATTCGGCATAAGGGAATTTCCCTTAAAAAAGGGGAAATGTTGACAGCTATGACCAGGATCTAGGAGTCTTGGTAGACCACAAACTTGACATGAGTCAACAGTGTGATGCAGCAGCTAAAAAAGCCAATGCAATTCTGGGCTGCATCAATAGGAGTATAGCATCTAGATCAAGGGAAGTAATAGTACCACTGTATTCCGCTCTGGTCAGACCTCACCTGGAATACCGTGTCCAGTTCTGGGCACCACAGTTCAAGAAGGATACTGACAAGCTGGAACGTGTCCAGAAGAGGGCAACGAAAATGGTCAAAGGCCTGGAAACAATGCCTTATGAGGAACGGCTTAGGGAGCTGGGTATGTTTAGCCTTCCTTCCTTCCTTTCTTAAATGTTTTTATTGATTTGTTACCCAAGAAAGAGAAAAGTGTGATGATAACACACACACACACACACACACACACACACACACACACACACACACACAGAAAACAGAGAATAAAAAATGCAAACCATAAATCAGGGGTCAGCAAACTTTTTCAGCAGGGGGCCGGTCCACTGTCCCTCAGACCTTGTGGGGGGCCGGACTATATTGGGGGGGAACGAATTCCTATGCCCCACAAATAACCCAGAGATGCATTTTAAATATAAGGACACATTCTACTCATGTAAAAACACACTGATTCCCGGACCGTCCGTGGGCCGGATTTAGAAGGAGATTGGGCTGGATCCGGCCCCTGGGCCTTAGTTTGCCTACCCATGCCATAAATTGTCCCAGCCTGGAAGGACAAAAGGACAAAAATAGAGCACAGCTCCAAAGAGATAGTGAAATATTAACTCATACAAAGGTTTCCTTCACAAATAATAAAGATATATACAAATAAAAGTATTTTCCACCATTGTGAGTTCCATCAGTATTGAGAATAAAGTTTCTATATAGTCTTAAATGAGACACACATTTGCATATACTTGTGGCACTGAAGGACCATGTGCCTCAATATTTAGTTTGTGAGATATATTTTCAAGAAGGGCAATTTCCCCCACCCCAACTCCATTTTCAACACATTCTTAAAGCTGAATGGCTACAGGTTTTTAAGTCGCTTTCCCTTGCAGCATTGTGCAGAAGTTAAACATGGTTTGTTTTAAAATAAAACTGCACAGATGAGGCAAGAAAACATATGAAGTACCTCACAGAATCCATCCGGCTTTTACTACGACTATTGATTTTCTATCCCCAGCCTGCCTTATGAAGGCAGGAGCCTGCCAACAATCGTTGCAAATTTGCTTCTGCTTCCTTCAAATATTTATACCTCAAGGCGCAAATTCAGGGTACTATATCAGGCTAATAGGACTGAGGTAAATATTGCTGTAAAACGTGCTACTGTTTAAGAGTGAACTGAATACTGTGGAAGCTGCACCTTTCTGCCTCATTCTTCGTTGTTTTCATTTATTAAATTAAAAATTTAGGGGAGTTACAGAGGCAGCTTCAGTTAGGCAGGGACACTTTTGCACTGGGATATCAGCTTGCAGAACCTCTTGTTGTTGTTGTTCAGTCGTTCAGTCGTGTCCAACTCTTCGTGACCCCATGGACCAGAGCACGCCAGGCACGCCTATCCTTCACTGCCTCTCGCAGTTTGGCCAAACTCATGTTAGTAGCTTCGAGAACACTGTCCAACCATCTCATCCTCTGTCGTCCCCTTCTCCTTGTGCCCTCAACCTTTCCCAACATCAGGGTCTTTTCTAGGGAGTCTTCTCTTCTCATGAGGTGGCCAAAGTACTGGAGCTTCAACTTCAGGATCTGTCCTTCTAATGAGCACTCAGGGCTGATTTCTTTAAGAATGGATAGGTTTGATCTTCTTGCAGTCCATGGGACTCTCAAGAGTCTCCTCCAGCACCATAATTCAAAAGCATCTATTCTTCGGTGATCAGCCTTCTTTATGGTCCAGCTCTCACTTCCGTACATTACTACTGGGAAAACCATAGCTTTAACTATATGGACCTTTGTTGGCAAGGCTATGTCTTTGCTTTTTAAGATGCTGTCTAGGTTTGTCATTGCTTTTCTCCCAAGAAGCAGGCGTCTTCTAATTTCGTGACTGCTGTCACCATCTGCAGTGATCATGGAACCCAAGAAAGTGAAATCTCTCACTGCCTCCATTTCTTCCCCTTCTATTTGCCAGGAGGTGATGGGACCAGTGGCCATGATCTTAGTTTTTTTGATGTTGAGCTTCAGACCATATTTTGTGCTCTCCTCTTTCACCCTCATTAAAAGGTTCTTTAATTCCTCCTCACTTTTTGCCATCAAGGTTGTATCATCAGCATATCTGAGCAGAACCTCTTACTGGCTTTCAAAAAAAAGATACCGGTACTTCACAATTTGGGTCCCCCAAAATCCTCGTCGTTGTCATTCGCATTCTCTGACTGGATCTCACGACACCCTTGCTTCTGAAAGGCCTTGCTGGATCTCTGGTCCTTGGTCTTTGGGATATCACAGATAGCTTATATGCTACCATGCAGGTGGTGGAAGAAGAAGAAAACCGCCATACACACCAGTAGTTTTTCTTCTTTTTTTGTGAAATGCTAGGCTGACGTACATCCCGTAGCAAGGCCTGGGTCCCTACGAAAGCGTCCGTTCTCTGCAGGATGTTTTGAACAAAGCTAAATCATGCAAGGAAAGAATTACAGGAGGATCTGTCCTGGAGTGCAAACATAAGGGGGCTTGTGAAGAAGGCGCAGCAGAAACTGTACTTCCTGAGAGTTCTAAGGAAAAACCATCTTCCACAAAAGCTGCTGCTTGCCTTCTATCACTGTGCCATTGAGAGCGTGCTCACTTATGGCTTATGTGTGTGGTACGGAAGCTGTACTACCCAGGACAGGATGGGGTTGTGCAGAGTTGTTAAGGCAGCAGAGAGCATTGTTGGCTGCTCGCTCGCCACCTTAGAGCAGATTTATGCCATGAGGTGCCACAGAAAGGCACTGGACATAGTGAAAGATCCATCGCATCCTGGTCACCGTCTCTTGGAGCTCTTGCCATCGGGACGGAGATACAGGACGATGATGACAAGAACAAGCCGTCTTAGGAACAGCTTCTTCTCCAGAGCGATCTCGGCCCTGAATGGGAAGCCTGGATTTTGAAAGTCATCTAATCTTACCTGTTATGTTGTATCATATTGTATGGTTTTAATCAGTGTTTTTGTAGTTGTTTTGTTTTGTGTGGAGTGCCCTATCTGGGTGGATGGAGCAGCCAAGTAATTTCGTTGTCCCCAATGGGGACAATGACAATAAAATATATTCTAATTCTAATTCTAGGCACTAACAAGCCACAAATATAGTGACTTTTTTCTGTTACTGTTCCCCCACCCTCCGTAAACAATTTATGGCTGCCTGAAATGCCAGGCGGTTGAAATATTCATCGGTGTTGTCATTTTATGGGAAGAAGCAAAGATCAAAGCTAGATGCGGAAAGTTGATTATCTTTGAAAATGGAATCATACAAGCTGAGGGAAAGAATCTGTGGAAAGTGCCTGGCATGTTGTGTTATCTGTGCAGGAGTTAATCGCATTAATCTTCTGCTTCATTAATACTGCTGGCAGGCTTTTATTGAAATAATTAGAATCTTGTGTATACCTGCCGACATCAGAAAACCCCAAAGTCCTCGACATCATCTTTTCTGCCTTTCTTCATTCATACCTGGCCTCTCCAGGTAGGGTTGAGAGAGACTCCTGCCTGAAATCCTAGACAGCTGCTGCCTGTCAGTGTAGACGGTATTGGGCTTCCTATGTTCCTAGGATTGCGTGGCGATGTCCCTCCCCCCACCGTGGTAATGAAGACACAGGACACAAAAGTAAGGTTAATGGGCATAGATAGGCCACAACTTTATTGGTTATGGATGATGAGCAGTATTGGCTTAGGCATTGGAACTAACCGACTATATCCGACTCCAGCCCGTTGTGCTGGAAGTCCAGGAAGGGGTAGCCACCCAAGGTGAGCCCTGCTGATGCACGTCAACTAGGAACTCACCCTATGACCACCGCTATGAGGCGTGGCTTTGGCCCGAACCTTGATAGGCTTCAGACAGGGCCACCCCCCCCGTATTCCTTTAACAAAATACCCTTCAGTATTTGGGGGAGGTGATGGCACTTCCTCCCCCCTTCCTTCACCCCTACAGAGATAATCCAATGCCTAACCGCCAACCCAAAGTTGTGACGAGTTGCTACGAGGTAGGCGAAAACCACCAGGCCATAGCCAATTTGCCAAATGGGAAAATTCCTACCAGGCCCCTTAACGGCGACCAACCATAGTCCATAGCAAAGTCAAGAGCTACCTGCCTAAAGGGTGGGTGGGCGGGAAAGAGTCAGCTGGGCGGTGCAGGAACAAGAGGGAGAGCTCCAGCCGTGCGCCTGCTTAAAAGCAGTGGGCCCCGCCCCCAGAGCGACCTGATTGGTCGCTCAAGGGTGTGACGTGGCCAGAATTCCCCCAATGGCTCTGGGGATGGACAGCCATCCCTTGAGCACGTGAAGGGGTCGTGTCTCCCGCAACCCCATTTCCTTCTTATGGACAGAAATGGCTTTCCCAGCTACTAGTATATAGAGACATACTGCCTCCGATACTCAGGGGGTAATATAGCCATCATGCCTAATTTGTTAATTCCCTTATAAAGCCGTCCAGGTTGGTGGCCATCACTATAACTTCCATAAACTTGGCATTGTGTGAATAAATATTCCCCTTTGCCTGTCCTGAATTTCCTAACTTTCAGGTTTCTTAGATGAGTCCTGCTTTTAATATTTTGAGAGAGACAAAATCTCTGCTCACTCTCCACTTCCTACACAAGATCTCATCACCACAATCCAGACTCCAAGTGAAAGAATAGGTTAAGCGCTTTCAAATACATGATGTTCAATTTCTGTAAGTTTTTTTTTTAAAAGCAAAGTTGTATATTTGATTTTGTTCTAATTGCAAAGTAATAGGTTGTGTTCAAAGTGAGGTTAATTGGGTTTGCCATGCTGGAATGGCTATATGGCTGGAATGGTTCATAGTTTTTTTTTGGGGGGGGAGGGGGACAAACAAACACAAGAGAGCCTTGTGACACCTCAACATGGCAGACATTTTCATGGACTGGAATCCATTTTGCGTGTCGAGGTCCCCAAACCACCCCTCAAATAATTCACACAGAATTTTAGTTTTGGTTTTTTGGCATGATTTTGGCCACAACTTAATTAAAATACAAATAATGTGAGTGGTTGCTTAGGCATTGATTAAGACTATCTGTCCCACTGGGGACAGAACTGACGACCATTAGTAAGGGGAAAACACTCTGGAGAGATAAAGGGAGCCGGGTGGTCTGACCCTCCCCTCTCCCCACAGGCTCCCAGGGCTCTTGCACGGCCCTAGCCCCCGACCGGGGGTTCGGACAAAAAGCATCGAGCCCCTGGATTCCTTTAACGGAATTCCCCTATCACCAGCAACAATTGGAGGGGCAGACTCAATCAATCATAACCCCTCCTCCAACCAACATAATAACCAATGCCTAACCGCCAACCTTACAAGTTGTGACTATTTGCTACGCAGTAGGCGAAAACCAGATGGCACCAGCCAATCAGAAAAATGGAAACATTCCTACCAGGCCCCTGCCCCAACAGCAGACGACCCCATGACAGGCATAGCAAGGTCAACGCAGAGGCCTAAAATATAGGGAGGGAGGGCGGGTGATCAGAAGCACGCAGCCAAGAGGGGGATCACGTTGCAAACCCACCAATATATATCCACTGGGCTGTCCATCAACAAATTGCAACATACAATTCTCCCCAACAACACCCAGGGTCCAATCACAACAGTGGCCATCCATACCATCCCGCCCAGCAACAGAGGGGTGACTTGCCGGCCCCCACTGCAACACGTGCTCTCCATGAAGGAGAACATGCTTTGCCAAATCAGTGATGTGCAGAGAGAAAAGGCAATGTCAACAGGAAAGTTAAATGCCAATGAAATGCCAAAATACAATTTGTGACAATGCCCAGAAAATACTCAAAAAATATGTAAGTGGTTTTATGAACACTCAAGAAATTCCACTACCTCAGTTTCCTGTACCCAGTACCAGATTACCAAACAGGCCAGCCTATGGGCCTCATGCCTTCTGATCTTTGATCTTGAAAGAAAATCACAATGAAGCTTTCTTAGTTCCATGTTATCCCACTAAAGCATATGCCCCAGAGATTTTGACAGTCTAGGGGCCTCCACGGGGTTAAATCTGGCACTGCCTGTACCTACAGCCTTCCTGGCGGCAAGTCCCACTGCTGTATGCAGTATGTCAAATAAATCCAAAGTTCAACAGCCAGGAAACACAGTCCAGACTCAAACCCAAAGCACAGTCCCTCAGAGGTCCTGGAACATCCAAGCTGAGGTCCATCAACATGGGCATAATGAAATGCTGGGTGGAGTTAGAGCAGCCTTTCTCAATCTTTGGGTCCCCAGATGATGTTGGACTACAACTCCCATCATTTGTAGATAGCAGGATCACAGTGGTCAGGGGGTGGTGGGAGTTGTAGTCCACCGACATCTAGGGACCCAAGGTTGAGAAAGGCTGAGCTAGAGAATGTCACAGTGCTGCATTAATTCAGCCTCGGGTTTATTTTGACATTGATCTCATGAATAGGTTTTTGAATTTAATAATAATAATAATAATAATAATTTATTTATTGTCATTGCACAAGTACAAGCACAACGCTATACAAGTGCAACAAAATTGCATACCATCCCATAAAAAACAGAAAGAAAACAAAACAAAACAAATAATAATAATAATAATAATAATAATAATAATAATAATTTATTATTTATACCCCGCCCATCTGGCTGGGTTTCCCCAGCCACTCTGGGCGGCTTTCAACAGAACATTAAAATACAATAATCTATAAAACATTAAAAGCCTCCCTAAACAGGGCTGCCTTCAGATGTCTTCTAAAGGTCTCTGAAGGCAGCCCTGTTTAGGGAGGCTTTTAATGTTTTATAAAAAACAGCACAAAAGACACACACACCAAAAAAAGCCACACATACACACACATACACCCATCACACACATACACCCATCACAGCTCTCCAAGGTCATATTATCTGGTTACAGCATTTAAGATGGTTATAGCTCTTGGGTAGAAACTGTTCTTCAATCTATTTGTTCTTGATCTAATTGTTCTATATCTTCTACCCAAAGGCAGTGGTGCAAAGAGACTATATCCTGGATGAGATGGATCCTTTAAAATATTGTTAATCTTTTTAAGGCAACGGGAACTGTATAGTTCTTCCAGAGATGGGAGAGGATGACCAATAATATTTTGGGCTGTGGTTATGACCTTCTGAAGTACCTTCTTCTCCCTGGCTGTGCAGCTGGAGAACCAAGCACAAATACAGTATATAAGAATGCTCTCTATGGAGCCTCGGTAGAAGGACACCAGCAGTCTCTCACTCAGATTGTTCTTCTTTAAAAGTCTGAGGAAATAAATTCTCTGCTGGGCCTTCTTTACCAGAGCTTGCCTAAGTAAGCTATAGCAGCAACAAGCAAGCCAATTCCCACCTCTCTAGCCTATGGCTTACTTGGAAAGAGTCCCTGCTTCTGTGCATGAAAAAAATATGACCACAAACAGTAAGTTTGGGGCTTCATATTCTGATGAACCATTGTGTTACCTGACAATGAGTCTTGTGGTCGACTGGTACCTCTGTTCATATTTCTGATCTGATATGGGGTTGTTGTTTTTTAATTAAAGCTGAACTGGAGTGTTTTGTCACTTTCTGTTTTGGCAGAATTCACAGTGTTGTTGTTTTTTTCTGAAAAATTGCCTGTTGTTGTTATTGATCTTTGGAGTACATTTCCATCGCTAGCACCCAGGTTGTCAGAAATTTCTGGCGCTGTTTCTTAAGCAGCAAGCATCTAGCATCTACAGGTCCAGCCTGCGCATTAAATGAAACAGATGGCGACTCAATTTACAACCCCACGGCAAGTGACAATATAATGTTTACTAATGACATTTAATAGGCACCCCACAAAAATGCAGTTAACTGCATGCATGAAGTGGGCTGGGTTTGAGAAAGCACAAATTAGTTACTGCTGGGAATATGCTGTGCAACGATGTGGAAATGGATACATCTTGTTTTCCTGTAGAATTCTTATTTTTCTGTACAATTCAAAAGCGTATGCTGCCCAAGGAAGGGGGGTGCAGGGGGGGTGGTTCGCCCCGGGTGTCATCCCTAAGGGGGTGACAAAATGGCACACCACGGGTGGCAGCACTTACCATGGGGCCTGGCCTGCAGCCTGGGAGTGACGCTGTGGCTCGGGGCCCTGTGCTGCCCGAAATGGCAGCGTGGGGCTTGCGTCCACCAGGCAGACTCCATGAGCAGCTCACTGGGTGCCCCCCCTGGGCAGATTGCCACCCCGCCACCCCAGATGTATCGCTGCGCTGCCCCCCTGGGTGGATCGCCCTGCTCCTGTGGGCAGCTCGCCGTGATGCCCCTGTGGGCGGCTCGCCCCTCCCCCTTCCCCCCAAGTGCCGGAGCAGCTAGCTACGCCCCTGTGTATATCGGTGAACTTTTACATCCCACCAGACTTATTTAGGTGTGCTCATTGTCACACAATGTGTTGGAAGTAGGGGAGGAAATGAACCTGACAGACCCAAGAATTTGATGGCCTGGCATCAGGGAACATCACCCGCCCCGAGATGTTTAGGTGGTATCAGCGTCATGAATTTTGACAGGAAAAAAAGCCAGAATTGTGGTTGTCTGGATATCAGCAAAGGTTATACCTGTGTTGAAATATGGCAGGATCAGAAAAAGGATGTTCAGGAACCATCAAGAAGAAGAAGAAGAGTTTGGATTTGATATCCCGCCTTATCACTACCCGAAGGAGTCTCAAAGCAGCTAACATTCTCCTTTCCCTTCCTTGTTGTTGTTCAGTCGTTCAGTCGTGTCCGACTCTTCGTGACCCCATGGACCAGAGCACGCCAGGCATGCCTATCCTTCACTGCCTCTTGCAGTTTGGCCAAACTCATGTTAGTAGCTTCGAGAACACTGTCCAACCATCTCATCCTCTGTCGTCCCCTTCTCCTTGTGCCCTCAACCTTTCCCAACATCAGGGTCTTTTCTAGGGAGTCTTCTCTTCTCATGAGGTGGCCAAAGTACTGGAGCCTCAACTTCAGGATCTGTCCTTCTAGTGAGCGTGCAGGGCTTCCTCTCCCACAACAAACACTCTGTGAGGTGAGTGAGGCTGAGAGACTTCAGAGAAGTGTGACTAGCCCAAGGTCACACAGCAGCTGCATGTGGAGGAGTGGAGACGCGAACCCGGTTCACAGATTATGAGTCTACCGCTCTTAACCACTACACCACACTGGCTCTCAAGAAAAGATCAGCTTCAGATATCAGAGAGAAGAAGGGGAAATGAAGTTCCACCAGATTCAGGAGCCACCTTAGTATTGCTGTTTCGAATTAATGCAACCCTTATAGTTTGTGCTTCTTCTTTTTTTTTTTTAAAATTTTTTTGTTTGCAACACAATCATAGTTTGTGCTTCTAGATTCAAGCAACAAATGGGCTTTGGAGCTCATTAGTGTGAATAAGAACATATGTTCACTCAGAAGGATATGAGAACTGGATTTAGTTGTTATCCTGAGCAGGGAGGCATGCGCTAGGCTTTCCAATTTTCACTAGAGACCACTTTGCTGCTTTCTGTATCTTGGGTTGCCAAATGTTGGGCTTGCCTGCTAACAGTAAGACTTTGGCAGTTGGCAGGCCTATCATGTATTCCTGCAGTCCAGCTGGATTCAGCCCAGATCCCTTCTCTCTTTTCCTCGTGAGTGGATGCGAGAGATCAATGAGTGGAGACTATTGAGAACCAGACTTAATGGAATAAGCTAGGTGGGAATGCCACATTTGGCACAGCACATGGTGTCTACGTTTTGCAATCTTGCACCACAGGTATAAGGAGCCAGTTCCATAGTGAATCGACATCCCCAGTGGAACCTTATTACTATAGTGAGGGAAACAATTCCATCACAAGGATATTCTGTATTCTTCCCATATCCCCATAATATTGAGGCCAAAACAGAAGGCGTCCATGCACCTTACATACAGTATGTGCTCTTGGAAGTTGTTCAGTTGTGCTGAAAGAGTAAGGAAATATGTGTTGTAATATTGATGTAAAGGTAAAGGCACCCCTGACCATTAGGTCCAGTCGTGACCGACTCTGGGGTTGCGGCGCTCATCTCACATTATTGGCCGAAGGAGCTGGCGTACAGCTTCCGGGTCATGTGGCCAGCATGACTAAGCCGCTTCTGGCGAACCAGAGCAGCGCACGGAAACGCCATTTACCTTCCCGCTGCAGTGGTACCTATTTATCTACTTGCACTTTGACATGCTTTTGAACTGCTAGGTTGGCAGGAGCAGGGACCGAGCAACGGGAGCTCACCCCGTCGCGGGGATTCGAACCACCGACCTTCTGATTGGCTCTGTGGTTTAACCTACAGTGCCACCCACGTCCCACAATATTGATGTATTACATGCTGTTTATGAGATATATGGTAGCTGTAATTTTTGTGTGTGTAAGGAAATATTTTCTACTGCAGAATAACAGCGACATACTTTTTAAAAAGGGGGCTTTAAAATAATATTGTTACGCAGCCATTTCATACTGCTTCAAAACACTCAGGACATGATGGTGGGAAAGTTGCTTTCAGGTGTTGCCAAACATCTTGAGGGATTTTGCGACAAAGTGCAGCCTGGAAATCTGCCAGGCATCGTACGCCTGCAACATAGAGATAAAGGGTTGTATCCACCTTTGGGCCTGAGTTGGTCATTATTTTCATTGGAGTTTTTCTGTTGGATACCATTCATTCATTTTTCTGTTGGATACTTTTGGTGCGCGCTAGAATTCCCAACCATGCTTAGGCATGTTTTGCCTTGGCGCTAAATGCCTTGCATTTCACGGTCCCTTGTAACACTAAAAGAAACTTGTGTTTATAAAACTCTCCGGAAGAAAATTCAGGAAGCGGACATGAAGCAAAAGGACATGCCACAATATATAACACTCAAAAAACCACAGTCACGTATAGCAGTATGCCAAACACACAAAAACGTGACCAGCTGATAAATCAGTCTCCACGTAACATAACATGTACAGTATAAAGTCACAAAACCAAAAATCCAAACATACAAGTATGCATAAACATGCTATCATAGAGCTGACTTTTCAAACTCTGGAGGCCCTGAGTTGGCACTTGCTCTAACTTTCTAAGCTATGGATGCCCTGTGTTGGCACTTTGTCGCGGTTTGCATATTTTGTGCTGATGAAGCCAATATGGCGAAACAAGGATTATAATCTGGGTAACCTTGTCCTTCTTTTGGTTTGCTGTGTTCCCTCATGGCAACACCACTTACACATCTTTGACTGGCGAGACCACAGCTCCACCGCCAGACCCTACAGTACCTGGAACCATCATCGTGACAACCAAACCCCCACATTGGACTGGCAAGATTACATTATTTATGTTCATCATTAACTCTTTTGACTTTTGGAACCTCCACTAGAGAAGTGTGGGTTACATGGGACGTTTTGAATTTTGATCTTACAGCTCTATGATAGCATGTTTATGCATACTTATATGTTTGGAATTTTGGTTTTGTGACTTTATACTGTACATTTCGTTACTATTGTATATGTTTAGCTGGTTCTTATATTCAATAATTATGTTACGTGGAGACTGATTTATCAGCTGGTCACGTTTTTGTGTGTTTGGCAAAAGGACATGCCAACACCTAGGCCTTCGTAGACCTTCAATCACCAGTGAGCCTGAGTTTCTGCCTAACCACAGTGCGTCTGCGCCCATTTGCCAGACCAAGCTGAAACACAATAAAGACTTGTTGCGGTCATTTGAAAGAACTGCAGGCATGAAAATCTATTATTTATTCTGAGCGGCTTCACTCATGCTTTAAAAGCATTGATCACATAAAAAAGACCATGGCAGCTGGCTCTCTTTCACTGAAGGCATGTGGCCACTTCTAGCGCCTCTCCCAGATAAGTCATAAATAACAAACGGAAGACAAGGGCAACAACATTTTTTGTTACAGGTAGATAGCCGTGTTGGTCTGTCATAGTCAAAACAAAAACAAAAAAATCCTTCCAGTGGCACCTTAGAGACCAACTAAGTTTGTTCTTGGTATGAGCTTTCGTGTGCATGCATACTTCTTCAGATACACTGAAACAGAAGTCACCAGACCCTTATATATAGTGAGAGAGTGGGAGGGGTATTACTCAGAGGGGTGGTGGGAATGGGTGATAGGCTGATAGCTGTGGTAAACCTGTTGACGACTGTTAACGACTGCAATTAGTCTTACAGGAAAAAGCAAGGGGTGAGAAGGTTAAAAAAGCTTTGTCAAGTATAATGAGATAAGAATCCAATGTCTTTGTTCAGACCAGGTCTCTCCATGGTTTTAAGCTTGGTAATGAGTTGCAATTCAGCAACTTCTCTTTCCAGTCTATTTCTGAAATTCCTTTGCAATAAGACAGCTACTTTGAGATCTTGTATAGAGTGTCCTGGGAGATTGAAGTGTTCTCCTACTGGTTTCTCTGTCTTGTGATTCCTGATGTCAGATTTATGTCCATTTATCCTTTGGCGTAGGGTTTGGCCTGTTTGTCCAATATAGAGAGTTGAAGGGCACTGTTGACATTTGATGGCATACACAATGTTAGATGATGAGCAATTAAATAGTCCTGAGATGGTATGTTTGATGTTGTTGGGGCCAGTAATGGTGTTGTCCGGGTGTATGTGGCAGCAAAGTTGGCATCTGGGTTTATTGCAGGCTCTGGTGCCAGTGTCTGTGTTAAGTCTGGTTGTAGTATTGTTGTGGGTGAGGAGTTGTTTAAGATTTTTTGTGTATGTAAAGCACGCTGTTCTATTCCAAAAGCCCTCTTCTTCTTTTGCCAGATGATTGATGGACTGTGTGCCACATCTAATCTTGCATGATGGATGCTAGTGCTGCAGTGTTAGAGCTATTCATTCTGCCTGAATTGTATATTGATGTTGAACACTGCAGAAGAAACCTGCAGTGTTCACATACCCTCCAGAGAGGAATGGCTCTGTAGGGTACGTGAATATCTAGAATTAGCCAAGCTAACGGATATAGTAAGACATGATCCTAAAAGCCGAGTGAAAAATGAATGGGAGTGTCTGAACGAGTATTTTAAAAAGCAAGGAGGAAAATCGATAATCCGGTTGAGTTTGGAATAAAAGGAATTCATGAAGATCTAAAAAAAAATGTAAAAAGGTTTCTTGTGAAATAGATTTAGGGAAGATATAAGGGGGGGGGAAGTAAATTAAAACAGACAGACAAAAAAGTTGGTTAAAATACTGTATGTCAGGTGGAAGTCAACACTTGGCGTATTTTTCTTTTTTTCTTTTGTGGAATGGTAGCAATGCAAGGCACACAAGATAATGAACAAGATGGTTGATGTATAGTTAAATTTTAATATCTGAACCCTTGCATTGTAAGACCGTATATATGAACATATGTGCATCATTTTTTCTTATTTTTTTCTCTGTTCTTATTCTTTTTTCTTTCTTTTTCTTCTTTTCTTTTCTTTTTTCTTTTATTGTTGTTATATTGTGCTTGTGCATTTGAATTTTGTTTTGAATTGGGATTTTATGTTTTTGTTGTGTATTGTTTAAAGATGAATAAAGTTAATAATTTTTTTAAAAAAAATTAAAAAAAATACAAACCTGCAGTGTTCAAGGAATTGAATTGAATCAAAGGCACAAAATACAAACGTGAGAGTCTCTGTTATTCCTTCATTTCTCCCATGCTCCATTTCATGTATTATAACATCCAGTGTATTCATTCTTAAGCAAAATCAATAAAGGGCAGGAGCCTCAGAGCTGTGTGGAGAAGTTTCATGTCTACACCAGGATCCCTAGGTCCCTTTGTCATGCCCCTGCATCTCCTTCCGAAAGCTAGGAGACAATGCAAAGTTGCACCCAATGCGGCGAAAAGCGTTACAATCAGAAAAGCAAATTGCTTACACGACTATTTGGCAAACCTGGAGAGGCATCTTTTTATAACTAGTGTTTATAACAAGTTAACTCTATACTAGTTGAACAGAATTCTCCGTATCAAATAAACTCTGCTAGAGATTGCACTCTCCTGGAAATGCTGTGTTAGTTTCAACTGTTAAGATGCTCAAAATCTTCCTGTCCCTCCTTTTAGAATTTCAACACTGTTTGATGATACAAAACACCCTTCCTGCCTGCACTTTTTAGATGAGTCTATTAAAAAGCCATATTGAGAGAATGGAAATGCTTTTATGAAAGGCAGGTTATATAAGATGGTACTGGTAGATTAATCTAAACTGTTCAGTTTGTCTGCTGCAGTTGCCTAGATAACAACACCTTGGTGGAATCTACACACATGTAAAAAAAACCGCTGTGAAAATGCTTTAAAAAAAGTTTTGAAAAATATATTGAATTTGGCATAGCTCACTGTTGCCATCTAGTGTCAGATTTATATATTGCACTTTACAAAACATTTTATTTGCAGCTGTATAGCTGAGTCCCCTTTTATGGGTTGTAACCATCATATACTCACAGCCCTCATATGCTGTTAATAGGATGGTGCAAGAAAGTTAAGGATTTGGGGCTATTAATCAGAACTCCTTTGGAATTCCAGATGTGGATTTGTGCTGATCAAATTCTTGTTTTCTTCTCTTAGGTTACGATCTTTGGTGAAGCAGCTAGAGAGAGGAGAGGCTTCTGTTGTTGACTTGAAAAAGAACTTGGAATATGCTGCTACAGTACTTGAATCTGTGTACATTGATGAAACCAGGTGAGACGATTGTTTCAGTGTAGTAATGCTTTATTTTCATCATTTCTTTTTTAAGTAAAACAAGCATTATACCTCATCCTATTTCTTGGGATTAGTGTGAGTCACACAAAGGTTGTCAGTTTTCCTTTTAATAAGAGGAAGGGACTGGTGCTCCTGAAAATGTCATGAATTTAATGGTGTTAATTATTTAAAAAGTTGTCTTAAATAATGAAAAATGTCGTTTCCTATGATATTATGCCTATTCCCCAGACACTTTGTCCCATCTGAGGGAGACACAACTAGAAGTGGTGGGGCAGAGCCACATAGGTAAGAAAGCAAGCAAGCAAGCAAGCAAGCAAGAAAGAAAGAAAGAAAGAAAGAAAGAAAGATAAAGGACCCCTGGATGGTTAAGTCCAGCCAACTAAGTTGGAATGCAAACTTGGGTCCCTGTGTCGCTTAATTATGAACAACCAGAGCTCCCCCCCTCCGCTAAAAAAATGTTTAGGGGTACTCCCATTTTGATTCAAGAAAATCACCATTTTATAGTTCAAATTGGGAAAAAGAAATACAGTAAATGGACAAAAGTACAAAGATTCACAAAATGTTTAGGGGTATGCGTACCCCTGTGGCCCCCCAGGAAAAAAAAAAGCACTGTGAACAACCCTGTAAAGATCTTCCTCCATTGTTCTCACACTCCAGAAGTGAGCTACTTTACAATCTGGGGGTACTGCGGTTGTCCATAGAAATAACTAAATGTCACTAATTTTCTACATTAAATTCACCTGAAAGAAAACAACCACCAACCAACATACCAGCAGATTTAATTAGGGGCTGGGCATGCGTAACAACTTGTAAACAGGAGAAATGTTGCAAGAAAAATGGCGTCTCCGTGGAAATCTTTATTTAACGTATCTCCCCTATATCTCTCCCAACAGGCGTCTGTTGGATACGGAAGATGAACTCAGTGATATCCAGTCTGATGCCGTGCCCTCGGAAGTACGGGATTGGCTGGCTTCTACTTTCACGCGGCAAATGGGGATGATGCTGAAAAGGAGCGAGGAAAAGCCACGATTCCGAAGTATTGTGCATGCAGTTCAGGCTGGGATATTTGTGGAGAGGTAACGGATGGTGCAATTGCTCTTCACCAAAGAATAGTCAGATGTTGCAGTTTATAGATATTGGAGTTTTGTATAAACGTGAGCAACCAATGAAGGCCCAATAGTTCTTCTGAAGAATTGGCCAGGATCATGACTTCACTTTCTCCATCTCTAAATCCAAAAATGAGAGCCCTCTGTCTCCATAGCTGTCAACTTTCAGATTTGAAAAGAAGGGATTTCCCAAAACTTTCGGATTTGAAAATAAGGGATGTCGCGAGGGCGGTGCAATGGCACCAAGTAGCCTCGCCACCCTGCGCTCCAGAGGCTGCGCACAAACGGGTGAGCGAAAGAGTGAGCGCATAGATGGCAGGCAGACTGGCTGTCTGGTTGGGCGTGAGGGTCTGGCTGCACAAGGCATGCAAGTTCCGCCCCCAGTCGGTCTTAGACTCCTTATTGGCAGCCGAGCAACGCAGCTGAGGAGCCTCCCTGGCCGGCAGGGAGGGAGAGGAGCTGCTTCCTTTGAAATCTGGGAAATTTAAGGGATATCAACAATCCGGGATAGCAGCAGGAAACGGCATTGGAATAAGGGAGTTTCCCGCAAAAAAAGGGAGGGTTGACAGCTATGTGTCTCTGAGGGCCTTCTGATCACAATAATTCAATAATGGCTAGCACTTATGATGCCATCACAACCCTGAATCGTTTCAGTTAACCGGTTTTAGCATTTGCACCAGACTCCACTTTGAAATGGATTGCATCCTGCAATTTGTGGATGGATTGCATCTCGGGTTAATGATGTCTGAGAGGAAACAGGATCCTTTTGGTCACCAGGCAAGGTTGCTATTTCGATAACACAGAATGGTGCATTTTGCAATTATATTTGGGGTGGCGGGAAGGCTGTGGCAGGGTTTTGCATTGAAGCATTAACTGTAAAGAGAACTTTGCCTAATCTTGCCATTGAAATAACAGCACACATTTACTTAGAAATAAGTCGAAGTGATGTCAGTGCTTCCAAGTAAGCATACTGGTTCATCCTGATCCAGTGATCCTCTTCCACGTGTGGTTGGGATCTTTTACATTGGCTACAGCTGTTCTGTATAGGCAACATCCTGCGGGATCTTGTTCTATGTGGAGGACAAGAACAGAGCCATTACTCTGCCTTCTGAGCATGAAAACGTCATGGGGCTATTGTGTACCTTCACAATAAAGGAAACCTGTGCAGCTTGGGGTGGTGGTGGTTTTGCAGATTCAAACCAGCATGTGCAAGGCATGAAATGGTTGCAATGGTGAGGCAGTACAGGCAGCCTATATTCTGGCTGTAAACATTTTAATTAAATGCATACCTTCATCAAACCACAACAAATGGCACTAGTTCTGCAGAGAGCTCTTTTGCGTGAAGCTATCTCTGGATCTGAATGGAATGTTTTGGCATAGAAATTAATGCCAGTGGGAATAAAGGAAGAAAGGCAATTTGTTTGGCTTGGATAAAAACTATGTATTCGGAAGAGAACTCTATCGTGTGTGTGTGTGTAATTGATTTATTTTATCTTGACAGAATGTACAGACGGACATCCAATATGGTTGGGCTTAGCTACCCGCCAGCTGTAATTGGAGTGCTAAAGGTAATGCCAGTTCTCTCTTACGAAACACTGAAATGACACGGAGATCTCATGTAGAGGTCTGTGCATGCTCTGCCTTTCATTGTGTCTGAAAAACAATTTAGCTTACATCATACAGGGAGACAAAATGCATCAGAGAAAAACAGTCCAGAAGTTACCTGTTGATCTTCGGCTCACTTCTATTGCTAAAATATCACCACCAGAGTAAGGCGTGATATCTTCTCTATGTAAACAGGAAGTAGAAAATGAAATCTTGAACAATACCCTAAGCATCAAATATTATAATAGCCTTACATGGGCTACAGCAGTGCTACTACAAGAAGTATGGTATGCAACAATGTTGTTACCTAAATATGTACCTTAAAAGTAAAGGTAAAGGGACCCCTGACTGTTAGGTCCAGCCGCGGACGACTCTGGGGTTGCAGTGCTCATCTCGCTTTACTGGCTGAGGGAGCCGGCGTACAGCTTCCGGGTCATGTGGCCAGCATGCCAAAGCCGCTTCTGGCGAACCAGAGCAGTGCATGGAAATGCCGTTTACCTTCCCGCTGGAGCGGTACCTATTTACCTACTTGCACTTTGATGTGCTTTTGAACTGCTAGGTTGGCAGGAGCAGGGACCGTGCAATGGGAGCTCACCCTGTCGTGGGGATTCGAACCGTCAACCTTCTGATCGGCAAGCCCTAGGCTCTGTGGTTTAGACCACAGCACCACCCGCGTCCCTAAATATATACCTTAGTTCTCTATTTTAAGAGGACTGTAGATGGAGCCTTTAATGTGCATAGCTAGCAGCCATTGTGCACAGTCACCAGGCCTCCTGGAGAATGTGCACACAGTCCTTCCATGAAGAGCAAACTGTGCACATTTACTGGTCAGAATATGTAGTCTCCAACAGGCCTTGGGAAATGTCCATATATCAACTGAATTTTGTACATCCCCCAGGCAATATGCACATTTCCCATTTAGTATGCAGAGTCTCCAGGAAACACTTTATTTATGTTTCTTGTTCAGAAGCAGGGCCGGCCTGAGACCCTTGGGTGCCTAAGGCAAAACATGCCTCCAACGTCCCCCGCCCTTGATCTGAACCCAATGGGGTGGGAGGAGAATAGTGGCAACACAGCCACTCTGTGAGAATGCCCCCTTTTCACCAAGAGTCTAGGCATTGTGGCTGCTTTCCTCATCTTCGGCGCTGGGCTGTGTCTTCAGCTTATCCAAAGTTGAGTCGGAGGCCACTGTCGCAGAGGTCGGGTCAGGACCTCTTACCCTCTATGGAGCATGCCACCTGAGGCAGGGTGCATAAGGCCGCCTCACTGGTGTGCCAGCCATGCTAGCGCAGCAAACTAGTTTAGAGGCTGCAAAGCAGACCCCCCGGCACACGTGTCTCACCATCTTGCACCCCTCAGATTTGGCTGCCTCAGAGGTGGCTGCCTCAGTCTGCCTCATGGTAGGGCTGGCCCTGTTCAGAAGTGTGCAACCTGTGCTCCCCAGCCTGCTTATGACCCAGGGCCTAATCTCCCTTAGCCCACCCATTGATCAGCTGGGCCAAGCCAGCTGTTAACCATGTACTGACTGGCTCAGCTACAAAGCAGAGGGCAACCAAAATGGTCAAAGGCCTGGAAACGATGCCTTATGAGGAACAGCTTAGGGAGTTGGGTATGTTTAGCCTGGAGAAGAGAAGGTTAAGGGGTGATATGATAGCCATGTTCAAATATATCAAAGGATGTCATATAGAGGAGGGAGAAAGGTTGTTTTCTGCTGCTCCAGAGAAGCGGACACGGAGCAATGGATTCAAACTACAAGAAAGAAGATTCCACCTAAACATTAGAAAGAACTTCCTGACAGTAAGAGCTGTTCGACAGTGGAATTTGCTGCCAAGGAGTGTGGTGGAGTCTCCTTCTTTGGAGGTCTTTAAGCAGAGGCTTGACAGCCACCTGTCAGGAATGCTTTGATGGTGTTTCCTGCTTGGCAGGGGGTTGGACTGGATGGCCCTTATGGTCTCTTCCAACTCTATGATTCTATGATGCAACGTCAGTGCATGTCGTTCCCACTGTGCTGCTTTTTTGGCTGCTTGAGGAAATGTCACTTAGTCTGAAAACACATCGGGGGAAATTACAGCCCAACTGCATGTAGGATATTCATGCTATAATCAAATGTATAATGTATGCGTTGTGTCAACGGAAATTGCCTTGTAAGTCTGATTTGCAGCACACTTGGGTGTCTCTTTTTCCTGCCACCGTTCATTACATTTGTACACTTGAATTTACACTGATTAAAAACGGCAATAAAAAAATCGCTTGGCAGCGGCCTACTTAGGTGGACACGTAATGATATATCAAATGGCCCTAAGTACCATTAACTTCTGGTACACAATTAACAACATAACAGTGAAGGGACTGAGAATTGTGTTTTTGATTAAGTAATTTTAAACCATTCCCCGTGGTAGCTACCACTGCTTAGGAGACAATCTGTGTGCAGTTAATAGTCACCAGACATTTTCTGGACATTATAATGAAAAGAAGAAAATAAAAATGCATTGAAAGAGCTTTCCCTGCCCCCAAAATTAAAGATGCACACAGCGCTTGTTACATGTGGTTGCCTGTATGGTAAGCTATTTGTGTAGATTGAATGATTTCCTCTCTGTCACTGCATTCCTTTCTTTTTGGAAGCACAGGGTGGCTTGGAGAAAACTGCCGAATCCAAGTGGTGCAATTTTCATTTCAAATGGTTGCCTCACTATGTGGTAGCATCTTCCACTGGGGGCAAATCCTGCATAACAAATCAGCATTGTGACTGCACAGTACATCGAGTATCCATTGGCTGTCTTCTCTATTCCTGGGTTGTGTTTGAGCTTAAAAAACAAACCACCTAGCCAAGTGGCAACGATATAAATGGAACCTCAAGATTTGAGATCATGGGGAGGGTAACCATATATATATATATATATATATATATATATATATATATATATATATATATATATAATTTTATTTGCTTAATTGAAATAAACAAAAGAAACATTCTTCATCATCCATTAATACAAAAAATAAAACAAATCAACTAAAAGAAAGAAAGAAAAATTATCTAATATAATAGAATAAAGAATATCTTCTTACTTTACATACAACTTCCCATCCTATATAATAAAGTGGCTGTGTCCCTGCGTCCAACTTTCCGTGTGTCACGGAAGTGCGCTACTGCGCATGTCCCACAGGGACGCAGGGATTGGACAGCTCTACTGCCCCCCCCAACAGGGACGCAGGCATTGGAGCGGCCGGAGAGGGGGGCGTGTCCGGAAGGCAGCGGCGGCGCACGCGCGGTGTCACTTGGGGCAGCGCCGCCGCCTTGCACGGAGCCTCCTCCACCTCCTCCGGCCGCCGCCGCCACGCTCCTTCTCTCCCCCGGCCGCGCCGATCACGCGAGCCCCCAGCTTCACCCGAGGCCTACCTGCCCGGCAAGCCCAAGAGGCTCAGTGGTTTAGACCATAGCGCCACCCGTGTCCTCTGGTTAAAATTGCTAGCATCTTAATATGTCAAACAGATTCAACTCAAAAATTACACCATCAAAGCATGTATAGGCTTTGTATTTCACAGTCGTTGCTTTCCGTCTGTCACTGATGAAGAAAACACACACTAATGCTGCCTTTTCTCTCACAGAACGTAGACAAGTGGTCCTTCGACGTATTTGCACTAAACGATGCTAGTGGGGACCATGCACTGAAATTCATTTTCTACGAATTGCTCACACGTTATGATTTGATCAGCCGCTTCAAGGTCAGTAATCCTGCAGTGCCCTTCCTTTCTGCTCTCTTGTAATTTACTCAAAGGAGAAATATCACTAACCTTGTAATTCTGCATTATCTGTGCTACTGGCCATGAACATGTGGTTGGGAAACCCTGACTGTCGCATACTTGTCGCCTGATTTAACTAGGATGTTATTACAACTGCGATGAACGAGACCTAGTCAATATGGCACCATATTGAAATGGGGTACATTTTCTGGCTTCACTGGAGGAAGGGTTCAGTAGCGCTCCTGTCGCAAAAGTTTTTGATGCCAGTCACACTAACCTTCCTGGCTTTGTGCCATTATCATCTTCCAAAGCAACTACTCTATTCCAAACTTAAAAATGGAAAGTGTAATACTGGTGGTCAACAAAAGAGGTTTAAAGACTGTCTCAAGGCAAATCTGAAAAAATGTAGTTAGTGGCATTAGTTTGCCTGTCTTCCCAAGCGATGTGTAAAAAATTTCGAAGACACCGTTGATGGAATCTTTCAAGGAGTTGGAGATGGCGTTTATAAGTGGTCCGTGTTTCACAAGCTCTATAACCCAATGTGTTCCAGTAAATTTCCAAAACAAAGAGGCTGTAGAAAACCAAAGGAGAATGCAGTTAGTATTGCATGCTAGTGGTGAACAACACACATTTTGGACATTAAGGGCAAATGAGAAGTACATATGCCATTAATTTGGTTGATATTTATAACAGAACGAGACAATCTGAAGCCCTATCCATGTATAAAAAGGGAGAGGTCTTTCCATTTTATTTTATTTTATTTTTTAAATTGAGAAAGAAACCATATTTGGATCTTGATGCTTAAAATTTCAACAAGCTTTGCCAAATGTATTTCCCTTCCTATGTTTTTGTTTAGATTCCAATATCTGCTCTTGTCTCCTTTGTGGAAGCCCTGGAAGTTGGCTACAGCAAGCATAAAAATCCATATCACAACCTAATGCACGCCGCAGATGTCACACAGACTGTTCATTACCTCCTTTTTAAGACAGGTGTAGTGGTAAGTAAATGGATCCCCTTAAACCCAAACAATGTTGTGCATTTTGGGTAGATTTCCTGTATGACACACTGGGGAAACCCAGCCAGATGGGCGGGGTATAAATAAATTTATTATTATTATTATTATTATTATTATTATTATTATTATTATTATTCATGGCTTGTTCATGGGATTTAAATTACAACAAACTCCAAGATTTATGAACACCAAAGTGGGTCTCTGGTTCAGACCCTTTCGATTATAGTCTGTTGCTCAGATATGTGTTTGGGATTCTAACTTGCTCCTTCTCCAATGCTTAGAGAATGTAGTTCCCCTTTGGACTGTGGGATTTTGAAACTGACCAAAAGGTCAGGCAAATGGAGATTATAAAGTTAACTTAAACAGTGGCAGCTATTTTGGGCAATGGTCCCACAAGTGCAAATTATGTGCATGCCACAGAATATATAATGCCTCAGAACTTCAATATGGTTTTAGCCAGTGGCCATAATGTAGGTATTGCTATCTTTCCCCCCCTACTAACTTGTCAAATGCACCCTAAATCCATGAGTTAAGCTACTCCTTTGGGATTCAGAACAAAAAACTTAACTACATGGCAAATTGGCAGCAAATTTAGGACACAGAATGAAGAATAAAGTGAAAACAAATACAGAATAATAGTAACAACCATTCTGAGATAATTACTGTGTTTCGTGAAATTGTTCTAAAATTATTTACATTTAAGAAGGCCCCAAATTATAGCTTCGGAACGATTTGGAAATCATGGAATGACAAAAATATAAGAAAATATTTTAGGCAGTGTTCTTTTCTCCTGCTTAGAAAGCATATGCACTTTATCTTTTTCAAAGCTGACACAAAAAACCCCATAATATTTAATTGGGCAAGTGTGGATGATTCATGGCAATCAACTTCTGGCAGTGCTCCTTGGTTGATGTTTGGCAAAAACATTATGCGTCAAAGCTGAGTACAAACAGCTACGTGACCCTATTCTGTAAAACTGCCATCATGGGCACTGTATATTGCCGGCAGTCACTTTACCTTCACCTCACACAGATTATAGGCATAACAAGTGACCCACTTCTGAGGGGGCAAGAGGTGTAATCCTATCTCAGTGAGCAGCATTATTGAAAATGCTATTGTTCCGTTTTAGAGGTGGATTGGACCAGCATTGCTACCAAGTGGCTATCTAGAGTTACTGGTCCATGGGGTCACGAAGAGTCGGACATGACTAAACGACTAAACAACAACAACAACTGCCATTTTGTAGCCTCATTGGAGTGTGATGCTGCACTATGGTTAAGCAGTACATGAATGAGCCTCAGCAGAGGCACCAAGTTCCACCTGACATGGGGGAGGGGGCTTGCCATGTGTGTGTGACGTCACATGTGTAATGTGATGTCATGCATGTCGGGAGGAGGCTGCAAGGCCCTCTGCTGCCACGGGGAGGCTGGTGGGGTCCGCCTCTGCCGGCACGGGGAGGCCCAGCCAGTCCTGGCCCCTCAAGATTGGGGGGCTCGGCCCTGTCCCAACATACTTTGAGGGGGCTGAGCTGTCCTCAGCCCCATTGAGTTGGCGCCTATGAGCCTGAGGCTCCTACAGCACGGCTGTGAAGAAGTTGGAAGCTTTTGCTTCCTTTTTTAACTACCGGTAGTTGCAGTCTTGTGGGACCCAGGTGGCGCTGTGGGTTAAACCACAGAGCCTAGGGCTTGCTGATCAGTAGGTCGGCGGTTCGAATCCCTGTGACGGGGTGAGCTCCCGTTGCTTGGTCCCTGCTCCTGCCCACCTAGCAGTTCGAAAGCACGTCAAAGTGCAAGTAGATAAATAGGAACCGCTCCGGCGGGAAGGTAAACGGCGTTTCCGTGCGCTGCTCTGGTTCGCCAGAAGCGGCTTTGTCATGCTGGTCACATGGCCCGGAAGCTGTACGCCGGCTCTTGGCCAATAAAGCGAGATGAGCGCCACAACCCCAGAGTCGGACACGACTGGACCTAATGGCCAGGGGTCCCTTTACCTTTACCTGGTCAGTTGCAGTCTAGTGTCATATCCAAAGCCAGGCAAACTATGGTTAGTCTTAACTATGGTTTACTGCAGGGGTCAGCAAACTTTTCCAGCAAGGGGCCGGTCCACTGTCCCTCAGACCTTGTGGGGGGGCCGGACTATATTTTTTTTTGGGGGGGAAATAATGAACGAATTCCTATGCCCCACAAATAACCCAGAGATGCATTTTAAATAAAAGGACACATTCTATTCATGTAAAAACACGCTGATTCCTGGACCGTCCGTGGGCTGGATTGAGAAGGCGGTTGGGCCGCATCTGGCCCCTGGGCCTTAGTTACCTACCCATGGTTTACTGAAACAGATCAGCATCAACCCAGGAGTTTTGAAGCTGGCTTGTTACAGTCAACCAGACTGGCCGCATTTAATGGTTCAGAAGCTATTTAGTAGTAGCTAAGGGTGCAGAGAACTGAGAACCTGAGTGTGATGAATAAATGCAGGTTCTAGTCTAAGGCCTTGGTTGCATGAAATCCAGATTGATGTTAGTTAACAAGAAAGCCAAATTTGATTCATGTGCAAAAGAAACAATGGGGCAAAGTTACTTCTTTTGCAAAAAACAGGGGCTTTGTTAATAAATTTTTGAAGGGATCAGCCAGCCTAAGGGCAATGCTACCCGCGTATGCTATGATTACACAAAACTCAACATCAGGAAATGTAATCAGCTCCTGCACTTTCCTCAAAGCAGTCCAAAGAAACATTAGCAGTGCCATATAGTTTTCTGCAAGATCTAATGTAGCAAATCGGAGAAAACTTGCTCCCTTAATAGGGATTTGAGGGAAAGGGCTCAGTAGTAGAATCTATTGTAAGTGTGCTTTCAATCTCATTTCACTCATTAAGAACCCTTAAAAGAAATCTATTCATTTCAACCCAACAAGCAACCTAATAACATTTTGCCCTGGGACATTTTTATGTTACTGTTGTGACTTCCGAGTAATACTGCCAGTGCATCATAATTATATTATCCATAGCACTAGCCCAAAGGGTCTAATGATATATCATAAACAGTATTCAAGTAAAAATTACAAGGATCATCTTGTACATCACTAAAATCACACTAAAAATAGTACCACCTATCAGTGACTATAATAACATCAACAAGCAGTCGTTTGGGGGGATATAAATTTTTTGTTGAAAGGTTTTCTTGAATTAAGATATTATTATTAATTTGGTTTTTTAAAATCTCCTTTCCAGTGTTTGCTCAAGGTGACAGACAAGGCTGATAAATACATTAATAATAAACACAAAAATTCAGTGGGTTGGATTCACACTAAGACTGCAAGCCTAACAAATTTACCTGGGTTTAAGTCCCCTTGAACTCAGCAGGGCATATTTCTCAGAAGAAAAGCATTGGATTGTGCTGCAAATTAGCTGCACTTGGTTCCAACTGAAATCAGTGGGACTGAAGAAATGACTTAAGTTACCACTGAAATCAGTAGTAGAATCAGTAATAGAAATCAGTAATAGAATTGGAAAGGCATATATAACATAGAATCCCATGGACCCAAGTAAGAGGTGGAAGGAAGTCTGGTGCAAACAAAGTAACAACAAAATAAGTAGATAAGCAACATAATATTTATTTTCTTTTTTGTTTATGCATACATGTTAAACGCTGGAATGTTTATTGTGTCAAATTGTTTGTTGTGAATATTGAAATACATTTTGTATTTCACTGTGGATCAGAAAGGTGTGCTTTCGTGGCCCAAGGTGGGGATGGCAATGTGTCCTGCTTTATATAGGACAATTCTCTATTTGAAGGGCTGCCCAGTGACATTTGAAAGTGTCTTCAGTTTGAAGAGCAGCCGGTCCACATCTGATTTAAAGACTGATAAGAAGAGAGAGCAGGGAGCCTGGAAACTGTAGATCAGCAGTCAGCACCTAGACAGCAGAATGAGCAGGTCCATAGGTCACCTGAGCAAAGTCATCCCCACTATGGTGAGATGTATTGCATTTCTAAATTACCATAAACAAACTTATCCTCTAGTCTTCTTCTTCTTTTGACAATGCATAAGTGGCTACTGTAGTTCATTGGTAGAGTGCATGATTTGCACGATGAAAACCCCTGGTATAATTCATTTAAAAGAATTTCCAGTAGCAAAGTTGCATAGACAACTGCCTCAGATCTTGGAAAGTCTGCAGTGAAAAATGCACCAGAGTGTGTAGCGTTCTAGGCTAACAGGTAGAACATGCCTTACAAAACAAAATGCCCGTCAAAGTTTGAAAAGGGTGCCACGTGGTCTGGCTGATGTTAAATCGTTTTATTTTTCCTTAGCACTGGTTGACAGAGCTGGAAATCTTCGCAATGATCTTTGCAGCTGCCATCCACGACTATGAGCACACCGGAACCACCAACAACTTTCATATTCAGACACGGTGAGTCCATTCAGAATCATCGATAAAGGCACAAAAAGTTGTGAAGGAAGAAACAGTAAGAAGAAGAAGAGGAGTTTGGATTTGATATCCCGCTTTATCTGTACCCGAAGGAGTCTCAAAGCGGCTAACATTTTCCTTTCCCTTCCTCCCCCACAACAAACGCTCTGTGAGGTGAGTGGGGCTGAGAGACTTCAGAGAAGTGTGACTAGCCCAAGGTCACCCAGCAGCTGCACGTGGAGGAGCGGAGACGCAAACCCGGTTCACCAGATTACGAGTCCACCGCTCTTAAACACTACACCACACTGGCAACATACATGGCACTAGTGTATGGGCTACAGCTGTCCATGAATCTACACCAATACAAAAAAATCGCCACTACACCAAAAGCGTCCATTTAATATCCATATGGAACTGCTTTGGGGGGGGGGGTGGATTGAACTATAGTCTGCAAATACTTGTAGATTTAATACTTTTTGTTGAAAAAAAATCAGATTACAAATCCTAAGACTGGCACATTTTGTGCTCAAAACATGAGGCTATTTTATTTCCAAAGAAGAGTGAGTGTTGCTCTTCAGAAATGATTATAATTGATTTTAAACATTTCAAATGTTGGGTCTCTTTCGGTTTAGGTAAATTTTGATCTCTTACTGTCAGGTATTTAAATTCATAGTGTAGTGGTACAACAACACGGACAAGATGAACTAGAACTAGTTCCTTTTTTAAAATAAACTTTCAGAGCATGACATGGAACCTCTGGTTTTGATGGTAGCTGCAAATATTAACCGATGGATGGAAAGAATAAGGTATATGTGCTTGCGTGTGACTTTAAACGTTAATAAATTACTTAGGGAAAAAATCCAGTGGGGAAGTTTTGAACGGAACTATTGCTAAATGAGAAATGGATAAGGTTGATTATTTGGGACCTCTGTAGTATTGATGTAGCATTTTGTTGTGAATCGAAACTCATAGTTCATTCATATTATGGAATGCTGTGTGTGTGTGTTTCAATGCAAGGTTCCAGTCTTTAAATCAGAAGGAATAAAAAGAAGTTCCATTTGATGCGGCTTATCACTTTGGAGCTAATAATGAAGCAAAATAATCCTCCATAACTTTAGTGCAAGATTTTCAATATTTCAGTAAGTGGTGAGAACTGATTAAGAGTTGAATAACAGTCTCATGATTTCAGCTTTATTAGTATTTGTATAGCACTTGCCACGCATACCTTTCAGCTGCTGTTTAAGTGGGACTTAAACAATTTAATATCATTGGTTTAAGTCATATGCTGTAAGGTGATCTTTATCATTAATAAAAATGCTACTTATTATGGAGTGAAAAGGTTAATTAATATCATACTAAAAAGGAAGAGACTTTGAATTTCTGATGAGTTTGTGAACAAATAGGCTCTTTACCAATTACTGGATTATACTACTGTGAAGAAATAATTCTAGAAAGACTTTTAATTCTTTTCAGTGGAAGACATTAACTACAACAAATAATATACAGTGGACGCTCAGGTTGCGAACATGATCCGTGCGGGAGGCAAGCTCGCAACCCGCAGCGCCGCTTCTGCGCACGTGCGGGTCACAATTTGGCGCTTCTGCGCATGCGCAAAGTGTGATTTAGCGCTTTTGCGCATGCGCGAGCGCCGAAACCCGGAAGTAACCCGTTCTGGTACTTCCGGGTTCGGCGCAAGCGCAACCCAAAAGAACATAACCCGCAGCGTTCACAACATGAGGTATGACTGTAGTCTCAAAACTCCCTATAAAGATATGTATTTTTCCTGACAGCCTGCCCTGTTCTGTTCCACCTTTCTCTGCCCTATTTCTTGGGTTCCCCCATTTTCTTTTATGCCGCTTGCAGTGGCATTGATGGCCGCATTAATTTGTTCAGTCATTTCTGGCAACAGCTATTTTATTTAGCCATAATTCCCTAGGCACTGAATCTTCCTGTTGAATATTCTAGAGAAAAGTGATAGCTATCATTAAAAAAATGGCAGCCTCCCCAGTGGCAGCCATCATATTCTCCTAAGATGTCCCAAAATGACACTATTGAGGCATTCTGGGTAAATAAAATGGCAGCCACCCCAATCCACCAGTAAAATGAGCTCTGCTGCTTCTGGAACAAGACAAACCACTCCCCATCTCTGAATGTCATGATTAGGTGTCCCTTTTGTATCACTTGGTACATTCATTTTGGGGGGAAATGAGAATTGAGCTGAACGGGCTCTTCAGCTCAGGTTTTCATTTGTTCCACACCAGTATAACACAACTGGAGCCAATGAATAGATACTGAAATGTGAAGCAAAAATATTCCCTTCATTGGAGGAAGAATAAAAATCCCAACCTATGTTTATAGTTATGGAATCTTCTGTTTTATAGGTCAGATACAGCCATTCTTTACAATGATCGGTCTGTGTTAGAAAATCATCACCTCAGTGCAGCGTTTCGCCTTCTGCAAGATGACGAGGAGATGAATATCCTGTCTAACCTCTCAAAGGATGATTGGAGGTAAGGGTGCCGACTGACCTTGATGGCTGTCAGCCTGATTGCTCCAAGTGTACCCCTCAAGTGTACTCAGTGGGAATCTTGGTTCATGGATGATCAGTAAGTCTGATAACAAACGACGAGAGGAGAAGTAGTCCTCAATTTGTACCGAAGCAATATGTCAAAGTTGTAGCATAAATCACGTTAAAAGACATAACATTTACATTTTTCTTTGGTGCTGTCATGAGCTCTGCGGAGTGCTGACAAGTGGAGCTGTTCCACTCCAGGAATGGTACAAGACAAAGAAGTAGAATCCGAGTTCCAGGCAAAAAAGCATACCAATCCTTGTCAAAATGTTGGATTCACACAATGTGTTGATTCCCAATGTGTTCATTCAGACATATTTCAAAGACTCTCACCAATGTCAAATGCATTTTGGCTGGTGTCTTCAGTGGCCATTGTTGAAGCAGCAATTCCAAACTGAAAATTGTGTAGCTCCTCAATATAGTATAGAACCATAGAAAACTTTTATGTCTATGCTGGAATCAAGAGCATCATTTTCTGAAAGCAGTCTCATGCAGTAACACAACGACAAAGTTTTGTTTAGAAGAGTGCTTTTGTGCTCAGGTTCCGCTTGCAGGCTCGCCACTGTGAGTACTGGATGGTGGACTAAATGGGCCTTTTGCCTCATCCAGAAAGCTCTTCTCAAATCCAAGCAAAGCCTGTCCCTTTCTGAACATAGCTGTCAACTTTCGGATTTGAAAATAAGGGATTTTTCCAAACTTTCGGATTTGAAAATAAGGGATGGCGCGAGGGCAGTGCAATGGCACCAAGTAGCCTCGCCACCCTGCGCTCCAGAGGCTGCGCGCGAACGGAAGAGCGAAAGAGCGAGCGCGTAGATGGCAGGCAGGCTGTCTGTCTGGTTGGGCGTGAGGGTCTGGCTGCACAAGGCATGCAAGCTCCGCCCCCAGTCGGTCTCAGACTCCTTATTGGCAGCCGAGCAACGCAGCTGCGGAGCCTCCCTGGCTGGCAGGGAGGGAGAGGAGCTGCTTCCTTTGAAATCCAGGAAATTTAAGGGATATCAACAATCTGGGATAGCAGCGAGAAACGGCATTGGAATAAGGGAGTTTCCCGCCAAAAAAAGGGAGGGTTGACAGCTATGTTTCTGAGAGTTCCAAAATATTGAACTTCGGCCTTAATGATCTTAAACATGACACCGGGCAGTCTAAAATACCTCTCCCACACATATTTGGCTTTAGGTGTGAATTGGACTACAGCATTAACAAGCCAACACACATTGCAAGCTGGGGCTGTAGATCATTTGCTGGTGGGCAACATTGCATATGTAGCAACTAGCATTCAATTAACATGGGAGTGCAGTGGTACCTCTGGTTGCGAACGGGATCCGTTCCGGAGGCCCGTTCGCAACCTGAAGTGTGCGCAACCTGAAGTGCCGAATCTGCGCATGCTCGCCCTGCCGAACCCGGAAGTAACCCGTTCCGGCACGTCCGGGTTCGGCGGGTTCGTAACCCGTGACGAACGCAACACGCAGCGTTCGCAACACGAGGTACAGTGCCTTAGCACCGGTTACCATAAACCTGCAACTTGGACCCCCCTTTCCCAGAAAAGGGTGAGAAAGAGACTGGCTCCCACATACCTCACAATATCTGGCAAGGTGTGGGGTACCCAATATTGTTTTGTTGGCCTCCGTCTGCCTCAAGACGCAATGGGAGTGAAGACAAACCTCTGTGTTAGTAGCACCAAAGTGACCTCCACAGGGCGCAAGCCTGGGCAATGTATTTGGAGATCCTGGGCTGCCCAGGTGACAAGACCCCGCTCTTGGCTTTACTGAAGTGGACCAAAGGAAAGCAGAGCAATATGTTTGGCACCAGCTTGGCTGCAAAAGATGCTGGAAGAATGTGGGAATTATAGCTGGATTGGCACTGGCATGCCACGTCAATCCTGCCAAGGGTGGAAATGCAGCGCTGGCACACCATGCTGTCATTGTAACGTCAGGATGGCAGACACGAGTCAGAAGCACAAAAGAACAAAGGGGGTGGTGGAAAAGTACTGGAAGTCACAAGATGAGCACGGGAGGGGTGCATGAGGGGAGCATGTGATGGGAGCATGCAGGAGGAGCACGTACGCAATGGAGAAGTCATGTGGGGAAGTTTTGGGGGTGTCACTTTTTGAGAGCATTTCCTTACATGGTGCTATGTACCACCGCTGGGTTAAATGTTTCCTTATTTGGTTCCTTGAGCTGTACCTGTGGGGCTAATCATTAACCGGTGTGTGAGATTGTCAATAAATGGGGGCCCTCGGGTGTGGTTCGAGGTTGCCTTCCCGATCATCCATCCTGTCATCGCGTCGTATTTCTTCGCCAGTGCAACAGAAGAAGGCATATAAGGCGCCATCCAACTGTCTTAGGGACTCCACTCTGGATTTGTGTAGGATTTACTCCTTGGCCTTCTCTTCTCCCAAAGATATCCAGCAGGGCAGCGGAGGTTGAGGATCAGAGTTGTCCTTCTCTTAGACAGGCTACCGTCCCAGGTTGATGCCCCAACCTTCCTTCCAGAGCATGTGCATAAGCTACCTTCTTGACGTTGGACCCACTTCTGGTCTCATCCACTCCATCTGCCAGAGCTTGTATTTGCATGCAGGGGAAGTCCCTAAACCAATGCGGGTTTGAGACCCATCAGCTACCCTCACCTGATTTAGCCGGCCAGTCAAAGCCATTCCCAGGGTGTGACTGCTGTCACATGCTGACAGATTCTAGGAGTCACAGGTGCGAGCTAAGTGCAGGGTGGGGAGAAAAGGTAATTAAACTACCACAGAAGGAGTGTGATGTGCCCCCCACCAGAGAAACTACCCCTCTCCTAACACCCCACACACCCTGGGTGCCCGGTATAGATAATAGGGAAATGAAATTGTATAAAGTCCTCAAGTATCTTTTCTTGCCCTCTGCACAGAGATACCCGGGCAAATTTACTAAGACCAATAATTCAGAAAATGGCTGGTACTTCAGCAGAGTCTCATCTTGCCCTAATCTTGCAAGACAATGATCCTTACATAACCTTGCAGGTGGCAAGGTTCTTAAACTCCGTTTTGTCCCCAAAAAAGATGAAATGGCCAATTATATAACTACTAAAGGTCTTTCGCCATTTTAGATTGCAGTTTTAATATCTCTGGGGGATGGTTACTTTTGACGGCCGTGGTACGATATTCTGCTATTGTGGTATCCGTATTTCTGTGTTATATGGGTTGTTTTATGTATGCTTATGTTGATATATTTATATGGGCTTATAGCCGCAATAAAATTTCTATCTATCCTCAAGTACAATCTACAATTTAGGCTCATTTTTTAATCTGGACCTGTTAGATGAAGCCCCTCTTTCCTTCCTAAATTTAGGCCTTGTGTAATTTTAGCCTGCTCAGCATCATATTTAAACAGGGCCTGGTGATTCAGGAGCTTTGCATTTCAAAGAAAACAGAATGCCCTGATGTCAAGGTTATCTCCTAGCAAGCGCGGCTACATCATCTGACTAACTTGCTCACTTCAGGTCTGGTATCTGCAGCAGATATTCCTCTCTGCCCTTAAGCCCCAGGAAAAAAGATAATGTGAAGTACTCAGTGACGCACATCGGAGTGTACAGCGAGAATGTGATAAATAATTTGTAGACAGAGAAACAAAAGAAGTGTTTCTTACATGTTTCTGTCTCCTTCCCTCCCTCCCTCTTCTCCTCCTCCACTTCTTCTTAACTGGATATCTACCCAAAAGAGAATTTAGGACTCTGGTTATTGAGATGGTGTTGGCCACGGATATGTCCTGTCACTTCCAGCAAATCAAAGCCATGAAGAATGCGTTGCAACAGCCAGAAGGGTGAGTCACCTTGTGACACTGTGCAGAGGGACACTGTGTGTTCCAGCTGGTACTTTGCCACTTCATTAAACAAGCTTCAAAAAGCATCTCTCCAAGGGGGAACGCAGCATCCTTTCATGTCCATGCCTATTTCTTTTCACAGCGAGTGAATTCACACATGCGCACAGACACAGATTGGCAAGGATTAAAACTGAGCACGGATAAAATAAATCCATCCCTTTGTTGTGGAGAAGAAGCACTAAAAATGGTGGTGGGTGGTCCTTTAGGACAAGTGGGGCACTGTGCCACTAATGTCATTTTTAAAAAATATATATATATTTATTGGGTTTTAAACAAAAAACAGAAGAAACTTAACAAAATACATAATACAAAATACAAAATACAAGAACACAAACATACATCATAATTTCCCTTCCATCTTGTCTAATCATATTGGGGTGACTTCCTCCTGTCCCCCCTGCTGCGTTTCATTGTCAATCATCTTTAGTAATTTCCTCTCATCTTTAAATATTTTTTCTTATATTATTGATATTTTCATTTTATATTCGTTTTAACCAAAAATCATACATTTACATTACTTAATCCTATTGTTCTAATCTGTAAGCTGTCATTTCTTCCAACTTTTTTCTATCTTTAAATCTTACAATAGTTCTTTAGATATATTTTAAATTTCTTCCAGTCTTTTTCCACCGTCTCCTCCCTCTGGTCACGTAGTTTCCCGGTCAGGTCGGCGAGTTCCATATAGTCACTGCGCCACTAATGTCAGCCAGCCCCCACCTGCCTGCCAGAGTCTTACTTGAAACCACTGCCTGTCAGCCTCCTGCTTATTCTGAGTCTTGGCCTTGTAGGACTCAACAGGGAGAATGAGGCAGGCAAAACTAGAATGGGTTGACTCTGCCTGTCAAAGGTTTTAATAGCCTCGTTTCCTTGTTTCACAGTTGGTTTCCACAGGGGCGTAGCAACGGGGGGGGCAGGGGGCGGGCCGCCCCGGGTTCCACCCCAGAGGGGGGTGACACTTTAAAAAAAAATAATTGAATTTTTTTTTAAAAATTTTTTATTTTAACTTCATTGAAAAAAAGAGATAATAGACACACACACACAACCCCCCACACCTCACAAAGTGGCACCATCAGAGGGGGTGACACTTTTTAAATTTTTTAATTTTTTTTAATTTTTTTTTTTTAAATTTTTATCATTTTTTATTATTTTTTTTAATTTTAACTTTATTGAAAAAAAGAGATAATAGACACACACACACACACACACACACACACACACACACAACCCCCCCACCTCACAAAGTGGCACCATCAAAGAGGGGTGACACTTTTAATTTTTTTTAATTTTTTATTATTATTTTTAATTTTTTTTTATTTTAACTTTATTGAAAAAAAGAGATAATAGACACACACACACAAAACCCCCACACCTCACAAAGTGGCACCATCAGAGGGGGGTGACACTTTTTAATTTTTTTTTAATTTTTTAAAAATTAAAGTGGTGGTGGGGGGGTGACAAAAAAAATTCCGCCCCAGGTACCACCTGGGCTTGCTACGCCTCTGCGGCGATTAATTTATACCACTGTTTGCATTTGCAGAATTGACAAACCGAAAGCCTTATCGCTGATGCTGCATACAGCTGACATCAGTCACCCTGCCAAGGCATGGGACCTCCATCATCGCTGGACTATGTCACTGCTAGAGGAGTTTTTCAGACAGGTAACTTGGAAAAATTAAGCTGCTTTTCTTTCTTTCCATGTTGTTTGGGTAGCACTCCACTTCTGTATTTACATATGTAGGCTAGCATCTTATTACTGCCTTTGTTGACATCGCAATTGCATGAAACGTGAAACTTCACCACCGGAAGTCAGGTTCTGTGGTCTCAAGGCCTTGTGTGACGTGCCCCAGTTGGCTCCCCGGGGAGGGGGTATGTCTACTGCCCTTTAGAAAGATGTGGAGGGAAGAGTTTCTCTCCATCCTTTCCCAGCGGAATTCAACACAGGCATCTGTGTGCTTACATCGGATGATCAGTAAATACAACAATGAAAATCCCAGTAACATAGCATATCCTATGCCCAGTTCAGATGTGACAACAGGGCATGATTTGTTGCTGTAAGCTGGCCTGAGCCAACATGAGCTTTGGGCTCACATTCTCCCCCCTCCCCTTGAAGAGAGGAGATTTAAAGCTTTTATTCCTGGCTTGTTCTACATCACAGTTTCCCATTTTGTTTTACTCCCGAGCTTGTCTGGAAGGCGTAAATCTCCTCCCTGCATGTGCAAAGGGGAGAGGAGAGAGTATATAGCTCCATCACTCATACTTGCTTGTCCTAATAGCAGCATGCTATTGTTATTATGTCTGAACCAGGCCAGAGTGTGTTCAGTTCTCCACAGAAAGCCATGTTCCAGCTAAATATCCATTCCAGTAGTTCATAAAAGGCCAGAGTATGCTCGTTTTTGTCCCATTGATTACTCATGTTTCATGTGTAATATTGTGATGGAGTATTTGTGTGGACCAAGGCAAGGGCGTCTGCCCCCCCCCCCAGTCAGTTGGCAACTTTGCCTCTCCCCCCCCACGTCCTCAGACTTTATGGCAATCTGTTTTGGAAACACAAGACTGCTTCTAAAGCACCTTTCGATAGGACATTGGAACAAGGGGAGGGGGAGAAATCTGCTGCCCCTTACTTTTTTAAAAAGACCCAAAGTCTCACTGAATATATCTCTGCTTCTAGGCTGCAATCTACATGAGCAGATGAAATTATAGGCAGTGTACCTCTCTTTTTGCACCCAGTGTTAATATATTGGCTAAGATCACAGTGCACCGGGAGTTTTTCCTGTGCAAGTTCCATTGTAAATGGCTGCAAAGTGAACAAGAACATGACTTACCGTATTTTTCATGCTATAAGGCGCACCTGACCATAGGACGCACCTAGTTTTTAGAGGGGGAAAGCCCAAATTTTTTGAGGATCAGCTCAAATTTCTGCAGCTTCTTTTGCAAAGGAGAAAAGCCCCATTTTTTGTGGATCAGCTCAAAGTTGTTGAGCTTACTTTGCAAAGGGAAAAAATCCTGTTTTATGGGGTTTAACTCACAGTTCTGCAGCTTCAGGAAAGGGAGCCATTTCTACAGTTTCCAGATAGATAATCTAATCAGCCAGTCACATGTCGCTGGGGAAACAGCCTCCCTCTGCAAGGGGGCGGGGCTGGAATCTCTCTCCCTTATCTCTCCCCCCGATCGTTTGCTGAGCAGCTGCTCAGCGGGCTTCCTTCTCTCTCTTTTTTTTTTTAAGAAAAAGCACGATCTGCTTTTGCCCCTGGGCAGTTTAGCTCCAGGGACCACACATTCGCTCCATAAGACGCACAGACATTTCCCCTTACTTTTTAGGAGGAAAAAAGTGCGTCTTATGGAGCGAAAAATACGGTATGCCCTTTACGCTCCTGCTTTGTACTAATCTTTTTGTTCTTTCTCTTTATTCTTCAGGGTGACAAGGAAGCAGAGCTAGGGCTTCCTTTTTCCCCTTTGTGCGACCGTAAATCCACCATGGTTCCTCAGTCTCAAGTAGGTAAGTACATCCAGAAAGGCTACATTTCCAAAGCGGGGAGGAAGAAGAAAGTGGCCACAAAGACACTACAAAAGGGAAAGTAAGAAGGGAGAAAGGGGGAATTGCCTAAAAGGTAAAGGGACCCCTGACCATTAGGTCCAGTCGCGGTGCTCACCTCGCTTTATTGGCCGAGGGAGCTGGCGTACAGCTTCCAGGTCATTTGGCCAGCATGACTAAGCCGCCTCTGGCGAACCAGAGCAGCGCATGGAAATGCCATTTACCTTCCCGCCAGAGCGGTTCCTATTTATCTACTTGCACTTTGACGTGCTTTCGAACTGCTAGGTGGGCAGGAGCAGGGACCGAGCCATGGGAGCTCATCACGTTGCGGGGATTCGAACCGCCGACCTTCTGTTCGGCAAGCCCTATGCTCTGTGGTTTAACCCACAGTGCCACCCACTATATATGTTCTTGCTTGGGTGAAGCATCCAAGGAATTTTGATGAAAGCCAGGTCATATTTCAGATCTGGCTATAGTTCGGTAGAATTTTTGTGCTTTGTATCAATAAAGACCCAGTTATAGCACCTGGAACCTGTGGTTAAAAGGGTCTCGTGTCCAGAGACCTTGAGAGGTGCTATCAGCCAGAGCAGGTAATATGCAGAGTTGGCTGGAATGACTTGTCACAAGACCCCGAAGGAGAGAACTTTACCCCTTGATCTTGTTTTCTTGGCAGCATTTGACCTTTAATTAAAAGACTGGTATCTGTTGCACAAATCAGTGGAGAATTAATGGCAAATTATGCCATTAGCAAAGGCAATTATGGCAAACGAAGCAAGCACTCAAGGCTGATTTATACAGTCCTGTGCTGCTTAGCATTTTATTTAATTTGCCGAAGTTTACTGCATCTTACCGGCATTAATAATCACATTCTCTTTGTAAATCTCATGCTCTAACATTTTAAAATATTCATTTCTCAGTCTGCTGCTCAGTGGGCAATTGTCAAATGACTTTATATAGTGGCTGCGATTGAATCAAGAACTATCATATTCCCCCCCCCCCATTTCCTATCCACCAATGCAAGTTTCCCACATCAAAGCTGAAGTCAGAATGGAAGAATGTCATTGTTCACCTTATGTCACTGATAGAAATTTTCTGATGAAGTGTAAAGGTAAAGGGACCCCTGACCATTAGGTCCAGTCGTGACCGACTCTGGGGTTGCGGCGCTCATCTCACATTATTGGCCGAGAGTCGGTATACAGCTTCCAGATCATGTGGCCAGCATGACAAAGCCGCTTCTGGCGAACCAGAGCAGCGCACGGAAACGCCGTTTACCTTCCCGCTGTAGTGGTACCTATTTATCTACTTGCACTTTGACATGCTTTCGAACTGCTAGGTTGGCAGGAGCAGAGACCAAGCAACGGGAGCTCACCCCATCGCGGGGATTCGAATTGCCGACCTTCTGATCGGCAAGCCCTAGGCTCTGTGGTTTAACCCACAGTGCCACCCGCGTCCCTGATGAAGTGCAATTGCTGTTCTTTTTCTTACAAGACGTACCATACAATCAAACATTTGGGGCTGAGTTACCCTCTGCATCCAGAGAAATGCTTTCACGGGTGAAATGAAGCAATTTAACTGCCGAGGCCTGTTTTTAAAGACCAGCTTATTTTCCAAGGGCGGTATTTCACCATGAGTCCAGCGCCAATATCTGAAAATCCAGTCTGCTCTCTCATCAGTCAGGCCAAATTGCTGCAGAACACCAAGGCAAGAATGTTCTATTGCTCAGCAGGAAGCTTAAAAGATGCAAACGCTTTTTCTTCTCTCCGAGGCTGTGGGAGGCTTGTTTGATTGGAGACTCTGCTCCTTGTTGTCATCAGTGCCTTTTCCCCCTGATTAGTGTAGTGACATCCTTTCATTTTTGCCCTTTGCCTGGCAAGGAGAAAGCCCACACTTTCTGAACGTGCTGGGCAAACACTGATGATCACATGGAGTTTATGCCACGCTGAGATATCTGAACCTGCTGTGCATCAACTAACTGGATTCTTTTTTAAATGTTGATCAGGAACAAAGGCCTATCTTAGGTGATTCCCAGAGCGCACTACTGACTACCTAGGGTGCTTCATGCGCTCTCAGCTTTCACGTTTCTGGTTGCCGGTGACGGCAGTGGCCTCTCCCTCCACCTCCTCCTCCCGTTCATGCACTTTGCTTCCACTTGGGGATGAAGAGACTTGCTGCTTCCATTTTGAGGAATGCAGATGCAGTTGAGCCACTGCTAGAGTTTCCCAACAGGTGGGTCACTGCTGCTTAACTTGGAGAGAGAGGGGGGTAGGGGAGGGAAGGCAGGGAGGTTGGCGCAGCGCAAACTCGCCCGCAGGAACACTGGATTTGCTCCGCCAGTGCATTTGCTCTGCGCCAACCTACTTGCTGCCTGTGTCCTACCCCTTTCCCTCTCAATAAGTGATAGTCCCAGGAAGCTCTCAGTGGCTCCTCCCCACCCAGTGAACTGCTTCAGTTGGAAGGTAAAACTCTGAGACAGGGGAAAGATTGCACACAGGAGCTCTTGTACAGAAAGCAGGCAGGACATTTCTGGATCATTTATTGCACTTTTTCAGGCTTTCACTGCATTGGTATGTATCCCCCACCGTAGGAGCCAATGGAGGGGTCTTCGTCCCCCCCCAATAAAATATTTTAGGGGGCTGGCCCCCTCAAAGTTGATGGGCATTGCCATTCAGATGCATAGCTGTCAACTTTCAGATTTGAAAATAAGGGATTTTCCCGAACTTTCGGATTTGAAAATAAGGGATGCCGCGAGGGCGGTGCAATGGCACCAAGTAGCCTCACCACCCTGCACTCCAGAGGCTGCGTGCGAACGGGTGAGCGAAAGAGCGAGCGCGTAGACGGCAGGCAGGATGTCTGTCTGGTTGGGCGTGAGGGTCTGGCTGCACAAGGCATGCAAGCTCCGCCCCCAGTCGGTCTCAGACTCCTTATTGGCAGCCGAGCAACGCAGCTGAGGAGCCCCCCTGGCCAGCAGGGAGGGAGATTCCTTTGAAATCCGGGAAATTTAAGGGATATCAACAATCCGGGATAGCAGCGGGAAACGGCATTGGAATAAGGGAGTTTCCCGCAAAAAAAGAGAGGATTGACAGCTATGTTCAGATGGTGTGCGTGCACTGCTTCATGTGATTGATTTTGTGGGGCAGGGCTTACCTACCCTCCCCCAATATTTTAGTCAAGTTGGCACCCCTGCCCCCCCTCCAATCCCTCTTCACTGCCCTTCCCCCACTTGAACTCAGGGCATTTCCTCCATCAGCTTGGTTTCACTTTTTAAAAAAAATGCAATAGTGTGAGAACTGGATGTTGGACTAAATGAGCCTTTGGTCTGATCCAGCAGGGCTCCCCTTACATTTCCATTTTACATGTCAGCACCGGACTTAGGTGCACAGGGTGCTGAGCCGAGGGGTGTGTGCAGAATTGAGAAGATCTGTTTGGAGGCGCCAAATTTTGGCCTCACATTAGGGCGCTATATTACGAAAGATTACCAAAGTGTACATTTTTAAAAGTATGATTGTATACATAAAAAATGGACCCAGGTGGCTCTGTGGGTTAAACCACAGAGCCTAGGGCTTGCTGATCAGAAGGTCGGCGGTTCGAATCCCTGCGACGGGGTGAGCTCCCGTTGCTCGGTCCCAGCTAATGCCCACCTAGCAGTTCGAAAGCACATCAAAGTGCAAGTAGATAAATAGGTACCGCTCCGGTGGGAAGGTAAACGGCGTTTCCTTGCGCTGCTCTGGTTTGCCAGAAGTGGCTTAGTCATGCTGGCCACATGACCCGGAAGTTGTACGCCGGCTCCCTCGGCCAATAAAGCGAGATGAGCGGCACGACCCCAGAGTCGGACACGACTGGACCTAATGGTCAGGGGTCCCTTTACCTTTTTATACATAAAAAATATAATGTGTGGAACAGACCTTAATGTCTGCTGGGTGATGAGTACTTCTGCAGAACACCCTCTGAGGTTGTTTGTGGACTGGGAGGAAGGAAGGAGGCAAAATGGGACTGCTAGTGTAGGCATTATACCGCAGATGATACATGGAAGATGATTTAGGAACCACTGCTCAGTCCAAATGGTTGTTCTGATTACTTTCATTTCCTGATATAAAAGCTAAGATATAATGACTCCTAGCTGATGGAAAGTGGGTTCCGTGTCCCATGCAAACTAAATTAAATAAGTGGATTATGGGAAATTGTAATTACATTTGACATTAGCGGTCATATTTTTTAACAAGGATGGTGTTTCTTTAGACATTTCTGTAACATAGCACCCAATTTGTTTAATTTATTCTGCAAATGGTGAATAATACATAAACACTGGTTTCCAATTTTCCTGCTCTGAAATATGCACCCTATACCACAAGATACTTACTTTTGATAATAAGCCTTCCTTAGTAGCCAATTTATGTTATTATATTATTCATCCAAAATGACCTAATAGCTGAACATCAGGTTTGATTTACAGAAAATACATGAAATTACCTCTGATAACTCTTGCTGGTAAGTCAAATGCAAAGTTTAGATTAATAAAGGGAAGCTACATGCCACGTTTCCTTGCACACTTCACGGCCACGAAGCGTTCCTAGCTTTGTTATTAGAGCATTTCCATAAATTTCATCCTCCAAGTTGGGTCAGACTCATCACCAGCTGTACTTGGAATTTGACTCAGATTCCCACAAAGCCCACACAAAACAATCCCAGTCCCATCTGCCGTGTGTCGAACTGCAGCAAATTATTTTCACCGTTTTAAAGAGTAATCTTACAATTAGATGTTAATGCCTGTGCGGGGATTCACGCTGTTTGTGAGCTTTTGACGCATTTCCTGCAGGTAATATGGACCAATACATTGACGCCAGTGAAGCTGATCCTCTTGGCTTTGTGTGTCTTTTTCAGGTTTTATTGATTTCATTGTGGAGCCCACTTTCACTGTGCTGACTGACATGACAGAGAAGATTGTAACACCTCTCATTGAAGAAGCCTCCCACTCTGGCATGACAGGGTTTAGGCGTTCCAGGTCAGTATCTACGTTAATTTTCCATTCAGAGCTCACCTCCCAATTCTCTTGAACTTAATGGTTGGAATCTGAAGGCCCCTTTCATTTTTTTTTATTTTTTTTTTAGAAATAATTTTTATTGGGTTTTCCACCACAAACAATAACAGAAACTTAACAAACATGAAACACAGTATACAGTACAGAATACAAATACCACAAAAAACAAACATCATATTTTTCCCTTCCTCTTTCCTTATCATATTGGGGTGACTTCAGGTATACCTGAAGGAGCGTCTCCACCCCCACCGTTCAGCCCGGACACTGAGATCTAGCGCCGAGGGCCTTCTGGTTGTTCCCTTACTGCGAGAAGCAAAGCTACAGGGAACCAGGCAGAGGGCCTTCTTGGTAGTGGCGCCTGCCCTGTGGAACACCCTCCCATCCCATGTCAAAGAGATAAATAACTACCTGACATTTAGAAAACACCTGAAGGCAGCCCTGTTTAGGGAAGTTTTTAATGTGTGATATTTTAATGTATTTTAGTGTTTATTGGAAGCCACCCAGAGTGGCTGGGGGAACCGGCCAGATGGGCGGGATACAAATAATAAATTATTATTATTATTATTATTATTATTATTATTATTATTATTATTATTCCTCCAATCTTCCCTGCTGCGTTTCAATGTCAATCATCTATAGTAATTTCCTCTCATCTTTCCTTATTTTTTCCTTATCTAACTTATGTTCTTATCTTATAGTTTTCTTAACCATAAATCATATTTTTACATTACTTAATCATAATTCTACTCTGTAAGCTAACATTCCTTCCAGCTTTTCCCTAATTTTCAATCTTACAATAGTTCTTTAAATATACTTTAAATTTCTTCCAATCTTTTTCCACCGTCCCCTCCCTCTGGTCGCGGAGTTTTCCTGTCAGTTCGGCAAGTTCCATATAGTCCATCATTTTCATCTGCCATTCTTCTATCGTTGGTAAATCCTGTGTCTTCCAGTATTTTGCAATCAAAATTCTCGCTGCTGTTGTGATGAAGGCCTCTTTCAGGGCCACCCCAAAACGTCTGCCGCCTGAGGCGGAACAGCAAATGGTACCTCCTCCTGACATCAAGTCAAGGTGCATAGGGCCCAAGGCCAACGTAACCTAAGGCAGAAAATCTCATGCAGCAACAACAAATTAAATTAAACTAACAACTTCACGACACCGAAAAATGGTTGCCTGATACAGCAGCCTCACTCTGTCCAATGGTAGAGCCGGCCCTGTTTCATGTGCACAGAAGCTTCTCAGCTATGAGAAGGGAATGCAGAATGTTCACGCCATTTCCCAAAGTTTCTCTTCTTATAGAAGACACACATAGTAAATATGGCTAATAATCTATATGTAATTAACTATGGCTAAAGAGGGAAGAATGTAGCTATGCTTGATAGACCATGAAATAGATAGATATTTTTGTTGTTGTTGTTTTAGTTTTTTATTTATACTTTTATTTTATTTTATTTATACTTTTCGTTAGTTTTACAATCAATTTGACATTCCAAAATTTGACTTCCTTCCCCCTCTTTCTGTGGTTTTTAAATTTTTATTTCTTAACATCTTCTGCATATCCAGGTTCATTTAACTTGCTCATTTAATTATCTACTGTAAATATATACTCTTATAAAACTGCAGATTATGACACTAATCCTGCTAATGTTTTTTATCTGTTTACAATTTATCTGTAAATATTCAACAAACCATTTCCATTCTTTAATAAAATGTATTCAGTTATTGTCCTACTGGAGTAAATTTGGGAGTTAACACAAGCTCATATAGCTTATGTCCCAATGGCTGGATGGGAAATATTTACTTTGTGAAGAGAACTTCATAATGGTGAGGATGGATAACATTTAAGGGATAAAACAAAATAAAAAATAAAATAAATCCTTCCAGTAGCACCTTAGAGACCAACTAAGTTTTTTCTTGGTATGAGCTTTCATGTGCATGCACATACATTAAGATCCCCTGCAGTTCCAGATGTTCCATACAGTGGTCAACCCATGTTTTCTAAAGTGGCCAGGCAATGTTCCAAACTGACACATATAATAGGACCATTACAGGACCATTAGATGATTAAAACTCTTCTAGATGAAGTTCTACACAACCTTTAGATATTGCAAGTTTGCTACATGCAATAGTTGGACTTGCTGGATTTAGAAAATGGTTGGTTCATATGACCTTCTTGGTGCGCCAAGTGGCTTGGCAAATCCAGATTGCCATTGCTCATGTCGAAATGGTTTTCTGAGTTTTTCACTCATCACTAATGAGGTCATTTGCCATGTCTGACCCATCCTGGCTCTTGCTTGGAAATTGCCCGGCATTGAAAAAAGACTCAGGGCCAAGGCAAAATTGCTAATCCAAAGGGTTTAATCCCCGCCCCCCAAGATACAAGCACCTTCTTAGCCAGTCCAAACAGGGAGAAATCTGGGTAAATCCCTTCGACTAGGAGGATGG